>OU696495.1:72500-682500 GCA_916048165.1 Spilarctia lutea | reverse complement strand
AGGTGTGGGCTGTGATAGAAAAAGGTTCAAGCAGATTCCGTGAAATCTTTTTCATAGTGAAAGGCATATACTTAGTTTTAGTTATATTAAGTGTTAAACCATTGTTTCTAAGCCAAGAACACACCGTATTAAATCCCGCCTGAGCAAGTGCATAGGTCTCCTCCCAAGTGTCTCCATCAAAGATTAAAGCGGTGTCATCAGCGAATGTTACAATTTTGCCGTTTTTAAGTTGAAGATTACAGAGATCGTTAATATAGAAGAGGAAGAGTGTAGGACCCAGTACGCTACCTTGCGGTACACCAATTGTCACAGGAAGATCATCACTGATCACCTCACCGACTCTTACTCTTTGGTGTCTATCATTTAGATAGTCTGCAAACAACTTATGCTGTGTATCCCGTATGCCCAATCTTTCCAATTTATCAAGTAAGAGTGGAACAGAGACCGTGTCAAAGGCCTTAGCGAGATCCAAAAATATTGCTATAACCTTTTTCTTTTTGTCAAGTTTGTCAACTATGTGATCTATTAAATCGTGTACAGCATCAACTGTGGAAGTGCCAGATCGAAACCCATACTGCGATTATGACAACAAGTTTTTGGCTTCAAGGTATTCAATCAGCCGTTTGTTAATCAGTCTTTCCGCTATTTTAGATAAAGTGGGCAGAATGGAAATAATTAATATATTTGTGTGTTCTCCGACTGAGTAATTAAATATTATATTAAAGTGAAACTTTTATTAGATCGTTTCAAATTTTTTGGTTTGTGTGTTGCATGTCGCGTGACGGTCGGCCGCGGAGTAGGGATAAAGTGAAAGGCGCTTGCTAGAGCAGCCAAGGCCAATATGGCGGCGCCTATAGTTCGCAGCAACTGTCCGTGTAGTGTTAACTATTACTCATTTGTGCCAGTGATCCACGCTATTTTGTTTGTTGTTGTTAGTGTTTAATGTAAATGTTGTTATTTATTAAAGTGAAACTTTTATTTGCTTTTAAACTGTGAAACTCATGATGAAGTTGAAATTGATAATAGAATGATTGAAAATAATTAAAAAACGGATCAAAATGACTCAACGATAATAAAATATTGTTTTCAGTTTTATAATATGTGGATATAATCTCAATAATTGTTAAGTATTATGTAGTTGGAAATTTGGTCTACTTATATCATTTCCCATTATCATTCCAATTTTCCAAGTGTAAAATTAAGATTGATAAAGCGATTTTTATACCCTTAATGGAATAGTATTCCAAAAATTTTTATTTAAATGTCTATAATGTGACAAAAAAAATCACTTTTACCGTGGTTTCATAAAACCACACAATTTAATTATTATATTTGTGTATGTCTTTATTTATGTATTGTGTTGTTGGGGATTGTTGTACTTCTATGTATCTATGTACAAAATTCAAAATTGATTTGTGAATTTATCCAATATCTTGTATCAAATATATTATTACATGTCAAATTATATTATATTACGCACCTACCGCATCATATTTTCACATCACTTTAAGGTTGAAAGGCGGAGAATGCCCCATGGCATTAAGCCCGCCTTTGTGCAAAATGTGCATTAAGTTTAAAGAAGGGTATTAGCCAGTTCAAAGAAACCTCACCTTCGTTGTCTTTGGAGTCATCATTCTCATTTTCATCACCAATGTACGCTTCGTTGGTGAAACCTGTTTTAGTATCGGAAAAGTCCACAGCTTTTTTCTTAGTACTACACGAAGATAATTTGCGACTTCGCTTGCTTTCAGCTGATACTGAACGGGCTAGTTTCCTAGAAGGAAGAGAAGATCAGTGCAAACTATGATTGGAAAAGTAAGTTTGAGGAAGGCAAAATATCTAGGATTTGGAATTAATGTGAATGAAATGGCTTTTAGAATTTAGTTGTAATGTATACTGGATATAAGCTGCATTAAATGGACGGGCTACGTTTAAATAATGCATAAAAATGGACCCGTACTTCGCTTAGGTTCTCCGCCTGGGTGAAGCACGCAATACTTCAATTACTTACTGGTGTTCATTTTCGAGAGCCAGAGTCTCAGGTCCATGGAGTCTGACTTGTTCTTGCTCAAAATAAGAATATAGACGATTTGTCCACTGACCAACACCTCGGATATGGAGCCACAAGTAATCTGAAATAAAAAACAAACCTAATATAGTAAATCTCGAGCGGGCGAGTTCAGGTTACTCACATGCAGAGATTCCGCCAGAATAACTATGTCGTTCGCAAATCCTAAGTATGAGAGCTACTGGCCATTTACATTGATTCCCGTCCTTTCCAATCGAGCGTCTTGAAAACATCTTCCAATGCATTGGTAAACAGTTTCGGATATATGACGTCCCCCTGTCTTACCCCTCGATGGAATTGGATTAGTTTTGTGCTCTCTTCTTGTACTTGAACGGTCATTGTAGCGACTTCGTAAAGACATTTCATCACCTGGGCATTTCGGTAGTTGACCAGGCACCTCTGCATTGATTCCAAGACAGCCCAGGTCTCGATGGTATCTAAGGCTTTTTGTAGTCCACATACGCTAGGCAAAGAGGCTGATTATACTCCTTTGTTTTTTCAATTATTTGCCTTAGAGTCTTTATGGGGTCCACGGTACTGAAGCCTTTTCGAAACCCTGCTTGCTATACGGGTTGATAGTCATCGAATTTTCGGGCAAGACAATTCGTAATAACCCTCGAATACAACTTGTACACATGGCTCAGGAGTGATATTGAGCGGTAGTTCTTCATTAGGCTTCTATCTCCTTTCTTGAAGAATAGTACTACCAAGCTCCTTCTATGCCTCCGGTGTAGAGCCAGTATGTTCAAGTGCCATCCTAATCTCGTCCAGATTTCGCGAAGCTCGTCTGTGAGGTGGCATGTCAGTCTAGCACGCGGGTCATCCGCGGTGTAGGTCTCGGGTGGACGGGTTCGCCCCTTACACCCTCTTAATAACTGCATTCGGTTAATTTTTAATCTTCACAAGTATGATCACATGTCTGCATTTGTATATAAACCTATATATTTAATAATGTGTAATGTATATTGTAGTTATGTATGAAGCCTATGTGCGCCTACCTCACAAGAATTCTACACCACCCTAATGTAGACTGGTAGAGAATGTCTTGGGCACTAAGTTCTCTTTGTTTCTTCTTTTTTTCTCTTTGATTCAACTATACAGAGCGAAAATCAGACGAAGCTTGAAAGGAAAGAACTATGAAGTCTATAGATACCTTCTTGCTCAGGAGCACTGCTGATGGTAAATGGATGCCACTCGTAAGTTGCTATAGCCGGAATATTGATGAATACGTAGTCTCCTGCATGGAAGTCCAGGAGCGGAGGCCGCTTGACGACCAGATGTGTCACACGGGATGGTAGCAGAATGCCTGAGGATACGTACGTATTGCCGCGTTCTGACCTGCAATGAAGTAAGAATGGGAATGAAGTACCAAGATGATGCTATTGCGTGGTACAACACACATGATAAAATAAATAAAAAGAGATAATTATATTTAATCTTGGGATAGAACGTTACAAAATACATTGAAAATCTAGTAAGGTCAATAAAAGTAAATCAATGTTATGGACACTTGACTGTAGAAATGTATCTTGCAGATGCTACAAATCAGAATTTACTGTAAATGAAAACTCTTCTTACTTCTTCTCTTCTTACTCATAGTAAGGAGGAGTTTTTAGAGAAGTGGAGAGGCTTTATTTAGGCAGAACATAACACTAGGCACTTGTTACGAGTACTTTCCTTAAAATTATCTCCATAAGGTCCTCGTAATCTAATAGTATATCGTTCTATATTTACCTCATCCAAGCTAATCTCATGATCCGTTCTGATAAGTAAACTGTCCCGGGGATCACGAACCATTTCCAGAAGTTCGGTCCGTGGAAGAGCAGCAGTAACCAGAACGGGACGTACAGTAAATGGGTCCAGTAAAATATCTGTAGAAAAATAGTATAATGGTATATTAATTTACAAATACAATATACTATTTTTTTTTTGTTTAGCTTTCTAAACTCCACCTACGTAAGTCTAAGGCCCGTATTATAGAAGGCGACTCAGTCGTGAATCGAGTTTTAAAACTAGATTCAAGAAGAGATTGTATTATTAAACGTCTCTTGAGTCAAGATTCACTGATCTTTGATCAAGTGAGTAAAGATCAATGCTTAGCTTATTTTAGAACGACGCTTATGTCAAAATCGTCTCTCAAGAAGAGATTTTTGACAGATGTGAGACAAGGTTATGGTAATTTCTAATGCCTTGTAAGGGAAATTAACGTATTTTATGATGATTTTTCTGAATAAAAACGAAAGATTAATTTCACCTTACTTTATTTACGAAAGTAATGCTTATTATACACATTTCAATACATTTGTATGTTATTTTAGAATGATGTTTATGTCAAAATCGTCTCTCAAGAAGAGATTTTGACAGATGTGATCTCCGTTCAACTGAGACAAGCTCAACTCAAATCTCCTCTCAGGTAGTTTTTAACGAAAATAAGGAAACATTTTAGTGGAAAATGAACGTGTTTTACGATGATTTGTTCTTGGACAATTACGAAAGATTATTTAACTTGGAAATTCCTTATATTCCACGCAGATATTTACGCGATGCACAAGTTCCATACGCAATGAATGAACATCATTTTAAAATTAGATACAGATTTCGACAAGACACTGTGAAAAATTATATCTTGCCACTAATTGCTAGTGATCTTAGGAAATTAAATAAAAGAGGACTGCCGCTAGCCCCAGAACTGCAGATTTTAATATGTCTGAGGTTCTATGCCACAGCCTCATTCCAGGTAAACTATTTCTTTGCTATTCTATTATATTATATTAACTCACAATAGATTTATTTAATTTTAATAAAATAATTTACTTTCAGATAGTTTGTGGTGATCTACTACATGTGTCACAGCCAGCAGTCTCAAATGCAATAGCCAAAATTTCTTTGCTACTAGCACAAATACACCCTAGATTTATTAAATACCCCACGACAAGTACAGAAAAAACTGCCCAAAGACAATCTTTCACTTGTCTTGGGCAATATAATCAACACTCTGGTCTGCGAAACATTGATGGTGCAATTGATTGCACACATATTAAAATAGTAGACACTCCAGGAGTACAACATCATGAAGCATTCAGAAATCGAAAATCTTATTTTTCTGTGAATGTCCAAGTGAGTATATTTGTATATTAGTGAACTAATTTAATAATTTTTATGACCAGTCCTTTTTTATATATAATAATAATTGTGTGATTTTTAGGCAGTTGTTGGACCATCAGGGGATTTTCTTGACATAGTTGCACGATGGGCTGGAAGCACTCATGACAGCCGTATATTTCAAATGAGTTCATTAAATATGAAATACATAGAAAGGGTCCATGATGGGGTTCTGGTAGGTGATCGTGGTTATCCTTGTTTGCCATACCTCTTAACACCTGTGAACTCACCAACTACTTCTGCTGAACAAGCATACAACAAAGTGCATACCAAAACACGTAATGTTGTAGAACGGACATTTGGTATGTGGAAGAGAAGATTTCCCTGTCTGCGTAGAGGTCTAGGTAACAAGCTATCTACAGTATCAAATATTATAGTGGCATGTGCCATACTGTTTAACATTGGTCTTCGAGTAAATGATGAGACATCATCCACACAAGAGAGTATCAATGATGAAGTTGACGTACCAGAGCCACCAATAGAACAAGCAGCCAATGTAGGCTCGGTCGATGGATTTGCCACACGTCAAAGTATTATTGATGGTTATAATTAAATTATATTAACCCAAAAGATATTGTACTTGTTTCATTTTCTACTAGCTGTGCCCTATGGTTGTTGTTGCAAAGGTAGAACTACAAGCGCAGGTATCAGCTTTTCGTAATTTTAATAATAATAATAATAATAGATCACTTTATTGTACACCAGATGCATTACAAGGTTAACTTAAAATTAGAGAAGTACAATTGGCGGCCTTATCGCCCGGAGGCAATCTCTTACAGGCAACCATTGGATGGTGAGATAAAAAAAAAATAGATTGAGAGAGTGTTGGGTAGTGTCTGGTGTAAAACTAGGTAAGACGAAAATAAATAAATAAAGCAATTAATATTATATACCGTTATACTAATACATAGTGTGGTGTTTTTAATGTTATCATACTGCAATACTAAAAAGTAATCTTAGGCTAAACAATAATAAAAGGTTGCATTTGAAAGAAATCACATTATTTATTTACTTTAATGTATATGTACTACAATTTACTATTGATATCATTTATTATAAATCAACAAACTTAAATTGTTAATATAATTATAACAATCAATGCATAAACATAGAAAATAATTAACAACACATATAAGTAACACACACGTAAATACAACAAAAAATAAAATAGTCTTAAACATAGAAAATAATTAAAAACATATATATTCAAGTAAACACAACAAAATACTAACAAAAAATAAAACAGTCTGGACTAAAATTACAGACTTTCCTAACAAAGAAACCCAATATCAATTATTGGCACAGATTTTTTTGTGCCAACTCTGCTTTAGCTTCTGCTTCCTTCAATTTTGCTTTTAAAATTTCTATTTCTAATAAATGCTTTTCTTCTTTAAATCTTTTATCCATTATGTGAAGCTCTTCTGCCCTTTTCTCCCTACTAGTATGCTCTTGTTTTAATATCTGCACTCTTAATTTTCTTTCATTTAATGAATAATTGAAAGAATGGTTAGAGGCATATTCTATTGTTGGAGGTGTTTGTGATGTCATCATAGGAGTTGTTGGTACCGGGGAAGATGTGGATGGTTCACTAGAAATATTGGTGGGTGCAGATAACTTGTCGGGGCTGAATATGGTGACGGGTGTAGATACACTTCTGGCTGGGTTCTGGTGTGATTTTTCATAGCATACTTCTGAAATATTATAATTATATACATTACATTGTAACTTTAAAAGTTAACCTCTCCATCACATTAAATTTACCTGCTAGGTGATGTAAGATATAAAGAAAATATGTAAGAAATAAAAATGTACTCATATATCTGTTGTTTGATATGGAAGAAATTATGAAAGGTTAATCAGTGTATCCTAAATGGTTTTATGTTATTCTCCCATATTATTATATGAAATGCAAAACAACACAATAATTCCTTGGTTACTAATTCTTTGAGACAAAAGTTGGCATTCTCTTTTATATACGTGCCCCGGAAAGTGATTGATAGCAATTACATATATATTTGTCACTTATTACTCACCTACAAAATCAGAGTCGAGAGTGTTTGGTATCTCTACGAGGAGAGCTGGTGCAATTTCTGAAATGTTTGCATCTATAACAGCATCAGGACACGGACCTCCTCCGCCTGTGGCCAATCTATGCTGTCGTTCTTTAGTTAAAATCTCCCTATGACGTGTTTTAAGATTGGACCAAAGGCGGCGTAACTGATCTCCTGTCGCCTGCAACATAAGCACAAAAGATATAAGGAGGAACACTTATGACAAGCTACATAAAAAACACTAAATATACTTACTGATTCTGTTACAATAGCTGACGTATTAAACCTGTCTGCAATTTCACTCTAGGCTTTCCTTTTTAAGTTAGCATTTACATTGTCAGTTTGCTTATTTTCTATTAAATGTTTGTACAATTTTAAAATTTCCAGAAGAAGATTTTTCTCCTGAAACACAAAAACAAAATATAAAGTACCAGGTTACAATATTAAACTAAAGAAATTGCTGTCGATATTGTACAAAACAAAAACTTAAAAGGTACTGAAATTAATGTTAAAAAAATACAATAACTACTGTAAATCTTGTTACTTAACACACTCCTTAAGTATTAGTCCATTGCATCTAATAACACAATAAGTTCATTCGATTCTATTGCAATAAAAGTAACATCGTTGGCGGGCATAGTTGTTTTAACTGGGGACTTTTAATTCATACATATTTTATACATACCTGTAGTGTAAAGTGCTTTTTTTTTCCACACGACATATTCCACTATCACTTTCAATTAAAATCAACTTCAATTTGATTTAACAATTTTATTATTTTGATTATAATGCAGCATAAATCAAGTGTAACTCATTTCAACATGACAGTATTGACAGATTGTCTTGATGAAAGTAATTTGAACGTTCCGTTTCAACTTATGTTTATTTCAAAAAGTTTTATTTGATTTTTATTTTAATATTTCTTGTTTTATTTTAAGTGAACAATAATTTTATAAGTACATTTATATTTCTACACTATCCAATAATATATTGCTTTCAAATTAAAAAAAAATACTTTATAAAAGTTTTTTGTTAAGTCATTTTCTGCGTAACACAGAATAACAGACTTGTGAGTTGAGATTAGATATTGAATCTAGTTTCAACTGAGTAGACCTTGAGAAGCCTTCTATAATAAGAGCGACGCTTGAGATTCGATCATAACTTGAAACTCGATTCAGCTGATCGGAGATCAAACGATACTTGAGTCGCCTTCTATAATACGGGCCTTATAACTGTGCTAAATTTCATTCCACCCCGCGTTCTCATAATTTTCTTAAAATTGGTACAAATTTTTTGTTTCACGCATTAATATATTATAGAGAATCATGCTTGTCAATGAAATAATCTAACTTGCGTAGAACAAGCTATAATCACTGCAATCGGATCGGATAATGAGACTCAATTGCGAGTGTAAAATGGAGAATAAATCATTACCTCAAAGCTACCTCCTCTTCTGATAAAAGGCTGGCTACAGATGAACATGACCAGAAGAATCACCACCAAGGCTACGCCGGTGGGGTTCGCGCAGCCCGCCACCAAACCAAACTTTCCCGGCCTCTCCGTGAAAAGCCATTCAGATATAGTGTAATTTTTCTCGTTTATCTTTGGATCGTTGACAACTATGAGACCTGGAATCATTGGAAATGGAATTTTATTGTTAGTTTGTATCGTAAAAGCCAACCAAGGGAGCAAAATTACACAGGACAAGAGCACTGCAAATAGCAAACTTGAAATAAACTTTATATTTACCCGTCTGCATGGTATTGAAGGTCAAAATCTCTTATCTAAGGAGAGCTCTATATTCAGTAGTGGACAGTTATAGACTGATGATAATGATAAATGCTAGTGCTGAGGGTACCATACCACCTGGGCACGCCGTGCAGCCTTATGAAGATTTGACTTGAGAGGCATCACGGGACCCTCTCAAACTGGTAATCGCTGAAAAAGATGGTTCGAAGATGAACTGTGTCTAATTCGCAAGGAGCCAACGCCTAAGTGCCACAGCGGCGATGGCAGGATACGGCGGTCTACACACTAGCATATTATTCGACGTGGCGTGATCTTGTGGCGGCCATTGGAATGGGGATTCTCTCGCTCGGTAACATCATTGCAGCCATGCTACGGAGCGAGAGCTCGTGAAACTCTAATGTCTCTTTCAGTAAGCAAATTATGCAGTAGGACACTGGCCTGGGAATGGGCTCGGTACCGCAGACAACTCAGACACTGGAGGTCTCTGATCGATCCCCTTTCTCCATAAGCACAAGTTTGGAGGTGGCAAATGAGGTCATCTGTCACCATAGCAGAAGCAGGACTGGCTACAAAGCGCGTGCGTCATTTTTTAGCAGGACAGGAACACCAGGGTTCTTGCCTTATAGCCTTTAGGTGGCCTGAGGTATGTCGTGGCTTCAGAGATTTCCTTTCGAGGTTGCAGCTGGTTCCTCGGCTCCTAGTACGCGAACGGCGTACGATTTTCAGTCCGAAATAGATACCAGTCGGTGATGTCCGAGGGGATTGCCGCACAAATAAAGGGTACCTACCTTACCACGACGTTGATGTATTTTTCTATGACTTTAATCACGAAAGTTAACAAGGTATGCTAAAATACTTACTAAAGTTACAAAGATGCATGACTGTGTGTATTAAGCTGTACAGACAGATCAACACGCCAGTCAACTTGTGAAGATAGATGTGGTGATCCAGAGGCAGGTAAGAGCTGAACCCTCGAACTCTTAGCTGCGTGAGGCAGTTCCGCAGCATCAGGACTAATACCCAGGTACAGTTGAAATTGAGGCATTGACCTACGACACAGAAAATCATATTATTTTCACATTCGAAGGCCTTCCTCTCAAACTATGTTAAGGACGGCTATAAGTTTACTACGGTGTAACTGAAATTATAATTTATGTGAGGTGCGCTTGCGATCAGATCTCCATGCAAGTAGTACGCGATATTGAAATTCTTTAGACAGAGTGCTGTCGGACTTTTTAGGGCACAGGTGTTCGTATGACAAAGCATACGCTACTACACAACCATAGCAACAACAACAACAGATGGCGTTGTGCCGTAAAGTGCATCGCGGCATGGTTTCGTTACTTCCCTTATATTTGCAAATGTAATATTCTTAACAAATTTCTTGTCAAAACCTTCTTACGAAGAGGTTCAAGACAAGCAGTGGAATATTGAAACCTGTGTTGCTGTGTATGCAAAAGTTGTAGCCTATGAAAACTGAAAAAAAACAACAATAGTGATCGGATTTTATCCGAATTTACCGATTGTAATATCCTACTAATATTATAAACGCGAAAGTTATGAGTATGTAAGTATGTTTGTTGCTCTTTGAAGCAAGAACTACTGAATGGATTTTGATGAAACTTTACAATAATATAGCTTATACATTATAGTCCACGGGCCCACGTACAAGGGATTTCAGTGATTAATAACAGGCTGAAAGTTTATACACAGCTTCGTTTTGACGAGACCCCCAACTTTTATTATTGGACCAAATTCTGATAGTGGCAGGAAAAAGCGGGATAGGGAGCGAAACACGTCGATTTGATGAGTGTCCTAAATTAATAAATAACAGTTTCTAAAAATCAATACTTCGAGAAAATACGATGGAAAACTGAGAAAAACTTGTGGCACACAAAGTGAATGGTACCTTCCCGAGTGACCCCCAGCTCTAACATGTCAGAATGGTGACTTGAAAAATTTTATTCATTTTCATTAATATCAAACTGATTTTTGTTTAGGGGCTTGCAAAATATATATTTTACATAAAAAATGCATCGGCATACAAATTCGATGGTAATTTTTTTGAGACCCATTTTGCAAGCCCCAAAACAAAAATCAGTTTATTATTAATGAAAATGAATAAAAATTTTCAAGTCACCATTCTGACATGTTAGAGCTGGGGGTCACTCTGGGGGAAGTGACCACCTGCATCCATGGTGTAGTGCAATTTGTTATGGTATTTACTATATTCCGCTTCCGATAGTCAGTGCCAACAAATGTCAATTTATTACTATAGCACCCACCCACATATATATTTATGTCAAAATACTCACGATTCACGTAATAAAATTCGCATCTTGATTATAAAGTATTAAAGTGTTCATCGTCCTTAAAATAAAGTTCGAAGAGCTATAAATAACCTCAATTATAATTGACATTATTGAGATCGCCGGCCATAAAACAACTGTCAATATAGACGTTTGTCAGACACTTAATAATAATTTAACCATAACATTAATAATAGGCACTTAATAATCAATATGAGTATTACCAACTGAATCAGAACAGAACAGACAGATGACAGAAAAGTAGTGCTGCCAACCTAACCGCATAGTATATAGTCCTACGTTCCGTTTCACGTACTTATTTCACGGAAAATGCACTTAATAACCAATATCAAAGCACTACCAACTAAACCACGTCATCAAACTTTGGATAAAAGTACTGCTACCAATCTAGACTGCGTTCCAAATCGTAGGTAAATTTGTGCCGTTTGGACTGTGCATCAATTTGTCGTAGCAATTACGACAAAAAAGTGACCACGGAATCTCACATGATTAGTCTACACAGTCCGAATTGTGCGTTTAAACAGATTTGAGAGTTGAGTTTCGATAGCAGTATTATAGTGAATCGTAGAATTCCAAAAAAAATATTTCAGCGTAAAAAGAAATTGATACTCGTTTAGTCATCGAGTTAAGTGAATTTGTTAATATCGTTGGTTTAAACAAAGGAAGAAAACGGAAGAATAATTAAAGTTAACTTTTAATTAGATTTATTTTAGATTAGAATTTTAAAGTAACTAATAACAATTAGGCGATTTTAAAAATTACTAAAACATGATTGATGATGATTTTGAATGAACAAACTATCGTGTTAACTCCTAACTTTGACCACAAATCTCCAATGTGTCGGTTCGGAGCGTCGTTCTATCATTTGCGTCTACAGTGAGGCATGCAACAAACCCCATTACTTGCGTGCGCACCTATCTGTGTATCTGCCGAACTGTGCCCGTGGAGATATATATCTATAGTCTTACGATCCGTCGCTATTCATAAGAAATGCACTTAATAATAGAAATAGAAGCACTGCTAAATGAGCACACTAATCAAACATACGACAGGTGACAGAAAAGTAGTGCTGTCGACCTAACCGCATTAGATATTCGTACGTTCCGTTTTACGTGGGGACGTATGGCCTTAGCCCTCTCTCGAGCCCAGCAGTGGGACGTTATGGGTTGTTGATGACGTTCCGTTTCACGTACTTACACTTCACGAGAAATGCAAAAAAATAATCAATATATAAGTACTAACCAACTTAACTACACTAATCAAGTATTTTGAATGCCTCGGTGGCGCGAGTGGTAGCGTAAGCGACTGCTGTGCTTGAGGTCTCGGGTTCGATTCCCGGGTCGGTCCAAATGTTTGTATGATCTGCAAATATTTGTTTCGAAGTTTGGGTGTTTTCTATGTATAATATGTATGTATTTACAAAAAAAAAAGTATAGATGTATTTATATCAGTTGTCTAGTACCCATAACACAAGCTCTGCTTAGCTTGGGACTAGACGGCGTTGTGTGTTAAATTGTCCGAAATATTTATTTATTATTATTTGACAGATGACGAAAAAGTAGTGCTGCCAACCTGCATGCAAAGCA
Organism: Spilarctia lutea; assembly: GCA_916048165.1. NCBI lineage: Eukaryota > Metazoa > Arthropoda > Insecta > Lepidoptera > Erebidae > Spilarctia > Spilarctia lutea. The sequence goes on along the minus strand of OU696495.1, from coordinate 669,554 downwards.
TTAATATATTCATATGTTAATGTGTGTAATTAGTCACATAATATACTTAATAAGAACCGTACAATTTTTCAAGATCTCCAAGTAAAAATCATAATATAAACTGAAAAATAGGATATTTAGTCGGATTCGGCGCATTTGTCTCTAGCACTATGTCCCTAATGATTCGTGTGTCAAAATTGTCCAGCTGAGGACATGAGGCTGCTTAGGATGATGACGTATGTATGTAAGTACTTACCACATGCTCTTGCAAAAATTACATACGCATTATCATGCCTGTATTCATAACACCGCGACAGGAAAAGCCCGATATTGACCAAGAAGAACAGCCCCAAGTACGTCAGGTAAACGTAGTTGTTCCTGAAGTACGGAGCCGAAAGCTGGTACGGCTTTAGCTTGGACAGCCTTTGGTAAAAAGAGGCTGGCTGCGGGTTGGGCTTAGGAGGCACCAGCCAACGATCTATGCTGAAAAACAAAGTAGACTTTTAGTTTTAAACAATTTCTTTGGGCATCATCAATTTAATGACGAAATTATTATTTGATAAGTTTCCCATTTGATAAATAGATGTTTTGATACTTTCTTTGTCTGGATCTGTCACCAACATATTCTATAAGGTAATAGTTTTAGCAAACTCCTACCTTATTGACAGGTTCTCCAATAGCCCGCCATGTTGGCCCAGCTGCTTCTTCAGGGCTTCATACGTTATAGCTCCTCGGTGTTCAGAGTCTGCGTCCTCGATCATGGCTGTGGTGAGCTGCAGGAGCTGTTCGTCACTGAACTGCATTCCGTTCTCCTCCATACACGCTCGCATCACATGTTGGAGTTCACGGCGTTGAATTAAACCATCACCTATGAAAATAACATCATCATCAATCTTTCGCAGTCCTCTGCTGAACACAGGCTTCTCTACTCGCCCACCGCTCTGATTTAGACTGGGCTTCTCACATTAAGCTCTAAATAAAGTTATTTGGATTTGTGATAATGTTTCGATGTCTTCATGCAGAGATTTCACCTGATGAATACCACAACCGATGGTTTTCTTTTTTTTGACCTGATGGTAAGCAATTACCGCCGGCCATGGACACCCGCAACACCAGAGGTGTCACAAGTGTACCAACCTTTGAGGAATGGGGGACGGGAGATGGAGGGATTGAGGTCCATGGGCCTCCGGTATCCCCGTGAAACACAGTACAAGCTCTATTTCAAACGGGTTTTCCGGTCGAGCCCGCCCATTCATGCCGAAGCGTGGCTCTCCTACGGTATGTGGTTGCCCAATACGTCTCAAGACTTACCATCTAAGTCATAAACTTTGAAGAGGAATCGTATTTTATCTTCGGGAGTCTGGCCAGCAAAGCGGTGGACGGCTGCAATGAACTCCTGAAGAGAAATTGCTCCAGAATTGTCTTCATCGAAGATTTGGAATACACGCTCTGTGAAGAATGGCTGTGAACGAAATTAATTTTAAATAAATATACTATATAGGTAGTGTTATAAAATATACTATAGACATCTGAAAGAGGGCGGGTATCGAAATATTTTAAAACATTTTTATTGCAAATGTGTGAAAGTGGCAGAAGTTTAAGGGCTAGCGCAAACAATTTTTCATCGACTTAATGGTTTAGTCAAGTTGCGTCCTTCTCGTGATATATTGATAGACTTTTTTTTTTTAATACACAATTAAAGGGAAATGACAGCACAATCAAGTGATTCGCCATTTAACCCATCCCGGATCGCCTCCAGTGGAAAAGTGCCCGCTAGCTAGCAGCATTGCCGCGTTGTATGGCAATGGCCAGATAGACTATATATGATAGTTTAGTTGATACTCGTATTACTGCATAAAAAATCACTCACATTCTTCGAGACGACAATTTTTTGGAACTGTTCCCTGGTGATTTCTTTCTCTTCTCCCACAGTTGCCTTGAACAGTTTCTCGAGACGGTCCACGCTGTGCTTGTCGAATCCCACTCGTGGTCTGGAACATAAAAGTTATAATATAACTCACTTTTGTAATAGTTGTATAGTTAGAAAGTACTTACAAGTATGTAATTTTGATTGAGGCTAAGAAAGGCCTTTTTAGCCGGGGTTCTTGGGATATACCTATGTAATTAATAAAATCATTTTGTCATCAGTACAATACAGTAACAGTCCACTGATAAAAGCAGTTGCCAAAGTTAATTTACTCTGCCTGATGGAAACCATGAGCAAAATCCAAGTCCCTATAATCATTGCGAATGCAGACAATACAATAATGCAGCACGGTGACCCATATTCAATCATCATAAGGCCATTGGCAACTGAGAAACAGTGATTTATTTTGCATGCAGCTTCTTCGAAAGAACACTAAAGTAAAAGAACGGAAAAGGATTTAAACTATATTCATTCAGTCATAGAAACCTTTGAAAATATCCTACAACTGGATAGTGATGTACTCGTAATATGCAATGATGTCATTAAACCTATTTAAGGAGAGGAAGTTCTGGTAACATGGCCCTACTAACCTACCTTAGAGTTCCCAACAGTAATGATTCTAATTGTTGGTTCGTTGCAGTTAATGTAATTTATCTATAACTAGCTGACCCACGCAACCTCGTTTGCGTCTTATATTGCCCGTGGAGTGAAAATTTTCCCCCGTTTTTAAAACATTCTTCATTGGTGCTCCACTCCTATTAGTCTTAGTGTGATGATATATAGCCTTCCTCGATAAATGGACTATCCAACACTGAAATATTTTTTCAAATCGGACCAGCGGTTCTTGAGATTAGCGCGTTCAAACAAACAAACAAACTCTTCAGCTTATTATTAGTATAGGTTTGTACAGATAACAAATCCTAAACTTAAACATATCATAATACTTATATTTAAATTAAATTAAAACACTAGACAATATAAAAAATAACAATATTTACATACAAGCGTCAAAGAATGTCTCCGCATCATCGTCTACTGGTATCGATCCTAAAAGACTGTCAGCATTGCCACGTTGAATGGCAATGCTAATGTAATTGTTGATACACATATCCCGTGACATATATAAAAAATCGACGGGTTGCACTCCGGGAGTGCCGGCAGAAGTGAAAACTTGAATATTAACGTTGTGCATTTTTGATATTTTGGAATGGTTAGAGAATAATTTTGTACGAATTGCTTTCATTATCAGTATAAAAGTACTATTATTTATGTGGTGGAATACAATATTTATTTATTGCGCTATCGTACACAAACATGACAATTTATATTACATACATACACGAACATTCGCGCAAGCGCCCTGCGCCGCCTGTCCTGTCACGTGACCTGACGCGAGTTTATATGTCCTCTCTCCATCCGTCTTACGAATTTTCGATCAGGTCGCGTGACCTGACGCGAGTTTATACATTTTTACCCATTCCAAAAAAGTACACAGCGCCACTATTCTATTATTGGGAATGGTTTCCGCACTTAGTCCTTAGAGTGGACCATTGTACGTGGTCACAGCGCCACTAAAGAAGTTTTCACTTCAAAAAATGTTGTTTGGACCGACTGTTGTGGAGAGTCTTAAGGAGGCCTATACCCATCAGTGGGCGTCTTCCGGCTAAGATGATGATGAATGTAATTGTAAGATGTGGTTGTGAGAAAATTAAAATAATTATTATATAATTAAGGATCTCCTAGTAAATATTCTAATAAAATAATTTACCTGTTACTCGTAACGGTGGAAAGAAACTCCATGATTTCATCAGCGGTTGTATACCCATCGCCGTCGGTGTCCACTGCTCGGAATAGCTTATTCGTTACCTGCAAACATTGACAATTACTTTGAATAACACTTCATTCGTATGTAAATCGTAACGAATTAGTAGAAAAGTAGTACATTTGAGAAAGTTTGATTCAATATTGTGTCTAGAGGGTAGACGTGAAATTATCGTCAAAATATGACACATTGGAATTAAAGCGGCGTCTCCACACTAGATGGCGTCTCTACTAATTGAGGTATAGTCCATTCGCTCAGATACAGTCACCTTAATCCAGCAAGCAAGCCTCTAGAAGAAACCAGTAGGTATGATTTGTGAGTTTACGCGGCTGTATCAGTTAATATATTCGTATTTAACAACAATAACCACAATTACGTGCGGGTTCACCGACACTATCTAAACGAATGGACTATATATCTTAGATTACTAAGTGTGTAACTCGTAGATTTTACAGCAGACCCCAACTTGGCTCATAGTAAATGGTAATCAAAGGTAATTGTTTTTGATAGGAAACTAGGAACATGTAGCATTATATCTAGCAGTGAATGGTGAACATCATTATCTTATTATATATCTATACTAATATTATAAAGAAGTAAAGTTTGTGTGTTTGTTAAATTGTAGGGGGTAATCTCGGGATCTACTAAACCGATTTTAAAAATTCTTTCAGTGTTGGATAGTCTATTTATCGAGGAAGGCTATAGGCTATATATCATCACGGTAATACTAATAGGAGCGGAGCACCAATGAAGAATGTTTCAAAAACGGGGAAAATTTTCACGCTACGGGCAATTGAAGACGCAAACGAGGTTGCGTGGGTCAGCTAGTATTATATGTACCTATATACTTGGTGCCTAGATTGAAAAGCAAATTGCACTCATAATATCTTGTACGATTATTTTATAATTTCTAGTTTAAAAGATTTAGTTAAGTACTTACGACTTTATTTTGTAGAATAATTCGAAAGGTATCCAAACTGATCACTCCATTTCCACACAGAACGTAGGCTAGACTTTCGATCTGTTCCACGAAATCTAACTGCTTGTCTTCTCTGAAAAAAAAAAATTATATATATAAAAAACATTCGATTCTGGGCACAAAAATACATTGGTAAGGCAACGTGATTGGTACAGGAAAAGTGACTGCAGTGTCGAGATAATATAATATTAGTGTCACTTACCGTGTAATTTAAGAAGCTATTGTATTTAAATGCTAATAATTACTAATTTAGAACATAGAATTGGTATTAAATGTAATTTTTTTCCTGCCATCTATCATGGAAATACTTAACCAAGTGTTCAACTATTCGACACTAGATGGCGGTACTTTAAAAAAGACCATTAATATATAGTTAAAATATGTAACACTTTATATTTTTATACAAGGGTGGAAAATTAGCATCTCTCCGTTATTCTAGTTCATTAACAGTACCTATTAATGTGAAATTAATTTAAGGCTACCCAAAAAATCTCATTCATATTTTGCCATGATGCAAACAATCTGTTTTGGATAGTATGTATCATCAATTATATGTCCTAAGCCACAATACTTTTTTCTGGCTATCCTTTTACTGCCTTGGTAGCGTATACGGGTATGTGACTACTACGCTTGCGGTCTCGGGTTCGATTTCCGAGTCGGACCAAATGTTGGTATGATCTGCAAATAGTTGTTTCGGAGTTTAGGGAATTTTCTTTACAGGGTCTGTCGTAAATAATGGATAAGTCGTAAACTGGAGTTGGTCCGGCTATGAGACTATTAGAAAATCGTATCTTTTTGCCAGGGTTTCTAACCGTATGGAAATGGCGTAGACTTTTATGTTTTTTTATAAATTTCGCTACTCTTTGCATTCATTCCGTTGCCATTTCGTTAAATTTAGGTATTTCTGTGTCATTTTTTTTGTATTATAGTCTTGAAGATGTGTATTATTTAGTTTTAGTACTGTTTTAGGCGTTTTTAACGTTGGTCATTTTCAAAATTGTCATTTTAAGATTTTTTATGTTTTTGTTTTACTTAGGGTCAACTTTTGATCATTTACTGTGTAAAAAAAAAGTACGGCGCTATAGCTGCCCATGATCTTAATAAATTATCTAGTATGTGTAGATTCTAAAAAGGTATAACAATGCATACTTCACAAGTAATATTAAGCTACATGAGCGAGATCAATATCAAGGTGAGAAAATATTTTTTTCATGTAATGTTGTAAATGGTTATAAAACTTCGTCAGAATGATTTATTTCTGCCAAGATTCTTTACACAAACACTATGGGGCCACTATTAAGGATATTCAAAGAAAACTAGGTAGTTTTTTGTCAAAAAAATTTCATGCCTCCTCATTTCATAAAGGTGTTCAATTTTAAAATTGATGTGCTCTAATAGTTACATGCGACAAACATGTTACAAGTTTATTCGTAAAAAGGATCATCAGGTAAAAAAATGAACAAAGACAGCAATACAAAGGGTCTCCCCGCGTGAAAAGGACATTGTTACTAGGCACACTGCATGATGCACCGTCCCTTTCACACTCACGATGTGTGAAAAGGTTAGCATGCGTTTAGCTAGGGCGCACTCCTGATACATCTCTCAGTGTGATTTTGACCATCGCATGTGCTCTCGTTTTCATTACTGTCGTCAATTTGTTACTGCTTTCTAATATCGGACTTAGATTTTCTTTGTGATTTGGACTTGTTAACCTGGTGATATTGACAACTCAGCTCTCATTTATGGGCATCGTGTTGTGCTATCGATTGCACGTGTTATTTTGGAAAATTTTGTATATCATGCCTCAACAATACACGCCGGCCGAATACGTAAACATGCATTACATTTATGGTTTATGTGATGGCAACGCCAATAGAGCTGCTAGAGTTTATCGGGAAAAATATCCAAATGCCCGGCATCCTGACTATCGTGTCTTCATAAGAGTGCACAACACATTTTTGGAAGGACGATTTCCTGGGACCGGCGTAGGCGGGGCGAGTGAAGGACGACCACAACGCCACAGGCAGCCGAAGTACTGGAAATAGTTGCAGAAGACCCTGGTACGTCCATAAGTGTAATTTCAAGGCGCACCGGTATACCTCAAAAATCTGTACACAGGATTTTAAAAAGGCATTAATTATATCCCTATCATTATCAAAGGGTCCAAACATTAATGCCAAGGGACGCTGCTGCGAGAATAACATTTTGTCGCATAATGCTGCGAAAGATGAGGGAAGACCAAAGTTTTTTTAATAAAATTTTATGGAGTGACGAGTCAACGTGTCGAAAAGATGGTTTTTTGAATCTTCACAACATACACAGCTGGCAACTCGAAAACCCAAGACTTATCCGAGAAGACCGATCGCAATATCAATTTAAAATTAATTTATGGACTGGCATTATTAATGGCAAAATCATTGGTCCATTCGAATTGCCGGCAATATTAAATGCGGATATGTATTTGAATTTTTTAGCAAATACTTTACCTAGTTTACTGCAAGACGTCCCACAAGAGATAAGAAATGAGATGTGGCTACAAAATGATGGGTGTCCAGCACATTACGCTGTTCGTGTCAGGGAACATTTAAATAATACTTATCCAGATAGATGGATAGGGCGATTGGGGCCAATTTTATGGCCTCCACGTTCGCCAGACCTGAACCCCTTGGACTTCTTTTACTGGGGCTGTATAAAAGAAAAAGTATACAGTGAAACAATAAGTTCTGTAGAAGAGTTGCGTGCGCGCATTCAAGTAGCAGCGAGAAAAATTGAAGAAGCCGGTTATGTGCACCGGATTAAGCGATCGTTTATTAGGCGATGTAGAGCGTGCATAGCTGCCGGCGGAGGACACTTCGAACATTTAGTTTAAGTTGTTGAATAAATATTTTTACGTACTAAAACAACCTAGTTTTCTTTTGAATATCCTTAATAGTGACCCCATAGTGTTTGTGTAAAGAATCTTGGCAGAAATAAATCATTATGACGAAGTTTTATAACCATTTACAACATTACATGAAAAAAATATTTTCTCACCTTGATATTGATCTCGCTCATGTAGCTTAATATTACTTGTGAAGTATGCATTGTTATACCTTTTTAGAATCTACACATACTAGATAATTTATTAAGATCATGGGCAGCTATAGCGCCGTACTTTTTTTTTACACAGTAAATGATCAAAAGTTGACCCTAAGTAAAACAAAAACATAAAAAATCTTAAAATGACAATTTTGAAAATGACCAACGTTAAAAACGCCTAAAACAGTACTAAAACTAAATAATACACATCTTCAAGACTATAATACAAAAAAAATGACACAGAAATACCTAAATTTAACGAAATGGCAACGGAATGAATGCAAAGAGTAGCGAAATTTATAAAAAAACATAAAAGTCTACGCCATTTCCATACGGTTAGAAACCCTGGCAAAAAGATACGATTTTCTAATAGTCTCATAGCCGGACCAACTCCAGTTTACGACTTATCCATTATTTACGACAGACCCTGTACTATATATTAAGTATGTACTTACAAAAAAAGTATATATGTATTTATGTCAGTTGTCTAGTACCCATAACACAAACTCTGCTTAGCTTGGGACTAGATGGTGTTAGATGTCCGAAATATTTATATTTCTCAAAGCACCATTAAAATACTCTTAAAATAAATATTGAATGGTGTCTAATGAGTACAACTGATGTTCCTCCTTCACCATTGCCATTCTATATTACTGCTTACCACCAGAACGCCTCTAACTTAATCTAACTTTAAAAACACATTTTTTATAATAATAATTATCAATGAATAATGAAACTCGTCATTTTTTACAATTCAAACACATAAAACAAACATACAAAAAGCGCTCGTAAGAATACGATTTGTTTAACACGAATTTCTGGTTCTCTCAACAGTCTTAAATATCATAAATTATTGCTATTGCATAATTTTGTGACTTAATTTGACTGCAAAATATGATCTATTATATTTTATTCTCGTGTCAAGTTGTTGCTCACGACAAACTCCGAAACTATATAAACGATTTTCACTTTTCACTCGACTGCTAACGAAGGAGGGTTATGTTTTTCGAGTATTTTTTATTTAATAGGAGGCAAACGAGCAGACGCAACACCAAAAGCGTCACAAGTGCGTTGCCGACTTTTGGGGATGGAGAAAGGGAATGGGGGGAGGGGTATGGGCCTCCGGTATCCTCACTCACTCGGTGAAACACAGCGCAAGCGCTGTTTTACACCGGTTTTCTGTGAGGCCGTGGTATCAGTCCGGTCCAGCCGGCCCATTCATGCCGAAGCGTGGCTCTCCCACGGAATATATTGTAGTACATTTCCTTGGCACGCGCTAGATCCTAAACAGCTTGTCGTATTTTTATGTGAGTAGTGTCAATAGATTCGTCTTAGTCGTGAGAGTGACACTGGGTACATAAAAAAAAAAAAAATTTTTAGTACTTTCAATATTTTCAGTTTTTCAATGAATTTAATAAAGATAGCAGATATTGAAACAGTCGCTTTCTTTTTAAATAATTCGTAACTTTTTTGTAAATGTGTGTTTTGTTACCGTACCTAAGGTAGGACAGTTAACATCACGCTTAGAGCAATAGGAGCCGAGAATGATTCAAAATAGACGCAGATGAAGTTGCGTGAGTCTACTAGTGAATCTATAAAATTATATTTGACAACATATTAATGTTTTTGACGTGTTTATTTTGTTGCGGAATGAAAAGATAAAATAATTATTCTCTTGGGATGAACGCCAAACTATAAACAATCATAATTCAATTTAATTTGGAGTTCGCGTAATTTCTAACTTTGGTTTTGGCTGATTTCTTCTACAATAGGTAAACCTTTCTTTTACACCGTGGGAGAGCCAGGCTTCGGCATGAATGGGCCAGCTCGACCGGAGTATTACCACGGCCTCATAGAAAACCGGTGTGAAATAGCGCTTGCGCTGTGTTTCACTGAGTGAGTGAGGATACCGGTGGCCCATACCTAAACCAGCCCCCCCATCCCTCTCCCCATTCCCCAAAGACCGTCAACATACTTATATCGCCTCTGGTATTGCGGGTGTCCATGGGCGTCGGTAATCGTTTACCATCAGGCGATAAGTGTGCTCGTTTGCATCTATTCAATAAAAAAATAGAACTTGCCTAACTCTTCTTGAATAAAGACTTTTTAGAAGAGTTAAAATCAAAAGTAAATATTGAAATAACAAGTACTCTACGTTGAGGGTTTATCTTGTAAGAAGATACAGTTCCCTTTTTTCTCTATCTATTAGTAGGAATATATTAATAACTTACGTGAACCTCTCCTTCAAGTATTCAATCCAGTTGTCTTGTGGAAGATAGTCTCTTACATCGACGTCGAACAGACGAAATATTCTCTCTAACAGATCCTGGAACAATGGACAATAGTATTAGTTATCCAAACACTTAACTATGTACATATTGTCGAACGAACGGAGTGGAACCACCCCTATACATCCTGTGGGAGTCGTGAAAGAAGATCAAGGGAGCCAACATCACCACAAACTTGCTACAAACTACCAATACGTTTGGCCAGCGTGGTACAGTAAGCCAATACCTCATTTCTAAGGAGATCTTTGCTTTGCTAAATCTTTTTCCGTGGGAGAGCCACGCTTCGGCATGTATGAACTCACAGAAAACCGGTTTCACAAAGTTCGGTAATGCACATGTGACGCTTTTGGTGTTGCTAGTGTCCATGGGCGGCGGTAATTGCTTACCATCAGGTAATGCGTCTGCTCGTTTGCCCCCTATTCAATAAAAAAAAATTAAAAATCACCGCAAACGTGCTACAAGCTACCAATCCGTTTGGCCAGCGTGGTACAGTAAGCCAATACCTCATTTCTAAAGATATCTTTGTTTTAGAAAACGCGCTTGTGACACCTATCTTGCAGGTTTTCATTGGTGGTTGTAGTCACATTTAATCTGGCGACTAATCTCCTTCTCACTTGCCCCTTATAAATAGAGGTCATGTTTAGAAGTTTACGTCTGTAAGTTTTTCAACCATACTCGTACATATTTTCTTTCAATACTATTAACTATTTTTTTAACTTAACTATGCTTTCATACTATCCATACTAACATTATAAAACTGAAATGTTTGTTGTTTTGTTTTTTTTTTTTATATAATGTAGGGGGCAAACGAGCAGACATATCGCCTGATGGTAAGCGATTACCGCTTTATTACCCATGGACACCCGCAACACCAGAGGCGTTACAAGTGCGTTTCCAGCCTTTTAGAAAGGAGTACGCTCTTTTCTTGAAGGTTTGAAGGTCGTATTGGTCCGGGAACACCGCAGGCGACAACTCATTCCACAGTTTCGCTGTGCGCGGCAGAAAGTTTCGGGAAAATCGGACAAGTATGAACTGCCAACCATCTAGATGATGGGGATGAAATTTTTTGTTTGAAAGCGTTCTCAGGAACTGTTAGCCTGTTTCGATATTTTTTCCAGTGATAATTAAGACACTTTTCGAACTCATCTATGTAATTACGCTATGACAAAAAGAAATAACAATTAAAAAGCTTGTAGCTATGAATATAAAATGTATGAAGGAAGGCTACAAAAAGTTCAGGCCACGACCAAAGTGATTGCAGAGTCAATGAAAAATGTCGCAAATGCGTAAAAAATATTTCATTTCAGTGATGCAGACAAATGCAGTTGCGAAGGCCAGCTAACATGCTAAGAAGGATAAATAATTATGCGTAATTTAAGTGGACATATCTTTCGACGGAGTTGGTATAATCGTTCGTGTACTAGTTATAAAATTACTGATATCCTTGTTCTAACATGTTGATATGTTTCAACAAGTCTAGGCCCGCAATTTGATTTGACAGCTAACTAAGTATACGTCAGAGTTAATTAGCTTGTTGTAATATGATTTAAAACTTTGTTTTGACACAGTTACACTCTAAATCGTTTAAGGGTTAGTCAGATGTCTATAACCCACCCACATATTTTCAAAATAATTTATTAACGCGTCTCTGAAGACGTAAGGAATATTTTCTCCACTTTTTCTATATTTTTCATTGTTACTCCGCTCCTTTTGTAGCGCTATTCGTAGCGCAATGATATATAACCTATAGTCGTCTTCGATAAACGTGTGATTTAACATTTAAAGCATCTTATAATTCGAACTAGTAGATTCTGAGATTAACATGCACATCCAAACAAACAAACGATAATGTTTTCGTCATAATATTTCTTCGATAAACGTTAGTCACGTTCAATTAAGACAACGCCATCTAGTCTAGAGCTAAGCAGAGTTTGTGTTATGGGTAATGGACAACTGATATGAATACACATATAGTTTTTTTTTGTAAATACATACATATGTGGAGGAACGGGTGTCATGTCCCTCCAACTCAAAGGGAGGATCCTCCGACCAGGCTAGGTGATCACGCCTGTCGGGCTTCTGACCAATTGTACGCTTCATCATCATTATCATCAACAGTCTTTAACAGTCCACTGTTGGACATAAGCCTCTCTTTAGAAAGGAGTTTGTGGGTTTAAATGATCAGATTTTTTGTTAGCGCAATTGGAATTTTATCATGGTTCTCTTTCACATCTGAGAAACAAGACCTGATTAATTTTTATTGGCAGGCTTGATCATCGGCTCTGTCGAACTTGTCAGTAGTCGTAACCATGTCGATAGGAACGCCCCCTAGCGACTCGTGACAGGCCTTATCAAGAGTTAACAACTTAATAACCGCCTTTAAGATCGTTTATATCACATGTATTGTGTGAGTGATCAATGAATACAAAGTCTAAAGTCCGTTTCGGCTGAATAGATTTTTTACAGCCAATGCTTTTTATGCTGTAAGCACCCACTAAGAGTTTTTTGGTAATTACACACCTAAGATGTAAATCGAATTTGAACTGTTGTATAAACTAAGGTTTGGCCTAGTGCTTTAAGTGGTTGCCACGCCGCGTTTCAAATCCCACAATGGCCAACACAAATTATTGTTCTGTTGAGTCTGGGTGTGTCTTGTGTCGTTATATGTATGTTTATAAAGTCTCCCGCGACACAGGATTAGCAGTAGTGTGCTTGTATTGAATATGTTTACTCCTCTTGGCGCACAACATCTGCGGGTGTACCTCAGGGCGGTGTGCTATCCTCCAAGACTTATTGCGAATTTGCAACTAGAGTAGGGACTATGTACTAAGTGTAAATCCAATTAATTATAGTCGAAATTCGACCATTGGGCGACAACTAATGTTATTAAATCACTCATCTGTTCTACAATGCACCTAATCTGTGGTAGCACGTTTCACGCACAGTAGTATACGTAACAATTATCTCAGTATAATATCACACACGACTTGGTACTCGCGTGATAATTCAAGGTATAGTGATGATATCATCACATCACAGATCTAAGGTCAGATCATTGCAATGTTTGTTTACCCCTACCGTTGATATGTCACGACCCCAAAGGAGCCTTATCTAGTAAATCTTTTGTATTTATTAGCAGCCATACAGACATAGGACTCTCTGAAGGAACTCAATAAAACCCGGTCTATTGCTTTTGAAATTCAGTCGCTGCCAGCTCTCTTACGCAAGACGTCCCGACATCTGGCTACGTTTGCCAAGGCGCGGTCTCCACTCCAGAACGGCCTATTTAATTATTTTGTGGTGAAATACCTTAATATTGTTTAAGACTTTAACACCTCCCTGTGCGTTTTAAATTTGAGTCAGTAACGTAACGTTTTAGAAGTATCAGAAAAGGCCTACTTGAAATAAAAGCTTTTAGATTTTGATCTGGGCTTTTACAGTGAGATTTTAGGTGGCAGGTATCAGGTCACATAGACGGTAATACCCAATACTTGATATTCCCAGCGTCCGTGTGTTCGTAGAGCAATAAGCACTCGTATACTTAAACTTAATAACATAATTAATGATTGCACAACTACAAATAAGTTGGGCGTGTGAAATGCGTGATCTATCACGTATGTCTTTATATCACTAATTTGAAAGATAATGTACTCCTATGCTCCTCGTTATAAAGCCCCTGGGCTGAGTCAGGTTTTGATGATTACAAAAAGTTAATTTAAAAGGTTGTTTCGGTAAAAAAAAAGTGCATTAGGAATATACATCCCGTGTTGCGGGAGACTTTACAAATATACATGAGCGGTCACAGAAAACACGGAGACTTAGAATATTGTTGGTTCCCACAAAGTGTTGTCCCATTTGGGGCTTTGAACCCATGACACTCAGCGCATCCATACTGCCAACTTGTCGTGAATGAACAAAAAAAGACCCTTCCTTTCAGTTGAAACATAGATCGGTCTGTATTTTTATATGTGCTATAAACACAACAATTTATAGATATTTTTTATAGTTTGGTCATAATAAGAGTATAACGATTACTGTCTGTCTGTCTGAGATCTATCTTGGCGTGCGCTGTCCAAACCGTTGAAGTTACACAAAGATAATTACTGTAGGATTATTCGTCTTAAATAGTTCTAAATAAAAGTCCGCGAAAGCATATATCTATCTTTTATGTATAAGTCACTACGACCAAAATTCAATTAAATTGAATAGTTTTAATCAATGCACATTTATCTAACTTAGTCATTGAATGTTATAGTACCCGGTTTTTGTAAAACAGAATGTAAATATACGTAGGGGGGAGACCTGGTGTCCTGAAACGCAAGCCTTGAGCTTAGCTTGGGCACCAGTCTTCCACAATATTATAAAAGATTTATATGCTTCTGTATTTTTAATGTAATGTATACCTACTATATTGTGGCAAGAAATAAACTTTATTATTATTATTATTTTAGAGTATATAAGGAACTTTTATTAAAATCGATACATTTACATTATATTGCAAACCTTATATTTGTCACTTTAAGTATTGAATATAAATAAACTTTGTCTTCAACACTAAGTAATTTGGACAAATAGTTTAAAAGTTATCACGATGGGATTGAATTTAATGAAGCGTCATTACACGCTTACTATGAGAGAGAGTGCGGGGGGCGCGGGGGCGGAGGGGTAGTCAATGCATTGCAAATGCTAAATGTTAGTATAGATGTGAAAGGTCTCTTTGTTATACTTAATTAAGGCCGATTTTAATGAAATTACCTATGGAGATACTTTGATTCTTAAGACATTGCGTAGGCTACGAATTACCACGATAACTGACATACACACGGCCGGAGCCACGGGCAAAAGCTAGTATCTTAGTAAAAGATTCTTGTCAAATATATTATTTAAACTAACTTTTGCCTGCGGTTCCACCTGTCTATATGTCGGTTATCGTGATAAAGAGTAACCTATATCCTCCACCTCTAAGCTAAATTTCATTGAAATCAGTGCAGCGGTTATACCGTGAAAGCGTGGTAGACATATATAGAGACAGACAGAGTAACTTTTGAATTATATTTAGTACTTATAAATGATATTAAATTAAATAGCCCTCTAACAGATTATCAAAATAAAAAACATATTAAACTAATAATTATATTTAAAGCTTCAGATAGCTTAATTACACATGTTTAATAGCGGATACACATTCTAATGTCATTACAAAACGAACGGAAATTCATATCAGATTTTATAAACCAATATAAATTATGTACATCGCCGAATTAAAGTTTAAAATGAACTCAAGTGTAGATTAGCTTTTCCGTGTTAAAAATAAGGAGTATCATCACCCCTTCTTATCCTAAGCGTCTCAAAGAGAAGAAAAAACTCCATAAAAACCCCTCTGATCTCTTCTTCCTAGTTTTTTAGTTTTTATTATTCCCGAAATTGTTTGGGATCGGCTACTAGTTCAACCGGTTTTACCTGAATATCAGTTTTCCATGGACGGCGAAATGAAATCGAAGATTGAAATAGTTGTCAGTATATTTGAGGGCACTGACTTTCCAATAACGATTTCCATAGATGTTCATGACAACCAAGATCGACGGCTAAACACTGTCAAACTTCTGTGCTCCGGGCGAATAGGCAAAGCAGTTGACTGTTATAGTCCGTTGATGATAAATCATTGATGATGAAACAAAATAGTTTATTAATGAAAATAATTATACTACTTCTGTATATCTCATGTGAACTTCAACGTTAATATTAGCGTCACGATTGTCACATTAGAGATCGCTTGAACATGTTGCAACGAAATACGTAAGGTCGTCATGTACTTATATAGCCTTACCTACTTATAGAGTAGCTCGAAATCAAAATATTTGTCATAGATGTTCAATAAAGAGCGAGAGTCTCGACACGATACAGATGTTATCAACTACTGTATAAATATACGTTCTTCTAAACAATCATTTTATGGCAGGTTAGATCAATCTAAGATATTTCCGTTTGTAAGATATGTCATTTACAATATTTAAAAATAATGGTAATAAAGCCACGCTGATTTCAGCACGAACAGGCCGAACGAACGGAAGATCAACCTAAAGTAACAACATTCGTGCTGTCGTATTTCGTTATTAAGTACGAGACCGGAAGCCCAATGATGTAGATGCATCTCATTAGACCGCCATAGTGTGGGTCACCATGCTGCATTGTTAAATTGTCTGCATTCACAATGAGTACGATGACTACAACTCTTGTTTTCTGATTTCCGTTTTCATTAGGCAGAGTTAAATTACTTTGGGAGGCTCATATAATTATTAAAACAAGAACAGGTTCTAGTAGTTAGTGAGCATGACTGGTAATCCGTCTTGGGAACTTCTATCCAGGATACATATGCATGATGATCTGTTATGCATTGCACAAACCATCAAGATCGATTAGATGTGGCACAAAACACTTCACGCTTTTTCGTGATAATAGGTGCTAATTTCTTTTTTTAAGACCACTTCCACAGTAGAAGTATACAGACTGTGTCGCGGGGACTTTATAAACATAGTATATTATATTAAATGAAACGGACACAAATAACACCCAGACTTAGAACAACAATTTGTGGCTCAAACAAAGTAGAAAGCGGCGTAGCGATCGCTTAACCCACTAGGCCATTAAAAAAAATTTGTTTGACTTATAAATGGAGAGTTTTTTTAAGGTAATTTAAAATCATTTTCTCCAGACGGGTCAGTAGGTACTTAAAACGTGCCAAAATGTTCAGTAAATTGCACTTAAGTACAGTTCAGACCACCACTCTCGACGGACAATCTTATCTTAATCTAAACAGCTATTTATAACAATCAATCACTGAGTTATTACACTTATTATGCATTAAGTATTAATTATAGATATCGATTTATGTATTTGAAACAATGGGTTGGTCTCACATGGTGTAACTAGAATGATTTATTTACATCAATCAGTGTCAAAATGAAAGGACGTGTAGAAGTTTGATAAAACAACAAATAATACACGACCGTCTGTTCCAAAATTAGGCAGGCCCTGTACTATTTTAACCAAACTGTTGCTTGCTAATAAACGTTTTTATATATTTCTAAATACAGACATATTATAGAAGTATAAAAGTAATTTCCACTGTCTGTTATTTAGTTTTAGTTATTTGTTTAGATTTATTTGTTTAGAATTTTTAAACTCAGATTTTATTGCAGTTTTCAGCAATGCATAGAATGATTCAAGAGAAAGGTTTATTTATATATACATACTAGCAGAACCCTGTGGTGTCTTCCGCGGTTATATTCGTACCGCGAGTAAAGTAGCGTAAGTTACTCCTGAAATCATTAGCTACCTATCAGTGACATTCCCGTCAAAATCAGTCCAGCGGTTCCAGAGATTAACCGTAACCAACTGACAGACAGACAAACAAAAATTTTAAGAAATGTTATTTTGGTATATGTAGCGTGTATACATATGCATTTAGTAAAAAGCGATTATTTTAATATTCCAAACAGACACTCCAATTTTATAAATTTGTACAGATAATAATGCATAATGGGAAATCCGAGAATTTCAAAGACTTCCGTCCAAAATCGGGCTGGGCCACTAGACATTTTTTTTATTTTCTTTTTATGTAATAGGTGGCAAACGAGCAGGCGTATCGCCTGATGGTAAGCGATTACCGCCGCCCATGGACACCCGTAACACCAGAGGCGTCACAAGTGCGTTGCCGACCTTTGGGAGATATGGAGGGGGAATGAAGGAGGGGTTGGGGTATGGGCCTCCAGTATCCTAACTCACTCGGTAAAACACAGCGCAAGCGCTATTTCACACCGGTTTTCTGTGAGGCCGTGGTATCACTCCGGTCGAGCCAGCCCATTCATACCGAAGCGCGGCTCTCCCACGATACAATATAGATAAATGACACCCAGACACAACGTGAGAGAGTGGACAAATGATCACGCTAAAGCACAACAGGCACAGAATAAATAATACTTTGATTATCATATGTAAAGTAAGATATATATGTGTCACAATTATAACTTTAATAGTAGACTCCACCCATTTTATACGGATCAATAGTTGCATATATCATAATAACCACAAATTATTTTGTTCCACTTTCTCTAAATATTTACATATCAAAACCGCAGACTTACAAGGAAAACTGGAATTTTTAATCTTTACATAACGTTTATTCGATGTAATCGTATTGATTGCAATAAATATGTAAGATTTTAAATCAAGTTAAATTCGGTTTGAAGCAAGATCAATCGTTGGTTATATTGTCTGTATTGTCATATAGATAGAAAGAAAGAAATTATTTTATTGTTTTTTTTTTTTTTTTTATTGAATAGTGGGCAAACGAGCAGACGTATCACCTGATGCTAAGCGATTACCGCCGCCCATGGACACCCGCAACACCAAAGGCGTCACAAGTGCGTTGCCGACCTTTGGGGGATGGGAAAGGGGATGGGGGAGGGGTTGGGGTATGGGCCTCCGGTACCTTCACTCACTCGGTGAAACACAGCGCAAACGCTATTTCACACCGGTTTTCTGTGAGGCCGTGGTATCACTCCGGTCAAGCCGACCCATTCATGCCGAAGCATAGCTCTCCCACGGTTGTATCAACAAAAGAAAGTAATTTATACATCTTTATACATAAACTATAGTAAACTATATTTTTTGGCAGAATCGTCTAACCGCTCGTAAATTCACCGTAATTGACATAAGTTCCCTAAATTATACCACCCCAGATATCATTTATAAGCTATTCAGCATTGATTGCCTCGGTGGCGTAGTCGTAGCGTATGCGACTGCTAAGCTTGAGGTCTCGGGTTCGATCCCCGGATCGGTCGGAAATGTTTGTATGATCTGCAAATATTTGTTTCGGAGTTTGAGTGTTTTCTATGTATAATATGTATGTATTTACAAAAAAAAAGAAGTATATAAGTATTTATATAGACTGTCTAGTACCCATAACACAAGCTTTGCTTTGCTTGGGACTAGATGGCGTTGTGTGTTAGATGTCCGGAATATTTATTTATATTAGATTCATTTAGCAAAGACCATGATCCGCCTTAACTGATGAGACCTGATAGAATACTGGTGTTTATAAATTGTTTTGTTACGAGTGGACGAAGTTACTGAATGTCAAAATTCTCCTCCTCCATAACTGTGGGACGACGAAAGTAATGCTGATCAGTTGTAAGATGTCAGTCACTATGAGTTCAGTAGACCCGTATTTTGTCTTGTATATGACGTAGAACACCTGATGACCTATCATTCCTGATGAATAATGAATTCTATTTTTTTTTATGGAATAGTGGACAAACGAGCAGACGTATCGCCTAAATAGCGATTACCACCGCCCATGGACACCCGCAACACCAGAGGCGTCACAAGTGCGTTGCCGGCCTTTGGGGGAATGGGAAGAGGGATGGGGAAGGGTAGGGTGTGGGCCTCCGGTACCCTCACTCACTCAGTGAAACACAGCGCAGGTGCTATTTCACACCGATTTTCTGTAAGCCCGTGGTATCACTCCGGTCGAGCCGAGTCATGCATGCCGAAGCGTGGCTCTCCCACGTTAAAAATGTGACGTGTGTTTCTACTGAGACTTGAATTGAATCTAGGATATGCGAAATACGACCAACCCTAGAATGTAGTTAGTTCCGTACTAAATTATAAAGTAAACCTCATCATTCGGAACGGACATCCAGTAAATTATATTAAAAAATACAGTTCGCTGATTGGCTGACATCGACCTTTCTCGCTAATGCACCCGCTACTTGACCAATCATGTTTGTCAGAGAATGCAAGGCCAGGTCGATGCGTGAAGGGAAATCAATTGTCTTTATTTGACGTCACAGCTCAAGACCCAAGGCGATATATGTAAATTATAAGTATTGGATTATGCCTAGGTCTTGACAGCTGTTCTAAGTGACTACAGCTTATATTGATTAGGTTATTTATGTGAGGCTTTAGCGATATGGGCTAAGTCTTACATTACTTTTAATGGTTTGGTATTAACTTGAAGGTAACGTAATAGCGTGGTACGATAGTCGACAAGATTAATTATTAAAATTAATGGCAATATGTGTAGCGGGTTAAATATAAAATCACATGCGCTGTCTGACTTACTGATTCATCAATGCAGAATTGAACAGACTATAAGCTTGAAAGCTGATGTGTTATAGATATGTTTTCGCACAGAAGATTACCGTAAAATGACAGCGTTCGTGATGTCTTGTGTCTTTGGTGAGTGTGGCGACTTCCACATACAGCGCAACAGCGACACACTATAGCGCCATCTACCGCAGGTACACTGAACTACGGAGCAATGTACAACACGAAAAAACTACCAATCCTGAATCACGCAGTAGAAATTCTCGCGTCGATTATCATACGAGTATATACAACATCCCAACATCAACTGTTGGGCAGTGGCCCGCCAGGCATGATCACCTCGCCCGGCCGGAGGATCCTCCTTTATGTTGGAGGGACATGATACCCGTTCCTCCACAGTGAGTACGAGACTGGGGGCCCAATGCATTGTCTGCATTCGCAATGAGTATGTGACTATCACTCTTAGATTCTGCTTATGCTTTCCGTCAGGCAGAGTAGAGTCATTTTGGCAGGGCTAAACATAAAAAAGATGAAATATTGACGCGAGCCAATCCACAAGCAATAGCTAGCTAGCTTTGGTGATTCTAACAGTGGTTAAGAGAATACTCATAATACCAGCAGGACTCGATAAAGAGAGATTCCTTTTTAATTCCTGTATGAGTGGTCGTCAGAAATGAGATAGCTAACTTCTTTTTAAGAAAGGAAAACACCTACCGAATCGGGAATGTAATGTGAAACGATTCCAATATAATAAGACCTTATGGTATTTAAAAAATTAATCTTATTATGGGCTGAGGTTTTTTTAACGTGGGAGAGCCACGCTTTGTCATGAATGGGCTGGCTTGACCGGAGTAATACCACGGCCTCACAGAAAACCGGTTTGAGATAGCGCTTGCGCTGTGTTTCACCGAATGAGTGAGGATACCGGAGGCCCATACCTCAACCTATCCCCCCATCCCCCAAAGGCCGGCAAAGCACTTGTGACGCCTCTGGTGTTGCAGGTATCTAACCGGGCAGTGGTAATTGCTAACCATCAGGCGATACGTCTGTTTGGTTGCCCCCTATTAAAAAACAAAAAAAATAGGTGGTGCGAATGAGCTGCTGCATGCGAAAGAAACTCTATCTATTTAATATGACCTTAACAGATATTATTCCTAGGTTTATCAATATATTTTTGCAAATACCTATTGTATTTATTTGCGATCTCTCAAAAAAAGTTTTAAAAAAATACTCATTAATTAATTAAGGCGCTACGATAAAACATACAAACAAACATACACATACTGCCAAAACTATTTCCCTTCGTTTTAGTTTCGCTGTAGTCGGATAAAAAAAATATTCTTAAACCCAATTTGTCCCTAGGGTATCAGAACTAACTTAAACATAGACTTACAATTACAATACCAAAGTGACAGGCAAAACAAAAATTAAGTCATGTATCATTTCCTTAAATGGCAATTAGTTAAGTTCTATCTAAGTAATACAAAGTTAACAATCGTGTACCGCGTACATAACACACTTATAACTTAGAATAACTTACTCGTTAACTTAGAATCGTGGCAGTAAGTGTACTGGGACTATGATGTAATGTTTATTTGTCTTAGAATTGTGAGATTTATAACTGGATTTAAATTTATATGTTTTAAACTTATTTGATTAACTAGAAATACTTATGTGGTGTATTTGCATAATACACTTATATTATAAAAGCGAAAGATTGTTTGTACGTGTTCCTACGAGTATATACTCGTATATTTTTTGTGTTAGCTGCCAAAATGACTCTGCTCTATCTGATAGAAAACATCAGTAGAATACAAGAGTGGTGGTCACCATCCTCAATGCGAATAAGGACAGTGCAGCATGGCGACCCACACTATGCAGGCCTAGTGAGATGCTTTTTCACACACCATTTAAAGGACCCGGTACCATAGTGGAAGGGAAAAACGTGCGCTGGTAGTGAGTTCCAGGTTTTGATCGCTCGGCACAGGAAGGTAGAACCAAAGCGATGAGTACGAGAGTGTATGTATTTTTGTTGTTTCTTCACAATGAAATGGGTGAACCAATTTAAAATTAAATTTGGTACAGATGAAGTTGATACTGTGGACTAATACAAGCTCATTTTTATCCCGGAATAATGTAGTATGCCCGTGGGATGAGCTAGGAATTTCTTTATCTGATCACCCGCGGCTAACATCACGAGGCGAAGTTAATACATACACACATACTCATGCATAGAGGATAAGCAGAGACTTATCCAGATTTATAAGTTAGTTATATTCCATTTACGCAGTTTGCGAAGGAAATGGAAGTAAGCGATGATCTGAAAAAGTAAAGAAGAGAATGGAAGATGCAAGAAAATCAAGTAAATTGAATTATGAAAATAATTAACTGTATTTATCATTCCTTCTTGTTTATGGTGATGGGTGATTTCAACTTCAAATTTAAATTACATTAAACGGGAAATAACATATCCCAGAAATAAAAACAAGAACTCTTAAAGTCGGTTCAAGAATGACAGAGTTCTTAGGTACGGATCAAACATGTAGAAATACCGAACCGAGAACCGCCGAGGAGACGATGCAGAAGCCAGCAGTAAGAATATGTCCACTAAAAATCAACTTGATGGCAATGGTGTGAATTGATTTGGTTACCCTGTGTAGTTTTAAGGGCCCCCTGTCGCTGCGCCTAACAGGGCCCTACTTTTTAAACCGTGGAAACACCGAGGTTTTGCAATGGGGTGGTGTGTTGGAATTCGACCGACCAAAACCAAACGATACACCCTGCACTTGAAATAGGAGGTATCCGGGAACTACTTTTATTAAGATTTCAGGTGAACTCGTAAGTTTCTAACGTCAATCGGCCCAATAGCCATAACAATAAATAGATTTGTGTATTAATATTTATAACAGATACCCAGTGATCTGCTATTGTTCAATATCATTTGTTCTAACAATTCTAATATTTGATTGATTGCCCGTCGCAAAAACCTTCATAAATAACGATCACAAGTCGAATACCTCGAACCAATCGAATGATTAATCTCATAGCAATAGCCAATCATGTAATTTCTTGTGTTCTGTTGACCAATGAGATGTCGAGTTTTGACACGTAAGGTCAAAGGGTAACCTACAATAGTAATTGTAGTAGTTATTGTAGTGACTGTGGGTTTGTAATGAAACAAATACTTGATGTAGAATAATTTCTATTTGAATTTCAGTTCAAAAAATTATAATGTTGTTTAAAATATCGGAAATTATTTTGGGAGCTTTAATGCATACAGCCGACGGATAGTGTATGAGGCTATAGACGAGTTATTTTTAACGATATAGTCCAAAATATACGTGAAAATCAGCTAAGAGAAATTACGTGAGGTAAGTAATGTTGTTATGGCAGTGACGCGAGCAATCTAAGCAATATCCGGTAGACTGACAGACAGATTATTACATATAAATATATATGTAGTAAATGTTTCAGATTAATGGTCCAGTTATCGAATAGCCGAAACGTTATGGATTCAGCGTTGGTGAGTGCAAGACCTGAGGCTCAATGAGGCAGAACCACCTCAAAAGGCCTTAATAGGTCACCATGCTGCATTGTTGCATTGTCTGCATTCGCAATGAGTATGGTGAGCACCACTCTTGGATTCTGTTCATGTTTATCAAGCAGCAAAAGTAAAAAACTCGCGACAAGTACCTACTACATCAAAATGTATAACACATCAAATAACCAGACGAAATAGATCGCGTGCGCTTGCGCAACATATCATCAATCAGCCGCGTCATTATCATATGAATGGGTATTTTGACAAATTGCTGCCGAGCCTTGCTTGCTATTATAATTACTTAGAAAGTGCCGACGCGATACTATCAGGTGGTATAGCCCTTAGGGTCTCAGGAACTAACCGGTTGCGTAAATCTGGTCACTTATAATCACTGTGATCCAAGAGATATAAATGAGGTGTGACATAATTGTTAATATTATTATTACTAATCATACTAGCTTCTCGCTTCGGCTTTCGGCATAACCAATACCAAATCATTTTAGTCCTAAACCGAGTATCTTTAGTGATTTTTTTTTTATGTTATTTATTTTGGATCACTAAAAAAATATTTACACATCAGTACACACACATATATAAGTAGAACAATACAAAATACGCGCTTTGTGCTCATTCAAATATGGGCAGTCACAGTTAACTAGAGGAAAACTTGTACCGTTTGAAATTAAGAAAGCATAATAAAAAAAAGTAAATAAATAAATAAATAAATATTTCGGACAATTTATTAACACACAACGCCGTCTAGTCCCAAGCTAAGCAGAGCTTGGGTTATGGGTACTAAACGACTAATAGAAATACTTATATACTTTTTTTTTGTAAATACATACATATTATACATAGAAAACACCCAAACTTCGAAACAAATATTTGCAGATCATACAAACATTTGGTCCGACCCGGGAATCGAACCCGAGACCTCAAGCACAGCAGTCGCTTACGCTACCACTCGCGCCACCGAGGCAGTCAAGTCAAGTAAATCATTGGGTAAAAGAATTATAAAAAAAAAACTAGCTTTTGCGCGCAGCTCCACTTAGCTGTCGGTTATCGCAGCAAAGAGTAGCCTTTCCCAAAAGTCAAAGTATCTCCATACCAAATTTCATTAAAATCGGTGCAGTGGTTTGGCCATGAAAGCAGGACAGACAGACGTACAAAGTCACTTTCGTATTTATAACATAAGTAGGGAATTGAAATATTAAAAATGGTAAAAACATTTCACATTCAAAGGCGACCATATACCGCGAACCATTCAAATACAAGCTCTGGTGAGCTTTGAATGGAACCATTTAACGATTTGCTTATTAAAATAAGACAAGTGATCTTTAAAAATGTCCAAATCTAATAAATTAGAAAGTCCGCTGTAAGATTTAATCATTCTGTTGTGTGTGGCACATATTGGCATAGATTAGGATTCGATTCAATTAAATACTTCTGTCAAAAAAAAGTAACCCCCAAGAGCTGATGACTCTTGATGAAAACTAAAGGTAATTTTCAGTCTATGTTGTCCAGTTATAAGTTTTTGAACTGTGCTTAGCAACACAAGTATTGCTCCATCATATCCAATAAATCACACTTACAAGGCAGCTGGTAAAATGAAGATAAAACGCAGTAATGTGTATGTATAAGGAAATAGTTAGGTAATCTAACTCTTGTCAGACTAGATTACTTGATTACGGCTTGGTGTACAGGCACTAGGGATTCTCGATCAAAACTCGATGAGTCGGTGTTGCTGAAAAACTACGCTATACCGTACGTGGTGTAGTCGTATGCGAATAAATATCTCTTTTTAATGTACACTGAGACGCAATTGTACAGCAATTTTTTTTATTGTGAGAATATATTAAAAAAAATATCTTTACAATACCGTTAAATAAAAAAATGCCCACAGTTGTCAGGTTTTAGATATAAATAATTTTCATTCAACCCGTAACCTTTGATAATGCCATAGGGCGAAACTGGTCTGGATTAAAGTTAACCAAAACTTCCTTCCACGTTTGGCCTAGTGGTTAAACGGTCGCCACGCCGTTCCCTACTTCGCCAAGTGTTGTGAGTTCAAATCCCACATGGAAAAACACTTTGAGTGATCCACAAATTATTGTTCTTAGTCAGGGTGTTCTTTGTGTACGTTTCATGTAGGTCTGTAAAGTCCCCCGCGACATAGGAATTATTCCTAGTGCTAATGGTGTCTAAAAAGAAAGTTTACTAACTCACTTTCATTTTG
This sequence comes from Spilarctia lutea, assembly GCA_916048165.1. NCBI lineage: Eukaryota > Metazoa > Arthropoda > Insecta > Lepidoptera > Erebidae > Spilarctia > Spilarctia lutea. The sequence goes on along the minus strand of OU696495.1, from coordinate 643,594 downwards.
TTACACTGTAAAGTGATCGAGTTTCTTGACGCGAGTGTTGATTAAACTAAGTTTTAGTTTTAAGCCTTTCAGTTATTTATAGAGAATTTAAATTAGCATAAGTTATTAAAATATCTGGCCTACTAGTTTACGTACAGTCTAGGTTAAAGAATATTACATAGTAGACTAATGGATCTTTGAAACTTAGAGGATACTGTGTTATCGTTTTCCTTATGACTAGTATAACTAGTCTCTATTGTTTGTCTGTAATCTGACGAGTTCATTTTTAACTATTTTGAGTTTATTTTTCTATCTTAGAATCCTCTCTCTTACCTCCAACCAGGTAGCTAGTGGGATGCCTGATCTAGGATGGGAACTAGTCTCATGCCGTCTTGAATACTACTAGCCGAAGAATGAGGTGTAGAAAAGAAATTGCTCGTACCTAGAGTCACAAAGAACTGTATTCCTATGAAACCTTCACTACCTTTCTTACAACTCGATCTCTTATTCTTTCAAACTCATCTATAACTCATAAAGTGGTTAGGTACTATAAATAGTTTCATTCGAGCACCAATCGAGAACTTATAGTAAATATAAAATATTAATTTACTGGCCATTACCAGCGGACGGGTACGGCAGCCCATTAACTACATATACCCATATTACCCGAGTATTATTTAATGTAAATTCAATGAAATATGGACGACAACCAGCTAACAAGCTTTTGCAACGATATGTGTAAGTGTACCAATGCCAAACCACTAGATTTATTAGACTATGTTAACGCAATAGTATTTTTGGACGATTGCCTAACTTAGTAATTAATAGAAATGTTACAACTAGAATAGTATAAAGTTAATTCAATTATAAATGTCTTGGTGTTTGTAATACTTATATTGAAATTGTTATGTAGTTTAGTGGTGATTCAGGGCTTTGAGCAATAGATTGCGGGTTCGATTTCTACACAGGAAATGAGATGATTGTATGATGGTGCCAACTAATCTACTGTCTGCTACTGTCTAGACCTAAAATAAATATATAATGCTATTGTCTAGCCCTAAGATATGAACTATCATAAAATTAAAAATTTGTACACCAGAAATGGTAGAATATAAGGAACGTATTATAATGTGATAACATCTTTTGTACTATATTCTAATAAATAAATATTTCTTTCTTTCTTTCTAACCTTCAAGGTAGGTAAAGAGCTGATTTCAGCAAGGTTGGGCTCGACCAGGGCGGTACCACCCTCTCGCAGAAGATTAATCTAAACTGACAGCATTCGTGCTGTCTTGGTTCCTTGGTCAATTCGAGACTGGAGGCCCATCTCAATAGGCCCCCAAAGTGTAGATCACCATGTTACATTTGTTCTGTCGAATTCTGCTCAAGCTTTCCATCAGGCAAAAGAATGATTAAAATGGGACCAAAGAAATTTTCTCTTTAAAAAAAGTACCGTTTCGGTTAAAAGAAGTGTATAAAACTAGATCAGTGTAAAATAGATATTTGTTAGTTTATCCAAACTCTAGAGGTACAACTTGTTAGTGCTTGATCAGATAAGCCACGGAACATGTTGGCTAGTTAGTCCGCCACGCCTCCATTGTGTACCAGCCTATTTAATACAATACTTTATGTTTTGAGCTACTGATTTAATATTTATGAGTAAATATTAATCTTTGTTTTTATTTTAAGAGATATTTGTTTTGTTATATACTAGGTTTTGCACTCGGGTTTGGAATGGGTATTCCAAACCCGAGACTATGAATACCTCTGTGGTAGTGAATGCGACTGCTGTGCTTGAGGTCTCGGGCTCAAATCCTGGGTCGGACCAAATATTTGTGTGATCTACAAACATTTGTTTCGGACTTTGGATGTTTTCTATGTATAATATGTATGTATTTATTTAAAAAAAGCAGTATACATGTATTTATATCTGTTGTCTAGTACCCATAACACAAGCTCTGCTTAGCTTGGGCCTAGATGGCGTTGTGTGTTAGATGTCCGGATTATTTATTATTGTGATAAAAAGTAGCTCATGTTTTTCTTCGAGATTGAAAGCCAAATTATATCTTCAAGCCCAATTTCACGAAAATTGGTGCTACGTTTTAGTCTTTAAAGCATAACACACTGACAGTTCTTAAACGACTCGATCTAAGCAAAACCTGAGTTATGGAAGCCACTCTTCTGATAAACATACATATATTTTTAAAAACATACACATTTTAGAACAATTACACCCAGACACAGATTTCTTTTATGTATTGCCTTGCCAATAACAATAAATAAATATTAACAGACGAATTAACACACAACCCATCTAGTCCCCAGTTAAGCAGGGCCTGTATAATGGTTACTAGACTCATATAAATACACTAGCTGACCCACGCAATGCAAAAAAAACGCAGTCTTATATTGCCCGTAGCGTGAAACTTTTCCCCCGTTTTTGAAACATTCTTCATTGGTGCTCCGTTCCTATTAGTAGTAGCGTGATGATATGTAGCCTATAGCCTTTCTCGATAGATGGACTATCCAACACTGAAATATTTTTTTTAAATCGGACCAGCGGTTCCTGAGATTTGCGCGTCCAAACAAACAAACTCTTCTACGGCGATCTTCCGTGCGAGTGCGAGTGACCGTGTTCATACTGCAATCATTTGTCTAATTTACGAATCAAACCCACGTCCACGCTTTACAGTCAGGATCAGTAACCACTAGACCATTAATATATAGTTTAATTAACACAGTATGTAGGAGTTTAATTTAGTACATCGGTGTGTTACGTTTCTGATTAACTTATCTCTTATTAATATATATTTATCTCAAATGTGGGTAGTACTAAATAATATTAATATATCTGTTAATTGTACACCAGATTTTGTACAACGGTAACTTAAAACTAGGAGGTACAAGTGGTGGCCTTAATGCTCGAAGACAATGTCTTACAGGCAACCATGGGACAGAAAGAGAAATTAGAGTAGTATTTAAAGTAATAAGACTTGGAAACAATTAATGCATGTACTTAAAGGTTTGGTTTATCAATAAACCAACAAAATATAAAGCCATAGTGGTGGGAAGTCATCGATCGAAGAGCAGAGACGACGCTGAGACTCTTTCACCTACCCATTATTTTTAATGGGCCTAATATATCTATTTGTAGATTCGTGAAAGATCTAGGTTTACACCTTGACTGTACACTAATAAGTAACGAAATAGTTTCGGTATGATTGGGCCAGCTCGACCGGAGTGATACCACGGCCTCGCAGAAAACCGGTGTGAAACAGCGCCCGCGCTGTGTTTCACCGAGTGAGTAAGGATAGCGGCGGCCCATACCCCAACTTGCGGCCGGCGGACCTTGTGACGCCACACTGGTGTAGTGTATGTCCATGGGCGGTGGGCATAATCGCTTACCATCAGGCGATACGTCTGCTCGTTTTTCTACTATTCCATATATTCCATTCCATTTCATTATTTCCATTCCATTTGATATAAAAGGCCAAAACTTGTTTTTTAAGGAGACCCATTTGCGGCAGTGGATTATTAAAAGCCGTTGATATGATAAACCTAACCTCCACAGTACGTTCGCAGGGGTTTTATTTTAAAAAAAATGTCTAGTATCTACTTTCAACATTTATCAGCTTCGAAAGCACTTCAAATAGATATTCAACGAAAGTGTAATTTTAGAAAGAAAATGAACCTAGTACTCCAAACATCTATCAGGCTACCTTGGCAAAAAGACATTTCATAAATTGTAAGAATTATATTGATTTACGAAGAATTCCTTTATAAAATACTAGTAGCAAGGTAGAAGATTTATGACACACAATAGTGGTGCGCAGGCGCAGCCGGGTGATTTATGAGTGCAAAAATGATACTTGTTATGGCAACTGGAGCTTGTTAGCAAACTCAAATCAATGTGATGTATAGACTGTATCTGTGATCTATTTAACTGGTGATTAGATGGTATTTGGAGTGACTTTAAATGTCTTTTTAGGGTTCCGTACCTCAATAGAAAAAAACCGGAACCCTTATCAGATCACTTTGTTGTTCGTCTGTCTGTCTGTCAAGACTATTTTTGTCAAGAACGCGTAGAGGTATTAAGCTGAAGTTTATATCAAATACTTAAGTTTATTGTCCCTTGAAGGTGTGAAAAAATCTAACTTCTAAGCCAACCCAATCAAAAGATACAGTCCTTTAAGTTGCAAATTTTCGACACTCGCAAGGGAATCCAAACCTACAGGCTTCTTCCCATGAACTAAGAATAATGAAATTTGGTAACGCAACGTCATATAGAACAGATAAAGGAAAAATTTCGAAAAGCATTAATTTTTAGTTACATCATATAATATACCTACAGGTTTGTACTGAACCCTCGGTGCGCGAGTCCTATTGGCACTTGACTGGTTTTTTTAAGACTTATTATACTTTAGAAGGTTTTGTTAGGGAGAGAAGGTGGACTTATAAATTTCGAACTCCTCCAGTTTTAGGGCACTTCCCGAGGTGCATAATTGAAAACTGCCAGAATTATAACTCTTTTAATTTCGTCGTACTCGGGTACAACATACAGTACTGACGTTTTTTTTAATATAGAATTGTGTCAGGTCGAAGAAGAGAAAGACTCGCTTGCCTCATACTTAATTATCAACTGTACGTCTAAATTGAATGATTAATTAACCATCTTGATATTCACTTATTATGACTCTTAGGATATAATTATAAGTCTCTAATCACTTATGACGTACTGTCTGCAGCAAATTGTACGTCTCTTCTTGGTACTTCAAGCAAACTTTTCGCTAAATGTCGGTTCGCTGCTGGTGTACAAATTGTTATTAGGTCAAATATCGTTGATAAATGATTTATTTTAGAAAACTGTAGACCTCTGTTTTTATAGAATACCTACTATTTTAGCGCCTTTCAACAAACTTTATTACAAAGTATAACGTTCACTTGACTGATAACATTAAGATCTGAATTACTAAAAAATCTTTAACAGATTATATATTGGGAATATAATTTATGGACATAAATATACAAATATAGCCGTACCCTTATATAAATTCATGTCAAGCAAACAAGTTACGATAACTTTACTTTCTTGATTTAAAATGTACTTTGTGTTCATGAGTAAGCTGTAACTATATCCAATATTTATTTTTAGACTACACAAATATGCACGAAATGAACATATAGAACACTCAGACTTAGAACAACAGTTGGGAACCACACAAATGTTACCCCATGTGGCGATCGAAGCGAAAACAATAAAGGTGACGAAATGACAGTTATTAATGCATAGTGGTTTTTTTTATGTGCGCCTGCCAAAGTGATCCTACTCTGCCTGATCAAAATCAAGAGGAGAATCCAAGAGTGATGGTCACCACACTCATTGCAAATGTAGACATTGCATCAATGTAGCCACACTTTAAAAAAATATATATTTCGGACAATTTAACACATAACGCCGTCTAGTCCCAAGCTAAACAGATCTTGTGTTATGGGTACTAGACAACTGATATATATAGACATTTACTTTTTTGTAAATAGATACATATTATCCATAGAAAACACTCAAACTTCGAAACAAATATTTGCAGATCATACAAACATTTGGTCCGATCCGGGAATTGAACCCGAGACCTCAAGCACAGCAGTCGCTTACACTACCACTCGAGCCACCGAGGCAGTCGAACTATGTCGGCCTATTTAAGCGAAACCATCACGTTATTCGTGCAGTCTTCCGCCAAGTGTGACCGCACCCTTATACGAGTATGAATGTGTGTCAAGCGCTTCTCATGACAGAGCTGACACCTACGTGACTGTGCTGACATTGAAGTCACTTTTATTTCGCTCCGAGCTCCAAATAATTACTGTACGGCCCCGAATACGCAATCGAAAGTAGTCCGATAAAATAATATCGATATATTTATCGATATATAATTAGGTACATCACTAATTCAAACAGCTGTAAAGTAAAAATGTTGTGTAATAAATATCAAGATGGAATAAAAGGTTTTGAAATACAAATGGACAACAAAGTGACTTTATAAGTATTCCATTTTTTTCCTTTTGAGATATGAAACTTAATAAGACCAAGTGCGAATCGAATTCGCGCAACGAGGGTTCCTTACAAACATGCAGGTACATAAGTAAAATTTATTTTTTTCGCAATTTTTTCTGTCTCTGTGCTTTGAGACGTTGCTTCGTACAAAATTCAAGATCATGGGAAGTGCCCTATAGATTTTGATTCCCTTGCGAGTGTCGAAAATTTGCAACATAAACAGTTGTATATTTTGATTGTGTAGGCTTAGAAGTATGAAAGCACAGCTCCAAGAGACAGTAGACTTGAGTATTTGATATGAGTTTCAGCTTTATACTTCCTCGTGCTCCTGAGAAGAAGAGTCTTGATAGACAGACGAACAACAAGGTGATCCTATAAGGGTTCCGTTTCCTTCTTTTGTAGTACGGAACTCTAAAAATTACATATTGTGCATCTTAAATGTTGATCATTATTACCATCAAATCAACATATCACCGCGCACAGCTCATTGAGGTCCTCTAAGGTATCCCGGTCCTGGGCAGTCCTTATCCATTATTATCAATAGCCTTTTTAATAGCCTTCTGCTGAACACACCCCTTTGAAAGGAGGTATTGGCCTACCCAATCACGTTGGCCCGTGCACACGAAAAGATATATTAGCGAATTAATGATAGTTATTTGAAGATAAAAAAGGCCGCCTGCGCTGTATTTTACAGAGTGAATAAGATTATCGAAGGCCCATACCCCAACGTCTACCCCATCCCTCTCCCTATCCCCCAAAGGCCGGCAATGTACTTATGACGCCTCTGGTGGATACCCGTCCATTGGCGGCGGTAATCGCTTACCATCAGGCGATACTTCGGCTCGTTTGACACCTGCCATGCTTGCTCGGAGGAACCTCTCTTTGTATTAGAGGGCATGACACCCGTTTATCTACAACGTTAAATTTACCACTTATTAAATTGCTCTCAAAAGCCACTATAAAGCAAACCAATTATAAACAAAATGACTGTTAAAAGATTTATTGCGAGTAAACCCACGGACTATTGCGAGTATAGAGATATGGAAGATCATACGTTACTACACTAATATAACTTAAGGTGTGGTCGCAATAGTGCGACTAATGTTTAGATTAATTTATTTCAGTTGATTTCGTAATTTATGATGTCGATATATTTGTTGTACGCGAACGAACGAGGTCGCTATGAGTAATTGATTGATACAACTAGATTTAGTAATTATTCTTAGAATCTGTAGAATAATCGAGCAAGGTTGACTAAAGGCAATGTTTTATGTAATACGATTTGACATAATAGGTTTGGTGTTGAACTTTTTGACAATAGTTTCTTCGAGAGACCTGTTCAAACTATTACTCACTCAACTATAGTTTTCCTTTCATTTGGCAACTCATCTCAATAGAGTACCACAATTACAACGAACTTAAGTACAGTTTGAACGTCAAAAGGAGGAGGTTCTCTATGCGCCTTCATTTTTTAAAGTTTGTTACCTTAGAACTTTCGATTGGGTGAACTTTCGATTTGATAATCCATTTTATATTTAAAAACTGGGGCTTTCCGCCTCCAATTTCAATTTGGTCCAGACTTTGAAGTCGGTTTTTATTTATTTTTTATTAAGTATTAAGATTGCCTGCACTAATAATATTACGAAGAGGTAATGTTTTTAACTTTGTTTGTAGGGTTGAAGAGGGTCATCGTCGGAAGTATTGATTCGATCCTAAAAATTTACTAGCAGAAAGCGACACTATTCAGAAGTGATATAAGCCATATTTTATTAGGTATGATTAAACAAATAAATGAGTTAAAAATTATAGTATTTGCAGATCAAGTCGAAGAAATGCGGGTGGTTAACGCCCAACGACAGTACGATTTAAAAAATCTTTTAGTGTTGGATAGTCTATTTATCGAGTAAGGCTATAGGCTATATATCATCACACTAAGACCAATAGAAGCGGTGCCCCAATGAAGAATGTTGAAAAAACGGTGGAAAATTATTACGCTACGGGTAATAGTAAATGTAAACGAGGTTGCTGACCCTCGTCAGCTAGTATTTTATATACAGGTAGTTACTGTCCTTGGTATCACTAGCATACATACTACTAAACACAAATATGAGTTTACATAAATCGTCGTATAAAAACCACACCCTAACTTGAAAATCGGCCTTGTCAATGTGGCCATTACAGCTATCTTTAATTAGGAAACTACGATAGGTAATGCAATTAATAAAATATCGTATGAGCAGGTCGATTCCGTGGCTCTTACGACATTCGTACGCAATAATACTTGCTCTAATGTGTTGAATATATTACGTGTATATCATAATATTACCCATTATAAAGATCAAGATAACATGATTAATTACTATTGATGCAGTTGCTCAGAAGATTTTTTGAAGTGAAAACTTATTTAGCGGCGCTGTGTACTTTTTTTGGAATAGGTAAAAATGTATAAACTCGCGTCAGGTCACGTGTCCTGATCGAAAATTCGTAAGACGGATGTTTATTGTTAACAGCGCCATCTACCGATATACTTTGGTAGCATTCGTTTTTCTAGATAGTGGTCCTTTCTCAATATGATTTTATATACCTAAAGTTAATATTTCAGTACCTTAAAGTGATTTACAATAAATTAAAATAACAATTTTCTACTTACACAAAACCTTTTGTAAATCAAAAAGATTGTTTACAATTTTTTTGAAAACAGTGACATCTATTGGAGTATCAAAGCATTACTTCCATTTACTACTTACAATCATAATAATTATGTAATATAAATTGTCATGTTTGTGTACGATAGCGCAATAAATGAATATTGTATTCCACCACATAAATAATAGTACTTTTATACTGATAATGAAAGCAATTCGTACAAAATTATTCTCTAACCATTCCAAAATATCAAAAATGCACAACGTTAATATTCAAGTTTTCACTTCTGCCGGCACTCCCGGAGTGCAACCCGTCGATTTTTTTTTAAAGGAAAACATACGTTTGCATTCATTTTTAAAAGGCTTTGACCGTATGACCAGTATTATTCTTGAAATTGGATCGTGACTATACTTATACACACATCAGCAGCCTTCTCAGTCTTAACAGTCCATTATAGGATATAGCCTTTAATGAAATAGATGTGGCGACTTTCACATATAACACAACAATAACCTTCTACAACGCCATCTGCCGAAGATACACTGAACTACGAAGTAATGCAATACACGGAGTAACTACCAATCCTGAATCGCGCAATTGAAGTTCTCGCGCCGATTACCATATATACAACTTCCCAACATCAACTGTTGGGCAGTGGCCCGCCAGGCATGATCACCTCGCCTGGTCCTCCCTTTCCTGTCCTCCTCCCTGTCCCTCCGGTCCTACGTGTCGGTGGAACATGATACCCGTTCCCCCACATAGGTTTTGGCCTATTACGCCAAGCTGGCCAGACGCTTTCGTGTGTTGGAAGTTTCTTATCTTTACAGTTATGTTGTCCTACGTAATTTGTTCCATCAGTTGCCTGTTACGTCACCCATGTCATCAATCAGGGGTGGTGGCACTTTGTATTCATAATCCGTCACCACTGCCTGTCGTCACTCGCCGTCTGCCTGCATCTGCATAACTGAACTAGTAACTGTTTTCTCGTCGATTTGGAAATTAGTATAACTTTCCAACGTCATTCCTGAGTCCCTTAAGCAGAAAATCATCGCTTGCTAGAGGAATCCTCCATTACCATTAGGAATGTATTTCTTTAGCTACACTAATATCATAAAGCTGAAGAGTTTGTTTGTTTGAACGCGCTAATCTCAGAAATCGCTGGTACGGTTTGAAAAATTCTTTCAGTATTGGATAGTCCATTTATCGAGGAAGGCTGTAGGGTATATATCATCAAGCTAAGACCAATAGGAGCGGAGCCTCAATGAAGAATGTTTAATTATTACGCTACAGGCAATAGTAAAAGTTTATGAGGTTGCGAGGGTCAGCTAGTATTAAATATAACGGGCATACAAGTAGACCGATGGTCGGATGTAAAGTGATTACCATCAGCTATGTAAACAAGCATCTAGAAAGCCATGAGTGCGTTGAATAAAGAATAGTCTATGAACCGCCTCTTAGTACCAAAACATCCCACTCCTATTTGTTTTTGAACCCCCAACTCGATTGGAAACGGAAAGACTACAAAAAGTAGGTCATCATTAATATATCGTATCAAGGAAGACTGTATATGTATTTGTACTTTAAAATGTTACTAACAGAGTTCAAAATTGAATGTAAAACGAAAAAAGTCTTGTCCAGCCAGTAATTGATTTAATTAAGAGATATTTTTTGTAGTCCAACAGAGTATTAATAAATTAGATATCTGTCACCAAAATTGGACACTAATGTACAGGTTGTTACATAATGATATGGTCAAATGAGGTTGTGTAGTAGAAGACTTTATTGACATAAGGCGGTTATAAATTTAGCTAAATTCTTAATCGTTAAAATGAAAACAGTTTTGTATTAAAGAATGCCGATAGGTTTATGGATTTCTCCTTATAATACAATTTTAGCCCACGAAATGAAAATTTAGTGAAGAGTGAAAACGAACGTTAATTAAAAGTAAAGCGGTAGGATATAGCGCTTTGTCATTAGTTATGTCGTCTAACAAACGATGAAAGCAAACAGCGCTAGAACGCTTATAATTAGGGATAGTTTTCACGCGATCAAAATGAAGTAAACTCCTAGAATTTCATAAGATTTTTTACAGATTTTATCAACTTTCTAATATATTTGTGTAATCATTTACAAATAGACAAAATTAATTGCGTCTCGCGGCATAACCCGCGGGTTTTGTTGCGTTTGATTCTATATTGTTCAATATGTCGTTGTTCGATATATTGTTATCGCTTAACCCATTTTTCTATAATAGAAGTTGCCTTTTGATAAAAATATTATCTGGCGGTCCCGAAAACTCCACCTACCATATAGCTCGGCCGAGCGTTCGCTTAACGTATATGGCAGGACTGTTCGAAGCTCGCACGAATCGAGACGAGTTGCTATAGTATCTATAATGATAAAAAATCCTGAATAACCTACATGTATTGTAAGGTAATAAAAATATTTTAAACTGTAATAACTTCTCATTTATTCAATAAAAGAAAAAAAATGTTTTCTTATCGGTCACCACGTTCAAAAAGTGTTATTAACTTGACACTTGAATTAATATCAAAAAAAAACTGCATAAATAAATAAATAATTATAATTGCATAACTTGATAAAAAATGCTATGCAATAGCTTTACCGCGGCAGTCTCCGAGTGCCACACGTTTTTTTTGTACAATTGTGCTATAAGCACTTCGTTAGTAGTGAAAAGTTGTTAATATACATTACAAATAGACATTCAATTTTATTTATTTATATATAGATTCAATAATTTGTTCAGTTAGTAGAAGTTTCTTCTACTGTGACTACTTTTACTTTAGTAACATCCTGTACATTTAGATGACTCTCACAAAAGTGGACACTAATTTATGCTGTCATGTGTCCAATATTTGTTGGTTAAGTGAGCTTGACACCGGTCGATCGTATGTCTGGGTACACACCTTCAATCCTCGATATTATCTAGACACAATGGTATGGACTGTGATCATTGATGATCTGAGATAAAATCATTACATAGTTATCTTTCCGATGCAGTGTAGTGTTTACCGTTTATTTGCATAGATGGTATAGCGGTTTAAGCGGTCACCTCGACACTTCGGGTTCGGTTTCCTACATTTGAAAACAACTTATGTGTTCTGAGTCTGAATATTTTTAGAGGAATTATTTTTACAGAAACTAATTTTAGTATCTGTAGGGATCTCTTCGTCTATTGTTGATCCTGTGATCTAAAATGTTAAGCCAATGTCATTTATTCATTGAAGCTACAGTTAAAAATCATAGATCGACACCAACAGACGCCACAGCATGTACTGGTTTGTCAAGGTAAAAATGGTGAAAACACCAAAATCTACTGCCTGCTTGTCTATCCATAACTTCTAGTTTCCAAAGTGCGTAGGGCCTTATGAGAAGAATACTGGCCAATAAACTCATGGCCACTCTTTAACAGTAGATTTAGCTTAGGTTACTGTTAATGACGATCATTTAATTCTCTTTCTGGGTGTATTTTATCTATAATTTATATAATAGTAGTATGTAGTACTTGGATGTCATAGATCAATTTTAGAAACCCCCTGCACCAAGAAACTAATTGTTAAATTCAACTTTACATTAGTGCGTTCAATCAATTAAACCAACTCTTCAGATTCATTTCATCTTTTTTTCTTTCTTTCTTTTTTTTTTTTTACCTCTACCGTTGTTCTTCTACGCAACCCTAGCCCACTGCCATGAAAGTCAACCACACCCGGAGTATTTTCTTGTTCCAAATATGGTACGATCTCATTTTTATTTTTATTCCAATGAACACCTAATTACTGTCCCTTATCCAGACCAATACCTGTAGTCTAATTACTCCTGCCCATATTTTTTGTAGTATTGATGAGGTAGAGGCGTTTAACGCCATGTTTGATGGTAAGCCGGTTACCGACACCTAAAGCGGTTTAACTTACACGTTGCCGAGTTTTTGTACGACGTAGTTAACTATTAAAATGTGAGGTATTTAACTCATTGAAGATTACTGTAGTTTTACATACGTTTAAGGTAACTATTTCACTTCTTATTGTCATAATGCAATGTTATAAAATAAAATATTCCATAATTTATCTTAAGAATTAGGCCATCGGGTGAATATACCAGATCAATGCCTATGTATGCGAAAGAAATAGGTCTAAAATGATCAACATACTCAGCGACATGTTTCTAAAGATCTAAGACAAATCTTTGAATCTATTTATATATAAAAATTAATCTTCGTTTCTCTTAGTTCACGTATGAACGGCTGGACCACTTTCTTTAATTATTTTAATAGCCCATTAATCGGAAAAGTTTATGGATAGCAAAACATCACGCTAAGACTAATAGGAGCCGAGTATCATTGAGTGAAAAACGTAAAAAAATATTCTTTTGAGAGCCGCAGACATCCCCTCTTCTCTCCGCCAATTAATTCTGGGGATACAGTAACCTTACCAAGTCGGTGAAAGACAAGGAAATAATTGCTTAACACCGATTATCTGTGGAGCCACGGTACCACTTTGTCGCTTGTGAACTTGCTCATTTCGATAAGTTTTCTGCTCACCCAACAAACATATGAAACACAAACAAAAAGCTCGACAATACATTAATCGATTCAACTACTTACATATCGATGTTCAATCGATCACAGTTCGTGACTGTTCGAAGATAATTATATCACCCGATAATCGATATGATTGATCGATTGAACGTCTTAAAGTGATACCTTCAGACCACTAGCTGTGATGTTTTTGTATTTATTGCTTGCTGGCTAATGATTATAATTGAAATAATAGCCGAGTGGTGCAACCATTCGTGTTTGAAGATGCGAAATAACGAGTTTTCTTTGTGGTTTCATTGGGAAGTTCGTTAATTTAAATATTTTATTTAGCAAATGACCTAATTGATATCCTGCTTGGAGGTAGTTTAGTTTCCATAAAATCACTAAATTTGAAAACCGAAGATGGGCAGTAGGTTAATCAGTTAAATGATCGACAAACCTGCCAACCAAGTGTCGCGCTTAACTGCTTATGTCAAGTTCTCTTAAACAAAAGGATGGATATCGCCCAAACTAGGGATAGTTGCCATACCTTAAAAGCCTTCGTTCAGTAGCTGACGATGATAAAAAACATTTTTTTTATTGCAATAGGTAGTATATAATTATGTTCCTCCGATATGGCAAGGTGATCAAATTTTAGGTAATGCTTCCTTTGCTAATTTATCCATATTTATTTGTTTTATTATACAATTTTATACACAAGATGTACAATGGCGGACTTAATACCATAGACATTCTCTACCAGTCTACCTTCAGGTGGTGCGGACATGCATGTAAGGGTGCACTACACTTTGAATAAGTTATTTTAAATAGACAAAAAAATAACCAAAAATTAAGTAATACGATATATCTAAGCATACATACATTTAAACACACACATAATTCTCGTCTTAAATAGTTTATCCACTTTGAAGTCGTTTTGAAGAACAGTTTCATTTAAACACTTAACTGATAATAAAAATAAATATTCCGGACATCTAACACACAACGCCATGTAGTCCCAAACTAAGCACACCTTGTGTTATGGGTACTAGACAACTGATATAAATAATTATATACTGTTTTTTTTTTTGTAAATACATACATATTATACATAGAAAACATTCAAACTCCGAAACAACCGTGGGAGAGCTATGCTTCGGCATAAATGGGTCGGCTCGACCGGAGTGATACCACGGCCTCACAGAAAACCGGTGTGAAATAGCGTTTGCGCTGTGTTTCACCGAGTGAGTGAGGATACCGGAGGCCCATACCCCAACCCCCCACCATCCCCTTTCCCATCCCCCAAAGGTCGGCAACGCACTTGTGACGCCTTTGGTGTTGCGGGTGTCCATGGGCGGCGGTAATCGCTTACCATCAGGTGATACGTCTGCTCGTTTGCCCACTATTCAATAAAAAAAAAACAAATATTTGTAGATCACACAAACATTTGGTCCGACCTAGGATTTGAACCCGAGACCTCAAGCACAGCATTCACTACCACTGTGCCCCCGAGGCAGTCAATGATGATGGATAGTAAAACACTGTGTTCTTCATTTCTTTCTTTTTATCCTTAATAGTAATATGTTCTCGCCAATAACTGGACCAAGTTTTAAGTACACTCTCCCAACATTAAAAAAAAAATTAACCCAATTCGTAAATTAGAGTCCTGTTGAATAGATTGCTTTGTTTTCTTTAATTAAAGTCACTTGTAAAAAGTGTGTACTAACCTATTTCTCTTCGAAATTCCTTGAATAACAATGCTGTCATAACTTCTAACCTAGATAAATAGATAATATACACGCCTTCCCATCCTCATTAATTCACAATACAAGTTACAACCTATTCGTTTAACATTTAACACACGCAAACATCGAATTCACCACCCACTTGGTAACATGAAGTGTCCCCCACACATACCAGGGCTACCGACAACTTTTTAAAATGGATGCCAATTATGTGACCATATACAAAAGCTGTGCGACTTTTTGTCGCACGTCTAAAAAGGCACTAATTATGGTTTCCGGCTAGACACAGAGAATGTCGATGGCGCGACAAAAAAGTCGCAGAGGTGTGTGTTGAACGCGTGATGCGTTGGTGCGCGCTGCACTTGATGTAGGGTTGATAAATTGAAGGACATTACATCAAAAGTTTTACTCGTCAGGTACTGGACCGTGCTTCTCCTTAAAAAGGAGTTCATAGCTTACTATACCTCGCAGGCAGACGTGTGGATATAGGGATTCTTTCAACTTTTACTTCTCTGGGCAGTGCGTTTATCCTGCCTAGGTTTTTTCTTGGTCTGTTCTTACGACACCCGAAGATGAACACGGTTGGTAAAACTCTAGGTTTTTAATATTTCACCACATACAAAAGAGATCTATAGATATAAAAATTACTTGTCCTGATAGGTTCATTACCTCAAACAATAAAACGCTGGGGAACTTGAAATTTTGACAGCTAATGCTTTTCACGTTCTACAAAAAAAAATTCAAATTGTAAACGTCATGAAAACTCATCATTTTCATGCACAAAATAAGAAATGATCAAATTGTGGAATAAACTACCTACACTTTGTAAAAAAATTATAATAAAACTAGCTGTCCCGGCAAACGTTGCTTTGCCATAAAAGGGAATATATGTTGTAGAGGTGGGTCAATAAAAATCGCGATGGAAAAATAGGGGTTGATCGTAGAGGGTTGAAAATCTAGGGTTGTATGTATTTTCTAATGCTGCATCATAAAAAAATAGAAATTAAAAATTTTGACAAAAAAAAAAAAAAAAATGTTAGGGGTGGACTACCCCTAACATTTAGGGGGATGAAAAATAGATAAGAACCGATTCTCATAGATACCGGATAATCACAAAAAATTTCATCAAAATCGGTCGAGCCGTTTCGGAGGAGTTCGATTACGCACCAACACGACACGAGAATTTTATATAATAGATTAAGCTGCTAGTAGCGTCCTTAAAGCGGCACAGGGTTGTCAATAAACGCAATGAATTTATTGCACGGAAATGAAACTATTACTCTTTAATTGACACTTTTGCTACTTGTGAGATGAAAAATGAACCGACGGTTACCTGTAGAAAAGCGTACAGCTGACAGTTGATGCCAGATGGTTGAATGATTGATTTACGTGAAATGTATATATATAAATCTATCACTTCTTGTTATTCATTTTTACTTTTCAATTTATCGTACTTTCAGATTTTGCTTCAATTATTAGTATCGACGTAGTCTACAGCCCTTACTTAATAAATAACATCAATAAGGAATTACAATTTCTAATCTCAATTATTGGTTGGATGTACGAAAATTTGTTACACGTTTACAAACGATTTTCCAATATCAAATCTTTACAATAAACGAAGTGTCAACCCTAATAAGTAGCGTACCACGAGTATTGGTAGGGCTGTCACGTATAGAATACGCGTATAGTGATGTATCAACATGGGCTAATGAATATCTTCATCACTCTACAAAAACCGCAAAACCGATACACTCTCATTAGATAGGATATATTAGACTCTAGTTTAGATATCTAACAACTGTGTATTTCTTATAAATATTTTCTCTGTGGCACATTCTGATGAAGAATGGATAACAACAATTTCCATGGGAGAGCCACGCTTCGGCATGAATGGGCCGGCTCGACCGGAGTCATACCACGGCCTCACAGAAAACCGGTGTGAAATAGCGCTTGCGCTGTGTTTCACCGAGTGAGTGAGGATATCGGAGGCCCATACCCCAAAGGTCGGCAACGCACTTGTGATGCTTTTGGTGTTGCGGGTGTCCATGGGCGGCGGTAATCGCTTACCATCAGGTAATGCGTCTGCTCGTTTGCCCCCTACTCAATAAAAAAAAAATACTTGAGACGGTTTGTACCTTGCGTCAATTTAAACTCAATCGGTGCATATTTTTTGAGCTTTTGAAGCGTACAAACATGAAACTAGTTAACATTTCTGTACACATAACACAAGTTTAATGTCATCATTAATACCAGAGTTCAACCACCACTTGTAGCCTAATTATTTGTTGTTTTAACCAACTTAAAAAAGGAGGAGGTTCTCAATTCAACCGTATATTTTTATTGTTTATTACCTCATAACTTTACCAGTAGAAAACCGACCTTAAGAGCAGGACCAAATGTCCTGTTCTTGAAGTCGTTTTTTTTTGTTTTGCTAAAGTTGAATTTTCTATAATTGGTTTTTACTAAATAAGTTTTAATTATACATTGATATACAATCAAAAGTATAGAAAAGAGAAAGAGATACCTGTTCCGTGATACGGAGTGTAACTCGTAGGACTGCAGCACTGCAAAGAGAATGAACCCTTGAAACAAACTTATAGTATTTGTTTCAACCCAGCTGGCCAGCGTGGTAGCCATGATAAGCCAAACCTACCTTTATATGGAGAGCTCTATGACCAGTAGTTAACTCTTAAAGACTGATGTTGAACTACAAGTAACAGTACAAATTATTTTGTAAGTCATATCAATCTGTTGTCACCGTTCACTGCTAAAAGAACGTCTCCCTTAAGGAGCGCCAACTATCTCGGTCTTAATAATCCTACTAATATTATAAACGCGAAAGTTTGTGAGTTTGTAAGTATTTTAGTTGCTCTTTCACGCAAAAACTACTGAATGGATTTTGATGAAACTTTACAATAATATAGCTTGTACACCAGAATAACACATAGGCTACAATTTATAAAGATACTAACTTCATCTCGCGACATTGCCCGCGGTTATTGTACCACGGGGTTCAGCTAGAAATAAATAAAATAGTATACCCTTAGGGTTAAGGAGGTCCGGTGCTAGGAAGAAGGAGAGACTTGTTTTTGTAAATACACACATATTATACACAGAAGTCTAATTGATGAATATATAGGTCTTGGTCTTATTTTGGAAGCATCTAATAACAATTTAACTCACTCTACGAGTATTTTGAACGTGATAAATATAATTATAATCAACTATGTAATCCGTTGGTACTTAATAGTGCGATATTAGCACTTCACAGTAATTAATTCTCAGCAAATTTGTTCTCAATGCACGTTACACATTTTATAGCCCGCCATTACAGGGCCTCTTGCAATGTACAATCATTTTTATACACAAATGGTTGAACTTCCATTGTAGGGAACGAGTTTTTATAAGTAACTAGATTTTGTCCGTGGTTACGTCTGCCTATATGTCCGTTATTGCAGTAAAGAATAGTGTATGTCCTTACTTAAGAACCAAAGTATATCATTGCCAAATTTAATTAAAATCTGTGTAGTGGTGACAGACAGATTAACAGACATAGTTACTTTCGAATTTATAATATTTGTATAGAGAGGTCTATGACCAGCAGTGAACTGCGATGGCCTGAGGCTAATCTGTGAGTCTTCTTCGTGTTTTTGCTAAAGCCAAAGCTCAGAATCCTTACTATAGTTTGAATTGTATATTGATATATATAAGTGTAAGCATAGAAATAATTAGTAATAAATAGAAAATAAGAAACCAGTAAAATAAGAAACTGTAATACAATAAGAATAGCAATAAGAAAAGGTGTATAAAATGTAATAGATTAAGAACAAATGTTAATTAATAAATAAGATAAACAATATTATTTCGCCTATAATATAAGTAAGTATAAACGTAGAATAAGCGATAGTAGTTACTATAGAATAGGCTCGTTTGGTGGGAGTCCCACCCACCGGAATAAAAGATCAGATGAATGAGAGGTATGTCGCGTGACATTACGAGAAGCATACTTGAGAGAACTGGTGTGACATAGAGTACTAGGATTACTAAGGGCGCCAATTATATTGGCAGTTGGACTGATGATTATAAAAAAAAAAAATTCTTTCTATATTAGAAATTCGAAAGTGAATCGGTGAATCGATTTCAATGAAATTAAGCTTGAAGATACTTTGATTTTTAAGAAAGGATGTAGGCTACTTTACCCCCTATAATCGACATACACACACATAATGGAGCCACAGACAAACGACAAAATGAGTAAGCAACTAATATCGATATTGTAAAAAAACTGTAAGACGGCAGCAGATATTATCTATTGAAGCTCAGAATATGTGTTGAATATAAAGTCGCATCCACGCCACGTAAGGAATAATCGATGCAGGTTGATGGTTTTTTATGAAGTATGTTTTTATACGAATAAGTTGATTAAGCACGACGACACAATTTCTGTCAGTGAATATGAAAATTAACAGAAATTGAAATTGGCTAGTTAAATTCACACAAAGAATAAAGAAAATGGTATTCTGATCTATCTCTTTCAATTAAAATGTGATATGTTTACCACTGGTAATATCAAATCAAATGGATTTGAGATCTTTCACCAACAAATGCTATATATCTGTCTGAAGACAGAACGATAAATAAGAACCCAGTGGAAATATTAACGAAGGAGTATTTAAAATCAAACAGTTGGGTGTGTTCTTAATTTTTTGCTGTATTGTTGGACAAAGAGCCTTTTTTTGTGCGGATATCCCCTCGGATACCACCTGCTGGTGGCATGTCGGACTCGAACCGACCAAAACCGCACGCCGTCTCGGGTACTAGATGCCGGGGAACCAGGTGCACCCTAGAAAAGAAAACCATGGAACCCCGACGTACCTCGGGCCACCTACGCTTTGTAGATGGCCCCTTGGACAGAGAGCCTATCGACTAGGACGTGGGTTCCATTCCCCATCTGGTATAATTTATTTTATACCATCTGTATCCAGCCCCAAAAATAAACATAGATAAAAGTCATATTTAAAAACTTTTGCATATTATGTAAAAATAGAAATAAATAATAATTGAGAAACCTCCTTCTTTTTTGAAATCGGTTAAAAATCCTTTCTTAAAAGCTTCCACATTTATCGTTTTCTGTATAACCTTCTTTATTAATGGTTAGTTGTCGTTCGCGTAAGCTGGAGGTCTTAAGTGTCTCAAAATAAACACAAAAGTGTTTTACACATAAAACACACGCTGTATAAGCAATTTAATTTACAGCCATTAAAGTGCCCACTTCGCCACATATCTTACGTCACGACAACACCACTGTGCTGTCCGTCACGGTAATTCGTGTAAAACCTTTAAATTGACGACGTATCTGGGCTATTGGCAATTACGCAATTTTGCATGGTTTTAAATCGATCGCTATTTTTGTGCTACTCGATTTCTTTGGTGCAATTTACGATAGAAAACTTGAGAGCGTCATTCTTCAGCTTATGTACAGAGTGTGTAAGATAATTAGAGTCCAAACTTCCCTCCGTCTTATTTTACTGGGGCCCGGCAATTCTGATTTTATACTCAAAATACGCTTCCCCATTAATGAAATTCTGAGACGATTTGTGGAGGGACACAATAATCACATAATTATGTCTACAATCACAGATGATCGCGTTGCCGAGGTGATGTAATGTAACTTTAGGATTTTCGAATGTCATGGTGTCAGAAATTAACCTTTCGAAAAATTCTTAAGAATCAACCTGCAATCTAAAATCAACCTTATATTACCTGTAGTATAACGTAGTTATTCCTTTATCCACCTACATATCTAGAGTACAAATCTAGTACATTTAACATAATCTGTGTCCCACATTTTATCCAAATACCTACATTACAAAAAGTACACTACTGGCGTTGATAGTACTGTCATTGGACGTCAATTGATCGACAGCAGCCAATAGCCGGAGCTGGCTGCTGACCCACTTAGATTTCTAGCATGCCTACGCTACTGATTGATTCTAAAACTTAGGTAATTTACTGCTAAATTACTTTGAGGTTAACTCACACTAGTGTTGCTACCGAGACGAAATAATCATCTATTGGTTTTAAATCTAAGGTCACTCACAGATTGACAATTCTTTGTTTAAATTTAATTTCTTTTAGGTTTAGATTGACAGATTGTTTAGATTTAATTCTATATAACGATTAGTTTAAACAATCCTTCGGAAATACAGCGAATGCTAATCTATCCCACAGATTTTTATCGTGGGACCGCCACGCTTCGGCATGAACGGGCCGGCTCGACCGGAGTAATACCACGGCCTCACAGGAAACCGGTGTCAAATAGCGCTTGCGCTGTGTTTCGGTGAGTGAGTGAGGATACCGAAGACTCTTACCCCAACCCTTCCCCCCATCCGTCTCTCCAACCTCCAACACACTTGTGATGCCTCGGGTGTCCATGGGCGGCGATAATCGCTTACTATCAGGCAATACGTCTGCTCGTTTGCCCCTATACCTCAGATACATTTCAAAAAAGAATCAAACCATACTTATACATTAAACATCTTCTACTAATTAAAAATAATAAATGAACAGCCTTAATGATCAAACCTACATTATTAATATCACATTTTTTATCGCTACATCTATAGATCAGTCAATCAAAGCCACCTCTCAATTGTGTATTCTGTCTTTGTCACACACATAGATGTCGCGGTTGAGTGCGAGTGCGCCGTCGGTCACGACACCTAATGATCTAGTATCAATCAATGATCTATAGCGCGAGGTATTAGGGTAGCCATGATATTGTAAATAAAAAAATATATTCGGATATCTAACACACAACACCATCTATTCCCTAACTACAGAGCTTGTATTATGGGTAGTATACAACTGATATAAATAAAGATACATATTTTTAATTTATTCTCTCTCCTCGTAAAGAACTGATGCAACAGATTCTATAGATGCTTCGGTGAATTATGACGTCCAAATCCTAAATTCATTTTGAATAACTGTTTTTGTTATCATTTGAGAATCTTTAGGACTATTACCGACTAAAACCACCAAGTTGTTGTGGTTGACAGAGCAACCATTTTATTCGTCCACCACAAAAGCGAAAGTCACACCTTTCTTAGCTTTTAGGGATCCGTACGCAAAGTATAATAATAAATATTTCGGACATCTAACACACAACACCATTTAGTCCCAAACTAAGCAGAGCTTGTAATATGGGTACTAAACAACTGATAGAAATACATATATACTTTTTATTTTGTAAATACATACATATTATACATAGAAAATACCCAAACTCCGAAACAAATATTTGCAGATCATACAAACATTTGGTCCCCGGGAATCGAACCCAAGACCTTAAACACAGCAGTCGCATACGTTACCACAGCGCCACAGAGGCAGTCGAGGATAAAACGGGACCCTATTACTAAGACTTCGCTGTCAGACTGTTCGTCCGTAAGACAGTTGAAATTTTCAGAGATGATGTAGGTATTTATATTGCCGCTATAACAACAAATACTGAAAAACAGAATAAAATAAATAATTAAGGGAGCTCCCATACAACATACGTTATTTTTTTGCTCGATTTTGATAACGGTAACAGGTATACGCTTAAAATGTATACGAAACCCTTCCTGCACGAGTCCGACTCACAGTTGGCTGAATTTTTTTATAGAATGGGGGGTAAACGAGCAGACGGATAGCCTCATTGTAGGCGATTACCACTGCCCGTGGACATCCGCAACATCTGAGGCATCACAAGTGCGTTGTCGGCTTTAGTGCAATGCCTTAATCACTCGTTTATCAAAGGTTACCTCGAACGACATGGTCAACCTACTTCCAGTGGCATAGTGTATGTCGCAGAATACTGAATTTAAACCAGCTGTCTCCATTTTTGGTGTGAATTTAAGCACGCAGTGTGAAATACAAACATACGTACGTACTTGTTCTCGTGTCGACTTAATTAAAATAACAGTTGGTTGTATCTTGGTTTATTTTTAGACTATTCGTAAATATATTTATTATTATTTAATTTAGGCAGTATTTTAAGAAGAAATTATCTCTAGTACTACTTTTTACGACCGAAATACACGCAGGCGGAACCGCAGACAAAAGCTAGTTGAACTATAAAATAGACCTACTTAACATACTAAATAGGTACGTTTAAAAATATATTACAATGTGTCATTTACATATAATTAAAGCTGTATAACTGATTTATGTTTATTATGATATATGGTTTAACCAGCTATGGAAGCGTGTTTTGTATTATTTTATTAAGTTTGTTTAGGTTTTTAATGTTAGTTACGTAAGAAATGGGAGAGCCATGCTTCAGAATGCATGGGCCGCCTCGACCGGAGTGATGCCACGGCCTCACAGAAAACCGGTGTGGCGTGTGTTGCACCCAGTTGCCGGAGGCCCATATACATGCCCATGACAACTTTTTGGGTTTAAGAATGTTATGATCTGACCATAATGCACTGAATTATTTTTGGGTCTAAAGTGACCAAACACTGCACACTTTACTTTGAGGTCATTACATTTCATTTTTATTTGCAACTAGACCGGGAAAACATACGGTTAAGTAACCCAGGGACAAGTTGCGTCGGTCCTTAATAAATTTCTTTATTATGGTTGCACGTATGTATTTCAGGGACGCATTTGTTTCAAGAAAACAATATTACACAACATTAGAGAGAGAGAGTACACGAACCGGCGTCCATGACACCCAAAATTCTTAAAACTTGACCTTAATCGCGAATTTCATGGCCACACAATAGAATTTTTTGTAACAAGAGCTTTCAAAGCGCCCGAGGTCGCATGCGCACACAATTTGCACATTTCAGATCTTAACGAGCATTTAATTTGTATAGTACGATATACCTTCGATTGAGATGCGTTTTGTAAGGTCAGGTGTTAAGCAAGTCGGCAATTTCAATAGTCGTAAAAACTATTTAATTCTTAATGTAACAAAAAACCTTTGCATAAAGGGCTTTTGCTTATATTCCCTTTAAGGTTTTTCATGTATTATTACTTCTTACTAATTGAGTCCCGCGTTGATACTGGCAGTTGTAACTTTACAAAAACAACCACGAGGCAAACTAGTCTACGTAAAAATAGCCTGACTTACTCTTACTAAAACTCACATCAAAATCAATTCAGCCCTTCCAGAGATTAGCCGGAAAACTGACGGACAAAGTAAAGTATGTACTTTCATACACATACATACGTTCAGTGAAAAACTGATAATTTGAAAATACAATCAGTATAAATGTAAATACTAAACCTAAACATATCTTATATGTAAATACAAAAAACATACTGATACTAACCCTACGTCTAATACCATACATACAAAACTACATATTTACATAACTACGAAACAATCTCTCATAAATAATAAAAAAGCTTACACATATTTTTATTTTATATTCTTGCTAAGATATAAATTATAATTACTACACAAATATTATTTCCAAAACACAACATATAATAATATTAAACTCTCATTTAGTACATATTTAATGTACTAACTACTCTAAAACTGTTGTACTTGCTATTCTAACAAACAAAATATGTAAGTCAATCGATATGTCACTAAGTCATAGGCCTTAGTAAACATAAATTGTTTCTCCACTAACCTTTTTGAACTATTTTGTAAAAGATATTTGTACTACCCACCTAAGAAAACATGACTACCTTACTAACTACGCTAATTAGGTTATATATTTTTAGTTTTTTTTTTTTTTTTGGAATAGTGGGCAAACGAGCAGACGTATCACCTGATGGTAAGCGATTAACGCCGCTCATGGACACCCGCAACACCAAAGGCGTCACAAGTGCGTTGCCGACCTTTGGGGGATGGGAGAGGGAATGGGGGGAGGGGTTGGGGTATGGGCCTCCGGTATCCTCACTCACTCGGTGAAACACAGCGCAGACGCTATTTCACACCGGTTTTCTGTGAGGCAGTGGTATCATTCCGGTCGAGCAGACCCATTCATGCCGAAGCATAGCTCTCCCACGGTATAAAAATATAGTAAAAATAATAGTGGGCCAAAACCAACAAACACTGTAGCTTCATAATGTTATTTGTATAGAATGGTCTTTTTGGTCACAGGTGCCAAACTGGTTATTAATATTATCTTTAAATGACCTTATTTTACTAGTTAATAAAAATAGTGATATGTTTTGTTTTCCTTATTTTGTTGGCACTGGAAATAATTTATTTTTACGAAAGTTAATCTATGCTAATAATAAAGCTGAAGAGTTTGTTTATTTGTTTGAACGCGCTAATCTCAGGAACCGCTAGTCCGATTTGAATAATTCCTTCAGTTTTGGATAGTCCATTTATCGAGGAAGGCTATAGGCTATCTATCATCACGCTACTACTAATAGGAGCGGAGCACCAATGAAGAATGTTTCAAAAACGGGGAAAAATTTTCACGCTACGAGCAATTTAAGACGCAAACGAAGTTGCGTGGGTCAGCTAGTCAATTATATTTTCACTATTCTCACACATCCTTATAAATTTACCTACTCATCGTTAAGCATAGATTGAAAAATATCACTTTACACATAACCAAACAGTTTGGTGTAGGACAGAAAAGATTTTCATAAAAAAATAGATTATAAGGACTTACCTGATCTTGAAAAGTTCTGTGAAGTGTCTCCTTCGTGTACCTTCCGTCTCCCTGCTTGAAGATAGCAGAGCACTGCTTCAGGAGAGCCAGTCTCGTCCTCTCTTTAGCACATTCAACCTCCATGATCGAGAGCCTATGCCCCGACCTCGGGACACACAATCCTCCTTCATAGTTCCCATCTAACTCTGTTAAGTTGGCACAATTGTCAGCTTCTTCACTTTCCAAATCTACGTTTTCAAAGTTCGTAACTATTGCCGGAGTGTTGGCAATACTGTTGGTCGCCATTTTTGTTCATACACTCAGTTTTTGTCTTAACATATTTGGTATATTTTCACTGTTAAAGTGTTTTATTTGCTTATCTTTGAAAAAATGTTCAACTGTCTTTAATGCACTTAAATCATGAAAACATGTAGTAAGGTCAATTCTCCATCTCTTAATTTACTCGCTTTAAGGTGGAAATAATCTTAGTCGTTCATCTAGTACTTAAAAATTTCTATAATAGACATACTAAAATTGTAAATTCGAAAGTAACTCTGTCTGCTTTTCTGTTAAGCTATCACGGCTAAACTGCTGAATAGATTTGGATGAAATTTATTATTTTAAATTCTTGAGAAAAGACGTAGGCTGCAACGGCTGCGCGATTTCAACCGCGTTTTTACGCGGTTGAAGTCGCGAGCAAATATTAGTATAATAATATTATAAATAAATATTTCAGACATCTTACACATAACGCTACCTATTCCCAAGCTAAGCTTTTAAAAGTAGCATACATGCCGAAGCGTGGCTCTGCTACTTTCGCTCGACCGAAGTGATACCACGGCCTCACAGAAAACCGATGTAAAATAGCGCTTGGGCCGTGTTTCACCGAGAGAGTGAGGATACCGAATATCCATCTCCGAAACAAACATTTGCATATCATACAAATATTTTGTTGAACCCGGGAGTCGAACCCGAGACCTCAAGCACAGCAGTCGCTTGCGCTACCACTTGCGCCGCCGAGGTAGTTATATGTAGATATATTACAGTCAGCACAAATAAATGATCATCACACAACAATTTGTCCTAAATGGAAATCAAACCTATGAAAACTGGACTGGAATATGTCAACAGAACAGCCCTGTTTAATACCTTTTTTTTTTTTTTTTTTTTTATTGAATTGGAGGCAAACGAGCAGACGCATCACCTGATGGTAAGCGATTACCGCCGCCCATGGACACCTGCAACACCAAAAGCGTCACAAGTGCGTTGCCGACCTTTGGGGGATGGGGGGAGGGAATGGGGGAGGGGTTGGGGTATGGGCCTCCGGTATCCTCACTCACTCGGTGAAACACAGCGCAAGCGCTATTTCACACCGGTTTTCTGTGAGGCCGTGGTATCACTCCGGTCGAGCCGGCCCATTTATGCCGAAGCGCGGCTCTCCCACGGTGACCTTACGGTACCTTAGTCTTGCCCTACGTGTTCCTACCTACACGTAACACAGAACCACGAAGTACCTTTCACAATTACTTTTAACGCTTAAAAAAAAACGGACACAAGTTCATTGAACCATTACTTAAAACCTATAGGAACTTCACACCGGTTTTCTGTGAGGCCGTGGTATCACTCCGGTCGAGCCGGCCCATTTATGCCGAAGCGCGGCTCTCCCACGGTGACCTTACGGTACCTTAGTCTTGCCCTACGTGTTCCTACCTACACGTAACACAGAACCACGAAGTACCTTTCACAATTACTTTTAACGCTTAAAAAAAACGGACACAAGTTCATTGAACCATTACTTAAAACCTATAGGAACTTTCTCAGATACAGTGCATCAAAAAATATATGCCAATATCGTTAAAATTAATGATATAACAATATTACATGGCAACACACAAGAAATTGTGTAACTTAAGGCAAACTTTACATACGCATATAAAATTAATTTATGTAACTCGTAAATTTGTTTTATTATTTACTTTATTTCGATGACGAATGGACAATCTATTAAAACCTCCAGCTGGGGACATTGTAGCTCAGTCAAAACTTCTAAAGCCAGCCTCAGACGTCCTACTGCGGCCTGAAGCCAGTAGATGTCATTTCAGGTCTCCCCGAATTGAAGCTATTCCTACAGAATCCTATACTGATATAACTTGCAGGAATTCATCTCTTACAGGCCAGGATATCCTATGGAATTTATAGACATCTATATATCTTCTAAATTAGAGTGTCTATTTGTAATATTAAAATAACCGCTTTTTATACATAGATATATACACGGTACGTATACCAAAATAACATTTTTTAAATTTCTTTCTGTCTATCTTTTTGTAGTTGTTTGTTCCAGCTAATCTATTGAACGGATGTACTGATGTTGACGGGACTTTCACTGATAGATAGCTGATGATATAAAAAGTAACTTAGACTATTTATTTTTAAACTAGCTGTACCCCGCGGCGCTACATGCGGTATGACAATAACCGCGGACAACACCGCGACGCGAAGCTAGTATCTTTATAAGTTGTAGCCTATGTGTTATTCTGATGTATAAGCTACATTATTGTAAAGTTTCATCAAAATCCATTTAGTAGTTTTTGCGTGGAAAAGCAACAAACATGCTCACTTACATACTCACAAACTTTCGCGATTAGCTTCGCCCTGCGGCGCTACCAGCGAGTAACACTGCAGGGCTCCGCTAATAAATAATGAGATGCGACATTATTCGATGTACACATACGAGTACATCTCTACATGTTTCGGCTTCAATCGCGTGTTTATTTCTTATTTAGTGTTTTAGTATGACCTTTAATACCAAAATGATATCTCGTTAAGGATGAAATTTAAAAGTTAAAGTTTCAAAACTTAAGTTTCAATGCTTCCAAGTTTATAGCCGTGCGTTTGTGAATTAATCAGACAGGGTATGAAAATTTATATGTAAAGCTTATAATAGTTATTTTAGCGTAACGAATAACGAATTCACCTTTCGACAATAACAATTAATCTTGATCGTTGAACAAATAACATGATTATTGCTATTGTTTATTGTTCGGGCTTTTTTGCAATAGCCGTGACGCAATTGCTTTCACTCTGCAACCCATATCTATAGCCAATAATATCGTTATTTTACAATTTTCGTACTAAGAATATTCCTGGGTCGCGGGGGACTTTACAAACATACATGAAACGGACACAAAGAACATCCAGGCACAGAACAACAACTCGTGGAAAGCACAAAGTGTTGTCCTATGTAGGATTTGAACGCACTACACTCAGTGCAATAGAAATCAGTAAGATGTGTATCCTTATGCCATTCCTAAACTTCTTCACTTGTAGGTACATTTATTCTTCTATTTAATTCTATTAAGACTGCTCTGCGATGGTCTAGCGGTTAGCGTATACGAATACCGATCCAGAGGTCGGATTCTATTCCCGGGTCAAACTAAAAGTATTATTGGATATTCTTACAATAAATTATTAATAACAGCCTGGAGTATTGAAGTTTATCAATGTTTTACAGTTGTCATGAACATCTATGACAATCGTTATTGGGAAGTCAGTACCCTCAAATTTACTGTTAACTTTTTTTTACGTATGGAAATCCCACAGCCCGTCACTACACCGGGGTTTGTGGCGGGGTAGTGTGTCGGATTTGGACGGGCGGGATCCGATACCAGTCGCTACGTAGAAAAACTGATATTCAGCTAAAACCGGTTGAACCAGTAGCCGACCTCAATTAATCTTGGGAATTATAAATGTTAGGAAGATGAGTGATGATCGAATTACTATCCCTGACTAATAAGTCCCCCACGACACAGGATGTTTATTCCTAATGTGGGAGTTGTCTTTAAAAAAAAAAAAAAAAAAAAAACAACAATGCAGAACGCAAACCACTACGTCTAAAAACTTTACACTTCAGCGGGTAATGCTTTTTGTATTGTAAGTACTCACTAAGATAAGATTTTTGAACATTCCATGCTCTGAATGTTGGTATTGAAGCTCATAAGATATTCATGTGAGCCAAACTGCGGGCAATAGTAGTGTATAAAATGTAAGTTTTAATACTCTCTGCTTTAGGCGTGAACGTATGCCTGTATGTATCTATATATATGAAGTTATGTGTGTGTGTGTTTTGTCGTAGATATAATTCCATGATTGACATATACATGTGTGGGAGTAGACAGTAATTGAATTAAAATGTAGTTATTATTTATACAAAGGTTCCGTATCCTATTATTTAATAAAACTACGGCAATACGTTCAGAAAAATTAAAGTTAGTGTTTCATCGGCATTGACATCCATATATTTGTAAAGACATATCTACTTAGTGTAAATAAATGAACTAGTACCTGGATCGAGCTTTACTCGAGTATTTTTTAATTTTCTATTAATAAATTCTAGCTAGGTCGACTTCCCGCCTAAAACCTCTTGAATACAAAATTTCATGAAAATCGTTGGAGCCGTCGTCGAATCTGAGATTCGGATTATATATGCATAAGAATTGCTTGTTTGAAGGTATTACATAAACAGAGACAGAACAAAAGATAGTGCTCATCCCACAATATTTGTCTTGGGTGGAAATTGAATTCATGGCCTGTGACGTAACATTGTGGAACAAAAGATAAATAAATAAATATTCCGGATATCTAACACACAACGCCATCTAGTCCCAAGCTAAGCAGAGCTTGTATTGTGGGTACTAGACAACTGATATAAATACTTATATACTTTTATTTTTGAAACACATACATACTCGTATCATATATAGAAAACATCCAAACTCCGAAACAATTTTTTATATATCACACAAACATTTGGTCCGACCCGGGAATCAAACCCAAGACCTCAAGCTTAGCAATCGCATACGCTACCACTGCGCCACCGAGGTGAAAGTTAATAGTTAATAGTCCACTTCTCTTTAGAAATAAGTTTTTGGCCTACTACACTACGCTAGACAGACAGGATATCATCAACAACCCATAATGTCCCACAGCTGGGCTCTGGTCTCCTCTCAGTAGAGGGTTAAGGCCATACGTCCCCACGCTGGCCGAGTACGGGTTGGGGACTGGCCAGGCAACGTTGTGACTACGTATTCTTGCCGTCTGATGTTTTTAGGCCGACCAAAGGTCTCCAACTAAGCTTCACGATACGGACCGACTGCTTAACGTGACCTTCGAATCACAGAGACACTCATCATGACACCAGTGGTCAACCATTCAGGTACTGACCGCACGGTCGTTCCTTACCCACTTGGTGATTGTTTCTTATTACCGAGTGCAAATAAGCTATCAGCGCCTGTCAGTTTAGAGCATATAGGATTGATTTCAAGTCTTCCTTCTTTTCGCAGTGATATTGTCCTGACAAGTTTCATCCCTTATTCGCCTTTTACGACACCCACGGGATGAATAAAGGTGGTGGCACTCCATATTATTAATCCATCACCATACAGATTCGTTTCGTTCACCTATTAACGGAATCCCAATTGTTGAAGGATTCGTTGCAGTGTAATAGATTAAAATTAATCGAGTTTGCAAATTTAGTGAAAGCGAAACCACACATAATCGGTGTGTATAAAACAAAATGGCGGACATATTAGTAATTGATAGATGCAAAAAAGATAAGTACATAATCTTTTAATTGAATTAGTGCTAGTTATTATGTAGTCTGTTTAGTTAAGGTGGTTGACTCCCGACAAAAAAGTATGAAGGTACAAACACACCTTATTCGGGTCTATTTGCAAACGTTCTTTGGTTCGTTCCTACTTTCACACTCTATATCTTTAAATGACTATCTATGATCTATTTCCATTGCTATTCCCCATATCCTTTAAGCTGCTGAACCATTTTTCATTACCGACTAATTACCATACAACTATTCTCCTTTCAGAAATGGGCCGGCTCGATCGGAGTGATACCACGGCCTCACAGAAAACCGGCGTGAAATAGCGCTTGCGCTGTGTTTCACCGGGTGAGTGAGGATATCGGAAACCCATAGAAATAATATGAGAATGAAAGTACGAGCAGTAGCAATAGTGAAAATTAGAATGAAAGGATCAGTTCGCAATGGGCTCCGATAATGTTGGAGGTGTTAGAATAAAAAAATAAAAAATATTTATAAACAACAAAGCTACCCATGAATTTGTCTTGCTACATAATATTTGTCCATGCAAAGGTTTTGCAATTTGTAATGCCCCATGCAAATTGTAAGAAATTGCTTCTTAAACTGTATTATTTGATGTACAATAAAGTTTACACAAAAATAAAATTGGAATGTCTGTTTATAATATTAATATAACAGCTTTTTACCAAAATCATTTATATACACAGTACATATACCAATTTTTTTTTTCATAATTTGTCTGTCTGTCGATCTGTCTGTGTGTTTTTTTCGGCTTGACCGATTTTGACGGGACTTTCACTGATAGGTAGCTAATGTAATAAGGAGTATTTAGGCTACTTTTTAGACTAACTTTGCCCCGCGGTGTTACCTGCGGTTGTAACGGTAGAACAATAGTCGTGGGTAACAGCGGGACTCAGCTAGTTATTAATAAATAAAGGCGAAAGTTTGGTCTCTCAGTTTGTGTATGTATGTATATGTGTGTGTGTGTGTGTCCGTATGTTTGTTACTTTTCCATGCTCAAACGGCTGGAATTTGGAGGTAGCTGACACGACTTCGAAAGCAACTCTGTCAGTCTGTCTGTTACATATTACGCTCTTACAGCTAAACCGCTGCACCGATTTTAACGAAATTTGTCATTGAGACTGTTGTATTCTTGAGCAAGGACATAGGTTACTCTTTCCCGCGATAATCGACATACACGCCAGTCGATACACGGGCAAAGATGGGTTTTAACATATTTCATAAAAGAACCGGCCAAGTGCGAGTCGGACCCGCGCACCGAGGGTTTCGTACAAACCTGTAGGTATTATATGATATATTGAACTAAAAAATATGTTTTTTTGTAATAGAGGGCAAACGAGCAGACATATCGCCTGATGGTAAGCGATTACCGCCGCCCATGGACCCCCGCAATACCAGAGGCGTCACTAGTGCGTTATCTGCCTTTGGGGGATGGGAATAAGGATGGGGGAGGGTTTGGGGTATGTGCCTCTGGTATCCTCACTCACTCAGTGAAACACAGCGGAAGCATTATTTCACAACGGTTTTCAGTGTGGCCATGGTATCACTGCGGTCGAGCCGGCCGAACCGTAGCTCTCCCACGGTAAAAATGCTTTTCGCAATTTTCCTTTTATCTGTGTTTTAAGACGTTGCTTCTACCAAATTTCAAGATTCTGAGTTTATGTAGGTAAGTGCGGTGGTATTTCAGCTTGATACCTTTACGCATTCCAAAGCAAAAGGTTCTTGGCAGACAGACAGACGGACAGCTAAGTGATTCTATAAGGGTTCCGTGTTTTTTCCTTTTGAGGTACGGAACCCTAAAAAAACTCATTAAAAACATATCATCTCATATTTTATTGTACCAGTATTGTCACTGTCTAAGGTTTTTATGTATACATACACATAAAAGGTTAATGACCCGGATTCATTCGTTCTCAAGACCATTATTAAAATATATTTTTATTAATTGTGTAATTTACGAAACGAAGCTGTGATTTTAAACATTGTAAAAGAGTTTAAAATTTAATGATTTCTTGGCGCAATGGTTGCGTGGACGACGTACATGAGGTCTCGGGTTTGATTCACGGGTCGGAACAATTGTTTGTTTGATCTGTAAATATTTGCTTGGGTGTTTTCTATGTATAATATGTATGTATTTACAAAAAAAATACATTTGTGTATTTACATCAGTTGTCTAGTACCCGTAACACAAGCTCTGCTTAGTTTGGGACTAGAGAGTGTGTTGTGTCTGATGTCCGAAATATTTAAATAATGTTTGTATGATTTCCAAATGTTGAGTGTTTATATAATATGTATATATGTACTGTTTAACTGCCTCATTGGTCTAGCGATTGATGTATGCGACTGCCAAGAAGTCTCGGGTTCAAATCCCGGGTCGGGCCAAAAGTGTTATTGAGTTTTTCTGATTATAGAAGCTCGGAGTTTGGAAGTTGGGATCTGAGCCCCCGTGCCTCGGAGAGCACGTAAAGCTATCGGTCCTGCGCCTGATCTCTCCCCGATCGTGTCGGTTAACCGTCCCATCGGATTATGAGAGAGAGGGTAACAGAGAGTGCACCTGTTTGCACACACACTTGTGCACTATGGTATCTCCTGCGTAGTTGGCTGGTCTCCGTGGCCGTAATCGGGGGAACATCAACATACAAGAAAGTGTCTAAGCATTCCATCAGTCCATCCAGCTAAAAACAAAGACAAAGGAAACAAATATGTTTGAAATATTTATTATTATTTGTGTCTTGTTTGTAACTTCTATGACATTAACAATCGATTTTCCGATACATGATAAACCTGTTAATAATTAATACAATTAAAATCATTCGTGAAAGGTCAAATTAAACGTATTAAAAGTATCCAATTAAAAGCATCAACAGTATGTTTTTATATTTATTTTTTTATATTTTGGACATCAACACAAAACGCCGTCTAGTCTTGGGACTAGACGGCGTTGTGTTCTAAGCAGAGCTTGTGCTCCGAAACAAATATTTGTAGATCAAACAAACGTTTGGTATGACCCGGGCATCGAACCCGAGACCTCAATCGCAGCAGTCGCATACGCTACCATTGCGCTACAGAGGCAGTTATTATATATTATTTTTTGAATATGAACCTGCCAAAATGACCCTACTCTGCCTGATGGAAAGCACAAGCAGAATCCAAGAGTGATGGTTATAATTTCCGGTATGTAACTTGGCCAGGATTCGTCGTAGTTGGGGTAAGTTCGCGCATTGTACATTAGAAAATGGTCAAATAAAATATATACAATTAAACGTTAAGAAATCTAAACTAATATTATGAAGAGCAAAGATTTAATTTTTGTTTGTTCGTTACGTTTTAATTCAAAAACAACTTGACAGATTAAAAAAATTTTTTCACTATTATTATTTTAAATTATTCCTCGACAAAGACTGTAGAATATTCAACAAAGAAATTATTCTCAAAACATAGGCCATTAATTTATTGGATCAGAGCTTCCCTGGAGACGATATTCTGTAAATACTTTCATATGCATTTAGCGATTTGAAATTTTACACAGCAAAATTTTATTTATTCGTACAGTTCTATTTTCATATTGAGACCTCTCCGTGTTTCGGAGAGCACGTTAAACCGGTATAATAATAATGTTACCAAGATCCCAAAATAGAAAAGTCGAAATTGAGGGAAATATAACCTTATTACCAATTTATAAGAATACTATCATTGCACCAGTTCATTTTATCTACCGAGGACAAATATATGGCTCGACCTTCCTGTGCCAAGTGGTCAAAACTTGGCACCCGCTTCCAGCGCACGTGGTTCCCTTCAACTACGATCCAGGGTTCTTTAAGCGGAGCGTGAAGAAGCGTCTCACTAGGCCGCCAGAGTGTGGGTCACCATGTTCCATTGTCCACATTCGCAATCGGGACGGTGACCATAACTCTGGGAATCTAATTACAATTTACAACAGATAAAATGGAGGCATTTTGCGACCAATAACATAAAAAAACTATGCTAAATCAGGGGTTGGTATTAGTTGTCGTGGGTTCGGTTCCCAAATAGTTCTGTGATAAGCACCGTCATTTTTTATGTGGCTGGGTGTATTTTTTGTTAAATATGTACATTATTTTTTTTATTATATAGCGGGCAGACGTATCGTATACGTATCAAACTCAAACTCAAATCATTTATTTCCATAGGCCCCAAAAGACACTTGAACACGTCAAAAATACAAACATCAAAATATAATACATCTTAAGTAATCAATTCAGTGATAAAAGGTACTAATACTAAATGCACTGAAATGATTTGAATTACCGGAGCTTAGATTGATTTCGATTCAACTCAATTAAATTGAAATCAATCCAAGTACCAGCTCCGATGGGTATTGCATTCATGAGAAGAGCTGGTGAGAAACTCATGGTATCGTCTGATGGTAAGCAATTACCGTCGCCCATGGACACCCGCAACATCTGAGGCGTTACAAGTACTTTGCCAGCCTTTTAGGAAGGAGTACGCTCTTTTTTTGAAACATCAACATTTAGATTTTTTTTTCAGATTGAAATGAGATTGGGCCGGAAACGTATGTCGGATGAATCCGGGCCAGTGGACCAAGGTCGTCGAACGCTTGGTGCCTCAGGGTGGACGCCAACGACGAGGCAGACCCTGTAAAAGATGGCGCGACGATCTTGACGCCTATCGCAGAGACTGGCTGGAACTGGCCTTGGATAGAGAAAACTGGCTTGTTGCAGGGAGGCCTTTGCCCAGCAGTAGGACACAGCAGGCTCATAAAAAACCGTCATTTATTATGTGTCTGGGTGTATTTTTTGTTAAATATGTATATATATATTATTCAGAATATTTTTAGCAATAACTTTATCTCTCTACTAGACAGATCGGATGGTATTAAGATCAGACGCCCGAGTCTAATTTGTGAGTCTAATTATACACCAATTAACTTTTAAACAAACAATTCTTGCATATTTATAATCTGAATCTCGGAAACAATTTTGATTAAATTTAGTATGCAGGGTATACAAGGGGTTTGGGGGGAGTAAATAGATCTAGCTAGAATTCATTTTTAAGACAATTTACCGAAAACAACCGAGACATTTATTGTGATAAATTATATTTACTTTGTAAGTAAGTATATCTTTACAGATATTTTTGAATGTTTTTGAATGACTGCACGGTTGGCCGAGTGGTTTCAGCGGTCGCCATGCCGCTTGCTACTGCGCCAAGTGTCTTGGGTTCAAATCCCAAAATTATATCCCCCACGACACAGGATGTTTATTCCTAATGTGGGAGTTGTCTTTATAAAGAGAAAAAAAAAATGTCTGACTTTACAGCTAGAAGAGGCTTTCGAAAGATTTCCGTTTCCATTCTACGAGTATTATTGAAGCGATAAAAATGTGGTGACTGTCTCAAGTTCGATTCCCAGGTCGGAGCAAATGTTTGTATGATCTGCAAATATATGTTTCCGAATTTGGGTGTACGATATGCATGTATTTACAAAAACATATATATATATATATTTATATCAGTTTTTTTTATTATTATATAGGGGCAAACGAGCAGACGTATCGCCTGATGGTAAGCTATTACCGCCGCCCATGGACTTGCAACACCAGAGGCGTTACAAGTGCGTTGCCGGCCTTTTAGGAAGGAGTACGCTCTTTTCTTGAAGGTTTGAAGGTCGTATTGGTTGAATGAACTCTGCTCAGTTTTGGATTAGATGGGTTTATGTGAGTACGGTAGAATATAATCGTACGGTCCGTTAATGACCCTGCTTGATTGGCATCTTCAGCCACAAGGTTTGATGATTTATTCAATTAAACTTTTTCCTACATCAGTCATTTTAGTGTTTATTTCGAACGATTAAAAAAAGGAAACATTTAAACGTAGCATATTATTCATATAATATTTACCTTAATAATATATCTGGCGATTGACATCATCGTCAACTCAGGTAGGTATAGCAATAATTAAATTCTTAATTGTTACTTAAATATTTGGTACTAGCTGAACTCCGCGGTGCTACCCGCGGTACGACAATAATCGCAGACAACGTCGCGAGGTGAAGCTAGTATATTTATAAATTATAGCCTACTTGTTATTCTGATGTATAAGCTATATTATTGTAAATCGTAAAATAAGTAACTTTTCTGGTTGATTTTTTACACCTAGTTTCTTGAAAAACGCAAATATCTTACGTAACCCTATTTTTTTCCAAAATAAAATATTGCCTATGTTACTCGTGGATAATGTAGCTTTTGAATGGTGAAAGAATTTTTAAAATCGGTCCAGTACTTTTTGAGTATATCCGTTACATACAAAAATACAAATCTTTCCTCTTTATAATATTAGTGTAGATATGTGGCGACCTCCACATACAACATAACATACTACAGCGCCATCTACCGAAGTTACACTGAACTACGGAGTAACCTACAATACGAAGAAACTACTAATCCTGAATCGCGGAATTAAAGTTCTCGCGCCGATTATCATATATACAACATCCCAACATCAACTGTTGGGCAGTAGCCCGCCAGGCATGATCATCCTCGCCTGGTCGGAGGATCCTCCCTTTGTGTTGGGTGGAACATGATACTCGTTCCCCCACAGTATAATTATAAAAAAATAAATTATTAACTGAACTGCAGCCACATCAATAGGCAGTAGAGCCAATCTGATTTCAGCACGAACGGGTACGCTCGACCGGGGCCTACCCCTACTCCTAGAGGGATACAACCCTCACCTCTGACAGAAAACTACCCTAAAATGACAGCATTAGTTACGTGGGAAAGCCATGCTTCGGTATGAATGGGCTGGTTCCACCGGAGTGATACCACGGCCTCACAGAAAACCGGTGTGAAATAGCGCTGGCGCTGTGTTTCTCCGAGTGAATCCGATCGGAAACCGGCGGCCCATACCCCAACCATTCCCTCATCCACTCCCCCATCACGTATTGTGACGGCTACTCTTGGATGCTGCTCTTCCATCAGGTTGAGTAAAGTCACTTTGGTAGGCCCATAATATAATAAAATCTCGTCGATTCCAATCTATACTACGCTATGTGTTTTGACATATGTCCCATCTTGTTTTATTTTACTCGGAACAACAAACAATTACACAAATATAAGTTACAAGATTTATTTTCCTTATTTGTAAGATGGTGGGTTACATTAATCACAAAACCAGCACCACTGGTTGACAACACTTTGTGGGATTCACAATTTGTTATTGTTTTGTTTAAATTTTAAATTCATCTCATTTCTTAAGTCACATACTTCCTCATTAATTTATATATTACATGATATATATTAATAACTCAAGAAACCAGTTGTTGGTAGGCGTACAAACATAGCATGTATACGAATTATTTAACTATGATAATTAATGTTTAAAGCCTGACAATGGTCACTATTTTTTTTAATTAAATAATAAAAACCTTGTCTATGATTAAGACAGGAAATCTAATATTAACTTCAAGGTAGGATAAATTTTCTGTAGAGAAAGATACCTTGACACAAACCATATGACAATTCGTTTGGGCAGCGTAGTTTAGGATCGTTTTTTGATTTTTCGAAAGACGGTCCCCATTTCATGTCATCCACATTTTATATATTTTTTGTTTTTTCTAAAGACGGTCCCCATTTCATGTCATCCACATTTTATATATTTTTTGTTTTTTCGAAAGACGGTCCCCATTTCATGTCATCCACATTTTATATATTTTTTTGCTTTTCGAAAGACGGTCCCCATTTCATGTCATCCACATTTTATATATTTTTTGTTTTTTTCAAAAGACGGTCCCCATTTCATGTCATCCACATTTTATATATTTTTTGTTTTTTCGAAAGACGGTCCCCATTTCATGTCATCCACATTTTATATATTTTTTTGCTTTTTCGAAAGACGGTCCCCATTTCATGTCATCCACATTTTATATATTTTTTGTTTTTTTCAAAAGACGGTCCCCATTTCATGTCATCCACATTTTATATATTTTTTGTTTTTTCGAAAGACGGTCCCCATTTCATGTCATCCACATTTTATATATTTTTTTGTTTTTTCGAAAGACGGTCCCCATTTCATGTCATCCACATTTTATATATTTTTGTGTTTTCGAAAGACGGTCCCCATTTCATGTCATCCACGTTTTATATATTTATTATCATTAATTTCTTCACGACGACGAAGACTGATAATTGAAGACTATAAATACTTTACATTGACAGAAATAGCTGATCCGAGTGATCCGCGGCTGGTTTCATCAAAAGAAAAAGACAGCGTGGTGTGCTAGGCAAAAGCTCCTTTCTAATAGATGCCTATGTCCAGTGGACTAATGAAAGCTTGTTAACGATGATTTGGTTTAGGCTTTTTTTATAGAAGAGCCTGCCAAAGCGACTCTTCTCTGCCTGATGGAAAGCATGAGTGGTGCGCATCCAGTAGACCACCATACTCATTGTGAATGCAGGCAATGCAGCATGGTGACCTATTATAGTCTATTCAGATCGGGCTTATGGAAATAGTATGTGAAAGAGAAAACAAGAATATGTGTATAGATCCTTCAGGCAGGTTGACTTCATAAGGGGTCCGGTCGTGTTAATATCAGCAGTTCCCGGACCCCTCCCTTTTGAGGCGCAGAGTTGGCACACCGTGTGGTTTTAGTCGGTTCGATTCCGACACACCACCCCGCCGCAAACACCGATGGGGTGAAGGCCCGAGGGGGATTCCACACGTTTCAAAAAAAAGTTGACTTGATAAGGATTGTTCTTGTACTTATTTTTACGTGAAATCATTATAACTATTCTTGATTTACATTATCTGTCTGTCTGAAATATTCTAGTAAACTATTTTGTTACTCATATGGTATTGTATTACCTACCTATTTCTTGTAGGAAGCTCCAATTTCACCTTTTCAAATAAAAATTCAAATTTCTAATAAGCTTGCATTAGTTTCACGTGTATGTATATTTGTTTGTGTGTAACCGACATTTGTGTATTTTTAAATTATATTTATTTGTAAAGTTTCTCTTTTACACAAACATAAATCATAATTTATGTTTATGGAAATTGACGCGCTCCCAACCAATACAAATAAATAAAATTTAAGTGGCTTTTGGTAATTTCAAATTAACAGCTTTTTACTAAATGCATATTAAGCTTCATTCGGTACTTACATTAAACAATCATATTTAGTCTGTTTGTGTGTCTCTCTATCTGTCTGTCTGAACAGCTGTATTAATTTTAATGAGACTTTTACTGGCAGGTAGTTCATGATATAAGGAGTATTTTTAGCTACTTTTAGGGTTCCATATCTCAAAAGGGAAAAACAGAACCCTTATAGGATTACTTTGTTGTCCGTCTGTCTGTCTATCAAGACCTTTTTCTCAGGAACGCGTGTACGCATCAAATGAATGGCTGAACTTTATATTTCATAAATTTCTCAGATCTACTCTCCCTTAGAGCTGTGAAACAATCAAACTTCAAAGCTAACGTAATCAATATTGATACGAAAATAGACATTTATAATTGTAGCTTGCCGAAATTCACGGAAATAACACAAACTTGCATTACTTAACAGTTAAGCTTACATATTCATTACTTTTAACAATACTAATCGGTTTCATAATATTATTTGTTTTAAAGTTAATATATTTTTTCTTTTATAAGTCATAAGTTTGCAATATTGTCTTGGGAACTTAACCTGGTAAAATATTGTAAAAGTTTCTAAATATCACGCTGCAAATTTTCGGCACTCGTAAGGTAATCAAAACCTACAGGGTACTTCTCGTGAACTGTAAGAAGTATCTTGAAATATGGTACGAAGCAACGTTTATTAGCACAAATAAAGGAAAAATTGCGAAGAGCATAAATTTTTAGTTACATCTTATAATATAGCGACAGTTTTGTACGGAACCCTCGGTGTGCGAGTCTGACTCGCACTTTTCCGGTTTTTTTAGACTAACCACGCCCTGCGTTGTTACCCGCTGTTGCTGTGACACCGCAGTACCAGTTAGTAAATATTAACAAGACTTTTGAAGACCAGTGCAAGTTGCTCGAATCATCAGGTATTTTCAAGGTATATACTAAATACCTATCGTGAGCACGATTATTCCACAATAATAATAGTAAAAAATAAAGTCAAAATATAGCTCATCCAACAGTTTACTGTAGAAAGATCGTAATAAACACCTCAATTTTCAAAATCGGTTAAATTTACCTAACCCACTTTTATAAACCAACACTTTTATACACAAAACGGGTTTGAACATAAAACTGTTATCACTTAAGATTTATTTTGATCACTCTCACTTTCAACACTCCGCGCGTCGCGATCAAGCTGTGCGATTGTATGTCGGCGCGTGCGCAACCCACCGTGTGTATCGTCACACTAGCGACCGCAGGGTTAGATCTAAACGTTCTTGGTATGGGGGATAATTAATTAAATTCGATTTTTATTACATTTTAATTAAGTTCAGCTAGGTATACCTACATCAAAAGCTGTATTTAAAAGTCGCAACAATATAAAAACCAGTCATTTTAATTACATTATTTGAAATTTTAATATTTTAGTTCAAAATTTATTATTATACAGATTTTTTATGAAAATTCTTATGTAAGCAAAACACCTATTGTAGAAATTGTTGACAGACCTTTTTTTTTAGTATTGGGTCCAGTTGGTTTAGATGTTGGCTGTTAAGTGAGTAGTACCTAAATTAGATTCCCAACTCCCAGAAACAAGTGTGACGCACACAATCATTTGTTCAGTGTCTGGGTGTTATTATCCATAGCTAAATGCGGCAGTGTATATATCAATTATTATATATTTTTATTACAATATATTTCAATTCCTTGTTTGTGACGAAAAACAAACCACACCTAAAATTTGTACTGCTGTTAATGTTTGAAGAAGTAACAAACACACACATTACTTTATTAGTGTGTCTTGTAGTCAGGTATAGAAGAGGCAATCTTTGGCTGGCTCGACCGCAGTGATACCGCGTTTTTATTCATAGAGATCGGTAAAACTGACTTGACTACCTCGGTAGCGCAGCGGTAACGTAAGCGACTGTTGTTCGGGTTCAATTGCCGGGTCGGAACGAACGTTTGTATGATCTGTAAGTATTTCTTTCGGAGTCTGGGTGTTTTCTATGAATAATATGTAGGTACGCATTAACAAAAAGAAGTATATATGTATTTATATCAGTTTTCTGGTAACCATACTCTGTTTGGGACTAAACGGCGTTGTGTGTTAGATGTCCTAGATATTTAAAAGGTTGCGAATCTACAAGACGAACATGAATTAGTTTAGTGAGGGATAAGGCATTCGCTGAATGCGAAGAGACTGTAGGATCATCACCATCAGGCGCACCATTGTCTGCATTCGCAATGAGTATGGTGACCACCACTCTTCGATTCTTCTTGTGCTTTCCATCAGGCAGAGTAAAGTCATTTTGGCAGGCCATACATAAAAAAAGACAATGATAATTTCTACACTCTTTAAAACTATCTCTCCAATCAAGTCTCGAAGTCGCTACTTACAATATTCATAGAATCAGCTATCAAAATATTAAGTTTGTAGCCCTACCGGCTTAGACTCGGCGTTCATGAATTAGTCAGGGCAAGTAACTTAAAAATGTATAAAAAATATAAGTATTTGTCGACAATTCTATTGGACTATTAAACATCACTGGTACTGTAGTAGTCAAACCATATTCGCCTGCACTATTCAGCTTCCTTAAACGTTGCCAGATTCTTTAATTAAAAATTCGTCGACTTGATTCTACCAATATTACTCGTACTTAGCAGTATAATAAAAAGCTCGTGCGCTAGTGAAAGTTGTACGATTATATTATGTCTGTTGTTCGAACACGCTACAATTTTAAATGTCCCCATCTCGTTTGGGCTTATACACACACATGACCTACTTGGAGCAACATATGAGAGCCTAGTGTGAGTTTATTCCACAGCGACTCACAAATGATCGCGAGCGCATTCTGCGTTGCGATTGGTGCAGATTACAGTGCGGGCCAATCGCAACACAGAACGCGTAATGTGAATAAACTCTTACTAGGCTCTTAGACACGTGTGTAAACCAGTGAATAAATAATCAGATGGTGGTTTTGGTAGTGTTTTTACGGCGGGCCTTTTGTTCAACGTCAACTTGTAAATGTAATTGTTTTCAAACTGGCTGAAAGAAGAAGATAAATTGGGGTGACTGAATGTGGTGTAGCGAGGAGAGGAACTGGACTGCAGTAGTTTGCATATGTCTATTTTTTATTTATTAACGTTAAATATATGCCAAAATGACTCCATTCTTCGTGGGAGAGCCGCGCTTTGGCATGAATGGGCCAGCTCGACCGGAGTGATACCACGGCCTCACAGAAAACCGGTGTGAAATAGCGCTTGCGCTGTGTTTCACCGAGTGAGTGAGGATACCGGAGGCCCATACCCCAATCCCTCCTCCCTACCCTCTTCTCATCCTCCAAAAGTCGGCAACGCACTTGTGATCCCTCTGCTGTTGCGGGTGTCCATGGGCGGCGGTAATCGCTTACTTTCAAGTGATACGTCTGCCCAGTTGCCCATTATGCAATAAAAAAATAACTGTTTGATGGAAAACATGAATAGAATACAAGACTGGTGTCTATATTCCTCATTGCGATTGTTTACAATGCAGCATGGAGACCCACACTATGGGGGCCTAGTGAAATGCTTTTTCACCCTCCGCATAGAGGACACGGGATTATAGTGGCAAAGAAACACGTGCGTTGAAACATTTTGACGAAGTTAGAAGAAAGCTTACGACCGAATAAGTGAGGTTACCTAAGTCAAAATGCCCTTGACCCTTGCTGAAAAGGTGATAACCTACTTGTGACATTTAGTTGCTGGTGTCCATGGACGGTGATCCACTCTTTTACCATGAGCTGAAGGGTCTGAATCAGAACAACAATTGGTTCATTACACAAGGTGTTTTCCCATATAGATTTTCAACCCACAACAGACTACGCAGTAGAAAACGGCGAGGTGTGTGTAGGCATAACAAACAGCGTTCTTTTTTTTTTTTTTTAGATAGGGGCAAACGAGCAGACGTATCGCCTGGTGGTAAGCGATTACCGCCGCCCATGGACAAACGCAACAACAGAAGCGTTACAAGTGCGTTGCCTGCCTTTTAGTAAGGAGTACGCTCTTTACGCTTTAGGAGTACGTTTGCCCCCTATGTCATAAAAAGAGCACATTATTTTGTTAATAGAACGGAAATTCAGTTTAATACTATCAATTGAAAAGAAGGTAGGTATACCTACATAAGTAATAATGATATAAATAGTATCTATACAAGAAAATATATGTTAAATCAATATCTATACTAATATTATTAAGCTGAAGAGTTTGTTTGTTTGTTTCAACGCGCTAATCTCAGGAACCGTTGGTCCCATTTCAAAAAATCTATCAGTGTTGGATAGTCCATTTATCGAGGAAGGCTATAGGCTATATATCATCACGCTAATACTAATAGAAGTGGAGCACTGATGAAGAATGTTTAAAAAACGGGGAAAAATTTACACGCTA
The DNA here is from genome assembly GCA_916048165.1 of Spilarctia lutea. Taxonomy (NCBI): domain Eukaryota; kingdom Metazoa; phylum Arthropoda; class Insecta; order Lepidoptera; family Erebidae; genus Spilarctia; species Spilarctia lutea. The sequence continues at coordinate 598,839 of OU696495.1, read as the reverse complement.
CGAGCAATAGAAGATGCGTGGGTCAGCTTATATTATAAATTCGAAAGTAAATCTATTTATTTGTCTGTCTGTTACGCTTTCACTGCAAAATCGCTGCACTGATTTTAATGCAATTTGTCATGGAGATAATTAGATTTCTGTGAACGGACATAGGATACTCTTTACTGCCATAACCGACATGCGCGGGCGCAGCTACGGTCAAGTATAGAAATTATTAACATAAATCATCATTACATAATTGATCACCCATCATCGTATTCTTAAAAACTCTTAAAAATTCCAATGAGCATCTTGCCACGTACTTTCACTTATCACAACGACATGTCATCGCCCACGGCCTTACCGCAAATACACTGCTCTGATCTCTCTGTTGGTCTTGTGGTTAATGACTCTGGCTACTAAAGCGGAGGTCGTGGGTTCTCTTTCCACCGAGTATACAGTCTTTTGGTGTGTGGGTGTAAATTATATTATTAAAGCCATTTATTCCCAAAATAAGATTTTAACAAAAGAGAAGAAACCTAACAAAAATAGTATAGTATCACTATTCAACTTTACATTTCTTTTAAGCTATTGCATAGCTTCTATCGCGGGCCTTGAGCGTGGAGATCGAAGCCAGAAATTCCGTAACGAAAAAAACCTAACAACCCCCGATTCCGACCGGCACAGCGGTGATACTTTTTAGTTTTTCCATCTATCGATAAATACCAGAACTAATTATTTTTATTTTTATTTTTGTTTTTGTTTTGTTTTTGTTTTTACTATTATTTTTATTATTATTATTTTTGTTTATCGGTGAATTAATATCAAAGAAAAAAAAACAAAGAAAAAAAATACTGCATAAATAAAATAAATATATAATTATAATTGCATAAGTTGATAAAAAATGCTATGCAATAGCTTTACCGCGGCAGTCACTGAGTGCCACACGTCTTTTTTTTTTATAAATTTATTCAAACAATATAAACTCATTTGAGTTTTTCCGTGCATCCGTGTCATCATCAAATCATATTTAAATCTACTTACATTTACAATACAATTGCTTTACACACGATTATTGCCAACTTCATACATATTCATGGTTATAAAATAAACCTGCATTCTCAAACACTACGTTTTTAGTTACACTTAATAGAAGAAAGGTACAATAAACAGAATTGAAGAACTAAACAGAAATATATACAGTCACTTATTAATTAGAGAGGGTAGTCATCGCAATTTATGTTATTCCACTACCCTACCAAGTCGCGCTTATCACCAGCATGCATCATCACAAGCATAATTTAAACAATAATTTATCAAAAACGACTATTTTAAAAATAATTTACATTAATTATTAACTTATACATGTTTTTTTTTTCATTAAAAACTCTTAATGTGTGTTAAGAAATATACATTTTATTATCATAGCATTCCTTTATATTCATTTGTTTTAAATTGTTGTGTGAATTGAGATAAATATCAAAACAAATGAATATATCTTATATATAAATTTCTCGTGTCACAATGTTAGTTACCATACTCCTTCGAAACGGCTGGACCGATTATTATTACATTTTGTGTGCATATAAGGTAGGTCTGAGAATCGGCTAACATCTATTTTTCATCCCCCTAAATGTTAAGGGTAGTACATCCTAATTTTTTTTTATTTTGTACATTTTTTTTTTAATTTTTTTATGATACAGCATTAGAAAATACATACAACCCTGAATTTTCAAGCCTCTACGATCGAACCCCTATTTTTCCATCGCTATTTTTATTGACCCACCCCTAAAAATTTATATTCCTTATTATGGCAAAACAACGTTTGTCGGGTCAACTAGTATATATATATTCATTTTCATCGGTTGGTGATAGTGGTAAAAATAATCGTATATCCTTCCTCAAAAATCAAAAAACTTCCATTACAAATGTCATGGAATTCGGTACAGCACTTTACCCCTGAAAGCGTAACAGGCAGACTGAGTTGCTTTCCATTTCATAATATTAATATGGATGTCACCCGGGTCATTACATCTATTCACACCTCATTCATTAAAATCGGTTCAGTTAAATCAGTTTAAGCGATACGGTGGACCATAGAGAGCCACGCTCGCACGCATGGCTGATGCCGGCAACGCACCTATGACGCCCCCGGTGTTGCTTACCATCAGGAGATACGTCTTCTCGTTTGCCACATATACCATTAAACTTTTTTTATTAAAAAAACTATCAGTGCGTTGGCGGGTAAAAATAATATGTAAATAGGTAGTATATAAGTTTATGAACATAACAATATGGTTTCTTCTGCATGATTACTATGGTACATACTGTCGTATCCAGTTTGCGGTCAGACTACCGTTTGTAAGGTGTATGAAGGTATTATCATTGATCGTATATGCTACTACTAATTATCTCTATTTAATTGGCAAATATATAATTATTCTTACACCTGTCAGGTTGATAAAAGGATTAGGTATTCAAATTAGAAACTAGATTTCGCCTTGTGATTGCTCTTGAACTTTAGAGGCTAATTGATTAATATATGCAAGTAAGTATATCAAACCACTTGTATTCTTAAAAGAATACCTAACATTAAAAAAGACAGGATATTTTTAATCTTAGATTATTACTTGTCATTTCACAGGTGGCGTAGTAGTTTAAACGGTCACCTTGCATCTTTCTTTTATGTAGTAATGTTGTGGGGTCAAACAGTTCGATGTCCATATGGGACAACGTTTTGAGTCCGTTTTATGAATATTTGTAAAGTTCTCTACGACACAGGATATGTTCCTGGTGCAGAAATTTACTGTTTATGATCAAAAAGAAAAGAGAACCAAACACATTATCGTTTTTTCCCGAAACTCTGCTCTGTCGAGTTAATTCTGTCGATTTTTCGTTCACGACATATTAAGCAATATTAAAACATATGAAATATTAAAAAATAAATCAAAGCAAATAGGTTACTACGGAATCCTATTCTATGCGTGGCCTGACATGCACATGGCCGCTTTTATTAATAACTAGCTGACCCTCGCAACCTCGTTTACATCTTCTATTGTCCGTAGCGGAACAATTTTTCCCCGTTTTAAAAACATTCTTCATTATGGCTCCGTTCCTATTGGTATTAGCGTGATATTATATAGCCTATAGCCTTCTTCGATAAATGTACTATCCAACACTGAAATAATTTTTCAAATTGTACTAGCGGTTTCTGAGATTAGCGTCTTCAAACAAACAAACAAACCAACTCTTCAGCTTTATAATATTAGTATAGATAAAATATTCTAATCATATGTAGTTGCAAAAAGTGCGTTGCGAAAATGCTGTTTTCCGATTACAGTCAATTTGTTTCTGATATAAAATTTGTGTAAACGTTAACTGTCGGATAAAAAAGTGGAATTTATGAAATTTGCGCAACGTCAAGAGCTCAGTTATTATCCTGCCTATGGCACAATTGCAACAATCACTTAAACGAATTACTTTTTGACCATATTTTTTTTTTTTTACAACCAATCTGAATTCTCGGCTTATAAATAATATGCTTTTCTTTAATATAAACCCTTTTTTTAGGGTTCAGAAAAGGGTAAAATGGGACCCTATTGCTAAGACTCCTCCGTCCGTCCGTCTGTCCGTTTTGACCAAGCTGTGTCTTAAGAACCGTGATACGGTGATAGCTAGATAGTTGACATTATCATTACATTATATCGACTTCCTTGGTGGCGCAGTGGTAACGCATGCGACTGCTATGCTTGAGGTCTTGAGTTCGATTCCTGGGTCAGACCAAATGTTTGTATGATCTATATATACCTGTATGTTTTGGAATTTGGTGTTTTCTATGTATAATATGTATTTATGGTAGACGAAAAAGTATATATGCATTTGTATCAGTTGTCTAGCAGTTCTTGCACCCATAATTCGCAACACCCAAAGATTTGTCTGGAAGAAAATGCCTGTGGCATTAAATCCGCCTTGTGCAACATGTTTGCAGGCAGTTTTAATATATAAAAATAAATAAAATAATTCAAGCTCTGCTTAGCTTGGGGCTAGAAGTCGTTGTGTGTTAGATGTCCGAGATATTTATTAATTTACTTATTTATTAGCCACTTTTGCCTTCCCTCTCATATTTTAATCTTAAACAAAATTATAATTTACAAATATAAAACTACCATTGAATAAAAATAAAAAGTGACATTTGATCTGTCACAGTGACAGCTTGCGACACATTACGCCTTAAGTCGCGCCTCACCCGCTGAGTTGACAACGTCAGTTGAAAATATAGTTGGGAAAATAACGATATCGATATATTTAACTCGATACCCTGCGTAATCGAACCATTTTAATTTTTTCTTTATTAAAATCCAATTATATACGCTTTGATAGTATGTTATGGTTTAATAAATAACTTTAGTAAATACTCTCTAATATTATAGCATTTTTTCAGATCAAAATAATCCATGATTTTGTAAAGAGGACAGAGAGGAACAGAAATATTTTCATTTTCTAAAATAAACTTTATTTCTATTATATTTAAGTTATGATATCATTTATAGACGCATGTCTGAAACTGTAACTGACTGGATAAATAAGGTATAATTTTGATATACAACATCGATATTTATAACCACATCACTAAATTCACACGCTACTCGTCTAGCGGCACCTTTAAACAAACCAAACTAGTGATGTGACACTATCGCCAATCTTAATCCCCGCGCCGGCGATTTCATTTAAATAATTTAAGATTAATCTGTCGTTATGTTGACAAGTTAAAATCAAGTTGCAGCCAGTTAAATAACACGCCCACTAAATTTATTTACAAATGTATATGCATACATAATTATTAAGTACACGTTAACGAAGGTGGGTGTCATGGTTTATGAAGTAATACTTTAAATTTAACATGAGTTTATTCAGGAATTAGTTAATTCGGCAGAGAACCAAAGTTATCACTATAATTTGTAGGGCTAGCCATAATATTTCACAGAGATCGCCTGCGCTGTATTTCACCGTGTTAGTGAAGATACCAGAGGCCCATACCCCAAAATATAATATAACCACAATATATAATAGTGTGGTCTTATATAGCATATAGCCTTTCTTAAGAAACAGGCAATCCATTAATAAAAAAGATTTTCCATTTAAATCAACAGTTCTTTTATTTTCTTTGAAAAAGATAACTCCCACATTAAGGATATACATCCTGTGTCGCGGAGGGCTTAAGAAACATACATGAAACAAACACAAAGAACACCGAGACTTTGGACATCAATTTGCTGATCACACAACGTGTTGTCTCATGTGGAATTTAAACCCACAACACTTGGCGCAACATGAATCGGCGTGACGACAGCTTAAACTACTAGGCCCATCGTGTAATTCTAGAGATTACTTTGCAATCTCTTTAACTTTATAATATTAGTGGGGATACCAGTTAAAGTCGTTTATTAATTTTAATGAATAAAAATTAGAAATAGGATGAAATATTGTAATGATAATGCGTTTGTGGCGACTTACACATATCGCGCAATAAGAAAAACACACTACAACGCCATCTACCGAAGTTACGTCGAACTACGGAGTAACGATGGTAACGCAGAAACTACCAATCCTGAATCACGCAATTAAAGATCTCGTGCTAATTATCATATATACAACATCCCAACATCAACTGTTGGGCAGTGGCCCGCCAGGCATGGACGTGATACTCGTTCCTCCACATGTTAAATTCACAAAATTTAAGTAGCAAATTCGATTACGAGTTCAATTCAATACAAAATAGCTGCATCTATCATGGTGTGTAATAACATAACACGTGTCAATTGATACTCGAAATAAATGTGATATATAGAGTAGGTATGTATGTAGTGTAATGTAACATTATTAAATATTACAAATACGGATAATATATTACACGTGCCGATGCAACATGCTCTAGTTGTTACGCACTAGGTTATTAAAACGCTTACAGTTTTGTTTGTGAGAGAGTTTGTAGAGTATATTGTCATAATCTGATAAGGAGGAGTACAGGAACCTGACGGCCAACCTTCAAGATTGAAGAGGCACTTGGAGAAGAAGAATCATAATGATCAACAGCATTTAATAGTCCAATACTAGACATAGGCTAAGGACAAAATGTTTAAAATTCTTTGGAGCAACGGGTGTGATGTTCCTCTGACACAAAGGGAGGATCCTCCGACCAGGCGAGGTGATCATGGCTGGCGGGCCACTGCCCAACAATTAATGTTGGGATGTTGTACATATGATAATGAGCGCGAGCACATCTACCCACTGCGCGATTCCGGATTGCGATTGCTGCGTAGTTCAGTGTGTCTGCAGTAGATGGCGCTATAGTATGTCGCAGTTGCGCTGTATGTGGAAGTCGCCACACTGAACTGAATAACTACAAAACTGTTATTTTATAATTTACTAGCTAACCCGGCTTTGTTCCGCCTAACAGTCAATGAATGAGTGCAGCAGATCATATATATATATATATTTTTTTTATTGATGAATACCATATTTTAATACTTATTATCCTATTCTGGGCAAAGACAAATTCAAAAACACAAAAATCATAAAAGTTTGCCCCGCCATTTTTAAGTTATAAGTAGTGGAACTAACACGACTTTGTTTTATATATATAGATGACAATGAGCCCGTTGACTTAGTGGTAAACTGAAGATCGTGAACTCCATTCTCGTCCAGGGAAAATAATTATGTGAAGAGTGCGATAATTTATTATGTGGTTGTAATATGTCTATCAATATGTATACATTTAGAAATATTTAAGAACGTTTATTAGCAGTCTAATTATCACAGTAAAGACTATATCTAGTTTGATATCGAACGGCCGTGTGTGTGTGAGATAGAATTTTACGCGATGTAAACATTCAAAAACCTTTTTAACTTTATTAAAAATTCTATTAGAGCGAGACGAATGCGTACGAAGTGTATAACTACAAAACCGTTGTAAAAACCCGTTGCGTATAAATGTCCTAGTGCGTAGAGTATGTTTCAGTGGAGAATATTAGCATACAATGGCGACAGGTGAGGCCTACTATAAATAGATTGATATAGATAAATATCATTAGGTGCCATATATGAACATATCGGACCCACACAATAATATCGGCTGGTCTTATCATTGATGGAGTGGGCTGGAACCTGAGGTAACTTGTAACCCAACTACGGCAAAGCCAAAAGGAAGGGCAATAGGTTTGGCAGTCTGTGTGTTTATATATGTATATTATTACTAAGAAAGATTATTCGCGAACAACGATCGAGAAAATTTATTTTTAGGCACGGAATAACGAACCTTATGTCAATTTACATAGGGTTGAATATCAATTGGTAGTTGCGCGGTTATTTGTACGGGGAACGCAATGCCCGCGAGTGGCGCGTATGTTCGAGATATTTCTCGAAAGCGCTTGTAATAGTAAAAATGGACATAAATACGAATTCGCGGGTCGCAGTTCAGTTCAGTTTGAGCTACAGTGCAGTAAACATCAAAGTGATATTGGTGATCAACCTAGCGACCACGGCGACCATTAAGGATTGTTATTCGGAGTGATATTGTGATTGTGGAAGTGTTGTTAATAAAGTCTCATTTACACGTTGGTTTATTTTGCTAACCCATTGAAACCTAACACGTAACAATACATAAATAAATAATAAATTAATATTTCGGACATCTAACACAACGCCACCTAGTACCTACCACAATTGTAAAACAAGAGATTAATTTTAAAAAATAAATAAAAAAAAAAAAAACTATTGTGCCACCGAGGTAGTTAATTCACATATTCCACAGTATGGCCTAAAATACTGAACTAATTTAAATGAAATCGGTGCCAATACATTTGTAGTAATGGCCCGGGTGTATTAGGATTTACAAATTTGATTAAAACTATTTAGGTTATATTTTGTAAAATTATTTTGTTAAAATAGTACTAGCTTTTGCCTACGTACACATGGTGGTCGCTATCAGCCATTGTAGAAGTCTTTACAATGAGTTACTACCAAAAACTACAGTTACCGTTATAAACTGCACGTAGTGTTATAAGCGGTCGCCACGTCGTTGCTAGCTAAAATTGTTAGGTTGGTTTGTGTACCCTTATTAGATTAAAAACATTCTGCATTGATTGTGCTCAAATTTGGACACTAAATGACCAATTTTGTGCCTCATTTTTATCAATGTGAGCAAAATGTGCCATAGCGAAGTAGGCACGGTTCTTCCAATCTGTACTATAAATAATTTAATTATTAAATCAGTATAATATTATAAAGTTGAGGAGTTCGTTTGTTTGCTTTCTTCTACTTTCAGTGTAAGATAGCTCAGTTATCGAGGAAGGCAAAATGTTGCGAAAAAAGTTACAGTTTCTCAAAACCAATGTTAATAAAATAAGCTTGTACATACATAGAAACCCTTAATTTAGCTCAATCGAGTCTTGGGAGGTGCGTATTTGAATTGAGACGTCTAGATGGCGCGATAGGAGCTAGGAACGGGCAGCACAGTTTTTTTTTTATTGAATTGTGGGCAAACTAGCTGACGTATCACCTGATGGTAAACGATTACCGCCGCCCATGGACACCCGCAACACCAAAGGCGTCACAAGTGCGTTGCCGACCGACGTGTGAGGATGGGGAGAGGGAATGGAGGTAGGGGTTGGGGTATGAGCCTCCAGTATCCTGGTTTCTACACCGGTTTTCTGTGAGGCCGTGGCCTATCACTCCGGTCGAGCCGGTGGCTCTCCCACGGTAATTAAAAAGATGTTAAAAAGATGCTATCTTGGGAGTCGGAGCTCTCTTCTGTTACTTTCTCTAAGACGAGAGCAAACCAACGTTTTACTATCTTTAGAGGCTTATGCTGAAAAGGAATAGTTCCCCTTTAAAGGTTCTAAAAAAGTCCATCTATCTGTTAAGGTTGGCTTATTTATGGAAAATTTGTACACGCTACGGGCAATAGAAGACAGAGACAAGAGTGCGTGGGTCGGCTAGTTATAGGCTAGTCTATAAATTTAACCCGGATACTCATATTCTTTATATTTACTTTTACCTCGCCGTACCATTTATCATTTTTTTTTTCATATTTCAACAGACGCACAGTCACTGAGATCATTAGGAAACTGGATTTTCAAAATGCCAAAGCGATTTTATGTTTTTTTGGGCATCAATTATTCTTATGTCCGACTACCGATGGCCATGTTTAAACAAATTAAAAAGTTGAGTAGTTAAAACAATACAAACTAAATGGTGACTATTTTTTCTTACCAAGTCGAAAAAAGACATATCGTGTTATGCATATTTATATGGCTTATTTTCGATTTGATTTACGTGAAGCGACTGTCATCATACCTCCATAACCCGAGTACTAGACGTTATCAAAGTTTTGCAGATTTATTTCTATTGTTGTGTGTCTGGGTCTACTATATCTATAATATATAAGTATGTTTATCAGCTGTCTGGTCATGATAATACCGACTACGCCTAATTTTGATTGTGCCAGACGCGATAATCTCAAATATCCATTTTGGTAGATATTATAGAATTTATTGAAAAAATTAAAATAACTTTTTATAATCCTAGTGTATATATTATGTATATGTAGTGTGATTATATCAACAACTCTCTTCTTAACTAACAAGAAAAAGTTTAAAAACCACAACCCTACTACGAAAAACTTAACAGAACTATTATAGCCTTTGTCACCTATGTTATTACGATTCTATTAACACCTCATTCATTACAATCGGTTCAGTGGTCTTCACTTCACTTCACTTCCAAAACTATAACCCTTCGTAGTTTCACGGTAATCGGGTAAAAATAAAACCACAGGGAGTCGCCTACATAGCTAGGATACTTCTGTCGGCATGTCTAACCGTCTGTATATGGAGCTTCTGAGACTGGTATGGTCAAAACGGACAGATTATTGTGTACGCGAATAAATTGAATACACAAGTGTCTAGAAAGAATTTCTGACGGATAGACATGGAGAGTTTTCTATCTATTTATTGCGATGACGACGGATTATGCGGTACGATTTTATTGTTTTTTTTTTTAAATCTCATTTTAAAATATTTTCTGTATTTTAAGTACTTGTAGAAAGTCTTTACACATTACAAAAGAAAGAAAGTGGCAAGCAGCGGATGGATGAAGACTGCCGAAGACCCGGAATATTTACGCTCCTCCAGCGGGGCCTCAATTCGAGTCCGGGTGTGTTAATAGCAGCAGTCCCGGACCCCTTCCATCTCAGGCGCAGATTGACAAACGGTGTGGTTTTAGTCGGTCTGATTTCGACACACCACCCCACTGCAAACCCTGGTGGGAGTTCCCACACGTAAAAGAAGGCCTCTGGAGATGACTGTAATTTTGACAGCATTCATGTTTCGTAGGTGAGTGCGAGACCGGAGGTCCAATAATGCAAAAGCTTCTCAACAAGTCGCTATAGTGCGGATTGCATTATTCGCAATGAATATGGTGTGCAATACCCTTGGAATCTGCTCATGCTTTCCTTCAAGTAGATTAGATTCAATTTGGCAAGCTCATATACATATACAAATGAAAACACGAAAAATCCTCAGCCTCTGTCTAAGCAGTCAGGTTTCAAACCACTAAACCACATGAATCAACTTGTCTTCGTTACAAGCATAGATATGTAAGTTCTTGTAAATCGTGTTGTAACACGGGGGGGACCGCTGCTTGCTGGGAAATCTGCGATATTTATTACCATCGCGGTTTATTTGTTTTACGTTTTGGGTAGGTTCAACTAGCTAAGTTAATCCTTACATCACTAGCTATCTACCAGTAACAATTAAAATGCGTGTAACCGATCCAGAGATTAACAGGAACCAAGATTTTTAGATGTAGGTAACTAAGTAGCGTATATTCTTTCATTTGCAAGGAGTTAAAAGATGTTAATTTGAAATTACTAATAGACACTTCCATTTTATTTATTCGTGTAAATTGTTTATCCTTGATTTTTACTTTTTTTTACAGTAATCAATGTAATCTAGATTTAAGTGGTATGTATTAAATTTCATCAGATTTTTTTATAAATTTACTTGTAATGTTATATCCATTAATTATCGTATTATTAGATGTTGTCTATAGTGAATGTTTTGTGTAACTGATGGACATGCATACCAAGGTTTTTTACGGCAATATTATCTAAGAGTGTGTTGAATGCATTCTTTTGAAATTTTAAAAAGCATAAAAGGACTTGATAATACGACCTTCAAACCTTCAAGCAAAGAGCGTACTCCTTCCTAAAAGGCCGGCAACGCACTTGTAACACCTCTGGTGTTGCAGGTGTCCATGGGTGGCGGTAATCGCTTACCATCAGGCGATACGTCTGCTCGTTTGCCCCCAATACAATAAAAACAAAAAAAAACTTCCGCTGTCTGTTCGACCTTGAAACTACTGGATGGATTTTAATGCAGTTTTCAACAAAGAATAGAGTGATTCAAGAGGAAGGTTTATATGTGTAATACATGTGTACTATATACGTACTGTAAATAGCATGTACTATATATATAACAACCCGAGGATTACAAACACCTTCGTACTAAGCAACCCGGCCCGGTCGCTAATATAAATAAAACGTGCTAATACTCAGAAACTACTAGTTTTAAATCTATGTAGTTTTATATGAACAAGTGGTTTGAATTGTAATAAAACAAGCCGAAATTAAATAATAAATGTAGATCGAAACGGGTTTTTTTTATTGTGCTATCTAGTCTTGTAAAGGTTTTGTATATTTCCGTGGTAACACAAAGTAACATCATAACAATAATACGACATTTCCTAACCTTTAAAACAGACCCGGAAAATGATTGAATATTCACATCAAAGTAAAGGTGGCACACCGACCTTGACTGGATACTGGTCGTGTCTTCACATAGATATACGAGTTCAAAAAATAGTTATAAGAATATTAAATAGACCTAATATAGTTGTCTTGTTGTTATGGCACCAAAAAGTACTAATTAACCTGGGTATTTTTAATATTTTAATGGAGTTGGGGGCAAACGAACAGACGTATCGCTGTATGATGGTAAGCAATTACGCCGACCATGGACACCTGCAACACCAGAGGCGTCACAAATGCGTTGCCGGCCTTTGAGGGATGGGGAAGGGGAAGGGGTTGGGGTATGGGCCTCCGGTATCCTCACTCACTCGGTGAAACACAGCGCAGGCGCTGTTTCACACCGGTTTTCTGTGAGGCCGAGATATTACTCCGGACCAACAAACAAACAACAAAACAGTTATAGACTTATCTAATAGTTTGTAAGAAAGCAGAAACAGAAAACAGAGTGACCTTATAAGCGCCATTTAACAAGCTCCGTTATTACATAATGCAATTTAATTAGCTTTTTTTGCGAACTTGCGTTTGTAATTAATACAATTCAGATACAAGACACTCGGTGCCCGGTGGGTATGCGACTTGCATAATTTATTGGCGCACAAAAACTGTTGAGATTCTTTTATAACTGCTTAGTGCATATTTCAGCCTCATAAGATTAATTAATTGTGATGGAATGCATGTTTTATGGTATTTTTCTACTATTCTTGTTTCTGCATGCATATTACACAACTTTTTTGGTGTGTTGACTTTTTAGTCTAAGATGACGTGGTAATATTTTTGATGAAAAAAATTGTGGTTAAACGCGTCACAATCCTTTTTTTTTATTGGAACAAGTGGCAAACGAGCAGACGTATCATCTGATGGTAAGCGCAACAGGCGTTACAAGTACGTTGCCGGCCTTTGGGGGATGGGGAGAGGGGTTGAGGTATGGGCTTCCGGTATCCTCACTCGGTGAAACTCAGTGCAAGCGCTGTTCCACACCGGTTTTCTGTGAGGCCGTGGTAACACTCCGGTCGAGCCGGCCCATGCATGCTAAAGCGTGGCTCTCTTACGATAGAAATACTTAAACAAACTTATTTTAGTTTTTATTTATTTATATGAGCCTGTTAAAAATACTTTATTCTGCCTGATGGAAGGCACGAGCAGAATCCAAGAGTAGTCTGCATCATTAGGCTTCCGGTCTCGCACTCGCCAACGAAACACAACAGCACGAATGCTGTCATTTTAGAATGGTCTTCTGTGAACGGGATCGCCCCTGTCGAGCCGGCCCGTTCGTGTTGAAATCAGCGTGACTCTAAATGATGATAATTACCTTGATGATAATGTTTAATCGCTTTCAATAATAGATTTAAAATTTTGGATGAACGATTATTTGTTGCGCTTAAACACTTAAATTAATAAAACCTACATAAATATAGGAATCAATAGTAACTAAATATATAGCTCTAACATCAATCAACATCCAGTATTTTTCATCATTCATAAAACATTAAATAATCTCTAATGGCCCTTAGGACAAATTTAATTTGAAATTCCAAGTAGATTGTCTTAAGAGATATAGTTCCGCCGCTCGCCGCCAGAGGGACGTTCGGATTTATAATATTTTTATCGTCGTTTGAAATCTCATCATGTCTTATTCGTTATAAAACAGTAATCAATATTACTGTGGTCTGTCTTTCATATACTACTTATTTATATAATCCTAATGCAGGTTTTGAGACGCAGTATGCAGGTATAGCTGCTTTAGGAAACGTTTAGTGTTGTAATGTATTTAAACTATTTTTCGAAGATTTATTAAGTCCGTGGCGCGGTGGTAAGGCATCTGATTGCGACGTTTGAAGTAGGTGGTTTGATTTTTATTCAGTATAAATATTATTATATATGCTTGTGTCTCTTGTAGCGGTGAAGTTATTTCCATCTTAACTAGAGCGTCATAAAGAAACGTCTCCAAGAACTGTTCATTGTTAAGTGCTATTACTCTATTCAAGAGTATTTGGGTGACGATGGCGTATATAATTGGCACTGGAATTTTTTTAAAAAGGAAGACTTCATGTAGTTTCTCTAATAGTTTTCTATTAAATTTACCAGTTTTTTGTACGTACAATTTTTTGTGACATTTTAATTATCAAAGCTTCCGTCATTTTAATTATTACATTTTCTGACATTTATGTAATCAAATTATATGACATTTAATTTTTTTCCTTTTAAATAGTTATGTTTCTTAATGTTTTTTTAATGTTAATTGCATACTGTTATTTAATGGTTGAATGTAAATGGGCCACATATTATTATACATTATTAAGAACTTTGTATACCTACATTTCTGAAAATAAATAAATTTTAATTTGATCTCTGAAAGTGCACTCGATAATGAGAGTAGTGTCAATAAATTCGTAATTGGTATATTATGAGTATTATGCAGTCTCCGACCATCCACCATTTGGTAGGGACAGTATGATATTCATTGCTCATTATCAACAACTTTTAGTCTATTGCTGGATAGTTTCCTTAGAAAGGTGTAGTGTCCTATTATGTCATGCTGGCCAAAGGGGTTGGTATTGGGACCACGCACGACAGCAGCGCCAAATTACGGGCCGTTTGTCAAATAGCGAATGAAAAGCTCGTACTATTTTAAATGCATACTATATTTTTCATTTTAAGTATTGTACAGTAGATAAAGTATATCTATTACCATTTTAATTAATTTATTACATACCATAAACTCTCGGGTTGTTACTGGAGTAAAATGTATTTGCGTTTAAAACCAGGCCGGCAAGTGCAAACATATTGTTTCTTTATTTTGACTATGCTTAATTATATCCATTAAAACCTTTGATCTAAGTTCGAGGCCGCTTTAGGAAAAACATAAAATTTGCAATATTTCTGCTGTTACTTTTGCAGTTAACGTACAACAACAATATTGACCCATTTTTGAAGCAATTAAAAATAAATTGTCAAGTTTTATTAAGCCCCTATTGTTGTACATTTTTGCCACTGCAAGCGCTGCGATCGTTTCCTAAACCTTCATCACACAGATCCCAATAGAGTTTGTTTTAAGTTTTTATTATCTTTGTAGTGCTGTTGCCCTGCGTAGTTTGCTACTGAAGCCGGCTCTAACGACACCAAACGACTCCCAAGATACGAGTATAAATAAGAGAGGTGACACTACCATACAAATATAAATATAATATAAATATTTTTGGACATCTAACACAAAACGCCATCTAGTCCCAAGCTAAGCAGAGCTTGTGTTATGGGTACTAGACAACTGATATGAATAAATATATACTTTTTTTTGTAAATACATACATATGATACATAGAAAACACCCAAACTCCGAAACAAATATTTGTAGATCACACAAACACTTGGTCCGAGCCAGGATTTGAACCCGAGACCTCAAGCACAGCAGTCGCATTCACTACCACTGCGCCACCGAGGCATTTGCTGTTGGCAGTTGCAGTTGGCAGTAAATTGGGTGAAATAAACGTAAATTTAGTTTTTACAAACAGTCTTTAATAATATTTTCTTAAAATAATTATAACAATAACTTCAATAGACGCTACGTACTACAAAACTTGTATAAATTTCCATATATATGTATGTTTTAATTATATATTTTGATTTTTTAAAAAATTCTAAGAAACAAGCCTTTAAATAATTCTTCTAAAATCTAATCACTTATTTTGTTTTAAAATGTTTTTAATAATACATTGTACATAATATATAACATATAAATTATAAGTAAATGACAAATAATAAGAGTCCACAACCCACACTCGGCCAGCGTGTTGACTTATGGCCTTAACACTCTTCTGAGAGGAGACCCAAGCCCAGCAGCAGTAGTTGGACATTATGAGTTGTTGATGTGTGTTGATGTAACAAATAATAAAATTAATACAGTTTCAAAATGCTTTATATTAATCGACGATTATAAGACACTGTATCAGAAGTCAATATTACGAAGCTAAGGTAACCTACACACCATCCCGATGGGTCAGACAACGCGGGCACGGGCTGTAGAGCATCATTTTAGTTATGAAAGCTCAGTGTGTCGGAGCTCAAAATTACGAAGCTAAGGGAACCTACACATAATGCTGACGGGTTAGGTCGCGGGTATACCTCAAAACGGCACAGGTCGCAGAGCAACATTTCAGTTATGAAGAACCCGGTGGTGTTTACAGGACAGCAACCCGCTAACATGGTGTATAGGAGTCCTAATACTCGTATTATATAAGAAAGATAAAATGGGTACAGAAATTAACTCCTGGTTAAATATTCATTGGCAATGGCTTTCCAATCGCAAGGGTCTCCCTCTTCAGAAGGCTTCGTCTTACGTATCTTCTTGAGAAGCTCCCAACCTTGAGCCTTCTCGGTAGAAGAGACGTATGTATTTGAAGGTTCCTGCTCGCGAGTGTAGGCGCCTAGTACCAGACTTTGGACCAGACGCGACGAGATGAGAACCTGGAATGTATAAAAAATATAATTTAATAGGTAAGGTATCGGAATTTAAAGCAAGTACCTTATGTAATCTTCATCTAGAAAAAGGTATCTACTGTTTTTGAATCAGAAAAAAACTAATTTATCAATTATCGATGGACTTAATGCTTAAGGCGTTTCCTAGCAGTCATCTCATTGGACAAAGCAAAAGTAGATGAAAGAGATAAGGTAGGTAAAGTGTACAATAGATAAATATACGTAGTAATATACACAAATGTGTATATAATAAAATAATATCTTAACACGACTCACGCACTGCCATCTGTTACCAAACTAAGAACAATGTGTTATGACAACAATATAAACAATCAAACATATTTAAATATTTCTAAAAACATACTCATGAACAAACCCAAAACAGTAGCAGTCACAGTCAGGAATATACGCATATAGTTATTAATATAGATATCGACGTATAAGCAAACATATAACATACTACGTTAATCGACAAAATTGAATCATGACCCACTTTACCGATAAATCGTTTAAAACCGTCAAAACACCAAAGGTTTCCCTCCTTTATAGTGCTTGTCATAATTAGGAAGTTTAAAATACTAAGAAAGTTACGTGAATACTAGTCGGAGATCTATGCAATGTTTACCTTTATCATAATTGCAATAAATAATATCTATTATATAAAATTCTCGTGTCGTGTTGGTGCGTAATCGAACTCCTCCGAAACGGCTCGACCGATTTTGATGAAATTTTTTGTGATTATCCGGTATCTATGAGAATCGGTTCTTATCTATTTTTCATCCCCCTAAATGTTAGGGGGATGAAAATAAAAAAATAAATTTAGGGGTGGACTACCCCTAAATTTATTTTTTTATTTTTTTGACAAAATTTTTAATTTCTATTTTTTTATGATGCAGCATTAGAAAATACATACAACCCTAGATTTTCAACCCTCTACGATCAACCCCTATTTTTTTATATTCCCTTTTATGGCAAAGCAACGTTTGCCGGGACAGCTAGTATTAGATAAAATAGTGGTTATCTTATTTTGAATGCATGTTTTTTTCAATTATTTATAACTCAGAACAAATTAAGAGAAATATCTCACATTTCCCTGCAATAGATAATTCTCTGTGTAATTAAATGACAGATAACAAGGTCTTTACCAGTGAAATGCACTGTATTTATATTGAATGTCTATAAGAAACTTTATTTATTGTGAGTCAGGATTCAAATTTGTCGATAGTACATAATAACAGACTGTACACATATATCGTAATATCCATATCTAAGGTCTTCAGTATTTAAAATACCCAGTCATCTGTAAAATGTCGTACCTTCAATAGCCTGTACTCCTCGTCAGGCAGTCTCCTGTTGACGGTGTATCCGGCAAGTACGTAGCCTCCAGAGCGAGGGTCTCCAGTGATAAGCATCATGTACGTCATGGTGATAGCCAACTCGAACACGTAGTACGAGTACTGGATATCCCCAAAGTCGATGATACCGGAGATACGGTAGTCGGTGTTACTGGGGACAATAACAATAGTAGTTTATAGCACTAGTAAGGTTCTTTATTTCTTCTATGGGATCTTGAGACGACTACCTGAGTTTTAAACGAAACCACCAATAGGTATATTTTCTTTTAAATTTTACATACAATTTTATTCTTATATAAAAATGTTATTGTACAACTTATATATGGGTTCCGTCAACCTTTTTTCATTAAAGGGATAGTCTTACAGAAAAAGTTAGCGAAGCCTAAAGGACCCTTAACCATTATACCTCAGGGCCAAGACCACAAATGGTATCCGAGGGCATTACCGCACAAAAAAATAAAAAATAGCAAAAAAAAAACTTTATTGAACAAACAATTTGTTATCAAAAGCATATCATCAACTAAAAAACCTGGAGGCTCCAAAAATAGATCAACAAACGAGGTTATTGTTAGATTTTTCTGAAAAATAAAGTTATTAGTACATACAGTGACATAGATATTACTTCCCATTACCACATGCTGAAGCAAACCAAGTTATCATGTATACAGAAGTGATTAATCATTGCTTACTCAATTACTTGGCTTACCTCACCATCGCACCGTTAAGAATCTTTGTGCATACCCTCAAAACTGATGTATTCAACCGCCTAATGTAACAGAAATAAGAAAATGAAGGAGATAGCGACATCTATTATCGGATAGACATAACATATTATGCTTTTGCTATAGTGACATCTATGTGTGAATGTGTAAAGTTGTAAAGTGACATCTATATTTCTTATGCTTAACTACTGGTGTCCAATTTTTTAACTCAAAAATACAGCAAAATAATTTGCTTATATTTAATACATTTGGATATAAAAATTTGTTTGATAATGTTACTGTGCGAGTTGTACATATAGCATTTTAGTTTTTCCTTGTTAATTTTCATAATATTTTACGTCGTATGAAGTAAACATAAGTTGAGTAGGTTAGATATGACGAACATCTTACCAATCGTTTACAACAACGCGACCATACCTCTGAGTCCAGTTTTTAAGAACCTAGGATTATATATCCACTCGACCCTTGACTGGCGAACACAGATTTCATACGTCAGCAAAAAGGTCATCTCATGACTCTATGTTTTATATCGCTTCAAGAACTGCCTTCCACCTAAAACTAAGGCTACGCTTATGTACACCCTAACTTTTCTCCTAATCGTCTATGGGGATGTGTGTTATTTTGACCTGAATGCAGACCTTCTCAATAACTGCATTCGATTCGTTTCCAATCTTCGCAAGTATGATCATGTATCAGCTTTAGTTCCAAGTTGCAACGGCTTGCAATTCGTTAACGTCGCAGTTTACGAGCTCTGATTTCCCCATTTTCTTTCCTCAATTCTCCATCACTACCCGAATACCTTGTACCACAGTTCTTATGCTCCACACACGACCGAAGTCTTAGGTTACAAACAACCTGCTTTTTCTGTGCCCTTCTCACACCCCCAATTTTGTCAATTCTTCCTTCTATGTGCAGTCAGTTCTACTTTAGAATGCACTCCTAGCCGAAATCAGTATGAACTCCTTCAGGGAGAATTGGCAGTACAGACTCAATACTAGTACCAGCCTGTGTACTTTATATAATATTAAGTTTAAGTATGTATATGCTTAAATGTGTTATGTATGTATAAATTTGTATGTTAGTAGATTTGTTTATATTGGTTTTATCTGCTGTGAGTTGATTTGTTATTTACGTGACTATTGTGATCTTTATCAAACTCAGTACTTTATTTTTGCACCTATCGCATCATATTTCTACATCTGCTGAAGGTTGACCGGTAGAGAATGCCTCGCGGCATTAAGTCCGCCTTTGTGCGTCATGTGCAAGAAGTTTTAAATAAATATAATGACAACATTGCTTTACCACATCAGGTAATTATTGAAGACATTCATAGAAATAATTCCTTTACTTTCTATTTTCCTCCGAGCCTTCCCTCACAGGCTTTCGCGTTCATCGTGTTAAAAAGCACTCATCTTGATAAATTTGTTAATAATTGTACAATAATACCACTCATTGCATTATTGACCATGACACTAGCTTATCTTATCTATGGACATAATAATTTGTATATTTGTAAATGTATTTCATTTAAAGAGTACCTAATTACACTTGGACCATCTTCCATTCCTCACTCTGAGAGAAAAAACAAAGATCTAACCGGAAGGAAATGGACACAACTATAAAAAATATATAGATGCCTCTTTACAGTAAACTATGGCCAATATATGAAGGTACATTTTACTTAAACTATTTAGGACATATCCCGTCATATCATATCACAGATAAGACAAGACATCACAACATATTTATCATCAAATAAATACTCTTTTGTACCAAACCAACAACATACAGTTTAGAAGAATTTTTGTAAAACGAATATCTTACTCATATAAAAGTACTTGTCCTGACTAATTCATTGTCGCCGACCGTAAACTTTCAATTGCTTCTACAAACTTGACATTTTGGTAGCTAACGCTATTTATATTACAACCATGCACTAAGAAAGGATGTTTAGAAATATCATCCCAAGGGGGGTACTATAAAAAATAAATAAATAAAATAAATAAATATTTCGGACATCTAACACACAACGCCACCTAGTCCCAAGCTAAGCAGAGCTTGTGTTATGGGTACTAGACAACTGATATGAATACATATATACTTTTTTTTTTGTAAATACATACATATTATACATAGAAAACACCCAAACTCCGAAACAAATATTTGTAGATTTCACAAACATTTGGTCCGACCCAGGATTTGAACCCGAGACCTCAAGCTTAGCAGTCGCATACGCTACCACTACGCCACCGAGGCAGTTTAAGGAAGGAATGATGATGTGTGAAAGTATATAAAAATATATTAAGACATCGTTAAAACTTAAAAAAAACAATAGCTTACGTTACGTTGCGTTGACACCTAATTCATAAAAAAAATATTCAATATTTAAAGCGCTACGGTGAAACATAGAGACATACATGGATTGCCAAAGCGATTACTCCTCTTTTTGTCTTAGCCGTAGACAAGTAAAAACGCTAAATAGAAAATGATCCCTTGAGCGAAGCCGAAGACAATAGCTAGTCATATCGACAGCACTGCAAAGAGAAGATAAAGTTGAGACAAACCCAATCCAATATTAACCCTCTGTCCAGCGGCCAAGACATAATTTCTAATGAGTGGCCTATTGTTCAGCAGTGTGCACTTTTCAGCCCTGGGTATCAGGCCGTCAGGGCCCGTGTCAAGGAGCCCTTGAAGTCTGCTGATCAGCTGATAAAGACCTCCTTTCTAAGGAAATACTAATAGTCCACTAACACTAACAGACCTAATATTAGTTACCGTGGGCGAGCCACGCTTCGGCATGAATGGGCCGGCTCGCCATGATACCACGGCCTCACAGAAAACCGGTGTGAAACAGCATCTGCGCTGTGTTACACCGTGTGAGTGAGAATACCGGAGGTCCACACCCAAACCCCTCCCCCATCCCTCTTCCCGTTCCCCAAAGGCCAGCAACGCACTTGTGACACCTTTGGTGTTGCGGGTGTCCATGGGCAGCGGTAATTGCTTACCATCAGGCGATACGTCTGCTCGTTTGCCTTTAGACAATAAAAAAAAATTGTACCATTGCATGCTGAATTTATGATATGCACACATATCAACTAACCTGCCTCCAGGTTTAAGTGCCACGATCAAATTCATCTCGTTGACATCTCCGTGAATTACACCCTTTTCCAACTCGTCCAGGCGAGGGAGTACTGCATACTTAAACTCTTCGATGACCTGGAAAATGTTTTACTTAAATTAGACCGGCATAGTTGGCGATTCCTGGGAAATGGTAGTAATAGAGCCACGCTTATTTCAGCATGGTTGGGCCGGCTCGACCGGGCGGTACTACCCCCTCACAGAAGACCAATCTAAAATCACAGCATTTGTGCAGTCGTGTTGGTGAGTGCAAGACCGACGGCCCAATGAAGTAGAAGCATTTCAATAGGCTGCCGTGGTGAGGGTCACCATGCTACATTGTTGCATTGTCTGCATTCACAATGAGTATGGTGACCACCAACCTTAGAATTTACTCATGCCTTCCATCAGACACAATGGAGTCATATTGGCGGGCTCATACTTATTAAAAAACAGAAATAGTTCAGACATATTCGTTAACTTCTGATTTTATGACTCCCCTGTCCTTTTTAAAAGTTCAGACAGGGGATTAAGCACTCACTATTACAAATTTGATCTCATTGAAGTTTGCCAAGGTCAACGTTGTTACTAGACTGCATGGACGTTTAGCAAATCATTTAACTTAATTTAAAATCACACTTATACTCATAACAAATAAATAAATATTCCGGACATCTAACACACAACGCCATCTAGTCCCAAGCTAAGCAGAGCTTGTGTTATGGGTACTAGACAACTGATATAAATACTTATATACTTTTTTTTTTGTAAATACATACATATTATACATAGAAAACACCCAAACTTCGAAACAAATATTTGCAGATCATACAAACACTTGGTCCGACCCGGGAATCGAACCCGAGACCTCAAGCACAGCAGTCGCTTACGCTACCACTCGCGCCACCGAGGCAGTCAAAAATGATTCTGCTCAGTACAAAATCATTTGTCCTGAATAGGAATCGAATTTACAATCATACAATTTAGCTTCGTAGTAAGTTACTAAACATACAGAACAATATACCAATCAATCATCAAAGTATTTTTGACCAAAGTAAACAATGGGAAAACTATTTAAACTATGAATAACATATTATTAGAAATTTAAGTATACCTCCTCAGCCAAGTCCAGTTTCTCCTGTTCCTTGATGACGTAAGTGAACTTGCTCAGCTCTGGTACTTTCGTCAGCATCCACATGTGCTCGCGGGATACCAGACCAGAATGGTTGAAGTTCTGAGGCAGAAAAATCATCAGAATTTCAATGTACTAGTAGTAATGTCGTAGTGGTACACTATATAAAACCACGCCATCTAGCGAATAGATGTTGTGGTGAAATCCAGGTATGTAGTTCCACGTCATCTAACACAGAGAAAAAGAACTATATGGTGGCTACTAATTCTATATCATGTGATTAAAGTTATTTTGTTTCTTAAATACACACGCAGATTGTATTTATTGTTTGCTAGAGTTAATATTTCCGAGACGAGATGATACTCGTGTGGTGACGGGTTAAGAATATATATTGATACTACTCCTATTTAACCCATGGGTGTCGGCAAGCCGACTAAAGCAACAGACTACGCAAGACAATAGCGCTGCAAAGAGAAGAAAAACTGAAAACCACGATACCAACTCGCTTGATTAGCCTGCGAAAGTACTCGAAACGAGGAGTATTGGTCGCCATACTCATTGCAAATACAGACAATGCAGCATAGTGACCCACACTATAGCTGTCTATGAGATGCATCTACATCATTGGGCATTAATGCTCCTGATCTTTCTAATCTAAAGCTTTCTGTGACAGTTTGAATGTTTTGAAGTACCACTTTTACTGACCAAAGAGGGATAAATAAAGGGCTTGTCTTATCAACCTTCATACTTTTATCTATATGGTTCTAACAACCAGCTAAAACTACTGTCATAAATATTTCCAAAAACATTCATATTAGATAAATTACACACAGACAGCCACAGGCGACCGATGAGATGATCGTGTTCATCATACAAATATTTTTCCTGGGCGAGTCTCGAAACCACAGCTTGTAGCATCAGAGCAAAAGCCTAATTATATCTAACTAGCTGACCCGTGCCCACTTCGTTGGGCATAATGTTAATAATTCTTTAGTGTGTTATGTTTTAATTTCTTACTGCCAAAAAGAGGGTTATACGTAGGTATAGTTTGTATTTGCATGCTAATACAAAATTCGAAAGTAACTCTGTCGGAAAGAAAAAACATTTTCTACGGGATTTGCGATAAACGAATTCCATGAGGACCAAGTTGCGGGAAAAGTTAGTTCGGTTATGGTAATTTTAATTGTTCAAAACTTCTCTGTAAACTATATTGGACGTAATGTTATCATTTGGTAGCAAAATATATTGTCTATCAGGAGTTCCAATCCGAGATAAGCCAACATATAACTGCCCATGGGAAAAACACGGCTTTCTCAGGTCAATGCCCACCAGAGAGAATGTTTGACCTTGGGACTTGTTAATAGTGAGGGCAAAAGAGATCTTCACTGGAAACTGTAGCCTTTTAAACGGAATGGGTAAATCAGTGGGAATCATGGGTATCCGCGGAATATAAGCCAGTTGTTCTCGCGTACATTATTATGTAGGTTTTAATTCGTTAATTTAAATAATTATCCAAAAAATATCTGTAAAAAAACTATTTCTAACTACTTATTTTTAAGTAGCTGTTTTGCACATGAATAAACCCGTTTAGTAATAGAATTATCATCCAATACATTACCATACGGTTACGATAATCTATATCATATTATCTCTTTAACCATGCGTCCAAATCATATGCTGGTAAAGGAAAAGGTCTTTTATTTTACACACACACACGATGAGTTTACTTATTTTCATAAAGATTCGCTGACTTTTTTGTAGGCATTTTCAAGCTCCACATCTTTTCTCTAGAACTGAAATATATATATTTCATAGTTAAGGCAGCGTTCGTAAGAAACGCTTTCATTCGACCGTTTTTTCTCCGATTCACTTTGCAAAACCGACTACCACGTAAAAGCCTTTTTATTTTTCGGTTTTTTATATAACCTATGACACTCACCAATAATGTGGTTTTCTATTGGTGAAATAATTTTTAAAATCGCTTTAGTAGATCCCGAGATTACCCCTTACAATTTAACAAATATACAAACACACAAACTTTACTTTTTTGTAATATTAGTATAGAATAGATGTCGAAAGTGTACTAATTACGTTTCGAAAAATTCAATTTCGGAGACGTACGCTGCGTAAGAAGAGGCCACGCCTCCTTCTCCCGAAGCTAGCACGAACGCGAACCGAATTAAGCCCGCAGACATCGCGCGCCGTCCGCTGCTTTGGCCTTTCGTTGAAATTTCTCCGATTCACTTTGCAAAACCGACTACCACGTAAAACCCTTATTATTTTTCGGTTTTTAATATAGCCTATGACACTCAGCAATAATGTGCCTTTCTATGG
Source organism: Spilarctia lutea (assembly GCA_916048165.1). Lineage (NCBI taxonomy): Eukaryota > Metazoa > Arthropoda > Insecta > Lepidoptera > Erebidae > Spilarctia > Spilarctia lutea. The sequence continues at coordinate 573,861 of OU696495.1, read as the reverse complement.
GTGAAAGAATTTTTAAAATCGGTTTAGTAGATCCCGAGATTACCCCCTACAATTTAACAAACACACAAACTTTACTTCTTTATAATATTAGTATAGATGAATTCACTATATTTAGTTGTTATTTGTTCAAAAACGTCAACTCCTGCATTAGAAATATATATCCTGTGTCTGGTCACTTTACAATTATACACAAAACGGACACTAAGAGCACCTAGACTCTGAACAACAATTTGTGGATCACTCAAAGTGTTGTCCCATGTGGGATTTGTACATACAACTCTCAGCGCAGTAGAAAGTGGAGTGGCAACTGCCTTAACGACTAGGCGAACCGTGCAGACAAATTATATGCAGTTACGCAATCACACAATACATGATAATGGTTCAAGGTTCCATAATGTCCATAACAGATATATTGTATTCTTAACAACGTTTGTCAGTAATTACTAATTTTTATTGTCTGTCAAAGAAGACTATAGGTACCTACATATTTTTGTGAATCCCCTGTCTGTATTTTTATGTAGCCAGGGGACTAAGCACTAATACTGTAGCAACTTTGATCTCATTCAGACAAGTCAAGACTAAGCGTGTTGCCTAAACTTAATTTACTTTCAAATTATACTAAAACTCTCACTCTATCTGATGTTGAAAACTGCGTTGAAATCCGATGAGTATTTAAAAAAATATATAAGCGAACAGACAACGCAAGCGACTTCATTTTATACTATGTAATTTTTTTAAATATCTTTCGTATAGTATATTATTTATTTATTATTTCTATTTAGGTACAGCCGTCCATGAGACACAAGTGCGTTGGGGCCCTTTTATTTTGAAGTTAGAGAAGAAGCTCTGGGGACATCTTATTCACTAGGTATAAAGCAACGGTTTCTGCATAGCCGTGGCATCATTTGGATCGCACCGATCGAATTGCTCTCCCACGTTTAAATCAAAAGTGATACGAGTATCACTTTTTAACAACTTAGCCTTATTTAACAACTGACGGAATCTTGAATTGTTTTCCAAAATTACCTATAATTTATTCTTCTGTACGCGTGTTTCTCACCCAACTGCTCCTAAACAACTGTTACGATTATATTAAATTGTATGTGTATATAAATGGATTCTTAGAAAGTTAGAAAACATAATTGAATCCGGTAAGTGGTGCAGCTATTAACATTTGTATATTTCAAGGTGATACGAAGTTAGCAGGCTCAGTTAGAAGATATACATTAATAGACTAGTTTTGGTCTCTGTCTCCGCTCGTCTGAAAATTGATTATGGCCGTGATTCTTTAAACTGACATATTTTTTTATTTATGAACGATAAAACAAACATTAAATGTGAAGTGAAGAAAGCTGCAACGAATTTCTGAAAACTGCATTCAAATCGGTTAAGCAGTTACTGAGATTAAACATACAGACAAACGGACAAACATTCTAAATAATAATAATAATAAATAAATATTCCGGTCATCTACCACACAACGCCATCTAGTCCCAAGCTAAGCAGAACTTGTGTTACGGGTACTAGATAACTGATATAAATACATAAATACTGTTTTTTTTTGTAAATACATACATATTATACATAGAAAACACCCAAACTCCGAAACAAATATTTGTAGATCACACAAACATTTAGTCCGACCCAGGGTTTGAACCCGAGACCTCAAGCACAGCAGTCGCATTCACTACCACTAAGCCACCGAGGCAGTTGTTTTGATTTCTATTGCGTTCATAAAGCCCCCCTTTACTAATGTTTCCTTATATATCTTCCATGTACAGACAGCGATGTTATTACATGCATTGATATAAACAATCTCACCTGCAGTTTAGTGTCCAGGTTGGCAACGAACTCTCCGATCTGGTACAGCAGTGCCTCCGACCTTGGAATGTTTTGCAGCAGCTCTCCAGGGATATACTCCAGAAGTCGTACTGCATGCTGCTTCCCATCGAGGGTCTCAATAGAGTGGAGATGGCCGTATACGTTGCGGATTGGCTTGGGACAGGTTATTCCTCGGGTTCCTGTAAGAGATTCAATTTATTACATAAAAATGCCTCTATAAATTACCAGGAACACTAACATAGTCCTTTTTTTACACAGGGAATACTTTTCGCACCTTACTCTCGGTGGAGGATACGAAGAGCGTATGTGGGATACCCGTCGTACAGGTCCACCCACTAAACCCCACGGTTTCCTACCTCGACAGTCGGCAGGAGCTCCAGGAACGCATCAACGGTTTCCTGCCGTACCTCAAGACTAACAGTGGAATGACACCTTCATTTATAACAAGATAGATCTGTATCCGAGCAAAAGAGTCTTGACAGCGCGACAATGATTCTTTTTTTTCCTTTTGAAAACGAAGTTCTAAAGAATAATACTAAATGCTACATTATCGTCATTTTCTTGAGCTGCTTAGTGCAATATGTAAAATTGTATATACGAGTATATATGTATAATTTTGGCTAGGTTCTTACCTATATGGTCTGATTTTCAAATTAGGATAAAGAAAAGGCGAATTGGTAGGAATAACACAAGTATCAGAGACCAGTCTCAGACAACATGTCAAAGAGACCAGTCACATACTATTATTCAGCCCTGTGATTATGGAACCTGCCAGGGTAAGGACACCTACTGGCTCTAAGCTATATATGTAGGTCATTTTCAACAACCTTTAATAGTTTACTGCTGGACACAAGGTTCTCCTTAGAAAGGAGGTTTTGATTTAACCTATGTCATCTTGCAACACGTGATGAATAATGATAGTGATACTTCGTATCCTCATCACACGTTTATCATACTACTTACCCAAAAAGTTCATAATCTCATTCTGAGCTTCAACGACAGCCACATTCTGTGAATCAATAGTATTCATGATCTTCAAAACGTATCCATTTTCAGAAGGCGAGGTAATGAGAGGATTCTTCACGTTAGGATCTTCGGTGATCTTGTAATTCTTATCGTCGTAGCCGTTTAGTTTCACCAGCTCTAGGACTGAGATCCCGTAGAGACGTTCTGCCAGGAGCTTTACTCCTTCCTCGTCGATGGTGGGGCGGATCACCGTGCCTGGCTCCAACGTGCCTGCCATTTCTGGTCAGAGACATATATTAATATTAGGCGAAATATTCGTAAGTTAGTCAATCATGAAGCTCAAATGGGTTAAATGTATTTCAAGGTTTCCTTTGAAATATATTGTATTAATAAAAAAGCAGTTATTTACGTAACAGACTTAAAGAGTTAAGCGACCAGGGAATCTACTTGGTTATATCTGGAGAACGCATGTGGCTAGAATAGTTTATTCCACTAAGTATTTTTTACCACTCGCTAAAGTGTTATCATATACCTATTCGAATTTAGCGTTATTTCTATATATAAGGCTGTTAATTTTCTAATTAGAAACATACATCTATAACAACGAATACTTTCTTTTATTGAGTGCTAAAGCTTGTCCTACAATAACTTGGAGTTTCTTGGACATTTTGAAACAGCGCATCAAGAGTCATTGATGCGAAAGTGCCTGAAAAGGACTACTTGAAATAAAATCTGTTTGAATTTAATTTTAGTGATACCTCAATAAAAGAAAGTCTTATAAGTCCACTACCACTACTATGCTTTAACTATTGACGACATCCAAAATGCCATCAACAAACAGAACATATACTATACTTACCACCAAGTTCTAGAGGTAACAAAAACAATATTGATCAGAAACCTACCTAAGATTACACAAGCACTATCTAATCTTATCTTAACCGCTTTACTGTAAATTTTGTACTAACTTTCATGTCACGAGACATATAGGGGACAAACGAGCATACGGCTCATCTTATGGTAAGCGACTACATACGCCCATGGACTCCTGCAACTCAAGGTATAAGTGCGTTCCAGCTCTTTGAGGCTTTGTTGAATTACTGGCCTCAAAATATAGCTCGGCCTCTGTGACAGATAGCTACGTAACCGACCAAGGAACTTTTATATCACCTATATTTTCATTCTTTGCGTGCCAGTTTTGTCACAAATTCAGTGCAGTACATTATACATATAATAGTTTACACCTAAAATGTTCCTCGTAACTGCTACAGAGATCAGGGTGTATTCTAACAGCAAAAGGAGGAAGGAGCTTAGGTTCTGCCATCCTCACTCAGCAGGTAGAAAGTCACCTAGGATCTGCTTCAAATTCGGTTTTCTGTAAGGCTGTAATATCACTTCCGTTGAGCTTGTTTCTGATGAGGTACGGTCTGCACGGCTCTCTCACAAATCGATGGATACTCGCGATCAAATAATAAATAAATATTTTGGACATCTTACACACAACGCCGTAGTCAAGCTAAGCAGGGTTTTTGTTATATATAAATAAATACTAAGTACATACCTTTAAATTACATTACGTTTCAAACAGGTTACGTCTGTAAATATACCACATTAGTGGTCACATTAATTCCCATCATTAATACAAAATCTCTTAAATCACCTACATCAATCGTTTTAAATAACCAACACCAAAATTCCTTACCACAGATATTCTCTACACCAATAACTCGACAATCTCCCACACGACTGTCAGATAACTAAATAGCGCAGAGTATCAGTACTAACCACACTGCAGGCTGATAAACCTATCTATTAAATAAATACTCTAAATTGACAGACTACAACCACACAGGACAATTTATCCTGGGTCGTAATCGGGCGGACTACCTCTGTGTTAGTATCACTAACTATCTAATCTAATTACGAAGTTAAAAACACACAAAAATTAAGGAAAGAAATACAAAGTATTTAACGTTTAAGAGAAGTATAATTCTTGTAAAGAAAGTTCGGTCAAAACTCACGATCACATATATCTGTCGTAAAAAGTATTTCTATAGTAAACTATATAACATTCAACGTTGAATGTAATGTGTCTGTCTGTATGCGTATGTATATATTTATATAAGTAATGTGCTTATATAGTACTTATCGTTATAATTTTACTACAAATATCGTGGATGACGCCGCGGGGCGAAGCTAGTCTAATGGAAAAGTAGCCTAAGTTACTCCTTACATCATTAGCTATATACCTCGTCAAAATCGGTCCAGGCGTTCCAGGGATTAACCGGAACAAACCGAGAGACAGATAGATAAAAAAATATAAATTGTTATGTTTTATTTAAGTACCGTATATATACTTTTATATACATTTACTGAAAATTTTAAACAGTCACTTTTATATTTATTTGAATACATGGGACTAAAAATTTAATCAGTAATCTGCTACTCAGTTATACTTTACAACGAGAATACCTTTTCGGACAGTAAACATGAGAGTCGAATTTTGATCGAACTTTTATTCCAGAATAAAGAAGAAAGTTAATACACGAAGCAGAATCTATATCAAAACACAGAAGGCCATGGTTTTAACGAGAGAAGGGCCTCACTCCCCACTCACCGACAAGACGGGATGCATACTGTGACATCTTTTATAATTAACAATACTCTTCTTAAAACAAATATGTTCAGTTCTTCTTGAATGTTCAGTTGCTAGAAAAACAGTAAATGTTGCTTTCATCAACAGCTTTTAACAGTCCACTTGTAGATATAAGCCGTTCTTTAGAAGAGAGGTGAGGTCTGCTATACCACGCTGACTAGACGAGTTGGTATGGAGTTTGTTTCAAGTTTTCCTTCTCTTTGCAGTGCTGTTGCCCTGGTAGTATACTCTCTTAGCAGGCTTTTACGACACCCATCGAATGAATAGGGAATTTGGGTATAATCCCGCTTACACGCCCACTGGAACTCCTGTACACCAGGATCAGTAGCAGTGACCCTCAAACACACCGAGTTATGACACTCAGGCTGTCCCAGGCAACATTAAACGTTCTTGGAGCCCGCAACAAAATTATTTGGAATAAAACTGGAGACGTGGATAGGACATGGATTTTGGGACTAACCCCGCCCGTACGCCCATCACTGTAACTCCTGTACACCAGGATCGACAACAGTGACCCACGAACACACCGAGTTATGACACTCTGGAAGTCGTAGGAAAAGTTAAACTGTCTTGGAACCCGCAACGAAATTAATCAGAAGAAAACTGAAGGAGTTGGCAATGTAATAAGTCCACTTTCCTCTTTGGCAAATAATCCAGGCAAATATGGTTTATGTCCAGTGTTTTTGAAGTTTATACATCTAGAAGATTATCTATTCTTCATCTTAACATTCACTAACTCCTAAACTCCGCAGCAAAAGATGCAGTTTTTATAATCAGTTAACAAGTTTTCAAGGAAGATTTACAACTATAACAAATCGAATTAAGATTTTATGTAAATAGAATAATAGCAATATTTTGCATTCATATCACAGAGTCTGAATTTTAGTTTAAACTTGATCTAGTTTATTTACTGTCAGTAAATTTGTGCATAATCGTTTTAGTATTTATAATGAATTCACAATTAGACCCGGTAGGTTACATTACATAAGAATTTCTTATTATTAGCGCTACTAGCTACAATTATTGATTTTCGTATTATACTTTGAAAAGTTTCGATTCGTAGGAGTGTTTAATTCGAACCGAAAGCATTTTATCTTTACATTCTGTTGCAAGTCTTGATAGTATTAGAATCATCCTATAACTCTTTTATTTAAATAATTTTAAGCAAAATGTGCGTGAAGTTTTTCTATTACCTTGTTAGGTGGTCAACATTCGAGCTCTTAAATTTAAGGATCTACCTAAGCACTTAGGTAGATCCTAAAGGTTGGTGAAAACAAAAATATCGCTAAGGGTTACCTAACTCTCTCTGAGTGGTCTCTTAAATTTGGTGGACGTTGGTAAAAACGGCCATTAGTGTTTGTCGACCCGTAAGGGGGTAAAACAGAAATAATTGGTTGTACGGAAGTGCATTATTTTCAAAGTTAAAAACACGAAATAATAAATAATCACTGGAGAGAATCTAAAAACAATATCTACATGTCAATACATGGGCGTAGACAGGTTTTAGTTTCGAGGGGTTTCAAGATAACAAAATGACTAATGTCCCTTTAACCATAATACTATTATGAAAAAATTAGAGGTGGATTGGACCCCAAGATCTCACCCCTAGCTATGCCCATGCTGTTATACGAGCAATTTCACTAAGCGCGATCCGAACCCTTAAAAATACTGTCCAAAGTCGACGTAGAACTATTTCTATAGTATTTTATGCATTGAATACGAATTCCGTCATCCGATTTCTTTTTTGTTATACGTAAGTCACCATTACGGACAAAATTATTGACGGACCGAAGTATCCATAGATAGATAGAGTAGTAAATATGACTGGTTACATCATTACATGTTATATCATAAGTAACAATTGATTTAGTTTTAGATGTTATTACCGCGACACTAGCGCCGCCACGCCGCGGTGCCACTTGTGGAAACTCCCATATCATGTGATTGTTCGGCCGGCGATTCTTTTTTTAGTATTTTTCCAAAATTAAATTATTCTTATAGTTTATTAAATGTAGTATTGTTTTTACTTTAATTTTAAATATTCTAGTAATTTATTGTGTAAATTGTGATATTATTTTTCATGATAAAGTTTAAAAGGATTATATTTTGTGAAGTAAAATAGAAATAAATATGACATTACATATATTTTTAATCAAAATTACTTTTTAATTTTACTTCAGTATTTAAAACTTCATAATGCAATACAATTTTCTATACCAAACAAATAGATTATATATTATTTTTAAGTAAAAAATATTGAAATCTAAAACGACAGTTGTTGAGTTTGAAAATAGAATCTTATTAAAACAAAAATTAAAAGCCTGCCTGCCTTCCCAGGAGAAACATTTAAAAAAATACAAAAAACACTTGAAATAAAATAAACAAATTAAAAAAAAGGAAATTGAAACCAAAAACAGAATATGTTTTATAAAACACTTTTCAAAACACGCTCACAGTTAGGTTTAATTGTAAAAACATCACTGTTAAATATGGTGTAATGTGTGTTACCTCGTCAGCGTTCGGTTCCGTGCACAGATGACAACTGAGATGAACAATGCAGCAGCACAGTGATCTTGTGTAACACACTGATAACAGCCGCTGAGACAGTTATCGCACTCCGCTATCGTGATAGCATCTACGATTCCTTTTTCAATACCATCGATCAATAATAATTCGGTTTGTGAACGATAACCTTTTCTTTACATGATTAAATTATGTATACACCCATACTTTCATCTAATATATAGAATTGTCGTGTCATGGTGTCGGTGTGCATAATTGAACTACTCCGAAACGGGTCGACCGATTATCGTGAATCTTCGCATGCATATCGGCTAGGGTTGAGAATCGGACAACATTTATTTTTCATCACCCCTAAATGTTAAGGGTGGTCCACTCTTCCATCTAAATTGTCACCCCTCTACAATCAACCACTATTTCTTATTTATTAATTAAAACCTTTAATTTTTTTGCAAGATTTTTGAAGTGAAAACTTCTTTAGCGGCGCTGTGTACTTTTTTGGAATGGGTAAAAATGTATAAACTCGCGTCAGGTCACGTGACCTGATCGAAAATTCGTAAGACGGATGGAAAGAGGACAGGCGGCGCAGGGCGCTTGCGCGAATGTTCGTGTGTATATGTAATATAAATTGTCATGTTTGTGTACGATAGCGCAATAAATGAATATTGTATTCCACCACATAAATAATAGTACTTTTATACTGATAATGAAAGCAATTCATACAAAATTATTCTCTAACCATTCCAAAATATCAAAAATGCACAACGTTAATATTCAAGTTTTCACTTCTGCCGGCACTCCCGGAGTGCAACCCATCGATTTTTTTTTATGTTAACCTAGAAATAATAGGTATACATGGCAAAACAACGTTTGCGGGGTCAACTAGTATTATATAATACTTGATAATATCTATACTCCTACAGGTTGTCATGAACAGCTATGGCAATCGTAATTGGGAAGTCAGTACCCTCAAATATACTGACAACTAGTTCAACCTTCGAATTCAGTTCGCCCTCAGGGTTGCGGAGGTCAGATGCCAGTCGCTCTGTGTAAAAACTGATATTCAGGTAAAATCGGTTGAACTGGTAGCCGACCCCAAATAATATTGGGTATAATAAAGGCTAGGAAGATGAATATCTACTCCTATAATAATATTTGAAATTTGAAAGCAATTCTATTCGTCTGTCTGTTACGCTTTCATGGTACACGCACCGATTTCAATGAAATTTAACATAGAGATATTTTGATTGAACATAGGATGGACATGGCTGCTTTTTACCACTATAATCGACATTCACGCGGGGCCAGTAGCGGTCAAAAGCTAGTTTAAAATAAGAATCGATATGATACATTTAAATAAGAAATAAGTTATATTAAAAACATGTTATACATTTGCACCAAAAAAGACAGTTGTTTTAAATTTATTGATTGATAATTAGATTACTTATTTAAGTTTTAGTGTATGTAATATAAAAATTAAAAGTATAAAAAAAATGTTTCGTGAACATAAACGTTCTAGAAATATCTATTGTCCTTTACTTGCTATGAGCATACGTAATGGAAACTCCGCCGACAGACGTTCGTGACTCCACATTTGACAGATTACAATGTATTTGTTTGTCAATTTAAAAATAAGTGTAGGTACTACCTCGGGTAACATCACGCTATGTCTAATAGGGTATGAGCAGAAGCAAGGTTAGTGATCAGTTGTAACTATTACGTGTAAGAATAAGATCATTAATCATCGTCAATAGCCATTGATAGTTTTATATCCTACGTATATGCTATCTCTATAAAGGTGTCTACCTATTTTTTTTAAGTTATAGGGGGCATACGAGCAAACGTAACGCAACATCAGAGGCGTCAAAAGATCGTAGCCGGTCTTTGGGGGACGGGGGTAGGGAAACACAGCGCAGGCGCTGTTTCACACCGGTTTTCTGTGAGGCCGTGGTATCACTCCGGTCGAGCCAGCCCATGCATGCCGAAGCGTGGCTCTCCCACGATTAAATTTATATCTTTTGACCCCATTTTGTCTCCCGATTTGCAAAGGTGGGAAGTGGACTTATTTTATTTCCAACTCCCCAAGTTTTCGTCTGATTAACTTTGTTGCGGGTTCCAAGACAGTTTAATTTGTCTTGGGACTTCCCGAGGGTCATAACTCGGTGTGTTCGTGAGTCACTGTTGTCGATCTTGGTGTACAGGAGTTACAGTAGTGGGAGTGTCGGTGGATCATTCCCATTTAAGAAGTTCACTTATGAATATAGCCCTCTCTTTAGAAAAGAGGTTCAGGCCTACTACTATACTAGGATAATCAGACGGATTGATTTGTGACAAGTCCTTCTCTTTGCAGTAATGTTGACTTGCGTAGTTTAGTTCTTTAGTCGGCTCTTACGACACCCATGGGATGAATAAGGGTGTTGACTCTTTGTATTACTAACAAATAATTTATTTAAAATGTTTTTATTACTGGTTAAAAAAAAATCTTTAATCCCTTTCATTTGACCCATATTGGGTGGATTGTTCAGAAATATGTACGCCGCCATTTTGTTACGGCGCCCGTTTTGGATTTATAATTATATCGATTATATATAATTGCATTGTCATCAGAACTAAAGGTATATTTACAATTACAGCTCAATTGGAAAAACTAGCCAAAATTTAACTTGGAAGATTTGATTACAGACAAACATCGGAACAGGTGAAACTTTCACATACATTTCACATACGGCCGTGTAATGTTAATCTAGGCAGATCCTGTACTATGATAGACAGATTTCTGATAGACATACATATATATTTATAAATACATACAATTACAGATAAATTAGACCCAGACACAAAACAAAAGGCCGTGTTTATAGCACAGTTATTTGTCCTTTATGAGACCTACATCAAAAGAATAGTGGTTAGTGACTGTCTGCTAATATTATATGATGAACTCGTGCTCGTTTGTTCTGTGCCTGAATAATATTAACTAAATCTAACACGTCTTCTTATATATGGCCCTGCCAAAATGACTCTACTCTGCCTGATGAAAAGCATAAGCAGAATCCAAGATTGGTGGTCACCATACGCATTGCGAATTCAGACAATGCATCATGGCGACCCACACCATAGCGGCCTAGTGATGCTTCTGCATCATTGAGCCTCCGGTCTCACTCTACGCTCTTTTCTTGAAGGTTTGAAGGTCGTATTGATCTGGGAATACCTTAGGCGACAGTTCATTCCACAGTTTGTTGTGAAAGGCAGAAAGTATCGGAAAAGCGCACAGTTGTGTACTACCTGTGTGCCAAACATTTAAATCGATTGAGTAGTTTTGGCGTGAAAGTGTGACAGATAGACAGAGTTATAATCACGTTTATAATACGAGTATTACTAGCTAACACATATTACCCGTGGCGTGAAAATTTTCCCCCGTTTTTAAAACATTCTTCATTGGTGCTCCGCTCCTATTAGTAGTAGCGTGATGATATATAGTCTTTCTCGATAAATGGACTATCCAACACCGAAATAATTTTTCAAATCGGACCAGTGATTCCTGAGATTAGCCGGAACAAACAGACAGACAGACAGACAGACAAAAAATTTAAAAATATATATTTTGGTATGTGTACCTACCGTATATACCTACATTCATATGCATGTAGTAGAAAGCGGTTATTTTAATATTACAAACAGACACTCCAATTTTATTTATTTGTATAGATTAAGGAATAAGACTTATTATTACCAGTTGTTGGTGATTTTCTGCCAACTTAATATGTTAAAAATAACATACAATGAATATAGCACGTCAGCGATATATTATCGCATCAGTCAAGCAACAAGCAACAAGGACTAGTGTCGTTGACCCGGGTTATTGTTATGAGAAAACTACCGACTCGTGATGTGTATATTATTATAACTTTGCAAACTATTCGTAACATGTAAATAAATGTTTTTAGTAACCACATATTATAACATACTTTAAAATCCTATTTTCGATATGAAAAGACTGCGTTCAATGTTGATTTTGTCAATCAATATTCTAGATAATATTGTATTGTGCCTGTTAGCAATTTATTTAGTAAACTTATTCATAATTATTTAAAATATATGTATTTATATGAGGTGTCTTAAGTTACCTTTTCTTTTATACAATATTAGGTAGCTGTATTTTGTCACATTCATTATTTTGATGACCAATTAGACATGAGAAACTCTCATAATCATTTTTTTTTGCCTGCTGCTCCGCACACGTAGGTTATTGCTGTAAGAAGTAGCCTATGTTACACCCTGACAATATAGCTTTCTATAATGCCCAGTTCCTATATTTGAAAAACGATCCGTTCTAGGTACGAATAGTAGTATATTATACAGGGCGTAAGCTAAAATCGTTCCGATAAAAAATAAATTGAGGAACGGTATTTACGACTCGTAGTCGGTTGTAGAAAATTTTTAAACGATGACGATTCGTTAAATATAGGAACCGGGCATAAGTGAATAAGTTTTCAACACCGCTTTAATGGTTTGGGCGTGAAAGAGTAACAAACAAAGTCACATTCACATCCTACTAATAGTATAAACTCGAAAGTTTGTGAGTATACATATAAGTCATATATAAGTGAATATGTTTTCTGCTATGTTTTTTTTATTAAATAGGGGGCAAACGAGCAGGCGTTTCGTCTGATGGTAAGCGATTACCGCCGCCCATAGACACCCGCAACACCAGAGGCGTCACAAGTGCGTTGCCGGCCTTTTAGGAAGGAGTACTACTTCACGCAAAAACTACAGAATCGATTTTATAGAATAATATAGCGTATACATTAGAATATCACATAGGCTACAATTTATAAAGATACTAGCTGCGCCTCGCGGCGTTGACCGAGGTTATTGTCGTACACCCATGTCGTGCGGCGTTCCACAGGGGTCTGTCCTCGGACCATTCCTGTGTAACGTGGGGTACGACTGGGTCCTTCGGAGTCGTCTGCCCCCCGGGCTGGGCGTAATTTGTTACGCCGATGACACATTGGTCACAGCTCGGGGGGCCAATTTCCAAGAGGCGGCGCGCCTGGCCACCAGGGGTGTTTCTCTGGTGGTTGGGCGCATCGAGGCGCTGGGCTTACGGGTGGCCCTGGATAAGACGGGGGCCCTGTTATTTCATGGGCCCCGTCGTGGTCCACCCCCCGGCGCCTCCATCGAAGTCAACTCGGTCCTCGTACCGGTTCGGGCCCAGATGAGGTATCTGGGCCTGATCCTCGACGGTAGGTGGCTCTTCGACGAGCACTTCCGACAGCTTGCTCCAAAGCTGGTCGACGCTGCCTCCGCCCTTGGGCGACTCTTGCCCAATCTGGGTGGAGCCAGCGTCGCAACAAAACACCTCTACACGGGGGTGGTCCGGTCGATGGCCCTGTACGGGTCACCGGTGTGGGTCGCGGATCTGACCGCCCAGAATAAGGCACGCCTCTGGCGGCCTCAGAGGGTATTGGCGGTCAGAGCCATACGCGGATACCGCACCGTGTCGACGGAGGCGGCGTGCGCCTTGGCCGGAACACCCCCGTGGGATTTGGAGGCGGAAGTGCTCGGCGAAGTTTATCGGCGAGCGGCTGAATATCGGGCGGAGAACGGGTATCGTCCTCCGCCCGAAGAGGTACGCGAATGGCGTGAAACCGCTCGCCGAGCCACGATGGCTCGTTGGTCGTCCCGGCTGGAGGCTCCACGCGCTGGCTTTGCCACCGTGGAGGCGCTCCAGCCGGTCATCCTGGAGTGGGCAGGGCGGCAGCACGGGACCCTTTCCTTCCGGCTGACGCAGGTGCTTTCCGGGCATGGTTGCTTCGGAAAGTACCTGCACTCGGTCGCTAGGAGGGAATTGAGACCCGCCTGCCACCACTGCGACTGCAGTGAGGACTCGGCCCAGCATACGCTGGCGTTCTGCCCCGCTTGGGCGGAGCAGTGCCGGGCCCTCACTGCAGAAATCGGAGGAGATCCGTCGCTGCCGGTCGTCGTACTGTCCATGGCCGGTAGCCACAGCAGTTTTACCGCGGTCGCGACCTTCTGCGAAGAAGTAATTTCGCAGAAGGAGGCGGCGGAGAAGGCCCGGGAGGACGATATCCACTCGGACCCGATCCGACGTCGGCGCACAGGGCGGCGGAGGCGCGCCTATCAGCGCCTCATGCCGCCCTGAGAGTGGCCGCGGATGGACGGGATGGGTTTTCCCCTCCATCCGCATTACAGGCCAACCGCGAGGGGGCGACGTACGCGTGTGCCGTGAGTCGCCTAATTTGAGATTTTAACTCGAAGAAAGTGCCCGCTTCAGTGCGGGCAGGCGCTGGGAGGGGTCCGGCGTGTTAATAAATGCAGTTCCCGGACCTCTCCCTTCTCAGGCGCAGAGTTGGCACACCGTGTGGTTTTAGTCGGTTCGATTCCGGCACACCGCCCCGCCGCAAACCCCGGCGGGGTGACGGCCCGAGGGGGTTTCCACACGTCATAAAAAAAAAAAAAAAAAGAAGGTTATTGTCGTACCGCGGCGGGTAGGATCGTAGGGTTCAACTAGTTCATAATATTAGTAGGTGGGTAGGTTTTAAAACAAGACTTTTTTTTATTATTATATAAGAGGCAAACGAGCAGACGTATCGCCTGATGGTAAGCGATTACCGCCGCCAACCAGACACCCGCAACACCAGAGGCGTTACAAGTGAGTTGCCGGCCTTTTAGGAAAGAGTACGCTCTTTACTCTTTTTAGCCCTTTTTTTTTACAGTGTGGAAACCCCCTCGGTCCGTCACCCCGCCGGGGTTTGCGGCGGGGCGGTGTGTCGGAATCGAACCGACTAAAACCACACGGTGTGCCAACTCTGCGCCTGAGAAGGGAGGGGTCCGGGAACTGCTGGTATTAACACGACCGGACCTACTCTTTTTAGCCTGGTGCAACGACTTCAAGTGAAGTTGTCAATGATTGATTTATAAATCAATATATTGTTGTCTATAATGTTTGTATTCGAATCTTTCCACCGCCCAATCAATCTCACGATATCTGATGAAAGTAGGTACTATTACTCTTATCAGGTAGGTTCGTATCTGTTAGCATTTCTTATTGAGTTTATCTATTCAATACCTTTGAAGGAGCAATTCTTGTTGTATACAGAGTGTGTAAAGACGACTACCGAAAACGAAAGGGGCTCATCCAGCACCCCAAAACTTATAAAAAAAACAAACAGTTGTTCTTGAAAAAAATTGTAGCCGGAAAAAACAATGTGTCAAGATTTTTATTCATTTCAGAAGCCAGCAATGTATTTTTACGCGTGCGTGCGTGCGTGCGTAATCTGAATCTTAGAAACAGTTCTAACTATTTGCATGAAATTTGGTATGCAGGGAGTTTGGGTTTGGATTAACAGATCATTGTTTTAAAAAAACCGGCCAATTGCTAGTCCAACCCGTGCACAGAGAGTTCCGTACAAACCTGTAGCTATATTATATGATGTAACTAAAAATTTGTTTTTCGCAATTTTTCCTTTATCTGTGCTACAGGACGTTGCTTTGTACAAAATTTCAAGATTCTGAGTTCACGAGAAGTACCCTGTAGGTTTTGATTCCCTTGCGAGTGTCGAAAATTTGCAGCAGAAAATTTCCTTATGTCTATTACTGTTACTGTTACTGTTTGCGCAAATGTCAGGGCCAGCTGAAAACTGCTTCAGTACAGCATAAACTAAGCTTGTAGTCTTTCCTACACAATAAAATTGTTAAGTGTTTGTTCTAGATTGTATGCTGTATAGTAGCAAAAAAAATTGTTTAAAAGTTTCTCAGCATCAGATGTAGACACTTATTGTGTATGTTCGTTTGTCACTTATGCCATAAAAATATAATAAAGCATCATTCGGCAACAATAGATGGAATTACATAATCACGTTATGATAGTGCTATTCTCAAGGCTAACATTAATACGTTTCAAGGTTATTTATATAAATTATCTAGTCAAATCCATGGCATGTTATTGTGAACTGCATTTGCATCGTGAGCGCCAGGGTTGATTGACTGCACGGATGGTTAGTGGTTTGAACTGTTGTGCATGATCCACAAATTGTTTGTATTATTTGTATACGTTTTAAGTATGTCTGTAAAATTTCTAGCTACACAGCATTTATTCCTAATGTGGGAGGTGTTTAGAAAAAAAAGAAATCGTAAGTTAATCTTAGGAGAGTGGATGTTCGACACAACCGGAGTTACAGAAAGCCGATGTTAGTTGTGTTTGCACTGCAATAATGTTTGAAAAATTTCTTGATACACAAAATTTATGCCTAATGTGGGAGGTGTTTAGAAAAAATAATAAATCGTAAGTTAACCTTAGAGGAGTGACGCCTCGCCATAACCGGAGTTACAGAAAGCCGGTGTTAGTTGTGTTTGCACTGCAATAAATGCTCGACACTGCAGCCGACTACGCGAACGACTGTAAGAACCTACCTACTGCATACCTGCAGGTCGCAATGCCACCAGCTGTTACAGTTTGCAGCTTGTCTTAGCCTTGTTTGTGCCTTCCATTCAATAGTTTTATTTAATGTTTTAGGATCTACTGCGAGTATTTAATATCCTGTACTACTACTAGGCATTTAAACAAGGGTTACTGTCGAATATATTTTGACAGATATCATGATTATCAACCATGTTTGTTAAATAAAAATCGGCCAAGTGCGAGTTGGATTAGTACATTTCAAGCGCATATCTGTTGTCGTTATTATTGGAGATAGGAGAGAGAAGGGCAAGGAAATCACGTTTGTTATATAGGAGTACCCTTATACATTACCGAATTCAAAAAAGGAGAAGTTCCTATGGTCCACTTTATGTATTTTTAGTACCTATTTTTTGGTATAGCGGCAACATAAATACATAATAATATGTAAAATTTCAACATCATTTACAGCCTGATGACAGACAGACGGATATTTACTAATAGATTAAACGTAATCCTGTTTTTATTCTTTAGATACGGAACCTTAATAATCTAAAAAAGGTGAAATAGATTTGCATTTAATTACGTCTAAATTTAATTTAGTAAACTGCCATCTATTAACAACGCTTGGAACTCTGTAGGCTTTATATTTTCAAAAAGTTTTCTATTCAACGCTAGATGTCACTGCAAAAAAACGTATTAAAATTCATATAATGCTACTCGGTAACAGATGGCAGCACCTGCCAAATTTAAGATAGAAATCACTCAAAGGCTTAACTTCAAAATTATTTTCTTTACTTTAAATTATGCTATACATATATTTTTCGATTTTATTATTAACTAATTATCCTGTGTCTTATAATATACAGTGCTTTTGAACTGTTTTGGGTAATTATGTAATTTAATCGACTCCTATTCGAGTAGAAATCCACCGTGCTCGATATGAATAGTTATTTTTAACATCAAACTTATTGATTACATTATATTATCATCAACACGTATTAATATAAAGCTGAAGAGTAAGTTTGTTTGAACTACTTGTTCGAATTTAAACATTATTTTGTGGGCAAATTTATTGAGGAAGGCTATCCATACTTATAATATAAATTTAGAAGTATCTCTGTCTGTCTATTATGCTTTACGGCTATCGCTACATCGATTTCAATGAGTTACATATAAATAGAAAACGAAGACGGGGCTGCGTGGGTCAGCTAGTCTGTACATCAAGCGAACCAAGCCATCAGTATCTCATTCTCTTCTATTTCTCAATGGAACGATTTTGTTGATAACTTTATTTTAAAGTTATTATAGAGCTTTAGATTTTCTAACAAGCCTACTAATGCATTGATGGAGGCAGTTGGAGGAGGCCTATGTGTGTAGACAAACAGACAAAAATGATAATAGTTTAACTAATTAATAAAAATATTTGTGTGATCGGTTGTGGTCGGTGCTGATAAGCGCGACTTGGTAGGGTAGTGGAATAACATAAATTGCGATGACTACCCTCTCTAATTAATAAGTGACTGTATATATTTCTGTTTAGTTCTTCAATGCTGTTTATTGTACCTTTCTTCTATTAAGTGTTACTAAAAACATAGTGTTTGAGAATGCTGGTTTATTTTATAACCATGAATATGTATGAAGTTGGCAATAATCGTGTGTAAAGCAATTGTATTGTAAATGTAAGTAGATTTAAATATGATTTGGTGACACGGATGCACTGAACAACTCTAATGAGTTTATGTGGCATCTGTATTAAATTTCTTGTACCTTATATTCTTTGAATAATTAAAAAATAAAATATAAAGGAAAATATCGTAATGAAATTAATATTAATACTATTGTTTTAAACATATTAAATAATTACACAATCATCTTCCTAGCCTTTATTAATCCCAAGATTATTTGTGGTCGTCTACTAGTTGAACCGGGTTTACCTGAACATCAGTTTGTTCACGGAACGACTGTCATCGGACCTCCGCTACCCTGAGGGTGTACTGAATTCGAAGGTTGAACTAGTTGTCAGTATATTTGAGGACACTGACTTCCCAATAACGATTGTCATAGATGTTCATGACAACCGGGACCCACAGCTTAACGTGCTGCCGAGGCACCGGCGGGAAACACCGCCATCTATACTCCGGGCTGCTGTTAAAAATTTCTTGTAAGAAAAACCCAACAGCAGTCCGACCCGGGAATCGAACCCGGGACTCGGGAAAGTATAATTATGGATGTAACATTTGAGTATTTGGTCTAAAAAAGGCTCTTTATGATTTTATAAGTTTAATAAACTACTATCTATATTACTACTTTCATTGGTTTGATTAAATTAATAATAATAATAATAAAAATAATAATAAATATTTCGGACATCTAACACACAACGCCGTCTAATCCCAAGCTAAGCAGAGCTTGTGTT
Organism: Spilarctia lutea; assembly: GCA_916048165.1. Taxonomy (NCBI): domain Eukaryota; kingdom Metazoa; phylum Arthropoda; class Insecta; order Lepidoptera; family Erebidae; genus Spilarctia; species Spilarctia lutea. The sequence goes on along the minus strand of OU696495.1, from coordinate 555,039 downwards.
ATGGGTACTAGACAACTGATATAAATACTTATATACTTTTTTTTTTGTAAATACATACATATTATATATAGAAAACACCCAAACTCCGAAACAAATATTTGCAGATCATACAAACATTTGGTCCGACCCGGGAATCGAACCCGAGACCTCAAGTTTAGCAGTCGCATACGCTACCACTACGCCACCGAGGCAGTTAAATTAAGTAAGTAGGTATATGAAAAGCTATGTATGTAGGTATGCTTTTGCTAGCGGCTCTGGCGCGTCATGTCAGTTATCACGGTAGAGATTATGCATGTGTCCTTTCTCAAGAATCAAAGTATCTGTAGGTATGCCAAATTACATTGAAATTAGTGCAGCGGTTTAGCGTAAGAGACAAACAGACAGAGTTATTTTCGAATTTATAATATTCGTATAGGTATATTCGTTACAATTATTTCTTAACGCCAAAATCCTCGTGGAACCAATTATGCACCAACCGCAAAACTATTAAATCCAAATTAAAACATCGTAGTCAATTGACTATTCCAATTAGTCAACCCTCCGGCTGCGCGGTGTTAATCCTTGCCACGTGACGCTGTAAAGAATCTAATTTAACCCTCCATCGGATGGGTTAAATTCTGGCGTTTGACAGATGACATGCAGTTCTGAAATTAGGTTATGGTGGTTGGTGGTTGATGGATATTGTGGTATCTCTTAATTTAAAACTTAAAGAAATTTATTCTGATAATTTTAATTTAACTTAAATTATTTTAAATTAGCTGAACCCCGCGGTGCTACCCGCGGTACGACAATAACCGCGGGCAACGCCGCGAGGCGAAGTTAGTATCTTTATAAATTGTAGCTTAGGTATTATTCTAATGTATAAGCTATATTATTGTAAAGTTTCGTTAAAATTCATTCAGTAGTTTTTACGTGAAAAAGTGACAAACATCCATCCTTCCATCCATACTTACAAACTTTCGCGTTTATAATATTAGTAGAATATAGATTGATCTATGTAACAGTTGTCATTAGTGACATTTTTAGGGTTCCGTATCTCAAAAAGAAAAAATAGAAGTGTTATAGAATCACTTTGCTGTCCGTCTGTCTGTCAAGACCCTTTTTCTCAGGAATACGTGAAGGCATCAAGCTTAAATTCATAGGTATCAAATACTTCTACCATCCCTTGTAGCTGTAAAAAAATCTAACTTCTAAGCCAACGCAATCAAAAGATACAGCCCTTTAAGTTGCAAATTTTCGACACTCGCAAGGGAATCAAAACCTACAGGATACTCAACTCCCGTGAACTCAGAATCTTGAAATTTAAAACGAAGCAACGTTTTATAATAGCACAGATAAAGCAAAAATTACGAAAAACATAAATAGTTAGTTGCATCATGGTCGGTTTTTGTTAAAAATTACAAGGTCTATTTTTTGTCAATTTGAAATTTACAATGTACTAGTTTTTACTCACTGTTTTGATCGCATGTATATCGGTTCTCACAGTAAAAGTCTTTCAAAAAGAATCTAAGTATTTCCATACCAAATCCCATCGAAATCAGTACAGCGGCTTAGCCGTGATAGAGTAACAGACAGACAGATACACTTCCTTACGATGTCTACAATATTAATGTCGATTGCACTACAATAATAACAGCTATTATAGAGCCTTGAACCTCGGAAACCGAGCCGGGAAACGAACCCATGTCCATGCGGCACGTCAAAAACGCTTAAGTAGTTTATGTAATAAACTGGCACGTACAAAATGAAAATTAAGATGAAACAAGATAAAGTCGCTTTTTTTATGTATGAGTCTACCGAAGTCAGTCTACTCTGCCTGATGGAAAGCATAAGTAGAACCCAAGAGTGGTGGTCACCGTACTCATTGCGAATGAAGGCAATGCAGCATCGTGACCCACACCATGGCGGCCTTGTGATGCTTCTGGTCTTCATTGTGCCTTCGGTCTCGCACTCACCAACGAAACACGACAGCACGAACACTGTCATTTTACGTTGATGTTCTGTGCGAGGGTAGTACCGCACCGGTCGAGCCAGCCCAATCGTGCTGAAATCAGCGTGGCTCCACTACCTTAACAAAAACCTTGTTTATAGTTCTTCGTTTGTTTCGTAGCTACCACAGACATCAAGTTATATGATGAAGAAAGATACTGAATGAGTGAGGATACTGGAGCTCAATTCCTTCTTCTAATTAAGTGGGGAGATGAGGGTTCAAAACAACGCCCTTAAAACTTTTGAGTTATAGGATATCCATAGACGGTTCTAGACACTTAACCTAAGAAAAACAACTTTAAGAAAAATAATATTTATTTGTTTTTAAAAACACTTTTGTTGACATTACCTATGTATTTTATATGTATATTTAAATATATTATGTAATGAATCCTACTAATATTATAAACGCGAAAGTTTATATGTGAGTGGGTATGTTTGTTGCTCTTTCATGCAAAAACTACTGAATATATAGATACTAGCTTCGCCTCGCGGCGTTGCCCGCGATTATTGTCGTACCGTGGGGTTTAGCTAGTATGCTATATAAATGTAATAAAGAGAATAATATTAATATGTATTACACGAAAACCAAAAAAATAATACAATATATGTTCAACTTAAAACTAATTTGAGTTATAAATCGAACTTGGTATAGCCTCATAAATAGGTATATATATATGTGTGTGTGTGTGTGTGTATATCAACGCAGGCAGACAAACCTAGGTTATCATTATTAACAATAAGGCATAGGTATAATAAATGAAAATGATTCGAAAATGGGAAATAATTATTCCTTTTGCAAGACGCAGGCGAAATTCTTTATTTTTTTAAACGAAAACGACGTTTTGTAGGTCATATCTCTGTTTCGCACCAACAAAATGTTGTGGTAAGCCCTTTATAATTGTTCTAAGATATATTATTTAACTTTGTGACATCAACAGAACAATAACATCCAAAATTATCGTCTCTTATTCAACTTCAACAAAATTACTAAACGTATGCACTTACCAACGAACGTAGACCTGTAATTCACACAAGAATATACGTAAACACGTCTCAACAAATAACGGACCAAAATTATACTTTGACAAAATCTTGTTTTACGCTAGAGGAGGCTTCACAGTCGCTTAGAAATGGCAAATTTATATTTACAGTAAGAAACGATACTTGACGAGCTGATTTCAACTCTGTGTTGAAAGAAATAAGGGTCTTATATTTGTTTTCAGAAGATTTGAAGGTAGTTTGGTATTATAGTCCTAAGGCAAAACGTTCTTGAGATAGAAATCTTTAAGGGAAACGTCTTTTTCAGTTTCCCATTGTCTACAATTACTTGCCTTCTGATCTTACGAGTGTGTCTGTCCTTTTCTAACACATGAGCTTGTTTAAATATCTATCTCTCTCGTGTGCTCTTTGAAAATCCAATTTGAGATTTCCGTTCGCATCTGTGTTTCGACGCTTTATTTTTTTTTCATTTAATTATTTCTTTTTGTAAAATGTTGTTTTGTCCGATTGTGGTTGAATGGGAGGGGTGTTGTGTTTATATGCCTTTTGTTTTAAGTGTTCTGTTGTGTTTCTGTGTTCATTTATTGTTCTTAGTCACTTTTAAATGTGTTTTATGTACTTACTAGCTCTTGCTGCAAAGTATCTCCACGGCAAATTTCATTGATATCGGTAGTGTTGCGGGTGTTACAATCGCTAACCATCAGGCAATGCGTCTGCTCGTTTGCCCCCTATCTACACTAATAATAATATTATAAAGAGGAAAGATTTGTATTTTTGTATGTAACGAATAAACTCAAAAACTACTGGACCGATTTTAAAAATTATTTCACCATTCGAAAGCTACATTATCCACGAGTAACATAGGCTATATTTTATTATGAAATAAAATAGGTTTCCGTAAGATATTTAAGTTTTTCGGACACAAGGTGTAAAAATCAACTAGAAAAGTTACTTATTTTGCGAAAATGTTCATGCTACGGGCTATATAAGACGCAAACGAGGCTGCGGGGGTCAGCTAGTACCAAATAAAAAGAATAAAGCCATTGCCTTACTGAATTACGCCGGCGAGTAATTCTTTCCTTGATGTTTCTTTATAATTAACAACCTGTAATAGTAAACAGCTGACATAGACAAAAAAGCTACTGAATGGATTTTGATGAAACTTTACGTGTTAAGGACCTCGGACTGTATATTGACACAACTCTTAATTGGCGAAAACAAGTTGCTTCCGTGTGCCAGAAAGTTACAGGTTCTTTGCGCGCTCTCTATGCACTTAAGAACTTCCTTCCATCAGAAACTAAGGCAATGCTTGTTCAGACCCTAATATTCCCTATAATCGACTATGGTGATATGTGCTACTTCGACCTGAATGCAGATCTGCTCAATAAACTTGACCGTCTTCTCAACAATTGCATTCGATTTGTTTTCAATTTACGCAAATATGATCACGTGTCTCAGCATCGCTCCCATTTGAAATGGCTACCGATTCGCCAACGTAGACAGGTACGAGCATTAACCACTCTATATTCTTTACTCTCTTCTCCAAGTTCTCCTTCCTACTTAACTAGTCAATTACAATATTTAGGTGCAAACCATGTCAGAAGCCTTAGATCTTCAAACAACATACTTCTCCACTGTCCCACTCACCGCTCTGACTTTGTACATTCTACTTTCTTGGTACTGGAGGTCTCGGGTTCAAATCCTGCGTCGGACCAAGTGTTTGTATGATCCGCAAATATTTGCGCGGTGTTTGGGTGTTTTCTATGTATAATATGTATGTATTTACAAAAAAAAAAGTTACATAAGTATTTATATCAGTTGTCTAGTACCCATAACACAAGCTCTGCTTAGCTTGGGACTAGATGGCGTTGTGTGTTAGATGTTCGGAATATTTATTCGTTATTACTTATTTATTATCTTGTTTAGTTTAGGAGTTCCTATGGCCACCTTCCGACGCCATCTTGAGACCAGCTTAATGGTACCATATATTGCATTGTCACTGAAGTTACGTAATTAAACCAAATTGTAACCTAACGACAGGAAGTGGTTCTAATTTAACTCGCAAGATTTGTCCCATACTAACAGGGCAAGTTAAATAAAAGCTTTTAAAAACTGTAAATTTTAAATTACAAATAGACACTTTAGTTACATTAATGTGTATAGATTTATTAAAGAGCTTTACCTCGTTATTACTTTTAATCTTATAATTCTTAGACATGAAACAAAGTACAATAGGTAATATAATAATATTCTCAGTTTTCATGCTCAATAAAGAATGTGAAAGAATTTAAATATGGAGGACATAAAAGGGGGTACAAGTTACTCGCTAAGTCGACTATTCCAATAAGAGATATTTAAGGGACAGGGGTGTTGCAACTGACAGATGACCTGTAACTTCTCGCTTAGGGTTGTCACGGGTAGGTTTTATTATTTTACTAGATTTTTTCTTAGGGAGTGCTTATGACATCAGCTGCACAAATTCAAGTTTGTATCCCCAACGGCTTAGACATATAAATATTTACTCTTTATTGCACACCATATACCATTGACTGGTTCTTCAGTCCAGAGCCTAAATCGCTGGCTACAAATATGTTGCAAAAAGTTTATGAAACTTGTTGCAAAACAGGAGGGTTTTGTTCCTTTTTAGGCCCAAAGGCCTCCAACTAAGCTTCACGACTGTTATCCTATGATAACAACCGGGACCGATTGCTTAACGTGACCGAATCACGGAGACGCTCATGGTAACATGCCATCAGTGGTCACCGATACAGGTACTGAACACGTCGTCATTGCTTACCCTAGGTAATGGTTTCTAATCACCGAGTGCAACTAAGCTATGAGCACCTATATATATAAACCCATCTAATTTTGTTTTAGGTATACCTATACATATTACCACTAACACATTACTAATGAAGCGTGAAGAAGCATCTCACTAGGCCGCCATAGTGTGGGTCACCACACTGCATTGTCCCTATTAGCACTGAGGATGGTGACCACCACTCCTGGATTCTGCTCGTGCTTTCCATCAGGCAGAGCGGAGTTATTTTGGCAGCTAAGACATAAAAAAAAACTAATATAAAACCAAGACATGTAATAAGTTACTACCTACATACAGAGGACTTCAAATCCTTTTATAAAGTCAATAAGTTATTTGTGAGTCGTTTTTAAACAGGTTTTTGCAAGGATTTAGCTTACCGTCTCAGTTGAGTTAATTTAATAAGTTTGTAGATATTTTATATCAACTTTAATATCTATAATATTATTCTTTACAAGAAAATCTTTCACACACTTGAGCAACCCTATTATAATATCGATAACTGACCTCCCCGCTGTTAAAAAGAAATAAAAAAGTAATAAAATGCAAGGGTACAATAAAAACCACAATAATAGAAGGGTTCCGTACCCAGTCGCTCACTTTAAAGAACCCTAATTTTTGTGTTGGCGGGAAAGTGAAGAAAATTGCCGCGGAATTTGCATATTTAGTGAATTTATGACAGTTCTGAGAATGTTATGAAGTATCTTAAATTTGGTGGATGCTTTTTAAATGTTTTTTTTCCTACTTATTTTAATTATCTATAAAACTTGGATTTTAAATTTTGAAATAATTGAATTGTCTTAAGACACATGGTTTGGCCCATGGACCAAATGATTCTTGGAGTGTAACTATAAAAACTTAAAACAAACAAATCGCTTTTACGACTTTCGTGCAAGCAAATTTCCTAAAGATTATTAATATACAGTTCAATCATAGGTTTATTAACATTTTATTTTTGGCATTTCATACATCTGACACATAACGTCATCAAGCTTCAAATTGTGCAGCCATTAGATTATGGCAGCTAAATTAATTGACTGACTTTATATACCTTTCTTTTGTAAATATATATTTATTATATATAGAAAACGCCCAAACTACGAAATAAATATTAGCAGATCGTTCCAACCATTTGATCCGATCGGGAAACCGAACCCAAGACCTCAAGCACAGCAGTCGCATACGCACTTACTGTTCCGCTAAGGTAGTCTTCAGTTCTTCAATCTTTTGTATTTGATTTAATTCGGACTCTGAATAATGAAATATTTCGGAGTATTTGGGTGTCACAAAAGTTGTGTTAAGCTAGACTATTGGGAGTGTTACGGAGACCTAATACAATGAATACTGCAGTACTTTGGCCATATTGCACGCAGGAATACCAGCAATTTGGAACGTCTAATGGTGACTGGTAAGATAGAAGGTAAAAGACCTAGAGGTAGAAGTCCCAAATGCTGGTCGGACCAAATATCGGAAGGACCAAAAATGCCTGTCAGCGACCTATTCCACCAAGCTGCAGAACGGAACCGATGGAGATAACTGGTTGATAGAATCAATCGGAATTACGATCCACTACTGAAGAGAGAGAGGCCAAGCACCTTCGCTCACTTTTTTGTGGAAAATTCAAATTCAAGTCACCCGTCTGTTTGTTTGTCTCCCTGTGTACTATAAATCCTATGGTAACGTTATTATGAGAACGAGATAAAGCGATCAGTCTTCGTCAGGTGGTTGTCGTAAGAGCCAACTAAGGTAACAAACTACCAAGACAGCACTGCAAAGAGAAGGCAAACTTGAAACAAACCCTATGCCAAACCGTCTGGCCAGCGTGGTGCAGTAGACCAAGAGCTTGTTTCTGAGGCTTATTTCTAACAGTGGACTGTTAAAGGTGATAGATAAAAATAGCCGTCTTGTGTAGTTACCGGTCATGTGCTTGGTTGCTACGTGAATAGTGAAAAGGTGTATAATAATGTATGTGGAGTCTCTCTCCGAGCGATGATGAGTGTAGCGGCATAAAGTCACACTGTTCGCTACTACACTCAAGTGGGACAGGGACGGATTGTGATGGATTTTTAATTAATTTATTGTTTATGAAAGAGCCTGACACAGTGACTCTACTCTGAGTATGAGTAACCCACACTATGGCCTATGGAAATGCTTCTGCATCATTGCCTCCGGTCATAAACGAAACGTGACAGAACGAATGCTGTAATTCTAGGTTAGTCTTCTGTGAGAGCGCAGGACCCTTCACTTGTGTGATGTGAACAAATCTTTAAAATAAATAAGTTACTATTATAAATAGATAAATATTTCGTATATCTGACACACAACGCCATCTAGTCCCAAACTAAGCAGAGCTAGTGTTATGGGTACTAGACAACTAATATAAATACATATATACTGTTTTTTTTTTGTAAATGCATACATATTATTCATAAAAAACACCGAAACACAGCAATTTCTGCCGCGTGCAATAAAACTGTGGAATGAGCTGTCGCCTGCGGTGTTCCCGGACCAATACGACCTTCAAACCTTCAAGAAAAGAGCGTACTCCTTCCTAAAAGGCCGTTAACGCACTTATATCGCCTCGGGTGTTGCGGGAGCCCGATACCTAAAGCACAGCAGTCGCATTCACTACCAATGCGCCATTGAGATGTTGCGAGCCTGTCATGCGTAATAATGGCCCGGGTGATTAAGGCTATATAAATTTAATTAAACTTTTTCTTGTTAATTTCAATTATCGTTAAATCCCTACCTGTATTGCCACCATGCTAGTATTTTGTTAGTCGGCAGCTTTGTCGCAGAGTGCCGTACTAGAGAGCCTAGCCTCCATCTCGCTCCATCCCCCCGCGAGAGAAAGAGACAGAGTACCGTTACGGGACACTGGCGACGCCCGAGTGTGACAATATTTGGTCACTTATTGGCTACACTGGGAACAGACGCAAGCGCATACAAAAAATATAGATTGTTTAATATTTCTTTAAGAATATCATACTCTTTTTGTGGCTTTTAATTTTTGACTGTTTTGGTTGAAGATGCTGGTTAAGGTTAGTTTAGTGGTTAGTGACCCTGGCTGGTACGGCAGAGGTCGTGGTTCGATACCCACAAAGGACAAATATTCTAAGTGATGAGCACGGTCATTGATTCTGTGTCTGGGTGTACTTCATCCTACTTAGATATTATTTATGTGCTAAAATTTGTGAAGATGTGTGAGTATGATTGTTGCTCTTCCCCACAAAACTACTGAACTGACTTATATGAAGCTTTACAGTATTATTTATCTTTTTTAAAAGACAACTCCTGCATTAGAAATATAAATTTTGCGTCACGGGGAAATGTACAAATATACATGAAAATTTGTGGATCACACAAAGGCCCGTATTTTAAAAGGCGTCTCAAGTAACCGTTTGAACTCCGATCAGCTGAAACTAGTTTTAAGTTCACATCAAATCTTAAACGTCGCTCTTATTATAGAATGCGTTTTAAGTTCTACTCAGCTGAAACTAGTCTCAGTAACTAATCTCAACCTTAACTTGTCTAAACATCGTTCTAAAATAAGCTATTCACAAAATTTCACTTATCTTACTTACTTGATTAAGGATCAGTAAATCTTGTTTCAAAATACGTTAAATATGTCTACGTTAATAATAAAAACCTCTTCTTAAAACTAGTTTTAAACCTAGATTCATGACTGAAACGCTTTTAAAATACGGGCCAAAGTGTTGTTCCATGTGGGATTTGAACACACAATACTTGGCGCAGTAAAGAACGGCGTGGTGACCTCTTGAACTAATAAGCCAGCAGTACAGTCTAGTAATATAGAATAGATAGAATAACACATACTGTTCAGGCCAAGTGCCTGCTAAAGGAAGTGATCGGTGGCGGTATACATTGCTTTCCAAAACGCATAGGCGTTATATTTTTTATTTGTACGCCACCGCCCTCTTGTCATCACTATCGAATCAACCTTCACGTTATCAGCACGAAAAATTGTAATTTTATGTTTAATATCATTAAACAACGTTCCAAAGTAATTTGGGTTTCATTTGAGGCTCCTTTATGTCCGCTGAGACATAAATTGGTGGCCCATGAGGGGAACATCAAGAAAATATCAAGAAATTTAACATTTTGAAAATTCGTCGACATCGACCACGCAAAAGGTTGACGGCGCTTAATATCTGAAGGAGTTCAAGGAGTACACAAGGAGTACACAGCAGGACAGCGATACCAGCTCGGTCAGTGGAGCACCCAAAGCTTTGCACCGCGCGTCGAGGTTCCGCCACGAAAGTTAAGTACCCGTCCTTGACCTCAGTCTTATCCCAAATCAGACTTAAATAGTATTTCCACTTGCAACCTACAATCTTAGTACGAATAAATAGCATATAAATACTTAACGTGCTAACTAAAATTTGTTTTATCGGAAAGAATACCTAAATGTGAATTGTGTGCGGTGGGTGAATAAAATTTATCTATCGCATACATTTTAAGAACATAGGTGCATATTTGCTTGGAATAGTCAAGTAGTTTGGTGAAAATACGCCTCGAACTAAAAATCCTTAGAAGGTATTTCTTTTATAAATAAATGTTAAGTATTTTAAATGCAATAAAAAATTATTTTTTTAAAAACGCAGGTAGGTATCTACAACAATTTATAGAATACGTTATTCTTTAACTTCTATTTAATCATTCTAATTTTCATTTTTATTTTTGTTCACGATTGTGAAACCCTGAAGGGGTAGACAGAGGTGTTTTGTATATTGAGTTTCATATTACCTAATATTTTGTTAAACTGCCGTGTACTTGGTTACCGGTGAAATAGAATAGCTGTCGACATTCGACAGTTATATATGTATACAGCCTAAATAGGGTGTGTTTAACTCTGTTAATTTTTCTGGGATATCAGGCGTGACTATATGTAGATAATTTGTTACATTTAAATTTTAGTTTGAGTGTTAGCATCCTTAGTTCCCATAACTTGTTATCATTTATAACGCGACATTCACACGTCTCGCCGACCATTTCAGAACAGTATCTACAGTTGGGTGCAATCGCTGCCGCCCGCTAAAGTTGTTGCGCACCTCGTCAGCTGAGCGCGGAACCGGTTTCTTATCGGCCGAGCCTACGGAGTGAGGGACGTGAGAGATTTTATTACTTGTTTACTTTATTTACACAGTTATTACAATGACTGAAGCAAGTGGTGAGTTAGATATTGTCGATTCTAAAAGTAAATTAAAGGTTTTAAAGATAAGGAGAAGTTCAATAAAGGGTCAAATAACTAAGTTTAAAAATTATTTGTCAGAAGTCAGTTATAAGGTTGAGTTAACCAATATTGAAAATGCAGAGCTGAGCCTTAAGCTTACTAAGTTTGAGGGCTTATCTGTTAAGTTTGACGATTTACAAAATGACATTGAGTTGTTAGACGCTGATAATATGCAGTTGGAAATTGATGAGCGAGAAAGAATTGAGCATGATATCATTATTAACATTGCGAAAGCGAAAACGTTACTTGAAAATTTTAATAAAAATGAGCAAAGACGCGAATCAATTGCAAATGAAACTCAGTGCTTGCTCGACCATCATGAACATGGTTTTAAATTACCTCAGATTCAAATAGAAAAGTTCGATGGCTCGTATTTCCACTGGCTACAATTTCGAGATACTTTTGAAAGCTTGATTCATGATAATAATCGAATAAAACCAATTCATAAATTCCACTATCTCATCTCATATTTGGAAGGAGAAGCTGCTCGCATTATATCTAATTTAGAAGTCTCAACGGCTAACTATGCGGAGGCCTGGCGACTTCTTGGCGAGCGATATAATAATAAACGATTACTCATAAATCACCACCTTAAGTCACTATTTAATACTCAAACTCTAAGCCGTGAGACTGAAAAATCACTGCGATTTTTTGTCGACCACGTCACTAAAAACTTGCGTGCCTTATCCAGCTTATCTGTGCCCACAGATGGATGGGACTTACTTATTATATTCATATTGTCATCTAAGTTGGATAGCACGACCTTAATGAAGTGGGAGGAACACCGTAGTATGTTAGATGATGATATACCAACGTTAGATCAATTTTACAAGTTCCTAATTAAGCGTGCTGACGTAATCGAAGCACTTAATCGCAGCAAACAGAGTGAACAGAATAATTCTATTCCGGCTACGTCACGAGCACCATTTTTTCAAGCTAAATCAAACAATAGGCCGAGTATTAATAACAGTCGTCATAATAAGTATTTTAAAGATTCTTACACTAAATCATTTTTGAGCACACATCAACCTCGTTCAAAGGGTTTATGCATTGTTTGTAAGAACAATCACAAAATATACGAATGTCCTGTATTCAAGGCCAAAACTGTAAACGAGAGATTGGCTGATGTGGCTACCTATAAGTTGTGCTCCAACTGTCTTAGGCAAGGGCATCCCAGTAGTGAATGCCGTATGGGGCCGTGTCGGGAGTGCAAGGGGAGGCACAATAGTCTGCTTCACCCAATTAACTTAGAAAATAGTGCAGTCATCACTAAGTCGGCATCAATAGTTACACTTTCTAGTCAAAATTGCAACCAAACACTGTTATCAACCGCGCTGATAGAAGTGTGTAATCCTAAAACTAACCAAAAACAAAAGATCCGCGCCTTGTTGGATTGCGGAAGTCAGTCATCTTTTATAACATACTCCATTAAAGAACTGTTAGGTCTAAAGTCCAACCGCATTGATACTCTAAAGATCATCGGCATTGGAAATAATTGTACAAATTATGTCACTGAGACTTGTGATATTCAATTAAATTCCCTAACTAGTAATTTTAGCATTAAACTGACATGTTTAGTGCAAAAGGAGTTGACTGGAGATATACCTAGGTCTCGAGTAAATTTACATGGATTAAATTTGCCGAAAGATTTGTTGCTAGCTGATCCCTATTTCTACCAGCCAAGCCCTGTAGATATGATCATTGGGGCTGACATATTTTGGGATATCTTAAATTCTCAACAAATTTATTTAGCTCCCAATGGGCCTAAATTGCAAAACTCTAAATTAGGGTGGATGGTCACTGGCCCAACTAATTTAACAAACAGACATCTAATTCAAAATTACATTCAATGCAATCATAGCGCGATTACCCAAAATTCGCGTAACTCTATTGACGAACTCCTTACTAAATTTTGGGAACTTGAAGAGATTCCCAAGGCAAAGGTTTTAAACCATCAAGAAAAGACATGTGAAAATCATTTTTACGCAAATATGTCTAGATTGCCAACAGGCAGGTTCAATGTAAGACTGCCTCTAACTGATGATCCAGGTTGTCTGGGTGATTCATATAATTTGGCTAGGCGGCGTTTTCTAAACTTAGAGAGAAAATTTAAGCGAAATCCATCATTGAAATTAGAGTATTCAAAATTTATACAAGAATATGAAGACTTAGGGCACTTGTCCGAGTCTCCTATTTCTAAGCCACCTTTGAGTTATTTTTTATGTCATCATGCAGTTTTTAAAGATAGTGAGTCGACATCACTCCGAGTGGTTTTTGACGGCTCAGCTAAGTCTTCCTCTGGCATATCACTAAATCAAATCCTCATGGTAGGGCCTAACGTACAGGACTCTCTTTTTTCAATCTTAATTAGAGCAAGGCAATACCGATACATTTTGTCGGGTGACATCGAAAAAATGTATCGGCAAGTGCAAGTGCACTCTGATGATCGTAAGCTACAGCTCATATTATGGAGAAATGACGAGTCACAGCCAATCAAAACTATGCAGCTAAATACGCTCACGTATGGAACTGCAAGTGCAAGCTATTTAAGTACAAAATGTTTGAGCCAGCTAGGAGAGGAGCAAGGTGACGAATTAATAAAAAATATTATACAGCATGATTTCTTTGTTGATGACATGATCACAGGGTCTAATGACGAAAACGAGTTGCGTTATATTCTAAGGTCCGTTTCAGAAGCGCTAAAAACGGGTTGCTTCAATTTAAGAAAATACAAAACAAACTTGAATACCCTATTTCAAAATTCAGATGTAAACACAAAGGAAAATTTAACAATAAGTGAATCATCTAGTACTCTTGGGTTAGGTTGGAATCCATTAGATGATTGTTTACATTTTCAGGTTAAGGATTTTAACACCAGTGATAATGTTACAAAAAGAATCATCATGTCAAATTCATTTAAGATTTTTGATCCTTTAGGATTGTTAAGTCCTTGTATAGTACAGACTAAAATGATTTTACAAAAACTTTGGGAACTAAAGGTTGACTGGGATCAACCAGTCCCTCAAGAGATTAAAAATAAGTGGATTAAATTTCAACAAAATTTACCGTACATTCTAAATTTACGGATAAGTAGACCGGTTCTATGTAATTCTGCAAAATATATTGAAATGCACTCGTTTAGTGATGCTTCTCTCTCAGGTTACGGTGCATGTATATACATGAGATCGTTAAATGCCAATGGTGAAATAACAGTTAGATTATTGTGTGCTAAATCTAAAGTTGCGCCCCTAAAGACTACTACAATTCCACGGTTAGAACTAAGTGCTGCACTCTTAGCAGCTAGACTTTGTCAATCTGTTGCAGAATCACTAAGATCCAAACCAGATCGTTTTGTACATTGGTGCGATTCAAACGTAGTATTAGCCTGGATAGCTAATGATCTTCGTAATCTTAAGACATTCGTTGCCAATCGTATTAGTGAAATTCGCGAGATCACCAATTCAACAGACTGGCGCTACGTGCCCACATCTTCTAATCCAGCCGATTTAATTTCTAGGGGGGTAGACGCCAGCCAGCTGGTTTCTATGACGTTATGGTGGTCAGGTCCTGAATATTTAACAAAACACGAATCTGACTGGCCCGTATTAAAAAATCGTATTGAAAGTAGTGAGTTACCAGAAATTAAATCGCATACAACTTCTACAGAAGAACCGATAATAAACTTCAACAATTATTCGAAATTAACTAGACTTCAAAGAACTTTTGCGTTCGTTAAAAGGTTCATTTTTAATTTAAAAAATTCTAAGGAAAGGCGTTTAGGATGCTTAACTGTGGATGAGTTGACTGAGGCATTTCATGATCTTTGTGGTCTTGCTCAAACTCAGTCATTTCCAACTGAATATCAATTATTAATTAAAAATAAAGAATTAAGTCCAAAGTCCAAAATTCTAGCTTTATCTCCCTTTATGGATAAACAAAAAGTAATAAGAGTGGGTGGGCGACTTAATCGGTCAAATTATAACTATAACAAAAGACATCCCATTTTACTTCATGCATCTCATCACTTTACCAAATTATATTTTAAAATGGAACACTTAAAACACCTTCATGCTGGCCCCCAATTGTTGTTAGCTGTAGTACGCGAAACTGTGTGGCCTGTTAATGGAAGGCATCTGGACAGACGGACAGTCAACAATTGTGTGTGCTGCAGACGTATGCGTGGTAAAACGCTATGTCCGAAAATGGGTGATTTACCAACGCAGCGAATCACACCAGATTTACCTTTTTTATCTGTAGGATTGGATTTTGCTGGTCCCTTTCAAATTTTGAATCGCAAGGGCCGTGGTAGTAGATTGGTGAAGTGTTATCTCTGTTTATTCATTTGCTTGCGATATAAATGTGTTCATTTGGAAACAGTAAGTGACCTTACAAAGGATGCATTTATCATGACGCTTCGTAGGTTTGTTTCTCGCCGAGGTAAGCCAGTGGAAATATTCTGCGATAATGGCCGTAATTTCGTAGCTGCCTCAAAAGAGGTGGGTACATTTTTAAAACAGAACCAAGACCATTTATTGAACTTCACTAATCAGGAAGGTATAAAGTTTTGTTTCTCACCTAGTTACGCCCCTCACTTCGGGGGTATTTTTGAAGCCGGGATTAAATCTGCGAAATTTCACATCAAACGAGTTATGGGAAATAGTTCTTTAACGTATGAGGAAATTTCAACACTATTTTTGCAAGTGGAGGCTATACTTAACAGTCGCCCCCTATACCCGTTATCCGCATCTCCCGATGACCTGCTATCCCTTACCCCTGGGCATTTTCTTATCGGGCGACCTCTGACCGCGGTGCCTTCTCCAGTTTTGGAAAACTGCGAGGAAGACAACTTAAGACGCTATGCTCGCATCGAAAAACTTCACCAAGACTTCCGGCAGAGATGGCAACGCGAATACATATCAGAGCTACAGCAGAGAACAAAATGGCGCGTCAATCATGCAAATCTAAACGTGGGCGACCTTGTACTACTTCAAGAGGATCACGCTCCTCCATTAAACTGGCGTCTGGGACGAGTCACACATTTGTTTCCTGGTCCGGACTGCATTGCAAGAGTTGCAGACATCCGCACTACAAGAGGTCAAGTGCGACGTCCCCTTACGAGATTGTGCCCATTACCTACCAATGAAGAACTTCGCTGTTGAAAGACTGGGCCTTTCAACGGGCGGGAGTATGTTCAGGCCAAGTGCCTGCTAAAGGAAGTGATCGGTGGCGGTATACATTGCTTTCCAAAACGCATAGGCGTTATATTTTTTATTTGTACGCCACCGCCCTCTTGTCATCACTATCGAATCAACCTTCACGTTATCAGCACGAAAAATTGTAATTTTATGTTTAATATCATTAAACAACGTTCCAAAGTAATTTGGGTTTCATTTGAGGCTCCTTTATGTCCGCTGAGACACATACTTATCGCAATAACCGACATATACACCAGTGGGGCCGCTTACAAAAGTAGGTCTGTAAAATGTTTGTATTTAGAAATTTTATAGATAAATAAATAACTAAATATTTCTGACATCTAACACAACGCCATATAGTCCAAAACTAAGCAGGGCTTGTGTTATCGGTACTAGATAACTGATATAAATATATGTTCTATTTTTGTAGATCCTTCCTACTAATTTCATAAATGCAAAATTTTGTAAGGATGTGTATGCGTGTGTTTTTATTCTTTCACGCAAAATGTACCAAACGGATTTTCATGAAAATTTGCAGTAATATAGCTTAGACATAGGAATAACATAATATGTTAAAATTTATAGTGATTTTTTGTAATTTGGTCATAATATAAGGATAGTTGTCAAGTAAGTCGGAAAAATCAGCCCTCTGAGAGCTATCTTGGCGTGCGCTGCCCAAACCATTGGAGTTACACAAATGATAATTACTGAATAATTATTCGTCTTAAATAGTTCTAAATAAAAGTCCGTGACTGCATATATCTACCTTTTATGTGGAAGTCACTAAGACCTAAATATTAAACCATAAATAAAATTAAATTAGATATTTTTTAACAATGCACATTTTAGAATATTTATCGAACTCCTATCAAAATTAATACATTTGTCACTTTAAGTATTGAATGTAGATAAACTTTGTCTTAACATTAAGTAATTGGATGAGTAGTTTAATTAAGTTAATAATAATTAAATAAGTTTAGTTATTACAAAAAGATCGATCTGAATGAAGCGTCATTAAGCGCCTACTATGAGAGAGAGAGTGGTGCGAGGGGCGCGAGGTCGGAGGGGTAGTCAAATACATTGCTAATGTTAAATGCGAAAATAGATGCGAAAGTAAATAGGTCTCTTTGTTACACTTTAACGACTATACGGCTGCACAGATTTCAATGAAATTTGCCATGGAGATACTTTGTTTGATAACCGACAAACACGCGGTCGGAACCGCGGGCAAAAGCTAGTACATACATATTATACATAGAAATATTTGCAGATCATACAAACATTTGGTTCGACCCGGGAGTCGAACCCGAGACCTCAAGTAGGCGGTCAATAAGTTTGTTTATTAGCAGTGTGGTTACTTACCATAGTACTACAGGTCCAGCGCCTGATCTCTTACCGATCGTGTCAGTTAAACCGTCCCATCGGATTATGACAGTGAGGGTACAGAGAGTGCACCTATGTTTGCGCACACATTTGTGCACTACAATATCTCTACATTGCATGGTTGTGAACAAACTATTTGACACAATAACTCTTATTTTATTATTATTATTCCAGATTTTAATTTCAAATCTATCTATGTGCCTAATCTCATCCAAACCAAACAAATATTCATCCAAACTGTCTTATTTATTTACTACCTGACCCCCGCAACCTCGTTTGCGTCTTATATAGCCCGTAGCATGAAAATTTTCGCAAAATAAGTAACTTTTCTAGTTGATTTTTACACCTTGTGTCCGAAAAACCCAAATATCTTACGGAACCCTATTTTTTTCCAAAATAAAATATAGCCTATGTTACTCGTGGATAATGTAGCTTTCGAATGGTGAAAGAATTTTTAAAATCGGTCCAGTAGTTTTTGAGTTTATTCGTTACATACAAAAATACAAATCTTTCCTCTTTATAATATTAGTGTAGATGTAGATTACTAAGATGGTACTAAAATATATTTAATGACAGTGCAAGACTGATCGGTTAAACAAAACATTCGAAATTGTCGAAATCCGACCGCCAGGAGATGTCTAGTAGTTTTCAAGATACAAACACACACATAAGCACACACATCGGTTGTGATGCAACGTATAATCTTGGTGATGTACTTAATTCCATTGTTTGTTCACAATTAACCCGCTTCAAAGACACCAAATTCGTACACTCGGTGACACAAGTACTTTATATTGTATTATAGTAGGTAATTCATTAATTATATTCTTTTCATTTACGATACAGTCACCTACCCTCTTGTTACGTCTACAACTTTGTAACTTATCTTTTGTTATCTATTAAATCCTACTACTATTATAAAGGCGAAAGTTTGTAAGTATGGATGTATATATGTATGGATGTTTGTTACTCTTTCACGTAAAAACTACTGAATGGATTTGAATGAAACTTTACCACAATATAGCTTATACATCAGAATAACACATAGGCTACTATTTATAAAGATATAGCTTCGCCTCGCGGCGTTGCCCGCAGTTATCATCGTACCGCGGGTATCACCGCGGGGTTCAGCTAGTAAATAAATATTTCGCTCATCTTAAACTCAACGCCATCTAGCTCAAACTAAGTAGAGCTTGTGTTATGAGTACTAGACAACTGATATAAATACATAGATACTTTTTTTGTGAATACATACATATTATACATTGAAAACACCCGAACTTCGAAACAAATATTTGTAGATCATATAAACGTTTAGTCCCCACCGGGAATCGAACCCAAAATCTCAATAACAGCAGCCTCATATGCTACCACTGAGCCACAGAGGCAGTCAGGCAGTTTAGAACAAAGGATATATTAACCATAAACCATATAAAAGTGTTAGATATTTTTATAGTTCGTGAAAGGAGCAAGTGGGTCTGGAGTTGGTAGATGTGATTTATGAACAATCTTTAACAGTTTACTGCTGAATATAGGTCTCTCCTTGGAAAGGAGATGTTGGTCTACCATACCAAGTCTCCTTGCCACGCTGGCCAGACGGATTGGTACCTGTAGGGTTTGGTTTTATTATGAATGTCCCTGCCAAAATTACTCTACTATACTTGATAGAAAGCAGAAGCATAAGCCCAGAGTGGTGGTCACCATACTCATTGCGAATGCAGACAATCCAACAATGCAGCATGGTGACCCACACCGTGGCGGCCTGGAGATGCTTCTGCATCATAGGCCTCCAGCCAAAAAAAAAAGGATAGGTTTATTTTTGTCTAGCAGTGGTCTGCAACAGGCTGATAATGATAATAAATTGCTCCTGAGTAATTTGCCAGTCAGCCTTAAGTCCATAGGTCTTAAGAAATAAGAAAAATAAGAATTTTGTTAACGGTGCCTCGGAGAGCACGTTAAGCTGTCGGTCCCGGTGGTCATGAACATCTATGGCAATTGTTATTGCGAAGTAAGTGTCCTCAAATATACTGACAACAAGTTTAACCTTGGAATTCTATTCACCCTCAGGGTTACGGAGGTCCGACGCCAGTCGCTCCGTGGAAAAACTGATATTAAGGCAAAACCGGTTGAACTAGTGGCCGACTCCAAATAATCTTGGGAATAATAAAGGCTAGGAAGAAGTTTTTTTTTTTTATTGACTAGTGGGCAAACGAGCACACGTATCACCTGATGGTAAGCGATTACCGCCGCCCATGGACACCCGCAACACCAAAGGCATCACAAGTGCGTTGCCGACCTTTGGGGGATGGGAAAGGGGATGGGGAGGGGTTGGGGGTATGGGCCTCCGGTATCCTCACTCACTCGGTGAAACACAGCGCAAACGCTAATTCACGCCGGTTTTCTGTGAGGCCGTGGTATCACTCCGGTCGAGCCGAGCCATTCATGCCGAAGCATAGCTCTCCCACGGTATTCTACTCACACTTGCGTAATACTAAATTCGTAAACTAAACTGTCGGAACATGCTGACGTTACTGGTTGGAAAATGTAAACAGGATTTTTATCTCTTAGTGGCTATTCTAGCGAAAATAAAAATGTGTTATTAAACTTTAGCACGTAAGTGTACCCAAAGCGGTAACAAGATCCCAGTTCGGTTGATCGCCTCGCTACGAACATACCGAATGTTTGCGTCCAATGTTTGTCCTCCACCGCTCACCAACACAACACGCCGCCAATACTATACTGTTTGGACATTTTAGAAACTTAGCATCTCCATTGGGCACGTATGTATTCCAAAATTTAAAACAAACATTATATTACTGTTTTCATCTTTAAAATTATTCCAAATTGAACCTTACTTCTACCGCAATAAGTTTGAAGTTATATTTTATTAAGTCTTTAAATATTTTTGTATGTTATGGTATGTGCACACAAAATTGTTAATAATAACACAGTGATTTTAAGTCTTATTTACATAAGAATAAGGTCGGAATGGAATGCTAATATATTTGTCATTGTAATACGTTTCCTAATATTGTTTGAACAGTTTTAACATACGATTTACTAATGATATTTTTTAAATTTAGAACAGGTTTTCGAAATTTTAAAATGGAAAAATATTGTTCTTTTTTTGCCGTCGACAAACGGAGTGCCGTTTCAATGACTGTTAGAAATTGGTAACACTCATTTCTTGCAAAAAATAATATCAAGTCCTTCATGTTTATATTACTGACTTTTTAACAGTTTATATTCTACTAGATGACCGACGCAACCTCGTCTGCGTCTTTTATTGCCCGTAGCGAAAATTTTTCCCCCGCATAGTGTGTCGCAGACTTTTTGTAGATAGTTATAAGATCTATGATTAATTAGAACATTTTATGGTTCTATCTTTTATAGTTTACGCAGCGTACGCAAAATAAGTAACTTTTCTGGTTGATTTTTTACACCTTGTGTCCGAAAAACCCCAATATCTTACGGAACCCTATTTTTTTCCAAAATAAAATACAGCCTATGTTACTTGTGGATAAAGTAGCCTTCGAATGGTGAAAGAATTTTTAAAATCGGTCCAGTAGTTTTTGAGCCTATTCATTACAAACAAAGTTTTCCTCTTTATAATATTAGTATAGATAAATCAATTTTCTACCTGGGCATAATTTTATAATTAAAAGTAATTTGCTTATGTCACGAAATAGGCCTTCATTTTGTCTTCGAGCTAGGTTTGAGAACATTTACTTAATACTTGATAATAATATAACCTAATGTTTGTCCTTTTTGATCTCTGGCTAAACCTAGTTCTGAGTCTTCAGAGTAAACGAAAGTATGTTTACAAATTTTTACCGTCTGAGAGATATGTTTCGTAAGTCAGGGGCCAGCTCGATCAGACTGATACCACGGCACGGCACACATAAAAACGGTGTTTCATAGATTTTCGTCAATTGAGTCTTTTCAGTCTTTCATAGTCACGTTTACACCTAATATTATCTCTAAATCCATAAGAGAGGTGTATTAAACACCCAACTTTTACCAACTATAAGTCCAAACGTACATTAAGTATGATCTCGTAGTAATTATGAGCCTGTCAAAGTCACTTTTCTAAGCCTGATGGAAGACATGAGCAGAATCCAAGAGTATTCGTCACCATACTCATGGTGAATTCAGAGAATGGAACAATACTATGTGTTGCCCCACACTATACCGGCCTATTGAGATGCGTCTGCATCATTGGGCCTGAGGTCCCGCACTTATCAAAGAAACATGACAGCACGAATGCTGTCTTGTTTTGTTAGTGGCCAGACAATTTGAAGATACCACCGGCCTCACTGAAATCCGGTGTAAAACAGCGCCTGCGCGGTGTTTTCTCGAGTGAGTGAGGATACCGGTGGCCCTTTTTTTTTCCTTTTTTTTTACTTGTGGAAACCCCCTTGGGCCGTCACCCCGCCGGGGTTTGTGGCGGGGCGGTGTGTCGGAATCGAAACGACTAAAACCACACGGTGTGCCAACTCTGCGCCTGAGAAAGGTCCGGGAACTGCTGTTATTAACACGACAGGACCCGAAAAAAATTAAATAAAAAAAAGAAATATTCATCACTAAGGTGTTAAGGTTAGTGTTAAAATGTCTTCTGCAGTCTACAGGGACTTTAGCCAATTAAATATGGGAAAATAGGGACTGTATTTAAGGAGAAAGTTAGCTGAAAAAGTTTTCAAAAGCGGGCTATTTATAAAATGGATTGTCAGGAAATTATTACTAAAGGAAAGTTTTGTAATTGTACTGTAATTGAACAGGCTGTTCGTAAAACCCGAACCCTTTAATATCAAATATCTTTGTAAGAAAGCTGATTTAAATTTTAATAACTCCTTCAGTTCTTTATAGTTAAAGACACAGCTTTCACTAAATAAAAACTTTACCTGATGTCTTTATAATGGCCGCCCTTACAAACTATTTAACCGCAATCATCAATTTTTTTACAATTATAAACAACTATTGAATGTTGCCATAAAAAAAACTATTGTTCATTGCCCAACTGTAGGGTAATGCGATACTTCTGGGGTAAAATGATATTATACATTGTTCGTGTTCTAAGTAGTTTAGTATTGTTAATATTATTTGTTGTTATAATATTTTGCAAATAAGGTATTGGCGCGTAAATCTATAATAGACGATTTGAGTATTTTATCTAAGAATTAGATGATTGCTATATTGTGTTTATGTTGATGGTAAATGCGGTGTGAATCCGGGATAAAAATAATGTTATAATATTTCGTTTTCTACGCGACTGAGTATTGGTTTAAATTACGTATAATTACGTATTGTTCGGATTGATCCCTGCCGCATCTTTCCGCCATCGTCCTACGCGACAGAAATTTCATCCCCATCATCTGGATGGTTGGCAGTCCACAACTGTGCGATTTTCCCGAAATTTTCTGCCACGCACGGCAAAACTGTGGAATGAGCTGTCGCCTGCGGTGTTTCCGGTCCAAAACGACCTACAAACCTTCAAGAAAAGAGCGTACTCCTTCCTAAAAGGCCGGCAACGCACTTGTGACGCCTCTGGTGATGCGGGTGTCCATGGGCGGCGGTAATCGCTTACCATCAGGTGATACGTCTGCTCGTTTGCCCCCTATATAATAAAAAATAAAAAACGTAGAATCTTTTCTATGAAAGACTGAAATTTACTTCTGAATGAGAGACCATCACCAAAGCTTTAAGCAGTTCACTACTGGACACATAACTCTTTTTAGAAAGAAGGTTGTAATTACTATACCACTACCAAGCTGGCCCAACGGTTATACCTAGAGTTTGTTTAAAGTTTTCCTTCTCTTTGCAGTGTTATTCTTCTGCGTAGGTTACTCTTTTAGTTGCCTCTTACGACACCCATGGGATGTATAGGGGTGGTGACACTCCGTGTTCTGAATACGTCATGAATGAAGGATACCTGAAACAAAATGCATTAATTGGAGAAGAGAAAAATATATTGCAATCTATATGGGCCCACATAGTAGTAGCATTTATGTAGGTTATATAAGAAAAGTTATGCCATCTCCCTGTATTTCAGCAACACAAGAACACGTGGGAGAGTCACGCTTCGGCATGCATGTGCCGGCTCATCCGGAGTGATACCACGACCTCACAGAAAACTGGAGTGTGGTGTGAAACAGCGCCTGCGCCGTGTTTCATCTAGTGAGTGAGATACCGGAGGCCCTTCTTTTTACGTATGGAAACCCCCGAGGGCCGTCACCCCGCCTGGGTTTGCGGCGAGGCGGTGTGTCGGAATCAAACCGACTAAAACCACACGGTATGCCACTCTGCGCCTGAGAAGGGAGGTGTCCGGAGCTACTGTTATTAACACGACCGGACCCCTCCCAGGAGATACCGGAGGCCCTACCCCAACCACTTCCTCATCCCCTTCCTCATACCTCAAAGGCCAGCAACGCACTCGTAACGCCTCTAGTCTTGCGGATGTCCATGGGCGGCGGTAATCGCTTACCATGAGGCGATATGTCTGCTGGTTTCCCCTTTAATCCATAAAAAAAAAGAATATTCACTAAAACCCTACAATCTTTAACTTTTTCATTGACAGTATCTTTGTTTTACCTACAGATCCGTATAAAAACAACCCATATATGTAATCGTAGAAGTTTAAAACAACGGTTTTGTTAAAGACGTTCCTAGAATACCTCCATAAGGGAAAATATAGTATAATATTTTCTTCCCTTTTTGTAAATAAAAGACAAACCCGCATTAGGAATATACATTCTGTGTCGCGGGGGACTTTACAAACATACATGATAAGGACAAAGAACATACAGACTAAAAGAAAATCAATATGTATATGTTTTAAGAAAATTTTGTTTTATGTTCATATCAATTGTCTAGTAACTACCCATTATACACAAGCTCTGCTGAGTTTGGGACTAGATGGCGTTGTGTGTTAGATGTCCATAAATATTTATATTTATTGTGTTCTATTTATCGTAAGGAGATTTACTTCGCCGTTATTAAATTATTGGTTATAATAGAATACAATGGAATTTAACTACTTATAATAGGCAGTTTAAGTAATAAATCACTTATTTGTAAAACCATTACTTATCGGTTTAAAGTAGCCACGCCTTGAACAAATAACATACAATGAAAACCATTTTGACAACAAAAATAGAACTAATACAATCAAAAATGAACTTCACTTACTGTAAATTAAGAACTATTTCGAAATGTGACCATAATTGTTCAATATTTAAAACTCACAGAATTATTTACACCTTAATTTTAAGCGTCAGAAAGTCCATTTTCAAATAAAACCAAATTTAAAAAAAATAAAGCAATAGTTAATTCAATAACAATTATTTAAGGGTTCTATTATTAATTGAATATAATAATAGAAATAAAACAATGTGAAGTGTTCTTGTTAAGGCACTCGTTTTGAATGCAGTCAATAGGTATCGTGTGGCGTACACAATTGTGTTATATATTGTGGTCTAATGCAGTGGCATTGTTTGAAGTGCACTATGATACCTTTGTGGGGAAATCGGGCAGAAGTAATTGCTTTAATTGCTGATACATTCACTTATGGTGGTATTGTGTAGGAAAGAAAGAAACAGCAGCAAGTCTGTTGTTTTATATTTACAAGAAACCGTTGAGAATGCTGTTGTAAGAAGTAACAAGCTGTGACGTAGGTTTAATTGGTGAAACTATGATCTCTCTGTCTCAGCCTATTATGACATCGTAGATAGTTTAAGTTGGTTCCTACTTTTGACGTTAAGCAGTTTTAAGGTCTGGTGATATATTCTGTAGTGTGTTTTGTAGATTGATTTTATCATTTAATTGACCTCGTTATATTCGTATAGTTTAAGAATACGGCATGTCACCACACCTGCTCATTTTTTTTTTTTTTATTGAATAGTGGGCAAACGAGCAGACGTATCACCTGATGGTAAGCGATTACCGCCGCCCATGGACACCCGCAACACCAAAGGCGTCACAATTGCGTTGCCGACCTTTGGGGGATGGGAAAGGGGATGGGGGAGGGGTTGGGGTATGGGCCTCCGGTATCCTACCTCACTCGGTGAAACACAGCGCAAACGCTATTTCACACCGGTTTTCTGTGAGGCCGTGGTATCACTCCGGTCGAGCCGACCCATTCATGCCAAAGCATAGCTCTCCCACGGTTGATCATCCCATGGGTGTCGTAAGAGAAGACCAAGTGCGTAAACTGCGCAGGACAACAACACTGCGAAGAGAAGCAAAACTTAAAAGAAACCATATACCAACCCGTCTGGCCAGCGTGGTATAATAGAACAAAACCTACTTTTTAATGCGTTCTGTGTTTGACAGTAAACTGTTAAAAACTGTTGATGATATCCTAATGGTGATAATTCAATTTCATAATGCGGTCACTGACCAAGAGCCACACTTCTGTAAGTATGGGCAGGCTGATAGAAGAGCTACTCATGTATCTAATATTCTTGGTTGTTTTAATGGAGTGAGGCTATCGAGACCCACCTTCCTAATTCTTGAATTTAAAGGACAACAACAAATTATCGACTCTTGAGTTGCAAGTATTCAGAGGCGATGCGACAGTAACCACTTACCATAATAAAAAAAGAATTTTTCCACATGAATTCAGTAGCTAACTTTCCATCCGTTCTTGTTACATCAAAGGTTTTACGCATTCGTTGACAATAGCTTGAGGTAATAGGCCTTCCTACCGTGGGACAGCCACCTGCCTACCAATCCTTTGGCCGTGGGAGTATGATACTGATACATATCTCTAAGTGCAGATCTGCCTTCAGGGGATTCACCAGCCATTGTGGTGGTGTTGTGGTGAAATAGTGGCTGTTTGTTGTTTTTTGTAACAATAGTCCTTTGTTATTATGTCGTAGCTTTGTGTTTGTTATTGATATCTTAAGAATTGGTTTGTAGTGCGTGCGAATTTTGTTTGAACTTTCCTGTTTTTTATGGTATATGATCACAAACGGGCTGGTAGGTCACCTGTAACTGAAGGATTACAAAGAATTATCGTTAGTAAAGACAATTAAAAAAAGCATTCATATTGAACATATCATTTATTATAGAAAATAATAGCCGTTGATTCATTACTATTTTTACGATATTATTGTAAATGGACACAGTTACATCACGTTGCAACCGTTAAGAGTAAAACATACAACTCGCCTGAAATTGCTGTAAAAGGTTTTTGTGAGGTTTTTTTAAACGCCTTATAGTCAAGCCAAGCAGAGCTTGTGTTATGGGTACTAGACAACTGATATAATATACACATTTTTGTAAATACATACATATCATTTATAGAAAACATCCAAACTCCGAAACCAATATTGCCGGAGCATACAAACATTTGGTCGGAACAGAAAATCGAACCCGAGGCCTTAGGCACAGCAGTCGCATACGCTACCACTACGCCACCGAGGCAGTTTAAAACTGCACAGTTTTTTACTGTGTGGCTTAAATGGGAAACCAGCAGACGTATCGCCTGATGGTAAGCGATTACCGCCGCTCATGGACACCTGCAATACCGGGGCGTCACAGGCGCGTTGCCGGCCTTTGGTGGATGGGAAGAGGGATAGGGGGAGGGGTTGGGATATGGGCCTCCGGTATCCTCACTCACTCGGTGATACACAGCGCAAGCGCTATTTCACACAGGTTTTTTGTGATGCCGTGGTATCCGTGATTTTTTACCACATATTTCCATTATGGTCCCCACACATCTACCACACTTATATACCACACACTTGTAATAATTTCAAAACACTGTCATAGCAACGCAAACACTTGTATAACAGATGTATGTACTTATTATATCACAAAATACCTTAAAAATAGAAAGTTCTCGCACATTTAATATCACTTGTAAACCACTAATCTATAAAATCTGATACCAACAACCCGTACATACCGAAAACTACACCAGATTTTAGGATTTAATCCTAAAAAAGCTACAAAAATGTTCATTGAATGGTTATCTGGTGATCTGAGAACATTTAAAGCATTTATCCTGAACTAATATCGACTTGTTATTGTTACGACAAGTGGATCTCATTCGTACTAAGCACACAAAGCGTTCAGAGGGTGGATCTCATATTCTTTTTGGGTGAAAACGTATAAAAAATATCACCCTTACTTGTAGTTTTTAGCGATCTCAGTTACAATCTCAACCCCAAATCTGTGTTTGAGGGTGAATCAAGGGTTGTAATAGTATCTGTTTCGTATCGACTAGCTTTTTATTTTTTGGTTTGATTTTGATTTGTCTTTAGGAATAGTGAAATGGTTTGTGGTGGCTGATGGATATGAGATTCTTAATGACTGCAATTTATACCTAGAGGTTTAAAGTTCAAGCGGTCACCACGCCGCTTTCACTTGCGCTGAGTTTTGTGGGTTCAAACCCCACACGTAACAACACTTTTTGTGATCCACAAATTGTTTTCATGAGTCTGTGTGTTCTGTATGTCCGTTCCATATATGTTTGCAAAAGCCTCAGAGGCACAGGATTAATCGTAATGCCAGAGTTGTCTCTAAAAAAGTAAAAATGAAATAGACAAGAATTATCTGTTTTATCCCACACAACGCAGTTTGATCCTAAACTAGAGATAGTCTGTACTGTGATAATCAAACTGCTGATAAACAACTGCTGACTATATTGCCAGTTCAGTCGTAAATCACCTTTGCAAATTCTCAAGAACACAGTAATAGTAGCACTAACTAAAATAAGAGGCATTTAAGTACCCGTTTTTTTTTTCTAGGCGAAAATCCCCTCGGATACTATTGTGGTGGGTCAAACAGTAGCATCCGCTCAAATCGACTAAAAACTGCACGCTGTCATGAATACCAGTAGCCGGGGAACAAGGAGTACCCTGAAAGGTCAACTCTGGTCAAAGAACAGTACTATCTAATACTCAAAACTGTTAAAGAATATAACTGTAAAGAAAACACAAAAATAAAAGAATAGGTACTAATTATACTTACTATTGCTAACCAATTGTTACTATTGTTTGTCCATGGGCGGCGGTGATCGCTTACCATCAGGCGATACGTCTGCTCGTTTGCCCCCTATATAATTTATATATTTTTTTTTTAATTGTAACTTTTTACATATCCCTACAATTTTATTTCTTATTTTACTACGCGCTATGAATGAAACCATAGTATAGCACTTCCAAGAAAAACCCCTACGAAAAAACTGTTTGGAACTTAACAAAATTAAAACTGTCGACACTTGATACCCGACGGGGTCCCCGTTAGGCTGTGTGCACAATTTGCGATTATTCGCGCGATCGCACACACGCTCGTGTGGTTTCGCCTTAATTTGTTTCTTCACGGTCCTATAGCCAGTAGATTTGTTACTTTAACGATTGTGTTGACAGGCCTTTAGCGAATTTTTTTGGCTGCGGTATTTATTCGTAAATCTGTCATTTTTGACTACTTATTGAGGATTTGGCCGAGAGATTTCTTGGGAATTTGTGCAATATTATCTGAATGTAACCATCCCTATTCATCACATAGGTGTTGTAAGAGACCACTACGAAGAGCAAACTATGCAAGACAACATCACTGTAAAGAGAAGTAACATACCTAATCTTATATCGACTTCTGACCAGCTTCGCATAGTAGACCAAAAACTGACTTCCTTAAAGGATAGGTTCAATAATAAAAAAGAAACATGGGACATTACTTTGTGCGTGTTTTTTAAATAGGCCTACCAAAGTGACTATACTCTAAATCCAAGAGTAGACGTGACTATACTCATTGCGAATGCAGCATATTGACCCGGTGAACACACTAATGCAGCCTATCGAGATACTTCTGTATCATAATAATCATCATTCTAATGTCTAATATAGTCAAAATTTGAATAAAGAAAATAATTCTAAACAGTCAGTTAATGGGTTAAAAAACTCATATCCCGTTATATTTAAATTAAATCAATTTCTACAGTCCACACGTGTCTATCAAACATCTAAATATCTTAACATACCAAAAGAAAACTAATATTAGTTTAAATACCAATTCAAACTATTCAAATTGCCACACCCTTGTCAGACAATAACAATGCATTTAAACAAAAAACAAACAATTATTCAACTCTATCCCATCCCACGCAAATATAAACCAAAAGGAATAATGATATAAATTTATCAAAAATGAACTTTATGGGGATCGAAATAAAGTTTATATCAAAAGTAAATGATATGTTGGTTGAATAATTATAAATGAAAAAGGTTTTTAACAAAAAGTTCTTTATTCAATATAAGGTTCAAATAATAGTAATCGATATTACTTGAACGGTTTCCAATGACTATTATTTGACGTTTTAACTAATTCTGCCCCCGGGTTTGGCTGATTTTTTGTTGAATGACCGCAATTGTGTTGGTTTGAGGTTATCAATAGAGTTTTTTTGCCACAGACTACGTACTAGGTTTGTTAAAATAAACTACAGAAAGGTTAAGTTTATAGATTTTTTTATTATTTGCATTTCTTTTCTTTTTGTGAATGAATAGATGACCATTTTGACAATAAGTTATTATGTGTAAGGTGTCGGGCTTTTAGAGTAATAATATACCTAGGTTGTAAAACCAATTGTCTCAATGGTTTAGAAGGCCTAGGAATAGCCGGGACACCACGTCCATAGACACTCGTAAATTCTTTCTGTATTTTTTTTTCTTTTTAAAGAAGACAGCTCTTGCATTAGGAATATATTCTGTTTCTTTTTAGTAAATTTACTAAACTGACCAGACCTGAAGAATCCTTAATGCTAATGTTTGCTAGATAGAGATAATTGGGGAGAAGTCCCTCCTCTTAACGTTTCTAACATAAACTTGCTCCAATCAACACGACGGTATTTTTCCTAACTTTAAGGTGTTCATGCAGGATGGTGGAAACTGCCTGTGATCCAATGTTTAGTTCAGCCTGTATCTCTCGATGTGTAATGTCATAAAACCAATAAGTAATTGTTGCTAACGCAGGAGTAGAGTCCTCAAAAGCAGCTTGTAAATTTTCTTGAGATTCCTTGAAGTTTAACTCCCTTTTATAATCATAGAAAATCATAACACGAAAATCTTACCGCCAGACTCCATTGTTGCAAACAAAAGAAGAGTGACACATAAATCTTTAAATATATATAAGACAATTAGACGGGATTATTAGAAATCGACAAAATAAAACTTATTGTGTTGCTCTGAAAATACAAAGTTTTTATTAATGCATATTTTTACATTGTTTTACTACAAACAGATCTTGACAAACATATTATGTATCTTAACTGAAAATACAAAGAAACGACATTTAAAGTTTCTTAACAGATTTGTCGTGTAGCGGTACAGCTTATTTTTCACAAATCAAATAACAAAATAATGCTTTGCCTAACCTCACACTTCACTCTTTTATCATTAAACCATGACAGTCATTTGTCAAAAACGTAAGCTAGTGTTCTATCGACAGAGTAGGGCGCGCTTTTTTTTTTTTTTTTATTGAATTGGAGGCAAACGAGCAGACGCATCACCTGATGGTAAGCGATTACCGCCGCCCATGGACACCTGCAACACCAAAAGCGTCACAAGTGCGTTGCCGACCTTTGGGGGATGGGGAGAGGGAATGGGGGAGGGGTTGGGGTATGGGCCTCCGGTATCCTCACTCACTCGGTGAAACACAGCGCAAGCGCTATTTCACACCGGTTTTCTGTGAGGCCGTGGTATCACTCCGGTCGAGCCGGCCCATTTATGCCGAAGCGCGGCTCTCCCACGGTTATATGAAATTTTTTATTTTTGTTATGTTAGTTAGTTAGTTATGAATTACTTTATATGAAATTTAGCAAAGAAATCTTATTTCTTTACATACATTTAAAAAAAAAACTACACATAGGTGGCCAATGATTTTCACAAAGGAGGTTGTGTTGAATTTAGCCGTCAATCCAAAATAGTTTAATGAAAGAATAGATTGTATTTATTCTGTGGCTATCAATTTTCGGAACAACCTAGGTATTCACGTCAATACCTATATTTTTGCCAAACTTATATAGGTATAAACTAACAGAGCCCCGTGGTGTTACTTGTGGTTCTTTTTGTAAAATCAGAATCGCGGATAACGCTACGTGGCAAAGCTAGTCTAAAAAAGTATCCTAAGTTACTGTGAAAGCAAGTGAAAGGTACGTCCAAATTGGTAAAGCCGTTCTAGAGTTTAGACAGAACAAACAGACATACAGACAAAAAAATTTAAAAGTTTTTTTCGATGCCTTACATATGCTTTTAGTAAAAAGCTGTTAATTTTAAATTACAAAAACACACTTCAATTTTATTTATTTGTATATATCAGACTAATAATAAAAAGGTAAAAGTAAGTTTGTTTGTCACGCTTTCACGTGAAAACCACTTAACCGATCATCATGAAACGTTGTTCACATATTCTTGGAGGTATTAGAAGTAACATAGGATACTTTTTATTAAATGCGAGCGAAGCTGCGGGCAAAAGCTACTAACTTTATATATTCGCGACCTCATACATTAGCCTACTCAACAGTTAAAACATCCCCAATAAATTAATTACCAACCCTATGTCCATTGCAATAAATACTCGAATGAAAACAAAAACAAACTGTGTACGGGCGAGAGAGGGGGTGCGGGGTGAGTCGCGGAGAGGGGAGGTGTTTCAATAATAAAAATAATTACCGAGGCAGTGTAAGTGACAGCGGTGGACTTGCTCACAAGTGGGGAAACGGCTCCTGTTTTTTTTAAAGTGTTAAAAAAATACTGATGAAAATACTTGAATTGATCTAAATCATCGTCGGCAAATCGTTGCAGTTCACTGCTATACACAGGTATACATAATATTTTTTCTTTTTCGGACATTTCCTTTATTCGGTATATTTTTTTGTAAATTTTCTAATAATAAATCCTAATTAGATCGATTTATCGCTCCCGAAACCTGCACACTAAATTTCATAAAAATCGGTAGAACCGTTTTCAAGATTCAAATTCATATTCATTCATTCATTCTCATTTATTCTTAAAAAGACAACTCCCACATTAGGAATAAACATCCTGTGTCGTGGGGGACTTTACAAACATACATGAAACGGACACAAAGAACATCCAGACTCGGGACAACAATTCGTGGATCACACAAAGTGTTGTACCGCGTGGGATTTGAACCCACGACACTTGACGCAGTAGCAAGCGGCATGGCGACCGCTGAAACCACTCGGCCAACCGTGCAGTCAAAATCATCATATATTTCGGCGATTCTTTTTAATAAATAGACTGAAATATGTATGTAAAATAATAATATTTATTTCTTTCATATAAAGCGCGCCCTGTTCTGTCGATAGAACATTAGCTTACTACCTTCATTTACAGCTAGATGGCGTAGTTTGACAAATGGTTGTCATGGTTTGAGGTCAGGCAAAGAAATATTTTATTATTTGATTTGTGAAAAGGAATCGACAAATCTGTTAAGAAACGTTAAATGTCCTTTCTTTGTATTTTCAGGTAAGATACTTAATATGTTTGTTAAGATCTGTTTGTAGTAAAATAAAAATATGTAAAAATATGCTTAAATAAAAACTTTGTATTTTCAGAGCAACACAATTAGTTTTATTTTGCCGATTTCTAATAATCCCGACTAATTGTCTTATATGTATACATTCTGAAATGCAAAAAAGAATTGAAAATAATAGATAATATAGACGAGCCGTCTCCACCTTTATCTACCCTCGCGCCGGTCTAAATATAAAATGTGAGCGGTGCCACAAGTATTGCGAATTAATCGAAACACGACTAGATCGCACCCCTTGCACCCCTTCGCACCTCTCCGCACCCGTTCACACCCCCGCGAGGGGTGCGGACGTATCTCCTAAGATGTTTGGAGTGCCAACACATTTATTGGTATCTGTGACACTATAACATCGATCTTAGTACCTCGAGTACGGAGGTACTTAGATAGCAAATAGGTGGGTAAACGTGTCTAGATAGTTTAGATTTTAATATAAATCACCCCCATTTTATCAATATTACTACACATTATAAAACAAAGCCTACGTCTGCGTCTGCCTGTCTGTCTGTTCGCGATAAACTCAAAATACACTGCACGAATTTTTATACGGTTTTATCAATAGTTAGAGTGTTTCTTGAGGAAGGTTTTAGAATAAAGATATTTGTTGAAGATGTCGGCAAAAATGAAGGGTCACATCGTCTCATAATAACATGCTCATAGTAAATTATATGTGCTGTAAAGAATCCGTGCGAAGCCAGGAACGGTTGCAAGTATTCCTAAGAAAGGCAACTCTCGCACTAATCTATATTAATAATAAAGCTGAAGAGTTTGTTTATTTGTTTCAACGCGCTAATCTCAGGAACCGCTGGACCGATTTGAAAAATTCGGTGTTGGATAGTCCATTTATCGAGGAAGGCTATAGGCTATACACATACTAATTTAGTTTTAGTAAAGTTTGTATCCAAATCATCAGTAGTCAGCAATTTTTTATGTTATACCTACTTCATTTAATTTGTATTATTTATATATTATATTTTTGATGTAACTCTGACGGCCACGGACCGGAGGACGCGTTAATGGTTGCGACACAGTTTTTAACTAATGCAGGCATTCTCGCACCTAATGTTACTGTTTTCCTTTTCTTTTAGTTTCCAATAAAGATTTATTTATTTATTTATTATATATATCATCACGCTACTACTAATAGGAGCCGAGCACCAATGAAGAATATTTCAAAAACGGGGGAAATCTTTTACGCTACGGGCAATATCAGACGCAAACTTGGTTGAGTGGGTCAGCCAGGAATATATCTAGTGTCACGGAGGACTTTACAAACATACATAAAACGGATACAAAGAGCACCCAGATTCAGAACAACAATCGATGTGGGTTTTAACCTATAACACTTGGCGCAGTATCAAGCAGCGTGACGACCGTTTAAACCACTAAGTCACACGTGGAATCAATCGGCATCTTAGATTTACAATTAATAGATGTCGAAGTAAAATTGTAATAATTATCATAATCTAAATATTGTATCTGTGATATTGTACTTTCTTTAATTTTGTGAATAATATATAATTACTTGCTTGGTCGCATATAATATACTAGCTGAACCACGCAACAACGTTTGCGTCTTCAATTGCCCGTAGCCTGAAAATTTTCCCCCGTTTTTTAAACATTCTTCATTAGTGCTCCGCTCCTATTAGTATTAGCGTGATGATATATAGCCTATAGCCTTAACTCGATAAATGGACTATCCAAAACTAAAAGAATTTTTCAAATCGGACCAGCGATTTAGTATCTCCATTCCAAGTTTCATTGAAATCGGTGCAGTGGTTTAGCCGTGAAAGCAGGACAGACAGACATAGATACTTTCGCATTTATAATATTTATATGGTTTAGAGATTAAAAACATTTATAAACTAGGTAAAGGTATATTTAAAGAACAGCTTCGTTCAAAACAACTCAAATTGAGGATAATCGTTAAAATTTTACAATTTTCACGCTGCGCCATTCTCTCGGCTGAAACTTTAACAAAGGACCTTCCATCCTTCTCACTCGTTGGTTGGAGAATACCTCCGTCCCACTCTACCAAACTTATTGTAATAGTGGTAGCGAAGTTAAGAAAGTATTGAATTATGGACGAATTCAAATGGATGGGTTAATGCAACAAGTGAGAGTCAGCAAAACTTTAAAAAGGTCATGCTATGCACAAATGGAAACGAATGAAATTATTCTATCATATTTTTTCACTGAATGAATGTGGCTAACAGAAAACTCACTAATTAATGAACATTTTTTTAGGTACATCTTTGTGCACGATATACGTAGGTACATCGACAGATTTAATCACCCGAGCATGCTCTACAAGATAATTTTTGGATGGTGTAAAAATCTTGTTTATTTGTTACTCTTTCACTTACTTTTTTATGGAATAAGAGCAGACGTATCGCCTGATAGCAACACCAGAGGCATCGTAAGTGCATTGTCGGCCTTTGGGAGATGGAGAGAGGGGTTGGGGTATGGGCCTCCGGTATCCTCATTCATTCAGTGAAACACTGCACAAGCGCTGTTTCACACCGGTTTTATGTGAGGCCGTGATATCATATATCAACACAACACAAACAAAGTTACATTCACATTTATAATTATAAATGTTAGTATAGACTAGATTCATAAATACGAGATAACCAACTTTAGTATAGTTATGTGCATAAAAAATTACTAATGAAAAATAAATTGTTATAGATATAACGATGACTTTTGCATAAACCCATCCAAAGTCAGCTAAACAAGTATCTGTCGGGCGCAAGAGTCGTAATGAGTTATTCACTAACTCGTGGGTTCTGTACATCATTGTTCATAATTTTTGGGCTCAAGGGTATACCTACGCACCGTTTTTGTTCAAATACTGGGCTTTTTCATGAAAATAACATACTTGCCCTGTCTGCACAGTTAGCCTAGTGGTTTAAACGGCTGCCTTGCCGCTTTCTACTGCGCCAAGTGTTATGGGCTCAAACCTCACATGGGATAACACTATATATGATCCACAAATTGCTGTTCTGAGTCTGGGTGTTCTTTGTGTCCGTTTCATGTATGTGCGTAAAGTCCACCACGACACATGAAGTATATACCTAATGTGGGAGTCGTACTTTTAAATATAATAAAATCTAAAAATTGCTGACTCTACAAACTTTACTAGTAGATTGTTTTTATATTGTAAATTTAAAGTAGTAGTAAGAGTAAAATAAGGCATAAACGACTCTATCTATGAATGTTCGTTATATTCAAAGTTAGAAACACGAAACTATTATAAATAAAATATTTTTTCTATCTGTAAATCTATTTTTAATTCCTCAATTAAGATTAAATGTAGCGTATAAACAACAAATACAAATGAAATATAATCAAACCAATTCCCACGAGATTTACACACGCAATAATTATTTAAAAACCACCCCTAAATATTTAAATGTACCAAACAATGAATTAAAAAGCGGTTAAATTGAAATAATAGAAGCATGTTAAAGGTTGGTCGCGTGGCGTCCACTGACTAATCTGATCCGGTGTGAAGTGGGCGCGTAATGCGCTCTGACGTAAGAACTGTTCCGATTTTAAATTTTAACTGTCAAACGCAGTTTTTTTAATCTACTTTTTTAATTGTTTAATGCACTGGTAAACTAGTACACAGAGATTTATATTAATTCGTGTATTATTCGGTGGTAAAAGTTAGAATTAATTAGGACCTCACTCCTTTTGCTAAAAACCGTATGTGACCCGTTTAATAAATAAATATTTCGGATTTTTAACACACAGCGCCATCTAGTATCAAACTGAGCTGAGCTTTTACTACGGGGATTAGACAACTGATACAAGTACATAAATACTTTTTTTTGTAAATACATACATACTATACATAGAAAAAACCGGCATAAAAGTTATTAAGTAAACAAATCTCTAAGTTAAAGTTGATGCTAATGATCTGGGGTTAAAAGCAACGACAGAAATGCTAAAACCAGTTTCCTGTACGTAGTATCATTCCTATCCTCAAATGTTTGTGTAATCTACAAATATTTGTTTCGGAGTTTTAATGTTTCCTATGTATAATATGTATGTATTTACAAAAAAAGTATATAAGTATTTATATCAGTTGCCTAGGACCCATAACACAAGCTCTGCTTAGCTTGGGACTAGATGCCATTGTGTGTCTAAATGGTTTGTTTAATAGCCAGTAAAGAAGTAAGAATAGTAAGGTATTTATTTACTTAGTAGTAAAAATAATAATTGTCTTACTCGGATATCCGCATATACGGATAACATACACATCACTAGGTCACATCCAGGTTTCTAAAACATCTATTTTAAATATTGATAAATATGGAAATTATATAATTTTTTAATTTCTTTGGTTTATGTTCGTATCCGTATATAACAAAATAACATGTGCGACTACCCTCATTATATTAGTGTACCTCTACTACGTGCTACGTGATGTCCACAATGGTACGTTATCGGCCGGTCGTAGATAATTATTGCATCTACGATAGCTGAACTACTGGTGGTACGGATAGCGTAGCTTAGTGTTCAGAGCGCCATGTCTCTACGATGTGGAAGCATTAAAAGTTAATTACAGAAGTTAAATTGTTTATCAGTAGCTTATGACAAACTTCAACAATATAAAGAGCAATACATTTAATAGTCAATTCTTATTTGTAAATGTTTTACCATTATCTATACTAATATCATAAAGCTGAAGGGTTTGTTTGTTTGAACGCGCTAATCTCAGGAACAGTGATCCGATTTGAAAAAATATTTCAGTGTTGAATAGTCCATTTATTGAAGAAGGTTATAGGTTATATATCATCACGTTAATACTAATAGGAGCGAAGTACCAATGAACAATGTTTTAAAAACGGGGGAAAATTTTCACGCCACGGGCAATAGAAAACGCAAACAAGGTTGCGTGGGTCAGCTAGGTTTAGATAAATGAAATGAATTGTAACAATAATCCATGCTTTAGTACACTTTTTTTATTCCGTAGGTACATCTAACACAACGCCATCTAGCCCCAAACTAAGCAGAGCTTGTATTATCGGTACTAAAGAACTGATAGATATACTTATCCATACAAACATTTGATTCGACCTGGAAATCGAACCCGAGACCTCAACCACAGCAGTCGCATATCACTGCGCCACCGAGGCAGTCGGCAGGCGAGATATTGGAGGGGGAGAAGGTTATATCTTTTCGATCTCCCTTTAAGTAATAAAAATATTGAACACCTGTTCACAAATCACGAAGTCCCTTACCATACTAGGCTAGCCAGAAGGGTTGGTATAAGATTTGCAAATATTTCTACACTTTACAGTGATGTTTTCCAACGTAATTTGCTCCCATATTCGCCTCTTACGTCACCCATGGCATAAATAGAAGTTTTGTAACTCTGAATTCTTAATCCATCACCATACTTAGATTACAACCAGGGGTGTTACGAATATTCGCATCCGCATCCGTAAATGCGGATTATTCGCATTAATTCATACATCCGCATTCACATTCGCATCAATAAATAAATAAATAAATAAATAAATATTTTGGACAATTTAACACACAACGCCATCTAGTCCCAAGCTAAGCAGAGCTTGTGTTATGGGTACTAGACAACTGATATAAATACATATATACTTTTTTTTTGTAAATACATACATATTATACATAGAAAACACCCAAACTTCGAAACAAATATTTGCAGATCATACAAACATTTGGATCGACCCGGAAATCGAACCCGAGACCTCAAGCACAGCAGTCGCTTACGCTACCACTCGCGCCACCGAGGCAGTCAATGCGGAGTTTTTACGGATGCAGATTCACAACAACAAAGTCAACTAAAAACCTATGTAATTTTGTGGAACAAAATTTGTTCTAAAAATATGATTAAATAAATAAAAAATTAAAATTAAATTGATTTTCAGTTATTTATGCACTTAAAATTTAAGTAATAATATCCCAAAATCCACATCCGCATCCGCATCAAATCCGCATCCGCGGATGTGAACTTCTAATAATCCGCATCCGCATCTGCATCCGCGGATGAAATTTTGGCATCCGTAATAACCCTGATTACAACCCATACCACTACACAACATTACTTATAAAATTGTCAAATTACACTTTCCAATTCGGCATCATAACTCCGGCTACGCAGAACATCCCTAGTCTTATCTAAGCCGCCTATACGCCAATGAACGCATCTTCAACTAACAATGCACCCCGCTCTGTCGGCTCGAGCGCTCCACTGATGTCATTGTTCCACGACGTAGAGTTGACGCTTCACTTGGTGTGTGATGTCAGACGACGTCACATGACGCAGTGACCATCCATGTCCGAGCTAGATTGTATGCGGGATTGGGCGATGTCACTGCACGCAGATGTAGTGTCTTGATTGTCGACACTGAGTGGACGAAAACGAGTAACGTTATACATGGTGTTTGAAATGTGTGTGGTCATATCTTAAAAATTATGACCAAACACAATTGAGTTAAACCTATAAAAAGAGTTCTGGAAAATACTTTTCAATGATTATTGGTATTGGATCGATTATAATTAATGGTACTCGTAAATAAATTATTTGAAAGAATCAACGAATAAATATGAAATGAGATAACGACGGAAAGGTTTTCTTATGTACAGGTTTGAGCCTGCCAAACTGACTCCACTGTACCTGAAGGAAAGCATGAGAAGAATCCACGAGTGGTGGTTACCATACTCACTGGAAATTCAGGTGATGGAACAATGCATCATGGTGACCCACACTATGGCAATTTATGGAGATGCTTATGCTAGTTAAAATGCTGTAACGTTCTAGAAAATTTCTTAATTACGGCCGAAAACACTGTCATGTTGCTAAAATACTGGCGGCTAGACTGACTGGCTGGACTCTTTTACGTTGCGTAGAGATGTGGATTCGCTATGCAACTTCTACAGCATTTATTATGGGGAAAGACTTCTTCTTAAAAATAAGTTTAAGTCTACCATCTCAGTCGGCTCTTATGATACTCACAGGATAAAATGGAGTTTTGACACTCCAAGGGAGTAGCCAGATTTTAGTTTTAGGGGGTTTTAATCCTTATAATAATATGTCCCTTTAACCGTGATATTATTATGAATAATAATGAGAAATGTAAAAAATATCGACAGTGTAAAATCATTTGGGGGGAGGGGGGGTTTGTGGGAGAACGGGTATCATGTTCCACCCAACACAAAGGGTGGATCCTCCGGCCAGGCGAGGTGATCATGCCTGGCGTGCCACTGCCCAACAGTTGATGTTGGGATGTTGTATATATGATAATCGGCGCGGGAACTTTATTTGCGCGATTCAGGATTGGTAGTTACTCCGTGTAGTGTAGTTTGTAGGTACAGTGCGTAACTTCGTAGTTCAGTGTATCTTCGGTAGATGGCGCTGTATGTGGAGATCGCCACAGGTTGAACCCCCAAAACCCTCCATAGCTACGCCCAGCTTATACTCTGTATTCTACATAATCATCGTGTTTTCTGCCCTTTTTAAATTGACCACAAAGAACAGATAAATGAAATAGACTTATATTTATTAAGAAAAAGATAGGCAAAGGAACTAGGGATGCTGCAAAGTTCCGATATCTTCAAACTAATATAATATAAAGTAGGTTCTATATAATTATAGTTCGAAGAGACCTGGGTCCTCAAATAAATAAAACAAATACATTTGTGTATTGATTTATTGAGCACGTTCATCTATTATTATTTTACATTATTATTACTATTTCTAAATATTAAGGGTAAACATTGTACTATTACTATTATTTACATTTTGTATTTTTCTCTAACTATTGAACACTACTTATTTTAAGAGTATTTTATTAAAATATTACAATTATTATAATGAGTCACTTGATTAAATCTACTTAATAGTAATTCAGTTAATAATAATAATGAAAACGAAATGACTTTTGTATTAATATGTTTATTGTTTAATTTAAATTATTTTAAAATGTAACTAATATCACTATTTGAATATATTTTCAAAGTTTCAGATTATTATTATTATTGAAATCATTCGTGTTTAGTATTATTATGTATATTTATAGTATTATAAAGTATATTTACAACTTTGTACAGCGTTCTACGCTATCGTTTAAATATTATAATAATTTTCTATGAAACTACTTTGAATAAGTTTTATTTCTACATAGTAAGTAACTGCTACATTTAGTTATTTATATGTTAAAAGCAAGCCTATTTACAAAGTAACGTTATTAATTTGAAAAACAGATATAATTCAGGAGATTCATTCTTTTTCTTACTTTTATGTCTAAAACCATATTTTTGTCATCCCCTTAAGGAATGATTAAAAAAAACAACTGGTGTAGTTCAGTAAGAGGTTATTACAGCTTACAAGCGTGATTTACACATGGGTGAAAAAACTATTGGCTAAGGGTTGTTCTAGTGTAATTACTAATTTAAACACAAAAACCGACGTCAAGAACTGAAATGGGACACACGGGAAGCACCAGCTTTCAAATTAAAAAAGACTCATCAAAATCGGTTCACCGAGTCAAAAGTTATGAGGTAATAAACATAAAATAAAATAAAAAATGCAGTTGAATTGATCACCTCTTCCTTGTTTGAAGTTTTTAAAAATCCAAGATGCTCGTTCTTATTGATAGAACTTTTTGAAGTTGCGTTTATCTTTTATTAGGTAATACATTGTTAGCTGGATAAGTTTCAAGAGAATAATAATGATAGTAAATATTTAAATAACTATAATAGTAATAAATCTGAAGAATAATTCACTTCAAGTCTGTATATAGTAGTTATTTAAATCTAACCTAGGGCTAGCGCTAATAACTTGCAATAATAAGTTAATAAAATGTAAAATTACATCTGGTAGAGAACTCATATTAATATTGTATTTAAATAGCTGTGTATTTAACTTACTGTTTAAGTATGTTAAGTTCTGTTTAATATTTTATTGATGTTCCATGTTATTTCCTTTTAGATTTAATATTCTATCACACATAACTTAACTTCAAAAAAATCTAAAACTCTTAAAATATTTTCCAGTACTAAAATATATCTAATCTGAAAACCCATCATTATTCGTATTGTCTGATGTCGGAGAAGTTCCTGGCGATGGAACCTGCAACTGTCTGCCATACATAAGTTCAGAAGGTGGCATAAACGAGGATAGGTATTCAGGAGGCGGCCGAATAACTGTGGGCAGATACCCCGTACCACTATACGGCGGTGTCAGGAACCTTCGAGACGGGGAGAACTTAAAGCTCTGGTTTGAAAGCGGTGAAAATGCTGATTTCGACTGGTAGTTTTGCATGTAGGGAGGAGATTCTTGCGTCAATTGGTACGCAGTGGAGTTCTCCCCGTTGATCATCATTTCCATTGCTGCTACTACATCGCCCTTGCATCTGTTCAGGATGCCTTCAATTTCGACCCGACTGCGTCTAGGAAATACCTTTATCAGAACATCGACAGGAGATTTTTGGTAGGGAGAAGGATCTTCTGTCGCGGTTTCCACAGTCTCCTTTCTCTCTCGTCTGAACATTTTATATCTGAATTCAGAATTTTCCCAAGATTTTTCTTCCTCTTCTTTCTTGATTGGTAATTCTTCTCTATGTTCTTTCATGGAGAGGTTTTCGGGAGTGAGTGAGGGTTCCGTTTCGTCTAATTCTTCTTCGACGTTAAGCTCGTGGTCGGATGGCGAGCGAGGGGGTGGCGTAGCTAGTGGAGGGGTGTTGACAGGAGTTTTAGAATCTGACTGCTGTTCTGTCGGTGGTGATGGGCTGGAGCATACTTCTGTGATCCGGGCGCGTTTCTGAACTGTTGACAAAGAAAAGTAACTTTTATTGTCTAATAATGCGGTCATTTTTCCTTGTGTGCGGAGCCAGGTTACTTCCAGCTAGGTTGTTAGAGAAGTCGGATAAGTGATCGTAAATTGTAAATAATAATATATTATATAAAAATAATAACAATAATTATTTCTATTAACAATTACAATATTTTAGATTTTCAATTTTCGTTTAGAGCTAGGTATATAATATATAACCACATCCTGTCTAAAAGTGTTTTAAATCACACTTAAGGTGTTTCCTTGTACGAATATATTGGAGTTTCATATACCAGTTTCAACTGCTCCATAAATTGCAACTATAAATTAAACTAAAATTAACAGCAAAAACGAATACAAACGATTAAAATGAAATATATAAGTGTTCACTAAAGAAATAATTCTATCATATAATATCAGTATTGTCAGGACCACAGACAACAGTATTAAGGTTCGTCCAAAGTCGGGCAGATTAAATAATTCGTTATTGGCCGATATAAGAACATACTTTCTTCTTTGCCGTCCGAAACTCGTACAGAAATCAGCCAAAAGAACTATAATTAATGTCTAGTATTTTAATCAGATTGCACTGATACAGTCTCTGCACTGATAAAGTTCTGCACTGATACAGTCTCGTTTAGTGCAAATTCAGTGCAAAAGGTCATATTGCACTCTAGTCAATATCTCAAAGTATCATTACCATTTTCTTCGTAAAACTTTAATTTATGGGTATGAAATCACACTCAAGATCGCATAATATTTCTTTTAAATGGTAACATATATAAACAATATTATAAAACTGAAAACCTCCTTTTACAAAGACGATCAAAACAAAATCTTTTTACTAAAAAAAGCAGTTCTCTAAACGCATTTAATGCGTTTTGTGTTCTTACACCAAAAGTCCATACTTAGAAGTACACACGCTTGAAAGAAAATAATACAGTCGAGAACGAAAGTTTCTAACAATGGATGAACAAAAAAAACTGGCGTATTGCGCACACTAAGTGGAGAGGGGTTGCTACAGACGTTTGAGTGTTCTTTAAGAGGTGAGTAGAATGCATTGCTAGTTTTGTTTTATGTAAAGATTGATCAAGCGTAGAAGACCTTGAGAGGATGTTTGGATGTTTGTTACTCTTTAACTGCTGAACAAATTTACATTACAGTAATATGGCTTAAACATCAGAATAATATAGGACAATTGAGATTTACGCAGGT
Source organism: Spilarctia lutea (assembly GCA_916048165.1). Classification (NCBI taxonomy): domain Eukaryota; kingdom Metazoa; phylum Arthropoda; class Insecta; order Lepidoptera; family Erebidae; genus Spilarctia; species Spilarctia lutea. The sequence goes on along the minus strand of OU696495.1, from coordinate 510,808 downwards.
GATACATCTATAAATGAACGAATAAATGAATGAAACACTACGTTTTATCTTGAAATTTTTATTGGTTGCCAGACAATGGTTCACCTTTAGACAATGCAACTGTTTTTAATTAAACTGGAAGGTATAGTTTAAAAGTGGCCAATTATTCCTAGATTTAACATTTAAAAGATTGTGAGGATAGATGTATAACCATTTGTTACTCTTTCAGATGAATCTTTGCACTTCGTTGGACGTTAGCCACCCGTTTTTCTTCTACTTGATTTACAAATACTAATATATTTAACCGAATTTTATGTTCAATTATGATAAATATATCCTATGTCACTTCTGAATAGTGTCGCTTTCTGTTAGTGAAAGAATTTTCAGGATCGGATCAGTACTTCCGAAGATTATCCCCTAGAATCTTACAAACTAAGTTAGAAACTTAACCTCTTTATAATATTAGTATAGATACATTAATACAACACATATGCTACTATTTATCGCGATAATCGTCATATATACATATTTGTAGAAAGTTTAATATGTATAAGCAGATATAAAACCAACCCAATCATACTACAAATACAATATAAACCACGTAATACATTTTTATACATATACAGTGTAAAATAAAAGTGGTTTTGAATGCAATTAGAAAGTAAGTCGTCAGCAGTGACGTGTGCGAATTTAATGGTTCAACTTATTGTTTTTTTAAACACCAGGGGGAGTCTCGTGCACGGGGGCGGAGGGTAGGAGAGTGGTTGTATCGAGAGTCGAATTTTATGAGTTCGGGTTCATTAAATTGGTTTGTTTGATTTTTAGGTGCGATTTATTCGTTGTACTGTTATACAAATTCAGAGTTAAAATTTATGTTTAAAATTATAGGCTTATTTTTCTAGTGCTTAGTGAACCTGACTACTAAGTCACAGGTCGTCAGTCGTAGGTTTAGTTCTCGTCTAATAAAAAAAATGTGTGAAAACGAATTTTTTTTTAAATGTAATTTATCTGTAGGCAATTTATTCACATGTTTGCAGTATAGGTTTCTATCTACAAGATTTGAGATGAGTCAGGTTCTCATCTAATACTTTTTATCGAGCAATTCTTGTGTGTGTATCTGAATCTCGGAAACGGCTCCAACGATTTTCATGAAATTTTGTTTTCATGAGTATCGGGGGTGCTAAATCAACCTAGCTTAGATCCATTAGTAGAAAATTTACTAATAACAACAGAGTAAAGCTCGGTCATCTAGGGACTTTTTGAAGTTAAACTTCTTTAGAATCGGTGTGATTTCAAACCGGATGCATCGGAAAAAACGACAGGTAAGAGACACAAATACATAAAGTCGCCTGTAATTAGTGAGCCAGAGCGAGAGAGCAAATGTCGGTCGGTCGATTTTGTCGATTTACTGAAGTTTCACTTCTATCGTGTGTGAATTGCACACACACCTTTTTTTATTATACTGTCTGCTTTAGTCGTGAAGTTTAAATACATTTAAATTATTATTATTTAGTAATTACAGGTAGTCAGACTTCTAATCATCTCAGGTCATGTCATGTCTAAAGGGACTTATTGGCAAGTGACTCCAGTTACGCCATAGAATAAACATAAATACATAAAGTAAGTATGTATGAACGTCCTTGTATAACATAAAGGAACCATATAAATTATAGAAATAAAAAGAAAACGATAAAAATGGAATTCCTATAAAGCATATTGAGCATTCAAACAACCACAACCATTAAAATGTAATCGAAACTCTTAAAACGATTTACATCGCTTTATCACTGAATGTACCAGAACGATTCATTGAACACAATCGTCAATGTACACCGTTCTTTGTGAAAAGAACATTGTGAATAAGAAAAAAAAAACACAATCTTATTATACCATAATAAAGGTCCGCCCTCGCCGAAGGAAATGGAAACGAAAAAATTTCATTAGAACAAATATATACTTTTATTGAATTACAATGAAAGCTGGCCATTTTGAATATGTAAGAGTGGAACAGACATATTGTTTCGTCTGTGTGTGAAAGAGAAGAATAGAGGCTATTGAATTGTGTTTTATTTATAAAGACATCTGTTCGTGAATGATGATGTTGATGTGTGTTTTAGCTCCTTTGTGTGTCAACAATGTTTGGGATAATAAAATGTTGAATACAATTAATAATACATATTATTATAGTTATTAATCAGGGGTTCTAGGGGTTTTTAAATGTGGGATGGTTTAAAAATGGCCGCAAAATACAAAAGGGATATAGAGGAACTTTATTGGTCAATTTTGAAGTGTTGTTTGTCAGTTTGAGAAATAGAGTTTATTACTAAAGTGTCAAATATTCATCGGTTTACCTTATTTACTACTTAGAGGTATATGATAATTTAAATAAGATCCTAAAATATGACCATATCAATTTGTGTCATCATTTGTACCACAAAAAATAATGTGTAAGGGCTATGAGTGACGCAGATTAGATGGACAGTTGCAAACCATTATTTAAGAAATATAAAATATTACCACTCCCATGCCTTTACATTCATGAAGTGAAATTTAATTAGATGAAATGTTTTTTTTGAAAAGAACATCATTATGTAAGTACCTCCCTACCAGTTGTCATATTGATGGTATTTGATCACACTATATTCTGTCTTATTTTGACATGCAATAAACACTATAAAATCTGAGCTACATTTATCAATATATTAAAATAAATATTCTTTTATTTCATATCAGTGTAAAATGCAAAAATAAATTGACAGGTTCTATAAATGGTCGGAAAGGTGCAAATCGTAAGTAAGTAATTGTTTTTAGTCTGGAAGGTAAAAAGAGAAGTAACACCAATAGTCTTTAAGAGGCCACTGCTTGACATAGGCCTCTCATTAGCAATGAGATTTCTGCCTATTACCACACTGGCAAGACGGTGTGGTTTAACGTTTGTTTCCAATTTGCCTGAGAAAAGTAAAGAATGGAGAAAGAGTGAAGGTATTACCATTAAGACTGCAAAATTTCGGAGAAACTGATATCACGTACCTACTCCTATCCTTTTTTTTGTTGACGGGGAGAAAAATCCCTACGGATCTCCAGCTAGTCGGGGACACAGGAGCCAGGAGTATGTGGTATTTCCGCTAAAAAACACTGAGACGACCGGCCTCTGGAGCCTGCCTAATCTGGGAGGACCCGGACCATGTTATTTCAGGTCCTCCCCGAATTAACGCCGTGCCTTATGAGGCCCTGTCCCAGGAGAAAATTATTTCCTCCCTTCGATCCCAGTAATGTAGGCTGATTGTACGGCTATGCATCATGCCGTTGTTCCGACCGCAGCAATGCCGCCCGCGGTTCCACCGACGGTTTCTATCGCTGACGTCTTCTTCATTCGGGATCGGTCCTCTCCTGATCCCGTTCGGCGTTCAATGGTATCTTTCTGGAGCATTACAGCTTCGCAGAAAGAGACCACTACGTGACTTTACCTACTTCTATCCTGGGTAACGATTGGAGAGATAGGAGGTGGTATCTCTAGTCGTCAGAAAGGGGCATTGATTCGTAATGTATCCTACTAATATTATAAACGCGAAAGTTTGTGAGTATGTTTATTACTATTTCACAAAAAACTACGGAATGGATTTTGATGAAACTTTACAATAATATAACCTATACATCAGAATAACACATAGACAAGAATTTATAAAGATACTATTTTGCGAGGCAAACATTGTCCGCGGTTAGCGTGTAGCATCGCGGGGTTCAGCTAGTCTTTCATATATCTGTAGTATCAAGAAATTAATGTCAGAGTTTGATGATCATTTTAAGACAATATTGAGTCATTGTACACTTAATTAGGAAAATAAATATCTTCTCTAAAAATGTGTGCGTCATAGTAATTATCTGTTATAACTCACATGTTTGTCTGACTTGCGTTTTTTTGTATTAATCAGTACACAAAAATAATTAATATAATCTAAAATCAAAACTACTCTTCTCTCTTTTAAATATCTAGTTTTCATTTCAATAACACTTTGTAGAAAATTTAATAAAGGTTTTGGATTAATAAACGTATACAATCATCCTTGATTGCTTTATTGATGCTAATACAAAAAAAATACACACAATTTTAAGGGTAGTAGAACAACGCTGATTTCAAAATGAACGGGCCGGCTCGAACGGGGGGGTACTAACCTCTCACAGAAAACCGACCTAAAATTACAACATTTGTGCTGTCGTGTTTCGTGAAATAATGCAGATGCATCTCAATAGGCCACTATAGTGTGGGTCACCATGCTGTATGTGATAACAGGCCATTGCATTTCTACGATCTATTTGACTGTAGTTTATTAAATGACATTCGCTCAGCCTATTGCCGCTAAATGTTGGATGAAGAGCCCCCCCAAGGAGCGTCTGACGACCCGGTTTTGGGTCCGCATCCTTTATTCACATTGGCATCCTAATTGTAATTTAACCATATTTATTTTAATTCATCTTTACTTACTACTGGGATATTTTTGTTATCCAGTTTACATATTGATACTGTTAAAATTATTAGTTTACTGAGTAACTTGACCTAGTATTTTTTGGTAATCTGTGAGCAATGGTGTTGGTTACGTGTTCAAAAATTTTGTGTACACATTGTATCTAGCTATAATTTAACATGTATCTGTTTTTTGTTCCAATAAATAAAATATAACCACCGCAGTATGGTGACCAACTCTCTTGAATTCTACATATGCTTTTCATCTGGCAGAGCAAAGTCACTTTGTGCAGTCCCATACATACTCGTAAAAAATCGAATAAAGCAAACATTAAAAATAAATACCTCATTCATACACAGTCCCATTTAAAACAATAACCGTCCCTGTACTCCACAGCACCATGTCCAAAAGCGTACACGTTCTGTGCGCAATGTTTCTTGTTAATTTATGTGTCTGTTTATAACACTGGCCGGTGTACAGAACAAAGACCGCAATGGATTGTGTTTGCAGTAATTTGACTGCACCGCGGTAACTATTGTTTAGGACAGCACGGGATTGCGTCGACAGGGCCGAACTATGAACTTATTTATATGCATACGCATATTTTATGTTTATTAAAATGTTAAGTTGTCTTGTATGCTTCAGAAACTCAAAAAGTGTTTTATATAGTTTACCCACCTACGGCGAAGAGAAAAAGGGGGGAATGTTTTTGGCAGTCTAAATTCATTTGTATGTTCCACCGTAGCCCCTACACTATTGAACTTGAATTATATTATTTTAACGAGTGAGGAGTCAAAAGATTCGTAACAATGGCCCAGCTGACATTGGCTATATTATTATAATCAATAGTTTTCGCGTAGTCTCTACCGTGGGAGAGCTATGCTATGTGGCATGAATGGGTCGGCTCGACCGGTGTGAAATAGCGTTTGCGCTGTGTTTCACCGAGTGAGTGCGGATACCGGAGGCCCATACCCCAACCCCTCCCCCCATCCCCCAAAGGTCGGCAACGCACTTGTGATGCCTTTGGTGTTGCGGGTGTCCTCTGCCCCAACTAGGGGACATCTTAATATATATCAATCTCGTGTCACAATGTTTGTACTCAATGGACTACTAAACCACTTAACCGATTATAATAAAATTCGCACACCATGTGCAGTTCGATCCAACTTGAGAGATAGGATAGTTTAAATCTCAAATTATAGTCGCAATTTTAATTTATTGCTAATTATTTGTCTGTTATTATTTGACAGTCACAATTATCTGTTAACTCCAAATTATTCTAACAGATGTCGATACCTTTCGACTGGGTTGAGTAAGTAATCAATAGATGGCGCTGCTATGGTAAATCTATAGGCTATATTTTATTTTGGAAAAAAATAGGGTTCCGTAAGATATTGGGGTTTTTCGGACACAAAATGTAAAAAATCAACCCTATACGGGGGAAAATTTTTCGCTACGGGCAATAAAAGACGCAAACGAGGTTGCGTCGGTCAGCTAGTAGGACTATAAGTCAAGTAAGACGTCAGCTTTGTTCCTCATTTCTCATCAATACAAGCACAATGTGCCACAGCAAGATGGCAGGTTTTAGCGTACCAACACTTTATTTTATGTTTGAATTTCAAAACATTAATTCTGAAACAAAGTACACTCAAGCACATAATGTTTACACTGACACAAAGTACAGTCTCGGTCATAAATCTCTCAGTACAATGGTACAGTCGGCGGTGTGCCGCCCGGAGTGGTTCAGCGACGCTTTGTGCCCGAGATTTAGTGCGCCTGCCCGTGACTGCATTACTATTCATTTGTGTGTGTTACTTGCGTCTCCATAACCCTAGGAAGGGGTTTAGTTCATTTGTATACAGAACTATAACTTGATATATTTACAAGGTACTGTGAATGAGAACTGTCGGTTAAAAATGTTAGGGTTATTTGGATCCTGGTTATCAGCTCGACGATGCTTATAGTTTACATTTACATATCTAGTAAAACTGAACTTTAACTTTGGTAAGCATCAAATAATAATTGTCTAATCTACAAGTAGACATTTTAATGTAGTACTTGCACAAAAAAGAGTAGTATTACTGAAGAACCAAACAACCGCTTGTGACTCTCACTTGAGCAAAGCGTTTAGACAAAACAAACTAACATCCATTCTTTCAATACACCAGCACAAAAAAAAAATAAGTGTGTACACTTATGTAGACGCGTTAGAAGTTATACTTCTTTGGCGTATGGAAAAAAAATAATTAAAATGCAGTAGTGATTAACGATAAATATTAAAATTAATCAAAAAGATTTTATTTAATTCAATAATATTTATTTATTCACACTGTTTAATTGTACTGTTACAAAACACGTGTTCTAAATATAAAAATACTAGAATATACAACTTGAACATAGTTATCGATTTTCATGCCACCTAGAACTAACTTCACGATGTACAATTCAGGTGTCGGTGCGCGCGCTAAGTAAAAATTCGCTCTCATCATTTTTCTCCATCGCGCCAAAAGAAGTATAACTTCAAAAAACACTTGTAATTTCTATTCCTATTGACAGTTCACATCCTGCCTACATATTTCAGAATACCCCTGTACGGATATAATTTAATACAATTTATTAATAAACCGTGTCAGTGCACACCGAATGTTATATAACAAGTATTAATAGTATTACTCGGATATTAAAATCGCAATAACGTGTCACACAATAGGACGGGTCGGCGTCATATTAAATACTCTTTGTCATTCGACTCTGCTCTAAGGGTTGTCACAAGTTTACAATTGAATATTTATTTTAAACTCGTTTTTACCCGTGACTCCACTCATGGTGATGTCGTTTATCGTTATGAAAAGTAGATTATGTCCTTCTTCAATTTTCAAGGTATCCCCGGGCTAAATTTCATCAAAATAGTTCCAATGGATTGAGCATGGAAAGATAACAGACAGACAAACAATTTTTGTTTCTTTTTAAGACTAGCAGATTATCTCAAGTTAAAAAAATAAAATTAGTTTGCTTGTCTTTGTGTAAATTTTAGGGACAAAAGTAGATGATGATCTCATTGAGATGTGGTTCTTGTAAAGGATGTTGGAAATACCGTGGACTAGCTTTACATCCAACGGCAAAATGCTGGAGCGAGCCACGTGAAGAGGGAACTGATGTCAAACATAGAGAAGAGGAAAGTGGCCTTCTTTGGACACATACAAAGGGGCACTTAACATGAATTCCTGCGGTTTCTTTTAGAAGGAAAAATAACTGGCAGGAAGACACCAGGTCGACCAAAAAGGAAATGAATTGATGACATCAGGGCCTCGACTGGACTAGAAACATATCACCAAATAAAAGAGACCGCTCAAGATCGCGAGGGATACGTCTGCAGACCTCCAAACTTCATTTTGAAGATGGCACCTACATGATGATGATCTCAGTGTCTACTTGTTTTTCTGTCTCTCTCTTTTCTGTGTATCTCTTTAGTTCGTTTGTTTCTAGATAGTTCAACTAAATAGTAAATAATCTTAGAAGATCTGAGTTTTGATCTCATTTCAAGATTGACACATAAAGAATTGAAATAAAATAAATGTTTACTACAATAATTGTAATTTTAGGTTTATGATAAAACTAGCTAACCCACGCAACCTCGTTTGCGTCTTATATTGCACGTAGCGTGAAAATTATCCCGTTTTTGAAACATTCTTTATTATGTGCTCCGCTCCTATTAGTAGTAGCGTGATGATAGCCTGTAGCCTATATATATATATATAAATGGACTATCCAATACCGAAAGAATTTTACAAATCGGACCAGCGGTTCCTGAGATTAGCGCGTTCAAACAAACAAACAAACTATTTAGCTTTATTATATTAGTATAGATTATAACGATCGAACAAAATAAAATACTATAATCTCCTACGGCGCAACCCTGGCTGATTGAATTGCAATAGAACACTAATTCCTCAATCAAATGTATAACCACATCAAACTATATAACAGCAAATCTCAACTTTACACTATCACAATAAAATTCAATTTCGCACGACCCTCGCATAATAGAGTTCACCAACAATTGGTTTTATTGTTACCGCCCGCCGATTCAAAGTTACTCCGTTCGAAAATTATGTATTTTAAATTTAGATTTTATAACAAAGGATTTAAGGTTATAATTACTTTGATAGATTTAGGGGTAGTAAATAATAGGTGTCGTGAACAATCGTAGCGGGTAGTCGGATGCATTCAGGGCTGCTAATCACTTGAGAATGAACTAAACTCGAGGGTACAAATTAGGGGTCATGATTCGGGGGTGTATTTATTAAATTTGCAGTCATTTGGATATTAATATTGATAGAGGGTTGTTTGTATGGTCCGATCGACAAATGTTCATTTCTATATGTGATTTAGGGAGAAAGTTGATAAAAAGGTCAATTAATTGTTTGGTTTTAGCAAAAAATAATAATTACTGTTTAAATTCAATGAAATTTCTTTATCAATTCTCTTACATTGCCTTCCTTCCTTCATCCTTATTAGATCCTTATTAAGGTAATTATCTAATTCTATTCCCATCAGTTAGTTCCTTTATTGGTATCTATGAAATGAATGAAAATATTAGCTTTATTTCCAAATAGATATAATCAAATTATGTTTCATTAAAATGTGAGCTAAAATTTATTCCCTTACGTAGAGAAATTGCTCAAATGACTGTGTAATATCAAATCTTACAAAACTGTACATGCTAGAAAACCTCTAGCATGTACAACTAAAACAGAAAATCTAGCTAATACTCTCGCGAACGACTTTCCTCCAAATTTTGTCTCCGCATAGAAATACGATGGGTCCTAGACCTTGCAATTGTACAGCCGAATGGCTTGTTAACCATGTATTATTATTTACTGCCTCGGTGGCATAGTGGTAGCGTATGCGACTGCTAAGCTTGAGGTCTCGGGTTCGATTCCCGGGTCGGACCAAATGTTTGTATGATCTGCAAATATTTGTTTCGGAGTTTGGGTGTTTTCTATGTATAATATGTATGTATTTACAAAAAAAAAAGTATATAAGTATTTATATCAGTTGTCTGGAACCCATAACACAAGCTCTGCTTAGCTTGGGACTAGATAGCGTTGTGTGTTAGATGTCCGGAATATTTATTTATTTATTTATTTTATTTATTTATTTATTAATACCTAACTGATCAGGAAATTCTAAAAGCAAAATACACCCATAACTCGTTTATGAAGACTGTTCAAAAGTTCGCCAAAAATACACAAACGTTTGCCCCAAACCATAGTTTAAAGCTTCAGTCACAAAGCGGTACCAGGCTCACATAAAAACAAAAAGTATTTATTTCAAAAGTTCTTAATTGCGTTATATTAACTGAAATACGAGGGACGGTAATTAGCGGCCACTCACCGTCTAAATACTCTGAATGAACTCTGAAGGACTACGTATATTTGGTCAGCGCTGATTGTTAGGTACAAGAACCGCCTAAGGACACCATGAGCTGCTCTTAAAGTGGGGTAAAGGGTTGGGTCTTTGGTTGCATGCTCGGTTAAAAATCATGATGATGAGATATCAATGTTCAGAACTAAATCTATCATTGAGAGAGAGAGAGAGAATGTTTATTTTAATGTATGCAAAGATTTCTTTTGTATGTCATTCACCGGAGTAAAGTCACCTTGTCAAGCCACCCGCTGCATTTTTATTTCAATCGCCCTTAAAGTCCGAACAATCAATGTCTTATTAATTTTAATGCTAAAGTTTGTAAAGACATTTTTTACTCTTTCACGTAAATACGTAATATATATTTTAAAATACATTATATAAGAATGTTTAGGAATGAGATTTTGCTTATTGAAAACTTAAGGTTATTATATTTTTCTTCTTTATAATTCGTTTATCATATACTAGGTGAACCCCGCGGTGCTACCCGCGATACGACCATAAACGCGGGCAATGCCGCGAGGCGAAGCTAGTATTTTTTTAAATTGTAGCCTATGTGTTATTCTGATGTATAAGCTATATTATTGTAAAGTTTCATCAAAATCCATTCAGGACTTTTTGCGTGAAAGAGCAACAAACATACTCACTTACATACCTACTCACAAACTTTCGTGTTTATAATATTAGTAGGAAGCTAGATGGATAAGTCTTTATTTGTACGGCATTGGTACGATAAAATATAAAGGTACGTATATGTGAAGCAAAAACGTTGTATCACTTACTACGAAAATTGGCATAGGAGAATTGTGGAACAGTTAAAGTTTAAGTAAAAGTAATGCAGAAAGGAAAAGAAAAAACGAAGTTTTTTTGATGGTAACGTCACAGGTGCGTTGCCGGCCTTATGGAGGATGGGAAAGGGATAGTGGGAGTGGTTGGAATATGGGCCTTCGGTATCCTCACTCACTCGGTGAAACACAGCGCCGTGGTATTACTGCGGTCGAGCCGGCCCATTCATGCCGAAGCGTGGCTCTCCCACAAGTGGTCGAATGTCGGTCACTGGGCAACCAATAGTTGTCTGGGATACATATGCCAATACAATGCAAATATTGTAAAGAGCATAGCTTTTTAATATTCCACCATAACCATATCTTCAAGTCAGATAAACTATGGAACACGGTTAGTTTTAAACACTGTAGTTTTATCTCCTTATTTCACTTTATCTCCCCTCATTCTTATCAACGCAATGATTCTGACACTAATTATACTACATCAAGGGCAAACTAACATGAACACAGTCCATATTTATTAACAAAGGGCGGCATTGAACTTGATGCGATTGAATTATAACATTTATGCTAATAATGAGACAAATATGCACGTTTGGGAGGAACTTTTTTTTTATAATCTTAATTAATTTAAGGGTTTTTATTAAAAAGTAATATGTTAGCCCCATCGTGGCTTATTCTATGATACTAACTACCTTGGAGACAGAGGAAGTCGATGTTGTGCAAATATCTCAAATAGGTCTAACACCGCATTTGTATTAGGATTACTTAAGATAGTGATGAAAAGTCCTACATTGTACACATTAAAGTTATATTTGCACATCAACGAGTTCCTTTGGTTTCGATTTTTGACACAATCAACAAGCAAGTGTTGGACATAGCGGGAGGAACTTTCAGATAAAGATTTTATGAATAGGCTTTGTGATGGATGAGATGCTCCGCTACCTTAGTGGTATGTAAAACAGTGATAGATATTCAATTTTAAGATGCCTTATTTTAAGACTTATGAACATCTTTAATAATATCAATAATTGCACTTGTGCACTATAATATCTCCTGCGTAGTTGGCTGGTCTCCGTTGAGACTGGCCGCCGTGGCCGTAATCGGCTAGGAAACTATCAATTAATATATTAACTTGGATAACTCTTATCCAACCGTCTGATCCACGGAATAAATACAAAGATTTTGATCTGAGTCTAATCCCAAACTAGGCATAACCTGTAATATGAAACCAAGATTACTGATAAATTTTCTTCTATAATTTTGAACACTAGCCATTGCCCGCGAAATTAACTTCACCGATTATTTCTTAACCACAAATTTATCCTTTAAGAGGTGTTGCCGTGTGCTTATTTTATTATAAGTATATTTTCAAGTTTTCTTGTTTCCACAGTGCACTATATATACCTACATTAAAACATGTTAACAAATAACCAATAAGAAATACTATTCGTTTTATATGAATAATAAAAAGAAAAGATATCGAATGTCTCTATACATCAATAACAATCAGAATATTCTCCCTACACAAAACATTCGTCAATATTGCAAGTAACTTGACTCTTTTAATCAGCCAACAGGAAAAAATACACCAATGTGTACTGTGTACGAACTGTGTACTGTGTACAATCGTAATAAAAAATTTGAAGAAGCCTCTGAAACTCGCGGGTGAGGTTACGGACAGGAAAACTGTTTGTTTTTGGTTCAGATTTGTTTAAATCACGAAATAACCGCATTTGTTTTTTTTCTATGCCTACTAATTTATAAATTTAAAAGTTTGGATGGTTGTACGTGGTTGTAGCTACTTACCTAATGACCAGAACAGAATGCTCAACGATTGTACTTTTAGTACATTTCATCCAATTTCGTTGAGCAGTGCTGGTCATTGGTACTAAGATGAATATACTCTGGGATATGACAACCAAGAAATCTATACTAACGCGAGCGAATCAGTGGATAAGAAATAATATTATGTTAGGTTTTGAATAAATAATATTAAATAGTCGAATCGATTTTGTCGATTATGGGTACATTTAATTTCTGATACTGGCAACACGCGAAAAAAAGGAAAAGAAAACAAATGAATTTTCGGGTAAATGGAAATATATAGCTGGAGAACAATTATTAAAAGGGTAGTCAATAATTCGACGCGTGGGAGAAAAACTGGAAATTATAAAAGGTGGAATTGGCGGGTTGACTAGAGGATTATTCTCAGGACCAGCAACGAATGCGGACGGGTCGAAAAGTGTAAGCTGCTGTTTGAAGAGAAAATGTAGCTACCTCCCAACATAACAGACGTGAGTTTTATTACACAATATAATTAACATGAGTATTACTATAATTATAAGTCTGAAAAGTTTGTTTGTAAGTTTGCTTAAGCGCGCAAATGTCTGATGTTTTGGTGTTGATTGGATAGGCAACATAACCCACAATTACGCCACATACAGCAATGAGAGCTGAGCACAAAAAATTCCATGCGAACAAAATTTATAAGTACCTTTTGAGATGCGCAGACAAAATTGCGAGGTCATTTAATCAAAATCAAAGTAGCTATTAACTAATTTATTTCTATTAGGTACAGTCTCCATCATCCAAACTTGACCTCAAATATCGATGTTCATTACAAATTCAATAAAATATACTTGAAATTTTAACAACTTACATTGAAGCGAGCGCCCTACAAAAGTATAGAATAACCGAATAATGAGATGTTTTAACAACACTCGAGCATGACCGGCCATCGAAACCTTTTCACAAAGAAAAAAATCGCTATACGAATCAGTAAGTGGCAACCCTTATATCTTAGAAACCATTTAACCTACAAATATGAACTTTAAACGTAGCACGTTAAAGCTTAAAACTTAATTAGCAGTTTTGTGTGTGACGTAAAAAATCTTCACTACTATTATATGTCATTGCAAATTCTATTTAATCTAACAGTGATAAAGTTTAGTATTAAATGTTAATGATTTATTTTATAGTTATGAAAGTGATATAGAAATAGGTATTTTAATAGAAGTGTACAAGGTTTAATTTAATTTGTATTTGTTGGAGTGTGGGGTAAACGGTTCAGTAATCGACCGGAGGGTAGCGAGTGTGTTTGATATGTTTGTGTTCAGGTTCAAGTGTGGATGTTATATTGGGTAGATTGATTCGATTAGAACAGATACGTGATCAGATGAAATTGGATATTCATTTTGTTTTAAAAGAAGATATTTACGTTGCTATTTTTGGGTGCGACTGTACTTGATAAGCCCTTCAAGATTTGTACTAAGTAGCTATTGCTCGCGGCTTCGTTCACATGAACTTTTTTATTTCGTGTTTCCAAGTTTGAAAATCAAGAACTGCCTAATAATCGTTCATCCCTTTATTGACTGCCTTAAAAGTAATAGTTTAGTTTTTTGTATACTTTTATACAAATTACTTTTTTCCTATCCATCCAACGTGTGCATCTTCTGAAACATTATCCCTTTCAAACACCAAAAAAATACTCATTTTATTACATCCAAACCTAAAATCACTTACAAAATACATCCCACCATCAAAAGCCTTTAAATTCACCCTTTCAACCCTTAAATTGAGCTCTCGTTATCCCATCTTATACAATAAACATCCAGGTTGCATCCCTGACCACACGCCTGAGACAGACATATACGCAACAACAAGTGAGAGCGAGACAGCTATATGTTTCAAGTGGCACTTGAAATATAAATGGTATCGGATCGCTGACGAATGAGATGGGTATAGCTGTATCGCATAAGTGGGAATGGGTGGGGGATATTGAATGCGCTTGAGTGGCCAGCAGTGGTATAGATGTTTGAAGATGTACTTGTGAAGTTGCTCGCATTAGAAATGTAGTTGATATTTTAGATTTGCTTAAGTTTAGTGTAAATAAATCTCTATTGATGATACAAATAAGTGCTATTGTTGAATGTTGTTGTTGGAAATTGGAATCAGAAGAAAGTTCAGTGGGTTCAAAAGTAATTTAAAGGTGCGGAAAGCCTACAGGATAATTGTATTCAACCTGCAAATTTAAAAAATCTGTCACCGACCAAACAATTAACTAATTAATTAATTCCTGAATTTCCATTAACTTTGTATCTGAATGTGTCTGGCTGTAAATTATTATCTATCTATACAAATAAATAAAATTGGAGTGTCTGTTTGTAATATTAAAATAACCGCTTTCTACTACATACATATGAATGTATATACGGTACACATACCAAAATATATATTTTTAAATTTTTTGTCTGTCTGTTTGTTCCGGCTAATCTCAGGAACCACTGCTTCGATTTTTAAAAATTATTTCGGTGTTGGATAGTCCATTTATCGAGGAAGGCTGTTGGCTATATATCATCACGCTACTACTAATAGGAGCGGAGCACCAATGAAGAATGTTTCAAAAATGGGGAAAAATTTTCACGCCACGGGCAATATAAGACGCAAGCGAGGTTGCGTGGGTCAGCTAGTAATATATATAAATGTAGGTACTAGCTGAGCTTCGCGCTGTTACCCGCGATACATAAAAAGCCACAAGTAACGCCGTTGGGCGAAGCTAGTTTATCTGCTGGTGAAAGTTCAATTAAAATTAGCCCTGCAGTTCCAGAGATTAGCCGGAACAAACACACAAACAGACAAAAAATAAAAATAGCATTTTTGATGTAAGTGTAAATCTTCTCATTTGCCCATTGATGCAGCAATAAGCCGCTATGGTGTGGGGCACCATGCTACATTGTTGCATTGTCTGCATTCGCAATGAGTATGGTGAACACCACTTTTGGATTCTGATCGTGCTTACCATTAGACAGTCACTTTGGCAGGCTAATACATAAAAAACTTGAAGCTAAGCTCTTTCAACTAATAGGATGAATTAAGATAGATTTATTGTTAATTTTGCGGTTACCATTTGTTCAAAGTATTATATTACGTCACCACTATTTCGCAGAAGTGACGTCATATCGGACAGTTGTGACGTAACCCGATATTGGCCACAGATTGTATCGAACAATTATTGTATCGCGTTACTGCCATTATTTTTGTGTACTTATTCACTCTATTAGTGGTTTTTTGTGTCTATTGTTCCTAAGATTAGAAAAATATATTTTTGGATATCAAGTTAGAGTTTGTTTGTTCGATTTAACACGCTTATCTGAAGAATTAATCAATCTATCAATAACAGCTGTGTCAGAGAACAAAGATGCAAGAATCCGAAAATATTTTTTTTAGATAGGTTCGCAAGCGAAGATGGTGTAGGTATTCCATTAATTTTGTTTGTAGTTTCTAGAACTAAGTAGTTTATGCTTTAACTGGTAGTTTCCTCAATCTAATAAAGTATAAAAGGTTTTTTAAATACTACCTCGTTGGCGCAGTGGTAGTGTACGCCAGGCGCTGGGAGGGGCCCGGTTGTGTTAATAAACGCATTCCCCGGACCCCTCCCTTCTCAGGCGCAGAGTTGGCACACCGTGTGGTTTTAGTCGGTTCGATTCCGACACACCGCCCCGCCGCAAACCCCGGCGGGGTGACGGCCCGAGGAGGTTTCCACACGTAAAAAAAAAAAAAAAAAAAGTGGTAGTGTACGCGACTGCTGTGCATGAGGTCTCTAAATGTTTTTATCTATAAAAATAAATAAAATTGGAGTGTTTGTTTGTAATATTAAAATAACCGCTTTCTACTACATGCATATGAATGTATATACGGTACACATACCAAAATATCTATTTTTAAATTTTTTGTCTGTCTGTCTGTTCCGGCTAATCTCTGGAACGGCTGGACCGATTTGAACGGGACTTTCACTGGTAGGTAGCTGATGGTACAAAGAGTAACTTAGACTTACATTTTTTAGACTAGCTTACCGTCGACAATAACCGCGGGTAACACCGCGGGGTTCAGCTAGTGTATAATATGTATGTATTAACAAAAAAAAGTATAAGTATTCTATAACTCAATCTAGCTGTCATAATATAAGTTCTGCTTAGTTTGAAGCTAGATGGCGTTGTGTGTGAAATGTTCGAAATATAAAAATAAACAAAAATTCGACGTAGACTTTTAAGTGTAGTAATTTCTTCTCCATCACATTCCAATATCGGCAATGTAGGTTTTGATTAACAATAACAACCCTGCAATACCTATATCAATAATTGTAAATATCTAGGATTAACAATTGATACTAACTTCAATTGGTTATTGTATGTATCTGATGTCTGTAATAAGTAAGTTAAGTTAAATATCGACTGAACCAAATCGGATAGGTACCTCTTTTTTCTTTTTGTTCATAATTATTAGGCCAAGGTTTGTATATGAGAAAATTAAGATATATATCTACTTTATTTTTTCTCTCGCGACTGTACGCTACCTGTGGGAATCTGAGGTGGTACCAACTTCGCCGGGTCACCTAGTAATGTATACAAATGCTATGTTAAATAGCTTAAAATAAGAGCGCATCTAGCTACATAACATTTTCGTTTAGTGAATTTTATTTTTTGTAATAGATTTAAGATTCTCTTTTGTAAAATACCTAAATGAAAAAAGGTACATATACCTACGTTAACGATAGAAATATTAAAATAGATATCGTGCGCTCCAAATACCGAATAATACCGAGTCGATTGATTCAATGATTTGGAAATCCTTTTCATACATCAATATTGATTCGGAGTTTGGGTGTTTTCTATGTATAATATGTATGTATTTACAAAAAAAAAAGTATATAAGTATTTATATCAGTTGTCTAGTACCCATAACACAAGCTCTGCTTAGCTTGGGACTAGATGGCGTTGTGAGTTAGATGTCCGGAATATTTATTTATTTATTTATTATTTATTGATTGTTTATTATTTATGTTTATCGTACAATAATATAATTGTGTATGATAAGATATAAATTGAATAAGAAAGAAGAATAAAGACAGTGTTTTCAATTGGTTTCACAAAGGAGCTAATTCGCTGGTTGCAGCAATAACGGGCCGTCTCGACCGGGGCGGTACTACCTGCGCACAGAAGTTCAACCTAAAATGACAGCATTCGTGCTGTCGTGTTTCGTGGGTGAGTGCGAGACCGGAGGCCCAATTATACAGAAGCATCAATGCAGCCTACCAACTTGACTCTACTCTGTCTGATGGAAAATATGAGCAGATTCCAAGAGTAGTGGTCACCATATTCAATGCGAATGCAGACAATGCAACAACGCAGCATGGCCACCCACACTATGGCGGCCTATTGACGTGTATGTGAATCATTAGGTCATATAAACTATATGGTAACAAAAAGACCAAAGTTAGCTAATAAGGCCAAGTTATCTCATTTCCAATGCCCTTAAAAGTACAAACCAACATTTGACCAAACATTGGAATGATTCGAACGATTACGAAATATGGGACTCGCAGTTTACTTTTAATTTGTACTCAAATATTACTAAAACTTTAACCATTAGCGGTAAGGTCAATTGATAGATAAACTTTAGTAGTTTAATTGATTTCTGATAATTACTATGATTGCATAAATAATTATCAAGAAACGTTTTGCCTTGCACAAATCTGTGAGACAAATCGTCTACTGCGGTATTACTCGTACCTATCGGTTTTACCGGTACTCTCATCTCAAATCGACGTTAGCCATCACTAATCTATACAACGTAATAAAATTGAAGTGTATGTTTGTCATAAAAATATATTTGTATACACATTACATATAACAAAATAACTTTTTCCATTTTTGTCAGTCTGACGGTCTGTCTGTCTGTTTGTTACGGCTAATCAGCTGGACCGATTTTGACGGTAATGAGAAGTAACTTAAGTTACTTTTTTTTAGACTTACTTTTGGCCCGCGGTGTTACCCACGGTTGTAAAGGTGAAAGAATCACTCAGCTGTTGACAAGTCTACAACCTACAAAACTGAGAGGTGACCGCTCAAACCAACAAATATAAATATATATATATATATATAAGTGAGACAGTGTAATAACTATAAGCCACGCCCAGTGTGATGACGTCAGGACCCAGGTGTAATCACGGTGTACTTTTGAATAAGCCATCTGCTCTTCGCATTTGCTCCGTAGTTCAGGCCCCTGCGTTATGCGTGCAGTCAATATAATAACATGACATAGCAGTTATAAAATGAGTGAGCAGTTGATGTACAGTGTCCTGGGTCCATAAAATGTGGATATAACACATAGTCGCACGACACTGTCACATTCCGTCTCACGCCGCAATATCGTAGCAATGTATTGCTTGTGTACGGTAAAAGTTATAAGCGAACGCAGTATTTGGAAAAACGCCCCGCTCGCACTGAGGCATTACGTGAAAATTAATGGAAGTCAGTTACAAGTTAGAAAATCGCGGGTTATTTGATCTAATAATAAGCATTCGCGTATTATAAGTGGCTGTCAGATACGATTATTACTATCTCGAAGGCTCGAAAGTTTTGAATAACATTTGATTTAAACAACCATTCAAACCACAATAAATTAATTCGAACCAGTTTATTGTCTGTTATGCCGCAACATGGTTCTCACATGTAAAATAAGTACACAGTTTATGTAAAATTTTAGAGAATTAGATTAAGAATTTAATTGTGGAATTGAAATCGTCCTCCCTCCTCCCAAGCGATTGCCGAGCACACGAGTTTTCATAAGAAACTGGTGTCCAAACGCACTAAATACACACAGGGGCGCTCATAAGCAATATGCTCTTATTGGTTGATCGATTTTTACGTTTTGATTTCACTAACGACACAATCCAAATTAATTATGCATTGATCTAGTTCATTTTTATTTAATTTTTTGACTGCCTCGGTGGCGTAGTAGTAGCGTATGCGACTGCTAAGCTTGAGGTCTTGGATTCGATTCCCAGGTGAGACCAAATGTTTGTATGATCTGCAACGGACTTTGGGTATTTTCTATGTATAATATGTATGTATTTACAAGAAAAAAGTAAATAAGTATTTATATCAGTTGTCTAGTACCCATAACACAAGCTCTGCTTAGCTTGGGACTAGATGGCGCTGTGTGTTAGATGTCCGGAATATTTATTATTATTATATAATAGCTCTTATTTCCGCTAGAAGGTAGTAAAGTAACTTGTACCACACCACAACTGAAGGTATGTTGGTATGGGAAACGCTGGGGGTGGCCATTTTCTATTATATCACTGTAATAAACGTTAGCGCCATATTATACTAAGTGTATGTCGCGAGATATGTCATATTGTACATTTTTGTTGGCTCCTCGGTCAAACGTTGGTATATTAATGAGAGTTAGAACTAGACAGATATGTACGAGTATATGTCTGCAATGAGAGAGACGATAAAATATTAAATTAACTATATAGCTGACCCTCGCTTATACCTCGTAGCGTGATAATTTTTTCCCGTTTTTTAAACATTCTTCATAGGGGCTCCACTCCTATTGATCTTAGCGTGATGATATATAGCTTATAGTCTTCCTTGATAAATGGACTATCTAACACTGAAATAATTTTTCAAATCGGACCAGCGGTTCTTGAGTTTAGAGCGTTCAAACAAACAAACTCTTCAGCTTTATAATATTAATATAGATGATTAACGTAATGACTAACCAACATTTAAAAAAAAACATCTCTCGCATTAGGATCTAAATAAATGCGTAAAACGTCTGGTAATAGATGCATACCGAAATTATGTGTACGAATATATATGAACAGCCTCGTTGGTATAGTGGTTAACGCAAGCTACTGCAGATCAAGAGGTCTCGGGTTCGATTCCCGGGTCGGACTGCTGTTAGGTTTTTCTTACAAAAAAATCTTAATAGCAGCCCGGAGTATGGGGATGATGTCAGTGTTAACCGCCCTTTGCATCGGAGAGCACCTTAAGCCGTCGGTCCTGGTTGTGATGAACATCTATGGCAATCGTTATTGGGAATTCAGTGCCCCCAAATACACTGACAACTAGTACAACCTTCGAATTGGCCTTCAGGGTTGTGGAGGTCCGATGCCAGTCGCTCTGTGTAAAAACTGATATTCAGGTAAAACCGGTTGAACTAGTAACCGACTCCATGATTATATATTATTATTATCTTCATCTATGAAGATGAAGAATGAATGAATATATATATCAACAACAAACATGAAAAAATGCACGAATTGAAAATTAATGTAATTATTAATATTTGTGAATCAAAATCGTGATCCATTCGAGTCACAGTAGTACTTCGTGATCAAAGTCGCACCGACGCGACGCGACGCGACGACGGGGTGCACCTTACAATTTTCTTTAACTTTCTAAATTAATATGAATTATAAAACTAGCTACACACTGCTTTTGTACACAAATGTTATTTGTAAAGAAACGCTAACTTGAAAGAAACGCGGCCCGGAGTTTGTTTGTAAACAGGCTTTTACACTTTATGTGTGCGGAATGAGTAGGCAACTGTTGGTGATTTTAAATAGAGATTATGTGTGTGTGTGTGCCAGTATACTTCTCTACTTTTACTCTTTTCAATTCTTCTTTTACTTAAATCATAGACTTAGAGCGATTAGCATGCCATGTAAGTTATCTTTTGTCTCAATGTCTTGCCACTTAAATGTACCTAAATGTAATGACATTTTATATATTTTTCCTTTTACTATCAACATTAGCCCATCACAGTCCACTGCTGGACATAGCTACCACTTTGTTAATTTTTTTTAATATAAATGGATATTACGAGCAGAATCCAAGATGCAGACAATGCAGCATGGTGACCCACACTATGACGGTCTATTCGATCCAACAATACTGTGGGAAAGCCACGCTTCGGCATGAATGGGCCGGCTCGACCGGAGTGATACCACGGCCTCACAGAAAACCGGTGTATAACAGCGCCTGCACTGTGTTCCACCGAGTGAGTGTAGATGCCCATACCCCAACTCCTTCCACATTCCCCAAAGGCGGCGGAAATCGCTTACCATCAGGCGATACGAGTGCTCGTTTGCCCCCTATTCCATAAAAAAAAACACGACAGCACGAATGTCGCCACTTTAGGTAGTTTTTCTGAGAGAGGGTAGTACCTCCCAGGCTCGAGTTGGTCCGCCAATGTTAAAAATAGCGCGGGGATTCTGCTTCTGCTTCCAATACCACACTTGTTAGACTGTTTGTGTCGAGTTTTGAATAAGATATTACTATCACAATAGTTTTAAAACAGATATTTTATATTTAAAAGCTAATCTTCTATGGCTTGCGCCGTGACACGGTCTGTTAAAAAGGGGCATTCGAGTGACAAGAGCGAGAACGTAACACGTCTCGTGGTTAACGGGGAGACTGTATCGAGTGAGTTCTCGTGTTAAATGTAAGTTAAAGAATAATAAAGGAATAGAGTACATATTCTTTCTTTTAAAAAAATCCGTTTTTAAAAACCTATAGATAATTATGGCATGAGAGATCAAAGTGCAAGTGCTTTATAACGGGTGTTTTTTTAAGCTAGATAGAACTTTAAATTGTAAAAAGTAACACAAAAAATTAAATTTTGATGAAACTTTTTTTTTTATTTGTTTCAGTATACTCTGACAAATCATCATGAATAGACTCACGCTTGAACAACGCTACGAAATTATCCAAATTTACTTTGAAAATCAGTCGTCGATTCGCGCAACTTATAGACGACTGTTTTATCGCAAAATTGTGTTCAGCGATGAGGCGCATTTTTGGCTTAACGGGTTTGTTAATAAGCAAAATTGCCGCATATGGAGTGAGACCAATCCACAACAGACCCTACAGACTCCATTACATCCAGAAAAATGCACCGTATGGTGCGGTTTTCACGCTGGTGGCATCATCGGACCTTATTTCTTCAAAAATGAGCTGATTTTCAAAGTAAATTTGGATAATTTCGTAGCGTTGTTCAAGCGTGAGTCTATTCATGATGATTTGTCAGAGTATACTGAAACAAATAAAAAAAAAAGTTTCATCAAAATTTAATTTTTTGTGTTACTTTTTACAATTTAAAGTTCTATCTAGCTTAAAAAAACACCCTATAGAAGAGTAAGAGATTATTATTTCGATATTATTATATTACTAGAGCGTAGGGCCTGAGGTAATCTTATAAACTTGGTATACTCGTAGAGACACGACAGATTACTTAACGCCGCTCGTTAGTTTGCTGTAATTTCCTGCCATCACTTCGGTGAAGCCTGGCACATATACATATACAGAAGCTTAACTCTTCCATGGCTAAATGTGCTATTCGATTTAAGACCTTTTGCTTGTTTGCCGAAAAGCGGTTTCGGCTTAACATACCGCTCTGAACAGATAATTTGGTTTAGGGTTTATATCAAGTTTTCCTTTTCTCTGCAGCGCTGTTAGTACTGTAGATTGCTTCGTTAGTCACACAATATGATATCTTGGGATGAATGAAAAGTAGAAAAGCCTGTATTTTATTCCGTCAACAAATATTCTTATACTTTAATCACATCGAAGTATTAAAATTTTGTTTTAAAATGGCCTCTCCATACCTTTCTGTAGTCCGATTAAACGTAGCACGTAGCTGCACCAATTATGAAACAATTCCCTACACGTAGCCGGGAACTGGCAACACTTTACCCCGTTGTACCTTAATTGCTTACACTTTTATTCTGGCACTGTACAATTTTGCTCATTTTAAGGGGAAAATTTTGTTTAATGGCAATCTTTCGAATTTAAATTTCGAAATTGTTATTTGTGATGCTTCCTACGCAAGAAGTAGGCGTGTTATAAGTATGTGTGCCTTATATTATACGAACTCCGTATTATTATAATAATTTCGAAAGTATGTCTGTCTATTACGCTTTCACCTCTGAACTGATTTTAATGAATCTTGACATGTAGATACTTTGATTTTCGAAGAAATATAGATGTGAATTTTTATTTTTTTTTATTGAATAGTGGGCAAACGAGCAGACGCATCACCTGATGGTAAGCGATTACCGCCGCCCATGGATACCCGCAACACCAAAAGCGTCACAAGTGCGTTGCCGACCTTTGGGGGATGGGGAGAGGGAATGGGGGAGGAGTTAGTGTATGGGCCTCCGGTACCCTCACTCACTCGGTGAAACACAGCGCAAGCGCTATTTCATACCGGTTTTCTGTGAGGCCGTGGTATCACTCCGGTCGAGCCGGCCTATTCATGCCGAAGCATAGCTCTCCCACGGTCCAAATAGGTGGTCCCACGGTAATAGGAAAATATGCTATAGGACCCCTCTAGTCCGTCGGCCTGTCCCCACTAGCCTTCATTAAGACCTAGCCCTTCAAAGACCCATCTAATTCAAAGACAATTTACTTAAATGTTAATTAACAGTCCCCAACACATAATAACACCCGCGGGTGACATTTGGGTGACGGAAATAGGGAAGTTAGCTGTCGACGATTTTGGGGCCGCGGTCCACTAAATTTTGTACTTATGTAATTAATTTGCAGACACTGAGAGTGAGGATCTTGGGATGTCTTATAAGATTGCATTTGTCCGGGGCTTTAACCGCGTGTATGTCTGTTATTTCGGTAAAGAGTAGCATATGTCCTTCCTTAAGAACCAAAGTATCCCTATGCCAAATTTCATTGAAATCGGTGCAGCGGTTTAGCCGTGAAAGCGTAACAGACAGACAGAGTTACTTTCGAATTTATAATATCAACAAAGTATAGATGTCATATATGTACATATTTGTAAATGGTTTTGTTTAATCTAAAAGAGATTATACTAACTAAAATGTATTTATCAATACACGAACGTCCGAGATTCTCATTAATATTGACAGTAGTTCTATAGGTACATACAGATGGTAGCATTTACCATACAATTAGATTAATGAGCCGATCTAATCAGTGGTCACACGCCCTCTGTCAACTTAATTGACTGGCCGTAATTTTGACTTCGTATCACAGATAATCACCGTTAGTAACCTATACTAATAATAAAGCTGAAGAGTTTGTTTGTTTGAACGCGCTAATATCAGGAACCGATGGTCCGATTTGAAAAATTCTTTCAGTATTGGATAGTCCATTTATCGAGGAAGGCTATAGGCTATTTATCATCACGCTACTACTAATAGGTGCGGAGCACCAATGAAGAATGTTTCAAAAATGGGGGAAAATTTTCACTATACAAATAAATTATGGTCGAATTTGGATCACTGGGTGACCACTAATATAAGTAATTTTGAAAACGTAGCCTAATTAATTTCCTTACTAATATTAAGACCACGTTAATTGAAACGAAAACCATACCATATCCAAAGATCCGTTTATTTCGTAGATTAAAATTAAACAAAGCAGTCTAACCTCTCAAACAGATAACCGTAATTATATAGGTACGATGATACAGGTCAAAAAGCAGGCCTTTTTTTTCTTATTTTTATGGAGTAGGTTGCACACGAGCAGACGTATCGCCTTATGGTAAGCGATTACCGCTGCCCATGGACACCCGCAACACCAAAAGCGTCACAAGTGCGTTGCCGACCTTTGGGGGATGGGGAGAGGGATGGGGGTAGGGGTTGGGAAATGGGCCTCCGGTATCCTCACTCACTCGCTGAAACACAGCGCAAGCGCTATTTCTCACGGGTTTTCTGTGAGGCCGTGGTATCATCCGGTCGAGCCGGCTCATGCATGACGAAGAACCAGTAGGGCCTAGTCAAGATGCAAGAGTTTCGCGTCGAATCAATCTCCTTCTACAAACGTCAACGCCCCTAATCCCTTCTATTATTTTGTTTTGACTACGTGAGTTCACGTCTAGAAGACGTCACATACATTTATTGGTTTTCTAATAACATTAATATTTGTAGAATGTCAAAATAACTGGAGCCACAAGTCTTATTACACAAATAATGAGAGCATTATGTAATTTCTATAGTACAAAAGGGTTCTTACCTGGACTTTCATCAGGCATATCCGTGTAATGGTGCGGTGCAGTGGACGTTTGACTAGCGTATAGCAAGTTCAACTCCCGAGCCTCGTTCTCTTCTTGTGCTTGCTGACGGCGAAGGGCAACCTGAGCAAAAAAAGGAAATCTAACATATAACATTCTCCTGTCTCGGTATTTGTTACCAACTCCTCCGAAACGACTGCACCGATTTTTATGACATTTTGTGTGCATATCGGATAGGTCTGAGAATCGGCCAACATCCCTAATTTTTTATATTTTTATGACAAAACAACGTTTGCCGTGTCAGCTAATATAATTATATAAGTTGATATATAAAAACTAAAACGGTTAACTCTCTCTGTCGGTCGGCTCTCCCACTGTATAAGAATCCCACTAATGAAAATACGAAAATCTATTAAAATATATGTGGTAGTTTTAGCAGAACTTACCTGAGCAGCCATGACTCTCTGCCGCTCCGCTATAAGGGTACATTTAGCGCACACACAGTCCCTCCACCGGCAGTACCTCTTGTGGCCTTTCAGCGCGGAGACCACGCCGTGGTTCCGACAGCGAGCACACTTCGGCGTGCGCTGGTGGGGCAGAACAGACTGATTATTATGTAGCAACTTCTTTGGGCTGATGCTAATACTTTTACACGTGAGAACCCTGATTGATTAATATTTAATCTTTAACAGTTCACTGCTGTATATAGTGAATAATATACAAACATACAATTACTAGTACAGTAAAAAGAAACAAATATATAGACATAAATCATAATCTTTATCTACAGCTGTTAATAGTTAATTGCCGGATATCAAACTATACCACGCGTTTCTTGGCGTATCTTGGCGTGCGCTGCCCAAACTGTCGGAGTTACATGATAATAATGTACTGTAGTATTGTACGTCTTAAATAGTTCTAAATAAAAATTCCCAATAGCATATATCTACCTCTTTTGTGTAAGTCACTATGACCAAAATAGTGAACGGTAAATTCAATTAAATTAGATATTTTTTAACAATGCACATTTTAGAATATTAATTAAACTTATAACAAAATTGATACATTGAATGTACCTAGATAAACTTTGTCTTTTACACTAAGTAATTTAGACGAATAGTTTAAAAGTTATCACGAAAATATTGAAGTGAATGCAGCGTCACTAAGCGCCTACTGTGAGAGAGAGCGATGCGGGCGGCGCGGGGGCGGAGGGATAGTCAATACATTAGCAATGTTAGTATAGATGCGAAATAAATTCAGTGTTTGTAACACTTTTACGGCTTAACGAAACGGCACCCACTTTAATAAAATTTGCCATGGATCTACTTTAGTTCTTAAGACATTGCATAGGTTACAAATTACCACGATAACCTCGGGTGGAACCGCAGGCA
Organism: Spilarctia lutea; assembly: GCA_916048165.1. Taxonomy (NCBI): domain Eukaryota; kingdom Metazoa; phylum Arthropoda; class Insecta; order Lepidoptera; family Erebidae; genus Spilarctia; species Spilarctia lutea. The sequence goes on along the minus strand of OU696495.1, from coordinate 483,922 downwards.
AAACCTAGTCTTCTTATTTATAAAAATAAATTGCTGTTCTTTTGTCTCGCTAAAACTAGAGAACGACTGCACCAATTTAGGTGATTTTGGTTGTGAAATGTTTATCGTAGTCCAAGAGAGGTTAAAACGGTGACAAAATTAAAAATAAATTGAAAATCCAAATATCGCGTGTACAAAGTAGCGGGCACAGCTAGTACGCGATATTTTTTTGTTTTATAGGTGCTAGGACCATTAACCTTTAAAATCCCTTGTGTCTCAGTCAATCAACTCTTTAAATGAGAACTGTTTAAGATTATTAGTTCAATCTCATCCACTTTTTAACCGACTTCAAAATGGAGGAGGTTCTCAATTCTACTCTAAGAATACAGTACTACTCGTAATTTTTTGTCATGTTTATTTCCTCATAACTTTTGAGTGGGTGAACCGTTTTGGACGATTCTTTATTTTTAAAAAAAGCTGGTGTTTTCTATCTGATTTCAATTTGGTCCAGTTCTTGAAGTCGGTATTTTTGTTAAATATTTGTTTACTTGTTTTATTTGGTAGTGTGGTAGAAAATTGTCAAGTCAAATAGTATATTTTATTAAACTTCAAAACGATAGACGCGGTTTTTGTATGAAATACTATGTGAAATAACCTACTATTGTCAAATCTTATAAGTACATTTTATGTTAGTTTAAAGTATAAAACCAGCCAAGTGCGAGTCGGACTCGCTCGCCAAGGGTTATATGATGTAACTAAAAATTTATGCTTTTCGCAATTTTTCTTTTTTATCTGTGCTTCGTACCAATTTTCAAGATTCTGAGTTCACGGAAAGGACCCTGTAGGTTTTGATTCCCTAACGAGTGTCGAATTTTGTTTATGAAAGTTGCAGTTGCACATCTTTTGATTACGTTGGGTTGGAAGTTTGATTTTATCGCAGGTCCAAGAGACAGTAGACCTGAGTATTTGATATGAATTTCAACTTTATACCTCCAGCGTTCCTAAGAAAAAGGGTCGTGACAGACAGACGGACAACAAAGTGATCCTATAAGGGTTCCGTTTTTTCCTGTAAAAAAAAACAAATCCCTAAAGAGTAAAATCTTAAAATTGCCATTTGTGGATAATTCATGCTGTAGTTTTAGATATTACATTCAATTATTTAAGAGCAATAAATTAGGTATATTTTAAACGTAAAAATCTACCCTATTGGGGTTGAATTGATTTTGAGCGAAACTAGCCCTTTAGTTAAAGGCACAAAGTCTATAATACTTCATTATGAGTGTATAAATACATACACATTAATTCATTCACAATTGTTTATAATCTAAAAATACGCGACCCCATATTACATCAGCAGACTAACCAAAATGTATCAATTACACAAACACCCTTTCCATCTATTCATAATTAAATAAACTTAACAAAGTAACACATTGATATATAACATTAAGATCTCTATAACAAATGACAAATTATAAGTGTTATATTACACTGAATTTGTAATGGGCATTTCGTATTATAGAGTACGATTTGAGAAGGGCAATTCGATACATTGTAATTTGTGCATCGCCTACGTGTTTGTTATTATAATATAAATTATAATTTAACAGGAAATGTTATTTGAAACTAATACTTTAAGAGTTTTGTTAAATTTGTGTTCAGTTCAGGTAATTCTGATCGACCCAGACTTGCTCTAGGTGTTGTTTAAATTTCTCATCCCTTTAAGCAATGTCCATGTCCTACCTTTGTATATCTTCTCATCTTTCCTTTCAATATAGGTACTGTGTCAAGATTTCATTTCTATTTAGGTGCCTATGTCGAGAGGGAATGAATTACTAATCATTATTTCAGTGACAATAATAAGTGATAACACAATAACTGTAAGATACAGTTTTAAAAAGTGTAAGAAGTATTTAACTTTTAAAATAGTGTTTTAATAAACTTAATTGTTTAGAATAATAGGTAGGTACTATAAAAAATATTGCCTCCTACTTTCAACTGGGTGGAAATAATTATCAGTTCTATTATTTTATTCAACCTCTTGTACAAACCAATAGTCCAATTATCTAACCAAATTTATTTATTATTATTTATTTATTATTATTATTTATTAAATATAGGGATTAGCTGGTAGTGGTTTAAGAAGTTGAGTAAAACCCATTCAACTTTCGTTATTTCCATATTTCCTCCATAAAGACTTTTAAGTTTCGCGTTTCATAATATACACCTATCTGTATGTTGACGGATCAAGAATTCCACCCTTATTCATCTCGTGTGTTTCGTAAGAGCTGGCCACATTACCAGAAGAATAGCACAGTAAAGAGAAAGAAATATAGTCGGTACAGCATGGTAAAGTAGTGCAAAACCTCCTTTCTACAAAGACCTAGTCATATCCAATAGTTTACCTACTACTAAAGGCTATTGAAGATATATAAAAATTAATCTGGCTACGTCGAGTCAGCTTTAGACCACGGCCTGTGCAAACGTTTAAGGTCTACTAAGGTTCGTAGCATTAAAATTTAATATTCGCGAAATTGTCCACCTTATAACGCTGTCTTATTGACCTATGACCACATGACGGACATACGGGTAAGCGATTCTGGTCTATTCTTACTACTGGCCAATCAGTTCCATTTTCAATCCACGATTTATACTAATCACTTGCCTTAGAGCCCTCCCCTTTCCCGTGTGAAAACGATTACCTACATTGCCAACGATGTTTGACAGTAGGAAGTGATCAATTAAAAAAGCTAGCAATATAAACGGTCCCCAAATGTGATAATTTCATCAACCAAGTGAGACGCAAAAATTCGTCTCATTACTTACACAAATTTTCGTGCGATTCGAACCAGTATTTCTTGGGATTGAGCTCAACCAAACACACTTTTCTCTATTAGTAGGTATAGATTGTATCACTAACGGTGTATGATTTCACTCGTATATGATCGCTGAATAGTAGATTGCCCGACACCGACGCTTTAACACTGTTTACTACAGGTATACTTCAAAATGGCATTAATCGGGTATGAAAGTAGTCTGGCTTGTTTTAATGGAGTAAAACCTATCTTATTCCTGATCAGATAATCACACCATTCACCAAAGAAATTGAGTGAACTTAATTGTCTTTGCTGTCAAATAATACGCCGGAAAATTTCGGCTTTAAGCGTAACAAAATGTGTACATGTTTTATTTATCAGCATCGAGTGTAAATTGTAATGAGGAAAGTCGACGTCGATTTCTAGCAAGAAACAGGACGAAGCTCAAAGTAATGAAGGTGATCTGATCCTGCGCCGCGCCGACGGCAATAAGGATTAAGTGGTAAAACTGAAACTATCAAAGAAATGAATTGAGACTTCCAGACTTGAAAGGCTATTTAGGTTTTATTAAACTATCCAAATCGAGAAAAGTAAACGCATAAAGCTACATGTAGGTACAGATTGTAATGTTTTTGAAACTAAAATATATGAAATTACTTTAAAATAAATAGAATTCATGAATTTCGATTGTTTGATTACCTATTCCAAATAGGTAGATATATTTTACATTTAAATTTCTTAAATATTTGACTTAGTCGAATCCGAAAGTACTCGTATAATAAAATAATTAAAATTACAGCGCTAAGTAACAGAACGATAAGGGAGACGACTCCTTAGCTGAAGGACTAGCACTGTTCAGTATTAAGTTAAAGCTCTTTTATTACTTATCTTAAACAAATACAAATATAATATAATTTATTCTTTGGTTGTTATTTCTATCTAGATAAATTATTAACGTAAAGCGGTCACCAGAGCACATGTTAAAGGCATTTTAATAAAAAAATATAAATGTTGAACAACTTTTAAATTCGCTAACATATTCTTAGGTAGGTATATGTGTTATTTTGACAGTACAGCACCATTTAAAATCTCCTCTTAAACTATTTCATTAAAATTTGCCACCAGAAATGGATACAATAATTAACTTAAAAAATAAAATGTCAAAACATCTACCTGATATCTTTCAGAAGCCCTGAGGAAGAACGGAGGCAACGCGGCCAGCACTGGATGTTGCACCAGCTGAGAAACATCGACACCGTTCGGCAGAGACATCTCCATCAATACAACAATATAACATACAACAAATACAACAGTCCAACACAATACTATAACATTCTAAAAACAAAAACACAAATTTATTCTATTTTTTTGTTCGGTAATTTTCAAAAAAAGAACCAAGTCTTGCCGTGAACCGCCGCGAACGTTACAGTTAAGGCGACGCACTCCGCCGAGTTGATACGAACACTGTTGATTCATTTTGAATCGGACTGTTGCCGGGGTGGCGCGCGACAGAGACGGAACGAGACCGAAACGACACACTGTATTAAAAGCTGTATTTCTGTCTCTATCACACTGTAGTGTTAACTGTATATGTTGTATCATCCGGTTATATAAAATGTTGTAAGATGAGAGGCTGCGTTCATCCAATGGCGGAGAGCTGGGACCCCGCCTCTGGGTTGCCATTGGCTCGGAAATGCTGAAACTTAATTTACAAAGGTGACTCTTTTGAGATGCGAGGTTTTTTCATACGGACAAAGAGTGAATTGAATGAAGCACAAAAAAACACAATTATTTTGTTATTCGCTCGAGGATTTCGTTTCGTTTGTTTTATTGTTCGCAAGTTTATTGTTGATTGTTATTTAGTGGTTGTAATATGGTCGAATATGGACGATTGTTTGCTAATGAGATGTTAGTTGGGATTACTTTGTTGTTCGTGTTCGAGGGGTTTATTGCGTATGATGCGTTCTGACAATATTTTTGTGTTAGTGTTTGTTTATGTCATTCATATCTGGAGAGAAATCTTTGAGGTTCAGTTATGGTGAATGTGTTCATTTACCAACTGATTTTTATTAAGTTTTGTTAGAAACCCTTGTGGGAAAAGATTTTAGAATAGTAATTATAGAGAAACTATTACTATTTAGGTAGGTATGCTTCTTAGAACCATAGACAAATTAAAAAAACATTAGCTGGGTAATTTAATGGTAATTGTAGACAAACATGACAGTCCCACAATTAGTACACATTTTAAGTAAATTGCATGTAGGTAGGTACCTACTATATAGTTATTAAGGTTTATTGTAACTAGGTATACCTACCGACAAATTTATAATTAAAATCTATACTAGATAATATTACAAAGCTAAAGAGTTTGTTTGTTTGTTTGAACGCGCTAATCTCAGGAACCTCTGGTCCGAATTTAAAAATTCTTTCAGTTTTAGATAGCCTATTTATTAAAGAAGGCTATAGGCTATATATCGTCACGCTAAGAACAATAGAAGCGGAACACCAATAAAGAATGTTACAGAAACGCGCCAATAGGCCGGCTCTACCAAAGTGATTTTAACTAGATAAATGAATGAGATTGATTGAGTGGGGATCCTCCCCCTCTAAATCAATTTACCTACCTAAAGATACTTATGTAGTAAGGTCGGGCATTTTGAAGCTACATAAGGTACATTTTTTCGTCTGGATATTGTGTTTCTTCGAGCTATAAGTCTTTTTTATTAATGAATAGGCGGCAAATGAGCAGATGTATCGCCTAATGGTAAGCGATTACCGCCGCCCATGGACACGCGCAACACCAGAGGCGTCACAAGTGCGTTGCCGGCCTTTGGAGGAAGGGGAGGGGGATTGGGGAACGGGTTGGGATATGGGCCTCCGGTATCCTCGCTCACTCGGTAAAACACAGCGCAAGCGCTATTTCACATCGGTTTTCTGTGAGGCCGTGGTATTACTTCGGTCGAGCCCGCCCATTCATGCCGAAGCATGGCTCTCCCACGAAGTACAGTAGACGTAATCTTGGGCATCTTGAAGTCGAAAATAGGCTACAGCCAATTTTAGAACGAATAGAATGGCGTTCTCTTGTGTCAGGTCAGGACATTGAGCCAACAGATTAAGTACCTATGTATAATCAACCAGCAATATGGACTGTATTTACAAGAACTAGTTAGTTTTATTTCTAAGTATGTTCTTTAGGTGCCTCTATAGAATATTAATAAATATTTCTGACATCTAACACACAACACCATCTAGTCCCAAGCTAAGCAGAGCTTGTGTTATGGGTACTAGACAATTGATATAAATACACATATACTTTTTTTTTGTAAATACTTACATATTATACATAGAAAACACCCAAACTCCTAAACAAATATTTGCAGATCATACAAACATTTGGTCCGACCCGGGAATAAAACCCGAGACGTCAAGCACAGCAGTCGCATACGCTACCACCTCGCCACCGAGGCAGTTAAGAATACTTAAAACTTTGAGAGTATTTTAGAAAACTCTCAGGGGGAAGTTATCAGACCTTACGTATCTACGTTCTTTAACATTGTGGAAGAAGATTGGGAAGAGCTCTATAATATACTGACAACTTGTGTAAACTTTGAAAACAGTTTACTTTCTGGGGCGTGGAGTTCCGATGCGAGTTGCTTCATGGAAAAGAATAATATTCTGGTAAAACCAGTTGAACTAGTAACCGATCCCAAAATAATCTTGAGTAGGTATATCTAATAACTAAAGGCTAGGGAAGAAGAAAAAATATTTTTGTTTGATTTAAACCGACATTATGAAAATGCGATGCGAAAATTCGAAAATAACTCTGTCCTTCTGTGTTACGCTTTCACCTTTCATGACTAAACAAAAAACATTGATTTGGGTGAAATTTACAATAGCGATCCTTCGATTCTTGAGGAAGAGCCGTTAAATAAAACTATTTCTAATAATACCCTTGGTAGGCGGCACAAACTGCTAACTTCTAGACCAGTGACGTCACCAACTTTGAATATCGAACTCGAAGTTAACGGCAACCGTCGCCATCTTAATTCTAAATTCAAATATCGAACGTCACAGCGGAAGGTGCGTTCAAATTGAAATATTTCAATTTACTTGTCGGCGGGAATTCGATTTAAATTACAATGAGAAGGACGGGGTGTTGGGAGGACGGGAGGGCAGTAAGGGAGGTAACGGGAGGAGGCTAGGAGTAATTATCAATGTATAACTGAATATCTGCGCGTATTGTGTATAAAGCCGATCGGGAATTTTTGTACGGGGTGTTAGTGAGTATTTTTTTGTTTTTAATCGAAAATTTAAGGGATGGTTTCTTTGCTTGTTTGGTGTTAGTATTGAACGAACTTACTGGTTTCATTTTTCAGATTGGAATTGGGATTTTCATAAGTAATTAAAAGTACCTAATCTTTGCTCGAGTTCTTATCAGTATTGAATGCATTTATTACCTCTATTTCGTCTTCCTAGCCCAACATTATTTGGGGTCGGCTACTAATTCAACAGGTTTTACCTGAATATCAGTTTTTCCAAGGAGCGACTGGCATCGTACCTCCGCAACCTGATGGCTTAATAGAGAGCACTGCGAGGCACTGACTTGAATCAAAATTCCGTACTACGGGATGTTATTAGGCATTTTTTGTAAGAAAAACCTAACAACACTTTCCGCAACCCGGGAATAGAACCCGAGACCTGAGTCAGTCAGAATAGAGAACTCTTTGACTTGCTGGGAAAGAAGTAGACACGGCTAATAGAGCACCTACCTACTTTTTTAATAGCAATGAGGGTCCATGGCGGCACGGGTCACGAGATGATAAACAATTGTAACTCAGGCAAGCCAAGGGTCACAAACCCTTGAAAGAAAGAAAGAAGTAGGTATATTACACTTAACTCTACTCGACGACACATGATTCTTACACGCGATATTTATGAAACTTACTAGACTTAGTAGACGCCTTTGTGTATTTTTTTATGGTGGTGGCAATCGAACAGACGTATCGCCTGGTGGTAAGCGATTACCGCCACCCATGAACACCCACAACACCGAGGGTGTCACAGGTGCTTTGCCGGCCTTTGAGGGATGGGGGAGGGGTTGGGATATGGGCCTCCGGTATCTTCACTCACTCACGTGATACACAGCGCAAGCGCTATTTGTCATCGGTTTTCTGTGAGGCCGTGATATCACTCGGACCCATGCATGCCACTCAAATATGTATGTTATCGTGGTTTAACTGTGAAAGTGTAACAGACATGCAGAGTTTTTTGATTTGATGCATGTTCAAATTATTTAAACCTCAACGCAACTCATGGCCTATTACCAGCTCATTCTTTTCCAACTAGAATAAAATCCTGTATTGATCACGTTATCTTAAGAACTAATAAAGCTGCAACTGTACTTATCTTAGACTCTCATATTACTGATCACCGCCCGCTACTTGTAAAAATCGATGACACCAAACTGGGTAAACAAACTGTTCCTTCATACAAAGTTCCTATAATAGACTATCTTAGTATCAAAACAGATATAGAACACCAAGACTTTTCCCAGGTTTTAAGTACAGACGACCCTAACGTTGCTTCCACCGCCCTGATAAGCACACTTCAAAATATTATTAAAGTACACACTAAAGTAATTCAAGCTCCTAAAATAAATAGAAACCTAAAACCGTGGATCACTCCCGGTTTATTGAGGTGTATTCGTCACCGCGACAAACTCCACAAAAATTCACGAGAATCGCCTACAAATATGATCCTACAAACAACTTATAAAAGATACCGTAATTTTTGCAATGACCTTCTTAGAAAACTTAAAACATTACATGATAAACATGAGCTAAATAAAACAAAACATAATCCTAAAGCACTTTGGAATAAAATAAAAGACATCACAAATACAAAAAAGATATGTCTAGCACCTACAGAATTGTTGTACACTAAGTCTGATCCAAAGGCGGCAATTAACAATGTATGCCACTACTTTGCTACAATCGGAGCTGAGCTGTCTTTAAAAATTCCTGCAAATTCGCAACAGCACATCAAACAAAACATCTTCAAAAATTCCTTTGTTATTCTTGAGGTGGATGAATCAGAGGTGGAATCCACCATCATGAACCTTAAACAAGGTAGTGCAACTGGTTGGGATGGAATACCGTCTGCCCTGTTGAGAGTTTGTCACAACACTCTCGTTCCTGTGATAACGCACATCATTAATGTTTCCATTAGGAAAGGAGTTTTCCCAGAGCCTTTTAGGAAGGCCATAGTTCATCCTATACACAAGAGCGGGGCCAGAGACTGTGTTAGCAATTATAGACCCATATCGGTACTCTCGGCTCTCTCTAAGGTAATGGAGAAGCTAATTAATGGTAGACTAGTAAATTACCTTAACAAATACAACATTATAGCACCCAACCAATATGGATTTAAAAAAGGTATCTCTACCGAAAACGCAGTTACTGATCTAACGCAGTATGTATCAAAAAAATTAGACGAGCAACAAAAATGTGCCAGTATTTTCTTGGATCTACAGAAGGCGTTTGACACAGTCTCTGTGCCTATCCTTCTCTACAAGTTAGAGGCCATTGGTATTCGTGGAAATGCTCTTGAACTCTTCAAGGATTACCTCCAAAGCCGAAAAATGGCCGTTAAAATCAACTCGTGCCTAAGTGACGAAGAATTTGTTACATACGGTGTCCCGCAAGGCAGTGTGCTAGGACCTACACTTTTCCAAATCTACATAAATGATCTATGTACGCTGCCTTTACAAAAGTCACAAATTTTTACCTATGCTGACGACACCGCGATAGTGGTATATGGTGATTCTTGGAGCGAGGTAGGGAATATTGCAGATGAGTCCTTAAGAACCATAACGAACTGGCTTCAACTTAACCTACTCACCCTTAACGTCGCAAAAACTAACTTTATCCCCTTCTTTATCAATTATAGGAATAAAGCCCCACCAGAATTTGTAATCACGCGCCATACGTGCTTCGATCCAAGTTCTTGCTCATGTAAGACGCTTACCCGTGTTGATCACACGAAGTACCTGGGTGTAGTGATTGATGACGGACTGAAATGGTATAAGCAAATTGATAACACTGCTTCAAAAGTTAGAAGATTAATATATATTTTTAAATCTCTGAGACGTTGCGCAGACACTGACGTATTAAAAATGGTTTATCTTACACTGTGTCAGTCCGTTATCGGCTACTGCATACTTGTATGGGGAGGAGCTGCTAAAACCAAGCTTATTGTACTGGAGCGGGCACAGAGGACAGTTTTAAAAGTGATGCTTGAAAGACCATACAGATTCCCAACTACTAGACTGTATAAGGACTGCAAATTGCTTACTGTGAGACAGCTCTTTATCCTTCGTGCAACTCTAAAAAAACACAAAGAATTACCCCCACCAGACCCCATAAAGCGTAAAGCAAAAAACATATGTCCGGCAGTACGCCATAGAACTGCATTTGCCAGTCGCCAGTTTTACGTTCTAGGTACAGTAATTTACAGAAAAATATGTAAAGCTATTCAGATAGCTGGGTTAAATCACTTTGATGCTAAAAATAAAGTACAGAGTTGGCTACAGGATCAGGACTACGCCCAAACAGAGGACGTACTATACTACCAGCAGTAGCATAACACAATGTCAAACACCTTAAAACACCATCATCCAAGCGATAATACACTGCTACAGATACTTCCGCATATACACCCAAATGTACCCCAAATATACACACTTATATAGTTTCACAGGCCCACACATATATTTCATCACATACACACCTATTACATTCATATACACACTCACATGCACTCCTCCACACATACATACCACCATATATACACACTCACATACATATCATAAATCCGACGTACATAACCACTCACTTATATTCAGTCCATCCCATATTCTTTAAATCGGAATCTAAATTCCTTAGTGTTCTTCTTTATTGATGTAAACCTAGTTACTTAGTAATCTGTTATGTCAACGACTGCCATTATTAATGACAAGGCACAACATGAAAATGTTTTTGTATCACAATGACAGCAGGACACTGACTCCTGAGTCACAGGATTACCTAGTTTAGGAGTCAGGGTTTATATTACTCGCATTACCTTAAGTTAACCAAGACATATGTAATAATTTTAATCAAACCAAAGGTTTTTGTATCAATAAAGATTTTTATTTTATTTATTTATTAGTTTACCTTCAAATTTATATCACACTTATGTACACTAAGAAATAAGTAAAGTAAATATAAGTAGATATGGTTTTAATTTATGACACATTCATCCCACTTGTAATCGAGGCTGTAACCCCCTGTATATACAAGACCTGGAGACCTTCCAAGCCTCGCGTACATCCTCCAAAAACGTAGTCTTGCCACCCTGTATAACAGAACAGATACAGGTGTGGCCGGGCGAGGAGCCAGCCACGGGGTAGAGGGAGACGGAGGCGCAAATGAGAATTCCGCAGAGCAACGATCAATTCGCGAAATGTGAACATTTCGTAAACGTCTCAACTTGGGGGTAGTGATGGGGTGTTTATTTATCGATATTTACTTTAGTACTTGTGTTATTTGGGTCCTTCAAGCGGGACATGAGAAAACATTTCACTAGGCCGTCATAGTGTGGGTCACCGTGCTGCATTGTCTGCATTCACAGTAAGGATGGTGACCACCAGTTCTGAATTTTACTCACGTTTTTCAGGCTTAGTGTAAATCTAGATTGGTAGGAATACTTAACTATATTTGTACGAGGTATTAGCAAGATTTAATTTAAAGGAATTTAAAGGGTATTTAATTTACCTACATTGTCCGTATTGAATGGAGTTTTTATCATTTTAATATTAAAGATTGATAGGGAGATTTCTTATGAAGTAGTTAAGAGTAATATATGCATAGAAATTTACAACTTATCATATGCACGTATTACTTACATGAATGAATTAGCGATTCCTTAGGATTCTTGAAAAAATCATCTTCATTTACTGTATTCAAACATTTAATTTCAAAATATAATTAATTTTTAATTACTCACAGTGAGCCTAAATTTCTAAGGAGATACAAATATCATTGTACCTATTCCTATAATTTTACTTTGCAGACAATTGGATATTTTTATAATAACTACTTATAAAAATACATCAATCTTCAATTAAATGTAGATACCACATTATAAAAGAAATTATGTAGGGATTAGGTGATAAAAATAAATAACAACATTCACAACGAACCCTTGCCCATCCAACAAAATTATAACAGAAAACCTTAAAATCATCGATATCGACAAAATAAATCGAGGCCATACCTAAACGAGCGTGGGAGCGCGCGAATATCTTCGCAAGCGTTAAAATGAAATGTTCGCAATTTGAATATCGTTCTGTACACCACCCGGCCCTCCCTCGACCCTCCCGCGCCGGCTCCTCACGGGAGGACTTGTTTTCGAACTTGAATATACTTATTCTTATTTGCTTTTTATATCAAGTTCTTGAAAACTATATATCTTTTGAAGTAGCTTCTGTTTTAAAGATGCATAGATAACACGGCTATAGAACATTTGACTGCGAGGTTGGGAAAGACAAGCAAGGAAGGATTTTCATTTAGGTACTTAAATATGACAAGCTGAAATCTTTCGCAATATTTTCAGCTACATTGCATGAACTCCAAAAAATCGGTCAAAGAGAAGATAATGATGGCTAGCTGCAAATTTTACTAAGGTACACCTAAGTCAGTTTAGTGATTGTAGAAGTCCCCTTGAACATAACCTCATCAACAACCCATAACGTCCCACTGGTGGGCTCGGGTCTCCTCTCAGGAGAGGGTTAAAGCCATATGTAGGCGCCCATAGCCCAGTTGCACTCGGTGATTGGAACATAACCTAGTGTGAGTAATCATTTCCTAGTGTGAATAAGATTTTTGTACCTAAATAAAAGTTGGTTTTCTATAAATACTTTCCATAAAAAACAGTCTTCTGAAAATGTTTTTTTAGTGCAATCATTTGGTGCTCAATAATAGGTTTACCTGGAAAGTTTACCGGGAGTTTTGAAAATTGGTGATATTGTGATATTACCTGTAGATTTCAACGTGCTCTTTTCGAATTTTCACTTTGCCATCTTGTATCTTTGCCGCTCGTGGCGCACGTCGCGCAAGTACGTCGAAATTTATAATGTCAACAATCTTCCAAACTCCCGGAAATCTTTCCAGGTAAAACTAACAAATGACTGGGGTATTTAGGGAAACCGTGATTTGCGACAAACCTTGTAGCTACCTTAAACGAATGACGAGAGGGTTGTTACTTTGTAATGTAAGTTATGTTTAATCTTAGCGTAATACTGTATTAGAAATTGTATTGCAAAGTAAAACATACGCATAAGGGCCAGTTTTTTTTTAAATAGTAAGTATTGGTTTAAGGGCCAGTGTTCAAAGAGTTTTGTTGTAAACGCAATTCTATTAAACGAAGTAATATCTTTTTCAATTTGACGTTCGAAGTAAGTATTGTGATTATTTGTGATCCCTCTCGCCCTCTTGCAACTTGGTCCTCCATTGATCCATCCATCCATCCATCCTCCATGGTGTGTCTGTGATAGTACGAAATTATATCGCTTATGATTTAAGAAAGCCAGTGTCTTTCTCCCCTTAATAATGTAATCCGTTTAAATAGAATTGCGTTTACAACAAAATTCTTTTAACAAAGTGATCCACAGTTTTCCACTTTCCCCAATCGTTTTTTCTCTTTATTGAATAACACCCTTTAATACACACTCACCTACTTAAATATTCATGATAGTTGACAAATATATGCAGAGTTATACATGAACAAAACTCACAAATACATAAGCAAAAACCTGAAATATGTACGAAAGAACAAAGCAGACTGCCGTGTAGAATCTACGTGACACAATCTAAATTTCCATTGGTAGGCAACGTTAATACATAACATTGTAACGTAGGTATACTATGTACGTATCAGGTTTGTAACAGTCTTGCAACAGTTCCCTCCAATAGAGGGTCTGGCAACAGTAGCGAGGCCCGCCATTGGTTGGCGCGGAGGGCGGGCGAGCTGGCGGCACTTCATTAAGGCGAGTGTCGTGAAAAAACCCATCGTTCCTACTTATACTAACTATATGTGGGTAAATGGGAGGGTTTTATGGGAGTTACTGTTGCTTTATACATTTTAGGTATTTGGTTGTGGTATTGAGGAAATAAGACGATGATACCTTAAGGTTTATAATCTTAAATAAGTATTAAAACAAAGCAGTTCCTTATTGCTTTTTTTAGAAAATAAGGGCCATGAGTTTATTGGCCAGTATTCTTCTCATAAGGCCCTACGCACTTTGGAAACTAGAAGTTATAGATCGACACAAACGGGCAGTAGATTTTGGTGTTTTCACCATATTTATCTTGACAATCGAGTACATGCTGTGGCGTCTGTTTGTGTCTATCTATGATATTTAACTGCAGCTTAAATTTAACGTTTATAAATGTCACTTAGTGTCTTAGTTGAATAAATTATTTGAATTTTAATTTATACCAACACGTTGGGCCGGCATGGTGTAGTAAGTAATACAAAATGTTCTTTTGAAGAATTGACTGTTAAAGGCCGTTGATGATGTCGATGATGAGCACTGATGATGATGATGATTGAAATTCAGTCACTTTATTAAAAGCAACGAGAAATTACACAACATCACTTTTCTCTAAGGCCAAAGCATACCTAAATCCAATCAAGCGGGCATATTTATCCCACAGTACAACTTTCTCACGAAAATCGAAATAAAACACAAAAAACCTATTGCCTATTTGCATTTTCTCGGGCCAGATATTTTCATTCGTCCCTAGCTGAGGTCAGCGTGTAACACACACAGACACGCCATTATTTCTACATCTGTACCTATGTTTGTTTGTGTGGGTGCGAATAGGTCGGCAGCGGCACAAATGACGGCGTGTGTCACCGTCATGCTGACGGCATCGCCTATCGTAGGGCTTAACATGGATATTCTTTTATTAGACACTGGTGGAGATTCTGCCATCACTAAACTAAAATTAACTAAAACTTGCTGTTGGATTATATACTAAAAGTCATCATCTTACAGTCCATTTTTCGATATTTCACATCTCAGCTGTCACTGTGTTTAGTTCAGTACCAAATTAACGTTAATCAGAGACATGATTGGTTATTACTTGAAAAACTAAAATTAACTTAAGCGGAATCAAAATTAGTTAAATTACTGAAATTGGACATAATTTTTCTTCTGCTATTCCTGTGTCGAACGTTTAAAACGCGTAACATGTGACGTAAAACTTGACATGTCGTACTTAATTTAGACGTCATCTAAATAAATGCCGACTAAATGACTTACGTAATTATTACTTATAATATTTACATTTTGAATTTAGTTTACTTTTTTACTAATAAACCATCATTAGACTGCAGACTCTGTAGCATGTACTGGCTCATAGGACGTAAATCACAGTTGTCGGATGCCAGTAATACGACGATCTATAAAGCCATACTGAAGCCAGTATGGACATACGGCATTCAGCTCTGGGGTGCAGCTAGCTATAGTAACATAGAAATACTTGAACGATTTCAGAGCAAAACTATGCAAGCTATGTACAACATTCCACCTAACATATACAATAGGTACATAAACCTAGACTTCAAGCTGCTAACGGTTAAACAAGAAATTGATACATACCGCAAAAGTTATCAGGAAAGACTGAACCAACAACACACTGGCTGCTGAGTTGAATAGAAAGGGCAGTTTAAAATTATGTCACCTCATGAGAAATAGTAGACCGGATCTCGCGATAAGATTCGCTGATAGTTGATGAGAGTAGCTTCACTGGATGTGGAGCTCAGTTGTGACATATTTTACTAGGGAAACTTGACAAACTATTAGATTATTGTTTAAAACAAACAGATTGCTAAGTTGCAGTTTATTAAAACCTCCTGACTACCTCTGATCAAGTGTAGGGTGTCAGTTGCTACTACAATTTGTGTTTATTAATATTACAAGCATACCTAATTATACACTTATTATTAACTCTTGAAACGCCTTGGTTACATCTATTAGATCAATATTTACTTTTCGCTTTTAAGTGTTTTAGCAATACAACAGTTTGTTTTTCCAGACTTACCTTTCACTGTCTGACATACCTACAAGTTATACAGCTTATATTGGGTATTTAACAGCTTCCAGCATCGTAACCTCACAGAAAACCGGTGTGAAATAGCGCTTGCGCTGTGTTTCACCAAGTGAGTGAGGATACCGGAGGCCCATACCCCAACCCCTCCCCCATTCCCTCTCCCCATCCCCCAAAGGTCGGCAACGCACTTGTGACGCTTTTGGTGTTGCGGATGTCCATGGGCGGCGGTAATCGCTTACCATCAGGTGATGCGTCAGTTCTTCTGCCACCGATTCATAAAAAATAATAACAATAATAAAAAAACAACATTATTCACTGTGGTATATCCACTCTAAGCCACCGTCCAGTCTCGCTGACCAACAAAAACATAAAACAGTGGGTAAGCACCGACCGGCGGTCCTTTCCTCACATAAAACTCGTATTTTTTACTCGGCGCATTGCAAGTGAACTTGATCGAGAGCCGTCAGCCCGCTTTTGACTCAACCCTTCGCTGCTAGCAGTTCTAAACGCTTTTTTTGTGGCGGTAAAGTATTGTACGAAACGCGTGCCTTGTGGGTTGTGCTTTAGTTTTGCTTGCTTCGCGTTTACGGACTGTATTGGGTAATCATGTACCAATACAGTAATAAATAAAAGAGCTTTAATTCAGACAAAATACTAAAATTTTCACATGCGCAATTATTATTTCATTCCATTAATTATCTACACTAATATTATAAAGAGGAAAACTTTGTTTGTATGTTTGTTTGTTTGTAATCAATAGGCTCAAAAACTACTGTACCGATTTTAAAAATTCTTTCACCATTCGAAAGCTACATTACCCACGAGTAACATAGGCTATATTTTATTTTGGAAAAAATAGAGTTCCGTAAGATATTTGGGTTTATCGGACACAAAGTGTAAAAAATCAACCAGATAAGTTACTTATTTTGCGTACGCTGCCTAAAAGGTAAAAGGTAGAACCATAAAATGTTCTAACTAATCGTAGATCTTATAAATATCTACAAAAAAGTCCGCGACACACTATACCTATCTATGTCGAGTGAGGCACAATAACCATTTTTTTATTTAAAAATCTTGAATTTTGTTTGGACTACATTTAAACGCGTTTATTTTACTCATGCTATCAATCCTTATCAAAATAAATTATTTCATCACTAACTACAGTTTATATAGATATTATTTGGTCTTTGAGTGATAAAAATTGGACGTTTGGTTTTGAAGTTATGACAAAATTAAAAGGGTTCTGCGCGTTTCATGCACGAGAAAACGCAGGACGCGATTACGTAAGTCCGAAATTATGGTAGACCTGACTTATTTGTCACTTTTACATGTAACCCCGAATGGCCTGAAATTAAAGCGGAGCTGCTACCAGGACAACGGTCTTTTAACCGTCATGACATAATTTCACGTGTATTTCATTTAAAGATGAAGAAACTCATCAAATTATTTGTCAAAGAATCTTTAAATTTGGGCACCGATTATGCGGTTACTTTGGATTAGTCTCTAGGCCAAATAGTCCATAATTTAGATAGTCTGATAGATACTATATATCCTGACATCGAAAACTTACATCAAAATTATTTTCGTTGGCTGTGTTGTAGAGCAATAGTTTCTCCCAGGAATGAAACAGTCAACGAAATAAACAATTTAATTATGCAGAAAGTACCGGGTGAAGTTAAGTGCTATAAATCCATAGACACCGTCACTAACATCGAGGACGCAGTGCACTACCCCCAGGAATTTTTAAATTCTCTGAACCCCGTTGGTCTACCACCTCATGAACTGTCGTTAAAAGTTGGCACGCCGATAATGCTTCTTAGAAATTTAAGCCCCCCCAACATGTGTAATGGCACGAGACTTCTTATAAAGGAGCTAAAAGATAATTTAATAGTAGCGAAGATTATCACCGGCCCTGCAGCTGGCGAATTAGCTCATATACCAAGAATACCCATGATCCCTACTGATTTGCCTATACCCTTCAAAAGGCTCCAATTTCCAGTAAAAATTTCTTTCGCACTAACAATAAACAAATCCCAGGGCCAAACATTCAAATTAGTAGGAATTGATTTACGAAAAGAATGTTTTACGTATGGCCAACTTTACGTTGCCCTATCACGGGTCGGGGCTCCCGACCATCAGTATATTTTGTTACCTGAAAATAATTTAACGTCAAATGTTGTTTATAGAGAAGCTCTACATTAATCGCTTTAGTTATTTATCCTAAAACAACGGGTTGCACTCGGGGACTGTCGGCAGAGGTGAAAACTTAGTATAAATTACATTTAAATATTTGCCTCATTAACCAATTTTAACATCCACAGAAAGACAATCAGTGCAGCCTGCGGATAATGACTGCGTCGTCAATGTTAGTGTCGGTGTCTGTGAATCGACCTGGGAATCATTTTGCTGACCGTGTCTTTCCTGGGTAGGCTTTTGCAGCGGTAACTGACATCCACGCGGGCGGAGTATAATATAACAAACTTTGTATCTAAATTTCGCTCTAATACCTAAAAAAATATTTTTAAACTCAGTCCACAATTGACGGAGTAATCGGTGAACATACATAAAAAAAAATACATACAGTGGAACATATAACCTCTTTTATTTTGCAGTCGGTTAATAATTATACAACATTTGAATACATAGTTAATGCACACACAACTAAATTCATAAGTTCAGGCGCTTACGATATTTCTAATAATATTATAAAGGCAAAAGTTTGTAAGGATATGTGTGTGTGTGTGGTGTGTGTTACTCTTTCGCGCAAAAACTGCTGAACGGATTTTCATACATAACATGTTAAAATTTATAGACATATTTTTATCTATACTAATATTATAAAGCTGAACAGTTTGTTTGTTTGTTTGAAAGCGCTAATCTCAGGAACCACTCGTCCGATTTGAAAAAATATTTCGGTGTTGGATAGTCCATTTATCGAGGAAGGCTATAGGCTATATATCATCACGCTACTACTAATAGGAGCGGAGCACCGATGAAGACTGTTTCAAAAACGGGGAAATTTTTACGCTTCAGGCAATATAAGACGCAAACGAGGTTGCGTGGGTCAGCTAGTTATTTAATATGTTTAAAACAATAGTATTTATATTTAATAAATATTTTTTTAATATTAGTAGCAATACAGTATGCTATGGCTGGATAGTACAGGGTACCTAGTTGTCTTTCTTCTGGGGTTGGAAGTTTATGCGTAGACTAGCTGACCCACGTACTACCCACCTCGTATTTTATTCAAGACGAAACATATTTCATTCATTATTTTAACGAATCTTTAACCATTTAGGTACGCAGCGCTCTCAGAAGAACTAATTTTCTCCCGTTTATGAAATATTTTTCATTGATTCCTTTAATTTTACTCCATTCTTATTAGTCGTAGCGTGATGATATATAGCCTTTAGCTATTCTCAAGAAATGGACTATCTAACGCTGAAAGACTTTGTCAAGTACGACTAGTAGTTCCTGAGATTAACACGTTCAATCAAAAAAAACAACCTCTGCAGCTTTATAATATATTATTAATTTTTTTTTAAAGTTTCCATTTCAAATTCCTGTGTCGCATGGGACTTTACAATTCATACAACGATAAAACAGACACCCAGACTCAGAACTGCAATTTGTAATAATAATAAATAAATAAATATTTCGGACATCTAACACACAACGCCATCTAGTCCCAAGCTAAGCAGAGCTTGTGTTATGGGTACTAGACAACTGACATGAATACATATATACTTTTTTTTTTGTAAATACATACATATTATACATAGAAAACACCCAAACTCCGAAACAAATATTTGTAGATTACACAAACACTTGGTCCGACCCAGGATTTGAACCCGAGACCTCAAGCACAGCAGTCGCATTTACTACCACTGTACACCATGTCTTTATTGTACACCAGAAGATTATAAAATGGACTTAAAACTAGATATGTAGGTACAAGTGGCGGACTTATTGCTCGAAGGCAATCTCTTTACAAGCAACCTTGTAGTTCACACAAAGTGTTGTGTTGTGGGATTTGAACCCACAACACTCAGCACAGTGGAAAGCGACTAGGTGTCTACCGACACCGGAGGCCTATAACCCAACCCCTCCCTTCCCCCCTTAAAAGCCGACAACGTACTTGTGGCGCCTCTGGTGTTACGGGTGCCCATGGGCGGCGGTAATCGCTCACCATTAGGTGATACTCATATGCCCACTATTCCATAAAAAAATACAAAACAACAACCCTCCTTCTTTCGCAGTCAGGTAAAAATAATAATGAATTAGGTACCTACTACTAGGCCTGTTTGAAAAGTGGACTCCGTATTAAATCTTAATATATATAAATCTCGTGTCACAATGTTTGTCCTCAATGGACTCCTAAACCACTTAGCCGATTATAATAAAATTCGCACACCATGTGCAGTTCGATCCAACTTGAGAGATAGGATAGTTTAAATCTCAAATTATAGTCGCAATTTTAATTTATTGCTCATTATTTGTCTGTTATTATTTGACAGTCACAATTATCTGTTAACTCCAAATGATTCTAACAGATGTCGATACCTTTCGACTGGGTTGAGTAAGTAATCAATAGATGGCGCTGCTATGGTAAATCTATAGGCTATATTTTATTTTGGAAAAAAATAGGGTTCCGTAAGATATTGGGGTTTTTCGGACACAAGGTGTAAAAAATCAACCCTATACGGGGGAAAATTTTTCGCTACGGGCAATAAAAGACGCAAACGAGGTTGCGTCGGTCAGCTAGTAGTCTTATAGGTTTATCAAAATATGTTTACGATGACCCATACCATTTTGCATTCTATAACAAGAAAAGAAATATCAAAATAAATAATAGGATGAAAAAAAACATCATTTTATGAGTAAACCAAACTAAAATGTAGAAAACAATTTAAAAATAAAGTTTTAATGTAAAAAGCTTTAAAAAAAAACAAAGAAAAAAAAACCCCCTGGGACGACATTGTTGTAATATTTTCAGAAAACACCCCACGCTTTTTTATATAAATATATATATATATATGAAAATAGATTTCTACTTTTAAAACCTTTTTTTTAGTTTCTTTCATATTTTTTTTTCAAATTATTGTGTTGTCATCGGTCCTCGATAAGTCAACTTAGTTCAAATGATATCTGGTCGTTAGAAGTGGGTCAAAATCAAATCCAAAGGAGTCAGTTCAAAGCGTTTAAAAATTATTTAACTGATTTTGAATGAAACTTTACAGATAAAGTATATGCTAGTGACATCTATAGTTGAGTAGTTGTAGCACTAAATGACTTTATTATCTAGACGCTTACTGTTGCCGCTACCACTCACTAGATGGCACTAGTAATTTATACACGGAAAATTCCTAGATGACGTAAAACTAAACAATTTCTAGTTGTAGTAGAATATAATGATTTTTTTCTCTATTAATTACTTTTTAAATCAATCAAAAATATGGCATTGAATGTTGCACTTAATCTCGGTAGAGATATCCTTGACCCAACAGTTTGTATGATCCACAAAAAATTGTTACACTTAGTCTGGGTGTTCTGCCTGTGGCGACATTAATATATGTCTGTAAAATACACATAAATATATAGCAGTACACGATATGTTCGTAGTATGGAAGATTGTCTGATTCTAAACTAGGCAGGACTTTGTGTAACCAAACTTCTACTTTATTTATTTTAGATCACCAACAAAATGATACATACAATCACATATAGAAAAATACAAAATACTTGCTTTGTCTTCATCTAATTATATACAATCGCGGCTAACAAGAGGAAAAATTAAACCATTTGAAATTAAGAAAACAATAATAATTCAATTACACTTATACATTTCTTAATACAATCAGATAGAGAATAAATGATGATTTAAAAAAGAATAATAACTGTAAACATTTTTTTGTGTAACTGCAGGGATTACGCAGTGGTTTAAACCTTCACCTTGCCGCTATGTATTGCGCTGAGTGTGGTTCAAAGTTTTTAACCCCAACAGGAAAAACACTCTGTGTGATCCACAAATTGTTGTTTGAAGACTGGCTGTTCTTTATGTCGCCTGCAACACACAAGAAGCAGAAGTAGTACTTAAAACAACAATTTGAAAAGACCTACTTAAAAATAAATCTTATTACTATACGGCCGACGTATCTTGGCGAGTCTGAACAGTGAGCAATTAGTACAAGTTAAATAAATACCAAAAAACTATCAAAACGTTACTGCGCAACCTTTTGCGCGAAGTTCGGATTCGCCAAGAAACGTCGGTCGTATATAGTACGCCAATTTCCAATATTTGTAAAAATGAGTTTTTAAACAGATACATACAAATAACGACCTTATTACAACCTCCTGACAAAACATTTAGTTTGGATCAAACTATTTTAGATACAGTAATAGTCGTAGGTTATGTTAATCCTGTGTTTAGCCGACTTTAAAAAAAGAGTTAGTTATCAATTCGACTGCATTTTTTTATGTTTTTTACCTTAGAACTTCTGACTCGTGACGATTTCGTCCCGTTTCAATTTGGTTCAGTTCTTGAAGTCGGTATTTTTTGGTAAAACTTTTGTATTATTATTAAGACTCATAGGAAAATTCTCGCATTATATTCAGTGCGAATTCATAAACATATATTTAACGGACATATCATCTGCACAACTGAAACCGTTGGGGTTAACGAGTTCTTGAGTGGAGACCACGTCTCGGCGAACGTGGTGTGCTACGCCCGCAGATCAGATTGAGCGATGATTTGGGCACGCTATTATTGAGGCAGTAAGACCTGTCATGGAGAATTAACTTATGCTTGCAAAAGAGATGGCGGAGAGGAACCGGGAGAGATTTAGAACCCTTCATGTCCACCAGGCCCGGGTACGGCCTAGGTCGGAGAATAAATAGAGATCGCTTAACGATCTCCGTCTTCCATAAGCGCAAGCCTGAAGGTGACAAGTGAGGCCACCAGTCACCCTATCAGAAGCAGGCCGGGGTAGTGGCGCGAACTCTATAAAGTGCTTAAGCCATTTTTCTAAATAGAAAAGGAGCAACAGGGTTCCTACACAGAATCTCTGCTTTGTAGGAACCCTGTTGCCACAAGCCCAAAATCGACCAGAGCGACCTATTTCCAACAGTCGACTGCAATAGGCTGACGATAATGATAAAAAATGACATATAAGAATAGAGCATTACATTATAGTAACTGAGCTGGTTGAACTAACTACATTCAATATTTGCACCAGTATTCGTCCTAGCCGCTTATCCGTAAAACGCATAGCGTCAAGTCACGAGGCACGTTGTAAAACATTTGTGAACAAAACACAAATATTTCACAAAATCTGAACAACATATTAACTGTTTACTAACTCGATAACTCAACAATGGAGGCCGGCACAACCATCATTTTATAAGAGCAACGAACCACTCACGTAGCGGAGTAATAAGTGAGTCTTTTTTATTATTCTCTTTACTTCTTAAAATTCCACGTCATCACCACTTATAAAATCAATGAATAAAACAACTTCCTTCATACTGTTTTTCATAATTATGGTCATTCATTTAATGATTTCCCGCGAAGGTCTTTTTATTGAAAGGAGACGCAAGAATATACCCAAAAATCTTGAGTTTTTCGACTTCTTGGGAAAAGATTCTGTTAAAATACGACATCTTTGAATAAAAATCAATTAGTTACGAGTATGTTTCTTTTACATTTAGTTTGGAGGACACCCGATGCGGCTGATAAATAGTTCTACAGAGCTGTTCTTGTCTGATTGCTTCGCTAGCAGATAGCTAGACAGGTATGTTACACTCAGTCAATTAAAACGTGAAACATTCAAACTACAGGATAACTAAATCGATGATGATGTACTCCAAGCCCATTTCGGCCCCGGTGGCCGTCTCACTGAGACCATCAAACTACCCAGAAGATATTTTAGTATACTGTTTCCTAACTTTCCTAAATTAAGTTTCCTTTCAGATATCTTCAAACATGGGGCGTGTGTACATCAGACTGCTATCCCTCACTTTCTACCTCATGCACACCAGAGCTATGATGATGAGAAACGATGCCCTAATCTCCAAAATGGTCTCTAATTTCCAAAAAGACAACACATTAACTCTAGAGGCTACACCTCGAGCGGAGATGCAGCCACAGCAACCAAAGAACGTGCTGTCTTTAATGCAAAGTGTTCTGTGCAAAAACTTCCCGACGATACCTTGTGATATGATCGTGGAAGATTCTACGTTAAGGACACTGATCGAGAGATCCATTCAACAGTTGAAGTACAAGAAAATGTCCATGGAAAAGACGACGTCAATACCTGGCTACCATTTAACGCTATTCCCGACGATCAATAGCGAAGATCTATCAAACTTTCTTCAAGTGAGTGATACAGGATATTACAGCAATAACAACGCAAGACCTGAGAAGATGAGAGGACGGAAACACAAGAAAAAGATATTGAAAAATCAAGTTGAAGAAAAAGTATCCAAGAAAAGAAGTAGCAAAAACAAGGATAGCATTCGAACGTCCCACTACCCTGGCCATAAGAGCATCAGGAAATTTTATCCTCACAAGATAAAATACAAGGACAAGACTGCGAAAGCGCAGAGGGAAGCTTATAGGGAATATTCTGAGGAGAAATTGTCTATGTCTGTCGAAGCTCCTGAGATGAACGCAGGAAGGAAAAGAATGAGCGGTAACTACGGCGACGTGGAGAATTCAGACCCACCGGTGTGGAGGATAGACTACATGAAGCACGGGGAGCCGAGTTTGAACATGTTCGCGTACGAGCCCGATAGGCTTAACGAGAAGTTGGTGAAGACCGGCCCGAACGTCATCGTGGCTGAGAGCCTGATGGAACAAGCTCCAAGGAAAGATGTTCTCCACCCCGATGTGTATATAAAAAAGAATTATATAAGAAAAAACGTCCTCGCTATGAACTCTGGCGGAATAGATTAGGTGTTGTTAGTTAACTAATGTAAGTGCTTACGTAAGTTTGGAATATATGTTTTGTTGTCGAGCATTTGTTTATTAAACATTTCACACCAAGACTTTACCATTTTAATTTTTAATTTTAATTTTTTTTTTGACATTTAACTCACAACGCCATCTAGTCCCAAACTAAGCAGAGCTTGTGTTATGGGTACTAGACAACTGATATAAACACTTAAATACTTTTTTTTTGTAAATTCATACATATTATATATAGAAAACACCCAAATTCCGAAACAAATATTTGTAGATCGCACAAACATTTGGTCCGACCCGAGAATCGAACCCGAGACCTCAAGCACAGCAGTCGCATACGCTACCACTACGCCACCGAGGCAGTAACAGCCAGCATTGACTGCACGTATAGCCTGGTGGTTCAAGTGGTAACTTTACTGCTTTATTGTGTGATCCACAAATTGTTGTTCTAAGTCTAGATGTTCATTGTGTCCGTTTCATGTATGTCTGTAAAGACCCCGCGACTCAGGATTTATTCATAGTGTGGGAGTGGTCTTTAAAGAACACTACGATCAAACCAGCAACGCTCAACATACTTCCCACCTCAACATCGCTCGCCCTTTGAAGGTCACTCAAGAGCGCCGAGCGAACACCGCCCGCGGTCGCATTTCCGCCGGCGAGGGCCCGTGGACGCTAATTGGCTATGGCTATGCTATTATCACTACCGCTTCGGTGACGACGCTCGTAAATGCGAATCACCGTGCTCAAAAAGTAAGCATAATAATATGTAACACTGAAGAATCCGTCTACCTAATTAACTGTAATCACCCTTATCATGAGATACTGAAGCAATATCCTGACCTGTTACGACCAATGTCATTTAAAACCACAGTTAAGCATGACGTCACACATTGCATCGAAACCACAGGATCGCCTATGTTCTCAGGCCGCGTCCGCTCCCACCCGATAAATATAAAATACTTTAACACTTGGGTATACAAATTTACAATAGGACAAGCAGGCGCTTTGGGTTTCTAATTTGAAGGTTAAATTATTTGTTAATTCATAAGTTATGCAAATCTTAATAGACTTGCCCTCACGCTTTAATTCCGTTTGAGGTAGGCAGAGACGATTGAACGCTATTTTCCATGACTTCATTTTCCAAAATTATGTCGTGGTCGAAGTCCGGCAGAGAGTGGGGAGCGCTTGTATTAAATTAATCACTGTGGTTGGAATATAGTCCTTACTGCAGCGGTTTACCCGTGAAACCTTAACAGACAGACAGAGTTTCTCTCAAATTCATAACTTTCTTCTTTCTTTCTTTTCTGATGAAATAGCAACCAGCCGGATCACTCGGATCAGTTATTTCTGCCAATGTCAAGTATTTATAGACTTCAATTATCAAGTCTTCGAGTCTTCAAGTCGTCGTCGTGATGAAATTATTGATAAAAATATATAAAATGTGGATGACATGAAATGGACCGTCTTTCGAAAAAACAAAAATCGATATCAAAATACTCGTATATAACGTCAGTGTGGATATGTAATGTCATAATGCAACTGTCGTGTCGTGTGTCCAACACTCATCTATAAAAATAAAAATGAATCCCCCTAATGTACGAGTATGTACGCACATAACTTCAGATTTTTTATGTGTTTGTTACTGTCAGGACAAGGTTTGTATGCAAGAAAGTTAATTATAAGGAAACCGGAACGGTTATAATTTCTTATTCGCGACTGTACACTACCTGTAGATACTTGAGGCGTACATAAATACTAAAAAAAATTTTTCGGAACATAGGCATGGCGGTACGAAGTTCGCCGGGTCAGCTAGTTTTGTATAATTATGTGTTATCGCGTATACTATGTATCCAGTATTCGTTTATCTTTATATAATTGTAAAGATTATTGGATTTGACTCCCAAATGGAAATATTTAACGGTAATAATGAACTCAGCAACAAATAGCACTGTATGTGTCAATTCGCGAGTATATACATTATTGTTGTGGGTTTCTCTATGTATAATATATATATTTACAAAAAAAGTATACGTACACTTAAAAATATAACTCGGATAATGAGTATTAAATATGGTAACTATGTAGCTAATTAAAAAGTTAAGTGACGTCATCATAACAAACACTCACAGATGAAAACAGTGTTGTCACTTAATGAAAGCTTAGAGTATTAGTGTATATATTTAGAGATAAGTTTATTTCTAACAGGTGGTAGCCAAGTTATCTAAGGTTGGGCGGGTTAACATTTGTTTAGGGTATAGGAACCAAACGATTGACCAACGCCACCCATGGAACCCTACGATTCAAGAATCACAATTGCGTTGCCTCTCTTTAGGACCTATGACCCTCATCCTTCAGTCCTAAACTAACCAGAAGTGTTGTTTGGGCTCTGGTTACTCAAAAAGTAATACAAACTTTAGCAATTAAGCATCTTTTTACCACTTTTGGTAGGCTAGAACTTTACTGTATATTACTCGCTGTAAGGTTACTTGATAGTGGTACACATTCGTGTTTTAAATATTAACATATTTGAATATCTATCTACCATATCTATTAAGTTCCAATACCTACTGATAATAAAGTTAGCTCAACCGCAACAACAGTACGAGTATAAAATCCGACCATGACAACATCAACAAACAGATCTGTTTCGTCGTTTACGAGGCACAGACACCAAAATGTCCCGGCCACTGTTATCAACCCATGTATTAGATATTTCGACAGGGACACCTGCAGTTGGTGTTCACGTCAAACTTTATAAGAAGTTTGAGTCTTCGTGGACACCATGGTACAATACAACGACCTCCGCAGACGGCCGGGTGGTGTTCCCTTTCACAAATGAATCTTTGCCCCAGGGGACGTATAAACTACTGTTCGAAGTAGGTGATTACTATAAGTCGCTGGATAAGGAGACCTTGTACCCTTATGTGGAGGTAAGTCATCTTTGTTTTTATTGTGATAATATAAGTTTTAAGTAAAACGTTATATATTGTGTTGCATTTTTTTCACTTATTAAATAACATCATCGTTTGCGTATGAAATAAAACCTACACAAGTTTCTACCTAGGTACTTTATCTCATTTGAAAACTTCATTTAAATCTGTGTTACATGTATCTATTTCGCTATTCTAACTTATATAACGTTAAAATATAACAAAATATCACTTAATAAACTAACAGATTTTTTTAAATATTTATGTGTAAAATAAAAGTGGGGACTTTTAACTCGCTGCGCTTATGTTAGAGATGTGTGGAAATTTGTTGGTTGGTCGAGCACGAGAAAATTAATTAAACCGAGGCGTGTTGCGTTGAGTTTTATGATAATATTATTATGACTAAATAACAGTTTTAGAGTCAACAATTGGACTACGCAATACATGAATGAAATAAATATTGTTTATAGTCCTTTAACATTATGTATATATTTATGATTGTATCAAGCACTTGATGTTATGACAAACCTTTAAATCTTTTTATTTATTTTCAGATAGTAATATTATTGTGGTGTCATAACAATCTATATACCTAATATCTATTCTGCCATAGATGACGTGATAAGTTTTACAAAATTCATGATGTTAATTTAGAATCTTTGTTTTTCTACATTAAAAAAATACTTTTTTTGAGAAATAACTTAAATCTTTATTTGTTTTCATAACTTTTTTACATGGTAGGTATACAGTAGGTTCGAACACGGCCCTACATAGCTCATTTTTGTATCTTAGTATCTATCTAAATTATTTTCTTGCTTCGAGCTTTTAGTCCCCTTTTTTTCTTGTCGAACCTTGTTGACATATAAAAACGTTATTATTTATTAATCCCTAAAGACTAACAACATTAGGATAGGTTTTAATAAGGTTTGTGGACTAAAAATTTTATTTACTGAATATTAAATCTGAACGTATGCCTTTGCTTATATTACGGGAATATTGATGTAGGTATAGGAGTTGAGATGAGGTCTCGGGTTCGATTCCCGGGTCGGACCAAATGTTTGTATGATCTGCAAATATTTCTTTCGGAGTTTGGGTGTTTTCTATGTATAATATGTATGTATTTACAAAAAAAAGTATATAAGTATTTATATCAGTTGTTTAGTACCCATAACACAAGCTCTGCTTAGCTTGGGACTAGATGGCGTTGTGTGTTAGATGTCCGGAATATTTATTTATTTATTTATTATTTATTTATTTCTACTGCACCGAGTGTTGTGGGTTCAATTATTACATGGATGTTTTAATTACCTACAAAATAAAGCTTTATT
This sequence comes from Spilarctia lutea, assembly GCA_916048165.1. Classification (NCBI taxonomy): domain Eukaryota; kingdom Metazoa; phylum Arthropoda; class Insecta; order Lepidoptera; family Erebidae; genus Spilarctia; species Spilarctia lutea. Next base: position 454,750 of record OU696495.1, on the reverse strand, counting down.
TTGTAATCTGAGGGAACAACAGCTTTTGTGATCCACTAAGTCCCCCGCCACATAGATATATTAATATTGCGGGCCAATAATAAGTTAACATGGACCCTTCCTAAAATCCTAGAATCATTCCTGGTACCTCCTGGATGTCATAACTCGCTGTTCATGAGTCACTGCTGTTGATTCTGATATACAGGAGTTATATTGGTGAGCATGTGGGCGCAACTAGACCCATTTAAAAAAACCTTTGTTTTGAACTACGAACCTAATATTTGTATTTTCCAGATAACCTTCAACATAAAAGACGGTCAACACTACCACATACCACTGCTGCTGAGTCCCTACGGATACTCCACCTATAGAGGAAACTGAATCTATAACCGATAAACACTGGGTCCTCGAAAATGAGTGAACAAACGAATGAAAAATATCGATTTAACTGTAAAGAAATATATTTATAGTGTTGCATAATAAGTGTTTGTTTAATTTAAATTTTAAGCGCCTACTTATAACCTACACATAAGCTAATTATTGCAGCTAACTAAGTTGTTGCAAAACAATTTGATCAGAAACAAGGGCTTGGCTTGACTGCGGTAATCGGTAATCAGACTGCTAATAGACAAATATCCCATTCATTCCTGATATTTATCGGCAATGCATTCCACAAGCGTACAGCTTCAACAGTAAAGGACTTTTTTTTTTTCTTTTTTTAAAAGACAACTCCCACATTAGGAATAAATATCCTGTGTCGTGGGGGACTTTACAAACATACATGAAACGGACACAAAGAACATCCAGACTCGGGACAACAATTCGTGGATCACACAAAGTGTTGTAGGTACCGCGTGGGATTTGAACCCACGACACTTGGCGCAGTAGCAAGCGGCATGGCGACCGCTGACACCACTCGGCCAACCGTGCAGTCAGGACTGGCCATAGAATTTTGTGGAATGCAGAGGCATATGCAGTTTCGAATCTTCATTTATTTAATTATTTTTAAATAATGTGCATATATAGTTATTGATAAATTTTATCCACTCTCAAACACAACCTATATTTTTTTTCGTATAGTACACAAAGGAAAGTTCCATAGGTATTTATGTAGGTACGGAAACGGTATTGTTCGCAATCTACGCGACTCCTAGAATTAAAAAAGCTCCAAGGTTAAAGCAAATTAGCAATGCAATGTAATAATGATTTTGTATAAATGAAATTAAGCTTTTCACATAATCGTGGAGCATCTAAACATGATTTTATTACTTCTCGCTTCTAGATTTTTGTTTGATTGTTGTATATAGAAATCATCTACTAGTTAACATAGCTTTAGCTAACAGAGAATCAATTTACATGATATATTTTTACATACTATAGAAAAGGTTAATCGGTTGGCAGCTGTCCTAATATACATGGGGAGAGCGTTTCAGAGATTTATAGTTTGAACGGTGAAGGAAGAGTAGATAAAACGGAATTACGTGAAGGACAATGAAGGCGATTATCAGAGGAGCGAAGATTTCTGCTAAGGTTAGAACAGTGAGAAAATTTCACATCAGGACATTTTTAATGCTACATCTATGTTAGCTAGTAGATGATTTGTATACACAACAATAAAAAAAATACATCCAGAAAAAATAAATCAAGTAGCGTATATTTTTATCACTTTGTAAAGTATAGTACTCTCATGCCATAATCATGGGAAAAACGCAAACAAATGAATAAACGCAGTAAAGAAGTACCTATACCTACATCCGTGTGAGTTTTGAGCATTCGAAATCCTACTACTATTATAAAGGCGAAAGTTTGTAAGTATGGATGTATGTATGTATGGATGTTTGTTACTCTTTCACGTAAAAACTACTGAATGGATTTGAATGAAACTTTACCACAATATAGCTTATACATCAGAATAACACATAGGCTACTATTTATAAAGATATAGCTTCGCCTCGCGGCGTTGCCCGCAGTTATCATCGTACCGCGGGTAGCACCGCGGGGTTCAGCTAGTAATAAATAATGTATTACCTAATAGTGAAAATTATTAAGTTTTGTAATTAATGTTTGCTAGTTTTTCTCTCTTCAAAGGGAACGTGCAGGAACTATTAGTGGCAGCAGCAACACTAAATTGACAAAAGCGACACTATGCGGAAAATATAGGCAACTTATTAGACCTGTCATCGTACTTTCAAATATGTAAACCAAATTCTCTCTTGAATTATAATATTTTTAAAAATAACTAAAGTTATAAAATATGGGTTCCAGTCTATCAATAATGATCGTCAGCGTCTATAAAACATGTCAAGAGGTCAAAATCTCTTCGAGGCCGGCCATCTATACTAATATTATAAAGCTGAAGAATTTGTTTATTTAAACGTGCTAATCTCAGGAACTCAGGAAAATAATTAGTTATATAAATAAGTTCTCCTGACCGCAGCAAATTAAAAAGTATACACTATGAACCCGGGTCCTTTAAGCGGAGCGTGAAAAAGCATCTCACTAGGCCGCCATAGTGTGGGTCACCATGCTGCTTTGTCCCTATTAGCATTGAGGATGGTGACCACCACTCCTGGATTCTGCTCGTGCTTTCCATCAGACAGAGCAGAGTCATTTTGGCAGTTAAGACATAAAAAAAAAGGTAGTCGCTAGACTGACTGTATTAATTACAAAACTTAGTAATTTTCGATACCAATACAATATTATTGATTTTTCCTAAATGCTCAAAACTCGTACTAACGTATACTCATCGTGTTTCCTGCGTTTTTTATATGACCATGGCATGAAAATTATTAATATTTTTTGGAAAGTTCATCCAAAAACCAATTATGATTAGCTTTTTTTTTTTTTTTATTGAATAGTGGGCAAACGAGCAGACGTATCACCTGATGGTAAGCGATTACCGCCGCCCATGGACACCCGCAACACCAAAGGCGTCACAAGTGCGTTGCCGACCTTTGGGGGATAGGAAAGGGGATGGGGGGAGGGGTTGGGGTATGGGCCTCCGGTATCCTCACTCACTCGGTGAAACACAGCGCAAACGCTATTTCACACCGGTTTTCTGTGAGGCCGTGGTATCACTCCGGTCGAGCCGACCCATTCATGCCGAAGCATAGCTCTCCCACGGTAAAAATAATAATATTCACTAATAAAATTAATACTGTTTACTTGTTATAAACGTCAATGTCAGGTATTTTAGAATACAAGATTCGGATTGGCTACGCTAGTTGGCAGCACTTTAGTTGGTTATGCACGTTCCCGTTACAAGGCCGGCCTTGAAGAGCTTTTGACCTTCCGACATATTTTATAACTACATATGTATAACGTTTAAAAGAATATTACATTTTAATATTCTTTTCTTACATGTTTATAGCAGTTCATTAAGTAATTATCATTATTAATGTGTAGTCTGTGAAGCTGTAAGAATAATTCACATTTGAGTAGAGAACAATCTATGACGTCACTATTAAACAGGAACTATTTTTGTTTGTCAACTTTTAGCTGTGTATCCAAGAAACTTCAATTCACAGGGAGAATATGACTATTCAGCTCTATCACTATCATATAAGTACAAAATTAGAAACATCCTAACACATCTAGGTATAACTTAATACTATAATAGCAACACTTGGGTATACAAATTTAGAATAGGACAAGCAGGCGCTTTGGGTTTTTAATTTGTAAGTTAAAATATTTGTTAATTCATAATTTATGCAATTCTTAATACACTTACCCTCGCGCTTTAATGCCGTTTGAGGTAGGCAGAGACGATTGAACGCTATTTTCCATGACTTCATTTTCTATATGTCGTGGTCGCAGTCCGGCAGAGAGTGGGGAGCGTTTGTAGTAAATTAATCACTTTGGTTGGGATATAGTCCTTACTGCAGCGGTTTACCCGTGAAAGCTTAACAGACAGACAGAGTTACTCTCAAATTAAAAAAAAAACTTTGTTGATACAAAAACCTTTGAATTGGTTAAAATTAGGTCGTGTCTTGGTTAATTAAAGGTAATAACGAATAATGTAAACCCTGACTCCTAAACTAGGTAATCCTGTGTTATAAAAACATTTTAATGCTGTGCCAAACTCAAATCATTTGTTTCCATAGGCCCCAAAAGGCACTTGAACACGTCAAAAATACAAACATCAAAATATAAAACAAAACTCAAGTAATCAATTCAGTGATAAAAGGTACTAATACTAAATGCACTGAAATGATTTGAATTACCAGAGCTTAGATTGATTTCGATTCAACTCAAAGGTTTAAATTGAAATCAATCCAAGTACCGATACCAATCGACGTAGTGCCTTATCATTAGTAAAGGTTTAAAGAATATGGGGTGGTCTGAATATTTGTGAGTGGTTGTGTATGTCGGAATTAAGGTATATATGGTGGTATGCATGTGTGGGGGGTATGCATGTGAGTGTGTATATGAGTGTAAAGGGTGTGTATGTGATGATATACATGTGAAACTATGTGAGTATGTATATTTGGAGGTAAATGTGGAACTGTCTGTCGTGGTGTATTATCGTTTGGTTGATGGTGTTTTAAGGTGTTTGACATTGTGTTGTGCTACTGCTGGTAGTATAGTAATTTAATTTATAACGCTAGTATGAATATGTAATGTTAATATTGCAACTGTCGTGAACTGTCGTGTCGTGTGTTCAACACTTATCTATATAAATAAAAATGAATCGCCGTAATGTGTGTACGCACATAACTTCGGATCTGCATTAAATTGGATAATTCTTTTTTTTTTTGTGTTTTTTTACTGTCATGACAAGGTTTGTATGCAAGAAAGTTATAAGGAAACGGGAACGGTTATAATTTCTTAATTCGCGACTGTACACCACCTGTAGAAACTTGAGGCGTAGGTATATAAATACGGCATGGCGGTACGAAGTTCGCCGGGTCAGTTAGTTTTGTATAATTATGTGTTATCGCGTGTATTGTGTATCCAGGTTTCGTTTATCTTTGTATAATTGTAAAGAAGAATAGATCGACTCCCAAACAGACATATTTAACTGTAATAATCAACTCAGCAAAAATAACACTGTATGTGTCCATTCGCGAGTATATACATTATTATTGTTGGTTTCTCTATTATGTATTTACAAAAAAGAGTATATATGTATTTATATCAGCTGTCTAGTAATCCATAACACAAGCTCTGTTCAATAATGTGTTAGATGATGTCCAAAATTATTTATTATTTATGATACAGATCAGACAGTACCTACACTTGAAAATATAACTCTCTTTGTAACGCAGTCGGATAATGAGCATTAAATATATGGACTATGTACCTAATTAAAAACTATAGTGACGTCATTTCTTATCAAATAATTCAATAGTTTATTATCTTCACGAGTAGGTACCTACGCTTATTCCAATCATGACAAACACTCACAGATGAAAACAGTGTTGTCACTTTATGAATGTTTAGACTATTGGTGTAAATTTAGAGAGAAGTTTAGTTCCAACAGGTGGCAGTCTAAGTTATCTAAGGTTGGGCAGGTTAATATTTGTTTACGGTATAGGAACCAAACGATTGAATATATATCGTGGGAGAGCCACGCTTCAGCATGAATGGGTCGGCTCGACCGGAGTGGTACCACGGCCTCACAGAAAATCGGTGTGAAATAGCGCTTGCGCTGTGTTTCACCGAGTGAGTGAGGATACCGGAGGCCCATACCCCATCCCCAAAAGGCCGGCAACGCACTTGTGACGCCTCTGTTATTGCGGATGTTCATGGGCGGCGGTAGTCGCTTACCATCAGGCGAAAGGTCTGCTCGTTTGCCCCCTATTATATAAAAAATTAAATCGCTTCCCACGGAGCCCTACGATTCAAGAATCACAATTGCGTTCTCTCTTTAGGATCTTTGACCCTCATTCTTCAGTCCTAAACTAACCAGAAGTGTTGTTTGGGCTCCGGATACCCAAAAAGTAATACAAACTTTAGAAATTAATCATCCTTTTACCTCTTTTGGTAGGCTAGAACTTTACTGTAGGTATATTACTCGCTGTAAAGTTACTTGATAGTGGTAAACATTCGTGTTTTAAATATTATATTAACATATTTAAATATCTATCTACCATATCTATTAAGTTCCAATACCTACTAATAATAAAATTAGCTCAACCGCAACAACAGTACGAATATAAAATCCGACCATGGCAACACCAACAAACAGATCTGTTTCGTCGTTTACGAGGCACAGACGCCAAAATGTCCCGGCCAGTGTTGTCAACCCATATATTAGATATTTCGACAGGGACACCTGCGGTTGGTGTTCACGTCGAACTTTATAAGAAGTTTGAGTCTTCATGGACACTATGGCACAATACAACGACCTCCGCAGACGGCCGGGTGGTGTTCCCTTTCACAAATGATTCTATGGCCCAGGGGACGTATAAACTATTATTCAAAGTGGGTGATTACTATAAGTCGCTTGATAAGGAGACCTTGTACCCTCATGTGGAGGTAAGTCATCTTTGTTTTTATTGTGATAATATTAGTTTTAAGGAAAACGTTTTATATTGTGTTGGATTTTTTCACTTATTAAATAACATCACCGTTTGCGTATGAAATAAAACCTACAAAAGTACCTACCTAGACACTTGATATCAGTTGAAAACTTCATTTAAATCTGTGTTACATTACATGCATCTATTTGGCTATGATATTCTAACTTGTTTAACGTTAAAATATAACAAAAGAGCACTTAATAAAATAACAGATTTCTTAAAATATTTATGTGTACCTAATATAAAAGTGGCGACTTTAAACTCGCGCTTATGTTAGAGATGTGTAGAGATTCATGTGAATGACCTTTTTATCTGAGGTCTCGGTTGGTCGAGCACGAGAAAATTAATTAAACCGGGGCGTGTTGTACCTAATAACGTTAGATATCTTTGTAATACGTAGTTTTGTGATAATATGACCATATAACTAATAAATATGATTAGTTACATAATAAAAAAAAACAAATAACAGTTTTAGAGTCAACAATTGGATTACGCAATACATGAATGAAATAAGTATTGTTTATAGTCCTTTAACATTATGTATATACTAACTGACCCACACAACCTCGATTGGTGATCCGCTCCTATTAGTATTAGCGTGATGTTATATAGCCTATAGCCTTCCTCGATAAATGGAGTATCCAACACTGAAATAAAATTTCAAATCGGATAAGCGGTTCCTGAGATTAGCGCGTTCAAACAAACAAACAAACTCTTCAGCTTTATTATATTAGTTTAGATTTATGAATGTATCAAGCACGTGATGTTATGACAAACCTTTAAATACTTCTTATTTATTTTCAGAAAGTAATAGGTATTATTGTGGTGTCATAACAATCTGTATACTTAATATCTATTCGGCCATAGATGGAGTAATAAGTTCTACAAAATTCATGATGTAAATTTTTAATCTTTGTTTTCCACTTTAAAAAAATATATTCTAAACTTTATTTGTATTTATAACTTTTTACAAGGTACTCATTTTTGTATTTGTTTATTTCTATCTGAATTACTTTCTTGCTTCGAGCTTTTAGTCCCTTTTTTTCTTGTTGAACCTTGTTGACATTTAAAAACGTTGTTTATTAATCCCTAAAGATTAACAACAGCAGGATAGGTTAATAAGCTTTGTGGACCAAAAAATTATAGTCCCGAATTTTTGAATTTTACGGGACTATAATGTAAGTATAGGTATGTATTTAATTACACCAATGGACCACAAACAACGAGGAAATAATTATATTGATGAAGTACATAGTGCGGGTGGTAGGTATTAATAGAATTTTCATTATCTTACCACAACTATTACTTGCCAAAAGATGATTTCACTGAACTGAACTAGTACCTAGGTAGGTAAATAAGTTCTTGACGGGCTCATTAGCCCAGTGTTATGAATGCAATGAAACGGAACACAAATAAAAAAAAGTAATATGTCATTTTACAGACCGCTTTTCGCTTCTCGCTATAAATGAGAATAATAATATAATAGATGGTTTTTTTTTTCGGAAGACGGTCCCCATTTCATGTCATCCACATTTTATATATTTTTTATCATTAATTTCATCACGACGACGACTTGAAGACTTGATAATTGAAGACGATATACGATAGACGAATACTTGACATTGGCAGAAATAGCTGATCCGAGTGATCCGGCTAGTTGCCATTCATCATAAAAAAAAAATATATATATAATAGATGTTGAGACGGTCCCCATTTCATGTCATCCACATGTTATATATTTATTATTATTAATAATCACGACGAAGACTTGAAGACTATAAATACTTGACATTGGCAGAAATAGCTGATCAGAGTGATCCGGCTGGTTGCCGTTTCTTCAGAAGAAGAAGCCAAAATAAATAGTTAATTACTGTATGGGCGCAACTAGACCCCTTTAAAAAACCTCTGTATTGGAACTACCAACCTAATACATATTTGTATTTTCCAGATAACCTTCAACACGAAAAACGGTCAACATTACCACATACCACTGCTGCTGAGTCCCTACGGATACTCCACCTATAGAGGAAGCTGAATCTATAACCGATAAACATTGGGTCTTCGAAAATGAGTGAATAAACGAATGAACAATATAGATTTAAGTGCAAAGAAATATATTTTTAGTGTTGTTGTAATAAGTGTTTGTTTAATTTTAAGCGCCTACTTATTACCTACACAAGTAATCAAGTAATTTTTTTTCAAAATTTATTTATTTAGTTAAAAAGGTACAATAATTTACAATTAATTTCTTAAATTTATTTTTATAATTGTTATTTGCCCGAACTAGATTGAATCTGTGTCTCGGGCGGAGAAAATGCTTACGAAACAATTTTTATTTACTTAAATTTACATAATTAAAGCTTAAAGTGACAATATAAATATTGCAGCAAAGGTATTTTAGAATACTAAGATTCGGTTTGGCGACGCTAGTTGGCAGCACTTTAGTTATGCATGTTCCCTATTCAAGGCCGGCCTTGAAGAGCTTTTGACCTTTTGACATATTTTATAACTATTTCGTTTTAAAAAATATTACAATTCAAGAGAGAATTTATGCGGTAGGAAATTTAATGGACGATGACAGCTCCATTAAATTTCCTACCGCATAGTGTCGCATTTGTCAATTTAGTTCTGCCACCTATAGTTCCTGCAATTTCCCAAGAGAAAAACAATTGCCCCGAACCACAGATTTTCCATTTTTATTCACATTAGACAATCTGAATTCAAGGTAAATGTTATATTTACGTTGATAAATAAAACATCAATATCACTTTTATACAATATTTATTTCGACGTTCAATAAAAACTTATTTATTTACTACAACTCGGCAAAAATATGATCTCAATTCATTATAAATTCTATATCACGATTCGTTTAACGGAGCACAGAGTGGAACGTAATTATTTTTACGCTTTGACACATTAATTGGAGCTCCAGAACAATCGATTCATAGAAACACACGAGAAGCACACATTTGAAATTTCGAATGAATCTGAGACCAAGTTCTATATTGTAAATACCTGTGCTAGGGTATCTAAAGTTAAAATAAAAACAACATCCAGATCACGCCCTAATTAAGCCAAGTACTGTTACTCAGGCAACTATCTGTTGCAAGAAAAAAGCGAAAAACATTTTTTTTTTAATCTTGGAAGTTGGTATAAACACTATGTAGGCGAGTTAGAACATTTTTTTTGAATGCCTCAAACTTTTTACAACTACCTTTAGTCCTTCAAAAAATATTTTAGCTATGTAACGTTTTCGCTGTGAGGCGCTGTCAGCTTTTCGCTTACAATTTTTTATATTGTCAACAAACTGTAATCTACATAAACTCGTATTAGAGGTACTGTAACAGTTTTAAAAGGTCAATAAGTTATTTTGTCAAACTTAACTGTTTTTTAACACATTCTATTGTTAGAACCCAAACAAGATGGCAGCCTTTCTAATACAATGAATATAGTACAAAGCATTTAATTATCAAAACACAGTACGCCCGTTAGATTACCTTTGCAAAATATTGCGTGATTGGTGTTCAGCCATGTCTCGTCAATGTCTTTGCAAAATATTGGCTGTGTTTAAAAAAATTCACATTCCAATTTCAAAACAAGGCGGCAATTTATTATTTTTGGCAATAAACGTGAATAGCTTTACTGGTGCATCATATCCTGTCTGTATCTATATATTATGAAGTATAACCTACAATAATTGTTCGTTTTGTAGTCTAAAAATTTAACAAGAATATCACGCCTGTCCTCTTCAATGCATGTCCCATGAAGACCTGTATCGCCTAACATTGATCTAATTAACTATATACATATTTAAAACTAAATATTTAACCAATATGAAAAATTATCCTATAATTATCTTTAATCTATGTTCTAAAGCTTGAGAAACATTCTTGAGCTGTTCGAGTAATTGTGTAATAAATATGTGCCGTAATTTTGCCTGCCTATTTTGTTAACGATAAATAATAACCGCCATATTTTATTAAAGTATTTGCAATTCAGGGTACTCAGATGGGGTACTTTACAAAGCGGCAGATCGCTTCGCCCCTAAAATGGTCTATCTTCAGACTTTCTCTTTTTAAGGTATCCTTGAAATGCACACAATTGAATAAAAACATTTGTAATAATCAACTTTTTTCATATATTACTTTACTTTGTCAAATTAAACAACTGAGCTGGGATCCATCAACAACAATAAACTACATAACTCCTGTATTTCTTGTTGTAGATTTAAAAATAAATAAAAACTAGTTAAATAAAAGTACCTATTAATCGAAACTAAAAATTTAAGCTACCAAAATGACGATTTATTTGTTGATAATTTAATTGGAAGATTTCTAATTTATACAAAAATTTACAACCGCCTTACTACTTTATCCTAATTTACTATCATAATTTATATTCCAAATAGTCTTACTTAGAATAAATGCAAACATTCCTTGTCTTCAAGTGATTTCTTTAAAGTTTATATGTACAAACAAAAAATATCTCTCTTTAACAACACTTATTTCATAAATACAAAGACTTTTTTTAAATAAAAATTTAAGAATTAAATTTGTAAACCTAAGGGCTTCAACAGACTCGCTACTTTTCTTTTTAAAACTACTGTATAATGGGACTAAACTGCAGGTGTAAGCTTAATAAACATCTTCATTTTAACAGTTTTACTATATGTGATATACTTAAGTTATTTTTCAAATAATCTGTAACATTGTAAGGTTTAAAATAGCTTGAGTGTTTAAGCCCCTTCTAAGTAGGTCCTTAGGCATCTTAATAGTCGAAACTATTTATATTAATCTCATGAGTTCTAAAGAATACATTTCAGCAACAAGAAAACAGCCACTATTCATCCCCATTCCAACCCTAAGGGTTTATTATAATCGTCACTAGTTAGCGCCACCTTTGCAAAGGTCATAATTAATAATTATTAATTGTACTTGTTATATTGCACTTATCTTAACCAGAAAATAGGATATTTTTTCTAGAATTTCAAATATAATTTGTAGTGTGTGCGAGTGTAATAATTATGACTTTAGAGTGCTTGTAGCGCCATCTAGTGACGATTTTAACGGTAGCCTGCTGGCGACTATCCCTTTAAGCCGAATGGCCGACAATTCCTAGCCTATGAGTATACACGAAGTATTGTAACAATGTTTGGCAACTCGCGGCGGCTGGGCGGGAAGGCTCTGTAATACAAATGGTCATATTCATCAGTAAATGGCGTAGGGCGCGACACCGGGTCTTCACATCACTATGCAGTCTACAAGTCACATACAGTTCACACAAGTCCATTTTAATGTCCATAGTTTCTTTGCTTCCATGCTTCATTATGTTATGACCCGCTTGGACAATTACCTATTTCAAATGGAAGATATGGGGGGAAACACTGGTTAAAAGAATAGTCATTTCTTTCAAATAGAACTCGGTACTGAATAGTCATATTCTCCCTGTGAATTGAAGTTTCTTGGATACACAGCTAAAAGTTGATAAACAAAAATAGTTCCTGTTTAATAGTGACGTCATAAATTGTTTTCTACTGAAATATACAGCTTCACAGACTAAACATTAATAATGATAATTAATTAATGAACTGCTATAAACATGTAAGAATTAAAATGCCAATAGCAACTCGTCACCGTTCAGTCCTAGTTAAATTACGTTTATGAACCGTCACTATTTTATTGATACAAATGAACTTAACAAAACTTACACAAATGCTAAAAATCAACAAAAGGATTATGAATTTTCAAAAAGTCTTCCGAAAGTGTAGTCCCTCTTCATTATTTACATTTACCTGTTTGAGAGCTGTGAAGAAAAGACATTATTAAGGAACATAGATTGTTGATTCAATATGAATCATACTTACCACATAGAATGTTGTGTTCTGAGCGCAGACCCTCAATGGGAGCATGTATCGCCAACATCTAGTGTGGTGAAACCAGAATCAAACCATTAGAACAAGAACATTTTCATTCCAATGTACCACAACCTTTGGGATTCATTATATTTTAATCTTCTTTCACATAAGAATGTCTTCGAGAATTCACTTTGTAATGAGAAAATGTCACATCGCTCATCTCAGAGTTAAATATGACCTAATTTCCATAAAATATATTTATCATGATTTAGAAAATAATCAGTCTTGCACTGTATCAGTCTTTTGTACATAAAACAATCTTAATTTGTTAAAAAACAGTTCAACTGACCTTGTATCCACGTCCTGCAAATAAACAGAGTTAGTGAAGGAAGTAGTAATAAAATAATAACCCACCTATTTCCCTTCTTCTTGTCCGACAACTTCTTTATATCTTGCAATCATTAGCTTCTTAACAGTGTCCCGATAAGTTTCTCCAGGGGTGGGTGTGTAAATACCTCTTTTCTGCCCTAAGCCTGCTAAACTAGGCCTTTGTTCAGCTTCTATAGGTGCAATTCTGCCCTGTTCTTCTTTACCTAATCCCCTACCTTCAGACCAACCCATTTTTTGTAACATTTTACCACCAATGGTATCAACGACTGAGGGTGGTGGATGTGATGAAACAGGTGGAGGCATCGGTTCAGGGGGTTCGTAACGCTTTCTTATTGGTGTTTCATCTTCACCAAATTTCATGCGCCTTTCTGCAGCCCTATCTCTGTATCCGTTTGTTTGAGGTATAAGGTCGTTCTTTCTGCGATACTCTGCCAAGTTTTGTTTGTGTAAGTCTGAAAGTGATTTGTGTTTGTTCAGCACTTCAGCAGACGGGAATCGTCTCTTACATATAAGACAAGTTAGTTTAGGCCAGTCAATGATTCCTTCATCATTATCAATTGTGATTTCAGTTTCAGCAACTTTTTTCACTAAGAAGTCATCTCCTGCAGTTGGAGGCGGGGACAGTTCTCTAACATGAGTCAAAGATGGTCCAGAACCGAGAACGGAAAAACCAATATCTGCTGAACCTTTACTAGGACCAGTATCTGTTGGTTGTTCCATGACTATATTGCTTCTTGCATTCTCTTTCTTTTGATTCAATGTTCGGGCCCATCTTTCCATATCTTTAGCTATCTTCTTTGCAACTTTTACTTTGTCCTCCTTATCTTTCTTTTTCTTTTCCTCTGGCTCTTTAGTAATAGTATTTTCAGTAGTGGCCTGAGGAGGATTTGGTAATTTAGGCTGCTCAGTGTTCTGATGGGCTTGAGTGGCTGCTATGTATGTGGAGCTGGTTGCATCCCAATACATGTACTGATTAGATTGACTGTTATAAAAATACTGGCTAGTGCCATCATAGTACAGTCCGGTAGAAGGATCATAATAATAACCTGAAGTCTCATCATACATAAAAGTCCTAACATCGGGAGCTGAGTATACTGTTTTACCGTCACCCGTGGGCGCCTTGACAGCAGGGGTGGCCTGAGTAGTGGAAGCAACAAAGATGGGTACACTTACAGGTGTCCAGGACATCTGGCGGGCCTGAGCGGCCGAAATAGCAGACTGGGCCACAGCAGCAGCTGCATTTACCCTGTCCGCTTCAGACAGAGCCTGAGTCGAGGCCTGATAGTTTGACAGTTGATTGTAATATGTAGAATAATCTGTACTCAAGGGTTTTTGAATCTTTTTGGGTTCATTATAAAAACTAATTAAAACTTCTCTTCCATCAATTTCTAGTGGGGGTTGGAGGGAAACTAGCTCAGAGTGAGCTACTGTGGAGTCGGCAATAGAGTTAAAATTAATATAAGCCAAACATTTGGAAGCACCTGTCAACGTCTCCCTACCTATAGTGATGCCTGCAATAGAATCTAAGACAGCCTTCGAGCATCTCTCTTTAATGGCATCTAGTATCTTTTCTTCAGTGGTAAGAGCATCTAATCTTCTAAATAATAATCGTTTAGTAATACCTCCGTTCTCTGACATTGAGTTTCTCTCACAATCACCACCATAAACTACACCTTCAGACCTTTTGCCTTGACAATTACGTCTGTAGCAGATTTGACGACGCTTGAAATTGTACAATCCACACTTACACACCCAATCACCCGGAGAAGCATTTATTGCCGACTGGTTGTCATCATGCTTGTCTCTAGTGTCTCTAGACTCATATTTATTCTCATACTCCGAATCCATTCGGTCCCTGTCTCTGCTACCAGAGCGGCTACTCGATCTAGATCTGCTAGCTCTTCTCTCGGATTCACTTATTTGAGGTGGCGAAGGCGGCATGGGTATGCCTCTTTCCCGGTCACGTTTGGATGGCCGACGGCGGCTGCGATCACGACTGCGATCGTACCTATCGCGACGGAAACGATCCTCGCGATCGTAGCGGTCCTTGCGGTCGCGGTCGTCATCGCGATCTCGTTGATCACGGTCATAGCGCTCGCGTTCGAACGCTTCATGGTGGTGGCGATCGCGCTGCGGCTCTCGGCGATCTGGGCTGCTGCTCCGGCGAGGCTCCCACACGGGCGAGCGAGTACGCCCTTCCGTCTGTCTGTCGGGCCAGCGGTTGTCGTCTCCCCATCGCGAGCTCCGCTCGTCACGGCCTCGCCACGACATCGCAAAAGCCTGCAAACATCACCCGTACGAATAAAGTGACTGTAGGTACTCACAAACCGTGCGACGCCGCAGTCCCATGTTCTCCATGTTTGTTGGCCTATAATAGTCGTTCAATAACCTTTCTCCTCGCCCTTTTATTGTTTACCTGCTGAAACGATCACTGGTACGAGAATATAGCCTTCAATTACACACGTCTAGCACTTGTTTATATACTTTGCAAATATTTAATTTCTAATTAGAACGTAAAATCACATTACAAAAATTATGAAGAGGAAGCAGCCATTTTTTCTGCATGAAATAATTCAGTTTGACTTGACTAGCCAGCCAATGTTGCTAGTATAACTAAATTTCTATTCGTTCAGAAACCAGAAAGTAACGAAAACAACACAATACATCACGGTCATCATCGATGTATTAATCATATTTAAAAATTTTAAAAATACAATACAATATAGATCCTTGAATGGTTAATAAATTAAAAGCAATTTTTATTTTTTTTCATACGCCTGGTGCAAGATATGTATCGTAACATCCACACTAAAGTTAAAAGTCCTGCTGGTCTGAGTGAAGAATTCGCAGTGGAGGTGGAAGTTCATCAAGGCTCAGCCCTCAGTCCCTGCATTATATAATATAGTAATGAATTTTGTTACAGGGGATATCCAACATGCACTACCTTAGGAGAACTTAGGACTTCGAGTAAGCAGATCCAAAACAGAACATGCAAATTCAGCAACACAGCAAACAGCGCCAACGTCTACTACCCGGACGGCACGCAAGTACCAAAAGTCAACCAATTCTAATACCTAGGGTCCATAGTAACGCGAGACGGAAGTTTCGGCGCAGATGTATCCCACAGAATAAATGTCGCGTGGCAAAAATGGCGTACATTCACTGGCGTTCTCTGTGACCCACGCATGCCCATACGCACTAAAGGAAAAGTGTACAAGACAGGAGTAAGACCAGCGATGTTATATGGGGCTGAATGCTGGACGGTGAGGGAAGTACATTCTCAGAAGCTGCATGTGGCCGAAATAAAGATGTTTAGATGATCGGGTGGAGTGACGAGGCTAGACAAAATTCGAAACAGATAGATTTCCGATTAGCTTCAAAGTGTCGCCAGTCCAAGAAAAGCTCACTGAAACATGCCTAAGGTGGTACGACCACGTCATGCGTAGAGCCAGCGAGCAAGTCGTTCAGAAGGCACTGGCACTTCCTGAAGGCAAGAAAGGAAGAGGACGGCCGCCCTTGACGTGGTAGACTAGTATGGCCAATCTCATGAAGAGGATCCAATTACCAGACCCGACAACCCAGGACAGACTATCCTGGCGCCGAAAGATAAGGAGAGCCGACCCCACCTAACGTGGGAAATAGCAAAGGAAAAAAGAAAGATGTTTTTTTTTCCCTTCATATACTTTATTTTCTTAATTTTGAGAGGACAAAAGAAAGGAAACGCTCTTGTTTTCGAGTTTCACGGGTAAATGGGTTGGTGCAGGCACTTGCCATCAGGGTCCGGTTGTGTTAATAACAACAGTTCCCGGACCCCTCCCCTTCTCAGGCGCAGAGTGGCACACCGTGTTATAGTCGGTTCGATTCCGATACACCGCCCCGCCGCAAACCCCTGCAGGGTGACGGCCCGAGGGTGTTACCACAGGTAAAAAAAGGGGCACTTACCATCAGAAGACCCGTCTGTTCATTTCACTATTAGCTCTCCTAAACCTCAAAAGTAAAAAAAAAAAATCTAGTAAATAAAATTGAGAATTCATCCTCTGAAGTCTAAAAAGATACCTGTTGCGACTTGCGGCAATTGTGACCGCCACGAATGTAGGCACATTCTAAACTTCAACCTCCAACACAAGATATAATACATAAACTAAATAACTGTTTCTGGACATATCTAAAAGGAGTTTACGCTCATAACCAGGCAAATAATAAACAGTATTTTGTAAATCTCATGCATATTACGTACACTCAAACATGGCAAGTACGACTAACTACTCATCAACATTAATAAAATACAGTCTTCACAATAAGTATTTTAAGTTTATTAAATGACCATGTCATGTCTTATCTAAAAGTCTTATATCTTAAATAATTAATACATTAATAAGCGGCAACACGGAATTTACAATTAACTACCGGCAAACACAATAAGTCGTAGAATTTAAATTAAATTCAAACTCAACTAAGCATAGACTAAGTGAAATAAAGTGACAGATGTGCCAAATCGAATTTAAATTTTTGTTTAATATAATTTTATTCTATAAAATGCTTCACTTTATAAATATAGCAACAGTCTGTTTTTATTAACATCTAATGATTTTATACAAATAAACTGACGCAAGATAGAGATTTTTTAGCTGCAAAGAAAAATTACGACAAAGTCAATTTATTAAATTTACTTATAAGTGACAAATGGAATGTGGGACTCTTTAAATACGATGATATATAGATACGTGCGTACTGTTATACATTAACAGACACGTCTAATCTACAGTATAGTAGAATACATGTTTCACAGATATAAAACGAAATCATTACTCCTCAACCATAAACAGTTTAAATAAAATTTATACAACAAACACTGATTATTTTATAGCACTAATATTGAAGTGTCCTTTTGTCCATTTTTCGCACCAATCAGCTTTGTTCTTACAAACCACTAGCACACTAACAAATGTGTATGTGTATGTGTATGAACACAATCTATCACACGTATTTCCTAACCTCACAAATAGTCATTTGTGTAGCACTCTCACATTCCAATGATTTGAAAGAACTAGTGACGTGTAGCGAGCGTTCTCGAACAACGACCAGCTTTTGTTTCCTAAAATAATAAACACGTTTTTTTACAATATTCATTAGTTTATTGAAAAGCTTAATTCACAAAATCGGCGGATTTAATGTCCAATGCGTTCTCTACCAATCAAACTTTGGGTGGTGTAGAAATGGTATAAGGTAAGTGCACCGAGTTGTGGTCAATAGTTATATTGGCAATACGAGGTACGTATATAGGTGGTGTCAAACCATTGTTTAATATGACACGGAATATTTGAGCAGACCTTGTCATTTTCAGTTGATATTTCATCAAACAATACTGGTAATCATTCGAGTACGCAACTAAAAGAACTTTGCGTAAATATTTTGGCGTCGTTATATCGGGCTAACTGATTAACTTGACTTGAGAAATTACAAGAACTGCCTTTAAAATGGAGGTCTTATCACGTGAAGGTTTCAGTGTTGTTACTCAAGGCAAGGCTTCTTATTCAGCGAACCGTCTTACGATAAAAAATAAGCAAAATCTATTGTTATAATATGTTGGTGCTGAATAAGAAATAGTTATTTAAGCCATAGCAGCCGCCCTAAGTCTCAACGCATATTTTAAGCAAAGTTCTTTTAGTTCCAATGGGCGCGCCACTAGTCTTTTCTTCCAGTGAGAAGATGTTCTCGCAGGGTGCAGATCTCGCGCTCGATGTTCTCGCGAGCGGCTGCCTCGAAGCACTCGAACTCCGGCGTGTGGAACAGCTTCGGGATTTGCGAGAACTGGTTCAATACCTGTAAAATGTTTAACTAGTTTTATATTCTACTCGATACATATTCAGATCCCCCAATTTGTGATAGAACTGATAGCGTCAATGATTAATGGTTTTAAGTTAAAATTATGTAAACAGTCCTGGTACTTACTTTAATTCTTAATTCGACATAGTTATCTTGAGTGAGCTTCGAGTACTCGGCCCGAACTAGTTTAGCGTGCGCATCGTACTCTTCTCTCGAAGCCGCTAGTACAGCAAGCTCGCAATCACCGAAAAGTTGAAGGTCTCGTAGCGGGGCAGGGCCGGATGGAGTGGAGGGAGCCGGAGGTTGATAACACCCTACAGCTGCCTCGCCATCCACATTTTCTACAGAATCCGGTTCAGCGCTATCCGGTTCAACCGCACCGCTCGCACTGTCCGGTTTTGGTAAACTATCTTCTTCATTGGCCCCGGTTGCGCTGTCGGGCTGGTCGGGACGGTCTGGGCTGTCAGGCCGCGGCGTGCTGGCCACTTTAGCTTTCTCACTTGGATCATCAGGGATAGGCACCGCTTCAGCCTCATTATCAGAATCTATGGTAGGCTCTGACTCTTCGTCATCGGCTTGAGGGTTCTCATCTGAGCTCTCGGGGGACGCAGGAGGGGATGAGTCAGTACTACTGCATCCTCCGGAGCATATTGCTTCGTCATCAGTCAATAGTGCCAGGATGTATGATGTTAGGTCTTGCTGTAAAATGATTTTAATTCGAATATAAGTGTACGTTTAAAAAAATAGGTAAAAAAACTTTTTAAGTTAAACGGTTTTATGTTAAAAAATGTACTAAAAACCAAAAAAATAAAAAAATAGATACAGTCGTGGGAATTATAAACATATGCATAGACTAGACTAAAATAAAACCGTGTAAAATAAATCCAAAGTGTATACAAAATTTCAGATTAATCGGTTGACAGGAAGAGGGTGAAATTTGAATTACTAAATTTGATTTTTTGAAGGAAGAATAAAGAATAAAGAAAAAAACAAACAGGGTGAGCTAATTAAAACCGTTTAAAAACAGTTCAGTGTACGATTAGCAATTAAGTGAAAAGTAAAAAAATGCAAGTTATTTGTTCAATACTGTAGTAGTTTCGTACATTTGTTAAAGAAAAATAGGAGCTCAAATACAATGTGAAAATATACTGTTTAACTTGTAGATAAACAGACAACGAGACGCCATGATGCTTATGTAATTTACTTCTTTCGTTACGAACATACATATTTGTAAGTATCACGCAATGCACGTAATGCCCGCAACAGATCTCGGTTAATACATTATGTATACGTAAGTGGACTTACTGATTGCGGGTGTAATCGCAACAAGTCGGACAGCAGACGAACCGTTCGCTCTGTCGGCGTGTGCCGCAGCACTATCGCGAGCTTGAAAGCCGCGGGTTGGATCACGTCGGCTATCCCTTTGTTTAACAGATTCTGCCACACGCCCGCCTGAAAAGCAGCAATGTACGTCGAACTTCTGAATTACATCATTAGAATTGACGTTTTTGGATTGGAGGATGCTTGTTAAATGTTTATGTGTGCATACACAAAGAATAGCAAAAAATACATATGTGTTTATACACAGATGATCGATATTCGTTACATGATAGCATAGGATGGATATAAAGCTAAACTGTCGTGCTACTGTTATTCATCTGCTAAAGTACTCAAAGTTGAAACCAATGGCAGATCTATAAAGATCATGTATATTTCAATTAATGTGAAATGGTTGATGATTTATTATTAAAATTGATCATCGAATCACTAAACGCATAAAAACGATGTTCAGACGCAAAAGCTGTTACGGCACTAGAAATCAGTGTGAATTATGCAGTATACATACTTTACACATACATACGAGTTCACAAAGGTATCAGCTTTAGCTCAATTGATGCTAGATAATCTCTGTTCTCAGAAAAAAAACTTTAGCTCTAAGAGTTTAAATAAAATTAATAAAAGTAGGTACATGAATTATATAAAGTACTTTAAAATCTGACTACACTGACTGTAGGAAGTTTGAATTAGTTAACACAAGTTTTAAGTATATACAAGTTTTGCAGAACGTATCTTCTAGTTAAATTAACAGTGTTGCAGAGGACTTTACAAACATTAATGAAATGCATACAAAAAACACTCAGACTCAGAACAACAATTAGTGGATCACATAAAGTACTATCCCACGTGTTGTTTGAACCCACAATACTCAGCGCAGATATGATTAGAAAGCAGGGAGATGAGCTTAAACTACTTAGATAATTTCGTAAGATTTTAACGTAATTTTTGACATTACCTGATAAGCTACGCAGTTTCTAAGTGAGTGCCAGAGCGAATCCGGCGGTGAAGCGTCGACAACCTGTTGCCAGGCTTCATCAGCATTAGGCGCAACCAATGTGTTCGTTGCGCTGCGCCACATGCGCATAGCTGAACATCCCTGCCGCTCCCCCAATGGGACGGGGCAGGTCAACACTGGCAACGGCAAACAAACTGATTATTAAGATTTAGTAATACTTTATCTACTTCTTCTACTCTACAGCAAAATGTGAGATGTTAATTGATTTACGATAACGTTTTAAGTAACGACTGTATACAAAACTATCTTGCCTAAATTCCCTAGTTTTATCTAGGTGAAAATCCCCCTAAATACAACCCGCTTAAGTTTTTTGTTGGACTCGAACCGAGCGAAAACCACACGCCGTCTCGGGTACTAGTAGCTGGGTAACCAGGTTTACTCTAGAAAGGAAATCCCTGGAATTCCTTAGTTCCCCTTACAAAAAATAACTAAATCTATCCTGCTGTCCTCCCTTTATTTTTAATATCTTACTGTAGGATAATATTGTTTACAAAAGGTAGCATTCTATCGTCGAGAGGACAGGTGGCCCATTAAGAATAGAATCATATACTTTTATTAGTGTTTACTTTTTTAATTCGTGTTCCTAGTTAACTATGCACTATCCTGTGAATGACAGAATAAATGTCTTTTCTTTCTTTCTGTTCAATGGAAGAAGTAATAATAGTAATCCGTCTTCACTAAGCAATGTCAAGAAGATAGCTTTTAAGAAATATTACACATTGTTGTAAAAAAAAAATTAAAAACGCAAAAGTTACTTACTATTTTCTAAAATACTGTCAATAAGACTTCAATGAACTTCCGTTTTAAGAAACGGAAGTTTATTGAATTTAAAGATTAAATTAAACAATATAAGATAAAATTTTGTTTGCGTTATAAGTAACGCAAACAAAATTTTCAAACAATTTTGAAGCTTTGACTGAGATTATTATTCAGGGATTGACAAAACAACTAAATATTCAAAAGGTGAGAATAGGCGAGAGGTAAGGCAGTTACCGTTGGGTTGCGCTTATCCTTGTTTGTGAAATATTGTTTTTTAGAAGACACAGTCTATTGATAATTCAAAACGCACGTAAGGCAGCTAATTTAATATTCCAAGGTAAAGATTAGGTGGTTCATTCGTTTATTTGCTGCTTTTTATACTTTTAACTATAGCTAGAAAGGGCATATTATCCTATGCCTTCGATCCAAATAGGAAGTACTATTTTGGAGGGATAGATTGTCAGATTCAATATTAGGACTAGAGTTTAATCGCAGACAGTAATTAATCGCTAAAAGCATCAAACAAAACAAACCATAACAAGACAAAACATGTTTGTTAAGTGACAAAAATCGGTATGAAAATATGGCATAATTGTGATATGGCTTAACTAATGAACTAGCGGTACTCCCTTACACTGGTTTATAGCATCAATACGAGTAGAAAATGTTTATATACATTTTTTATCATGGTAAACACGACCATCTGATCGCTCGTGCGCTCTAGCGGACTATTATTCAATGCATAAGTACATAATATTGTGTATTAATACAGCGAGACAGAAAAAATTACAGCCGGGAGCTTCACTAGCCACTAGATGTGTAAATAAACGAAACATTAGTTAGACATTTCATTACACAACATCACATAATATGTATATTTATATTATTGTGTTAATTCCATACCTACCTATATATCTTCCTATATATATATATAAGTACCTAACTGATTAATATCTTGGCAACACTGTATAATATTGAAGCTGCAATTATGCACTCTCCAGTTAAGGTAATATGGCAATAATAGAACAAAACTGCCCACTGAAAGAAAATAAAGCAATAGAATCATAAATAATGATCACCTCCCATATCGGGCTCCCTCCACCAACTGTTCGCCAGTTTGACTGCTGTAAGGCCAACCGGCCGCCGCTACAACTAAAACAATCAACCATTTTTAAGGACGCATCCAAATCAGTACCAAGGTCAGACAACTGTCGCGTCTGCAATGTCGCGTTACTCAATGACAATAGAAAAAAAATTAAGAGTAATTTTTTTCGAAACCACAAACTCGAAAAAATACGCCATGTTTGACGTCGCGACTCCATTTGCTACCGGGAACAAAGTAATTAAACATTTATCGATTAAAAAAACCGAATAAATTTAGCTGTGCAACCATTTAATAAACGGAAATGCTAACTGTAAATTTTTATGCAAAAATTTACCGGCTATGTTATCAGTGGTTAACAACCAAGGATATAATAGAATACAATTCAAAATATGTACTTTTAACGAATATTAAATATTATTCTTGCCTAAACTCTCAAATACTTGGAAGATCGAACGACAAGATTAAAAAAATACAAAGATATAAAAAAATCGACTTACATGAAAGGTCCAGGTTGTCCCTGGTTAAATTGTTATAATTTAAAAATCGAATATACTATTTTCGTACGTGCCAGTCGTGTAGGGCGCTCTCGCGGAGTGTCATGGCGGCGCGAGGGAGGGGCGCGTGCGCGGACATCGACATCGACAAGCGAACATCGATGGTGCTACGCGCATGTTTTCATTGTGAGCGCGTTATTGTTTAGCTTAGCTCTGTGTCGAGTTCGATGACCGATATATCTGATGTAAAATTGCATTGTCTTGCTAATTTCATTCATGAATCTTTTATTTAGTTTTTATTTTTAATACACATTTTCTCGTTTTACTATAGTCTTGTTGCATTCTAACTTCGCCCGTTCCAAATGTATGTTTTTCATTACTATTGGATAAATAGATATCTTATTTAAAAAAATAGTTGAATAATATCGATTGCTCTGCATTTTTGTTATATTCAATATAGTGTTGCAATTATTTATAGATCTAGAGTTCCAATTTTTCTGATATTATCAACACATTTGGAGATATCATGCATCAGCATAATATTATCATGTCTATGTAATAAAAACTCCTAGACTCTCTTTTCTAATTATATCGCAGTTTCATATAAATAAAGTAATAAATTATTGAATCAGAACTTTAATTATTTTTTCGATATAATGTTTATCTACAACACTATCTAACAAGGGGAGAAATTAAGTGAAGGCCCAACGCATGCGCGAGGGCGCTTGCCTCTTACACAAGGCTTCATTACAAAATAAGCCATATTTTTGGAACCTTAAAGTGTAAAATTAAAAACCTCTTTTATTATTGGAAAACTTATTTATAATAATGAGCTTTATGTCATCGGCTTATGGTTTAAATTAGTGTGTGATATAATTTCGATGACTCATTAGGAAACTTGAACGAGATATATTGCTAATGTTGTAGTGGCAGGCGTTTCATAATGTTTATAACATATTTTGAGTGTTGGATATCACAAGCACCAGACATACGTCTGTTTGATCCCAAACTAAGCAGAGCCTGTACTATGTGTATGAGGTAATGTTTCTAACTGGGTCGGATATCTCGGGTAATCATAGATAATTGTGGTCAGGAGTACAATAATTGAATATAATCCTTTCCCACATGTAGAAAGTTCTAGAGAGCTTAATAACATTTGAAACACAAGCGTCCCCATCCCAAACTGAAGTATCATCACTGTAAACCATACTGATGATAAACATACTTACATATTTCTAAACACATACGTACTCCACACTAATCTACTTATCCAAATTAATATTATTAATTCGAAAGTAACTGTCTGTTTGTTACGATTTAATTTTTTCATGACTAAACTGCTGCACTTGCTTTTTTCTGCTTGCTTTCTGCTTTTTTAAAAAACAACTTCCGCACTAGGAATAATTTCTGTTTCGCGGGGGACTTTACAGATATACATGAAACTGATACAAAGAACACCCTGACTTAGAACAACAATTTGTGGATCACACAAAGTGTTATTCCATGTGGGATTTGAACCCACAACACTTGGCGAAATAGGGAACGGCGTGGCGACCGCTTAACCACTAGACCAAACGTGCAGCTATATACCTATTTCAAAGAAATTTGTTAGTTGGATAATATGTCCTTTGATTGTCAAGGAAGGACATAGACTACCTACTTTTGACCGCGATAACCGATATCACGCAAGTGAAGCCGCAGACTTCACTTGTGTGATATCGGTTTAAGCGATAAGCTAGTTATCAAATATACAATTATTTGACAGAGGTTTGAACGTGTGGAAATATAGGAATCTCTTAAATTATACACTATAAGTGTTTGTTTATCGTTTAATTTATAGAAAATCGCAATCTAAAACATCTATATTTAATTGATTTGAAATTTCTTCTGCGCTCAGTACAGAATCGTCTGAATCGGATAGAGTTCTTCCCAGATCTTCAACCTGTCTTCTTTCAAGTTTTGATGCACAGAAAAGTCTTTGTCAAGTCGGATGTAGTTTCTTTGGTCAGGTTTCATAACTGGCCAATTCAAAGATGATATCTCAGGTGTATCAAGACGAGGGTTGGGGTCGCTAGAAAGGCAACATATTATTTAATTCATGATTATCATCAAAATCCTTTAATAGTTCTGGATCTATGTAGACTATTTAAGGCTGGCCTAAACCTCTTCTTATATTTAAAAGCAAATTGTAGGTGCCTGAAAATAAAGGTTAGCACAAACACCATCCAATAAAATTGCTATATAAATTTATGCAGGCGTATAAACTCACAAATTACTTTTAAATTAAATAAACAACTTTATTTCCACTATTTTTTCAGCGTTTTATAAAGCATTCATTAAGCGTACAAATAATAATATTTTCAAGTATTTCCTTCATTCTTTGTGACACAAAAACTCGGGGTTGTAAGTCGGCATAGGTCATGTGCAATATACAGCCTCATGCCACTCTGAATGTGGCTGTGGGTGGACAAAACGGGTTTCCCTTCACCCGCTAGTCTACAGTGGTAAGCCGTGTGTGATGTAAGTTGCCTAAATAGAGAGTTTTACCAGTTAATGATGCCCGTATTAATACGGGCAGGCGCTGGAAGGGGTCCGGATGTCGCTCGCAATAACAGCAGTTCCCGGATATCTTCCATCTCAGGCGCAAAGTGGCCTGCCGTGTGGTTTTAATCGGTCCAATTCCGACACAGTACCTACATATTCATTGACACAATGTGTTTTGCATACCCATATCTAGCGAAGTTATACCATATGGCTGTCATCTTATCAACCATGTGGGAATCTTCCGTATCAGCGACGTCTATTATAGGGAAACGGTAGCTCATCGAAAACAAGTAGATTAAATCGTCGTGATGTGATACACCTGGCAAATAAAATTAAAGTTAAAAACTAAGTATATATTATTACAGACCAATACGTATTAACTCGAGAAGACGTTTGGTGGAGAATAATAGAAATACAACGGTTCGACTGTATGGGGTCTTACTTTTGAATTATGACAGTGAAATAATGAGGAAATCTGATGTGTGTACATGATAGTGAAGCCCCTACGGCTTCAGAGTTTATATCTTTTCTTTGTTCTACCTTAACCACAGAGCAACACGAGCCACTGATTAGAGGTGAATAGCCATAGGCCATAGCTTATTTTATTCGACTAGCTGACCCACGCAACCTCGTTTGCGTCTTGTATTGCCCGTAGCGTGAAAATTTTCACCCGTTTTTGAAACAATCTTCATTGGTCATGGCTCCTATTGGTATTAGCGTGATGATATATAGCCTATAGCCTTCCTCGATAAATGGACTATCCAACACTGAAATATTATTTCAAATAGGTTCCTGAGATCAGCGCGTTCAAATAAACAAACAAAGAAACTCTTCATCTTTATAATATTAGTATAGATACTCTCTACACTTCTACAGTCTGTAAGTTTTGCGAGGACATATCGTTATACATACACACTTTGAATTCACATAACTATCAACGAAATCGCTTGTCGCTACAAAATGGCACATAAAAAACAAATATTCAGAATTTCACACACACATGTAACGCGTAGACCATTGAGCTTATACTTTGACAGACGGGAACACTCTGTCTCAATAGATTTTAATACCTGTGGTTTAATTTTGTCCTGTGACAATATCTTAATTTCAAATAGTCAATGTCAACTCACGAGTAGGTGTTTTAGTAATGGGATCTTCATAGTGACTTCGGTTGCCGATGTACGCGAACTCAGCGTAGTACACGGGCTGCTTTGAGTGTTGACACATCAAGTTCGCCATCCTATTGAATAAATGCAATTAATCATAATCATCGATGCTGGGTGTTCATTGATAAGAGAAGAAACTTACCTACTTCAGGAAAAACAGTATATATCCGTTGTTGGTCTAATTGTGGTCTGGTGATCTGGATGTCGTGGGTTCCGTTCCCGCTTAGGTGTATTATAATGGTACCTACCTACTAACATATTATAATATGTATGCATTTAGAAGTATATTTAGTACGTCATTTGGCCGTCTGAATATTGAAGTACAGACTCTGTCAGGTTTAAAATTCGACCCCGGTATAAAAGTGTCTAAATTGTTACAAAATACTTTATTATTACAATTTTATTTTATGTACAGACATGCTGTGTACAGTGACAGTATGGTGTAAGTAGACAAAATATGAATTTAATGACTTGATTTTATAGGGGTCTACAACGGACAATCGTATCGAATGCCGAAGGTCTAGAATTGCAAAGCATATCTACGTGGAACATGTTTTTTGTTCATGTGGTTTCTTCTCTGTTACATAACGACAAATAAGCATATTAGGTACTTAAAAACTAGACTTTACATCTTTAGCTGTTGGGTTCATTTTAATTCACTTACCTATGTACGGGGAAAGCAGTAATAGCGTCAGCATAAAGCTTCCCAAGGCTATCAGCGGTTCTCTGATCCTTAACCAGCGCTCCATCTCCGAAGTAAGCCTTCCTCAGCTTAGCCAAGCGGTCGTGGGTCTCGTCACGAGGAAGTGCGAAGGAGATAGGTGCTACTGCATCCCACTCTGTATTCATCTTGTTCAGAAGTGTTTTGTTTTCTAGTATTGCTAGAAAAAGAAATTGGAGGGATCCCTTCAATAGGCACAGATGTAATTGCTTGTATTTCGAAGAGGTCAATTTATCTGGGAAAAAATAGCGTCTATTGTGTCTCATAGTGACGGTAGCACATAAATTATTACCTGTTTAATTATATTTAGTAAATCAGTACATAAGATGGAGCCGGGTCGAACTCTCTAGACTGGAGAACACTATACGTATGTCTAATCTATACATAGACATAGGTCTTTTAAAAAAGTATTTCTAAAAGACCTATGTCCAGCAATGGACTATTCAAGTCTGTTTATTGTGTTTTTGTTCTAAGAAATAATGTGAACACGTCACAAGAGCCAAAAAAGAAAAACAAATCGAGATATAAGATTACAAGAAAATAATTTTCTTAATCTCAGTTGCTGACACGGGTTCTGTGGGTTACTTTGTATATAAAAATAATAGGTATGCTCGTGTGTTTACACTGACGCAACGTTTCCAGAACTCACTGAAAGCTTTCCAGAAGAACTCGTCGGTAGTCTGACTGATGATGAATGGTACTTCGTGCATCTTGCCTTCTCTAATGGCGTCCATAGGCTCCACGTCTAAGAACCGCTCTTTGCCGAAATCTGACTCAACGATGTGACGAAATAGGGTCAGAGGATCATAGCCAAACTCCTGAAGATTAAACGATTTTGATTACAAACTACTAAGGACTAAGGTATCTCAGAATAGTCTGAATTATACATTAAACAGGCCTCGGCTACCTCACTGTATTTGTGCATCCCATGTCAGCTTTGGAAGCGCAACAATGTTTATCCACAGTTCCACTTCCAAAGCTGGAATTTTGATACTGGAGACCAAGATGACCAGAATACCATAACTACTAGGACTAAAATTTTAGATGGCATAATCCAGAAATTCATTATGCTTTTATCTTCTTCTTCGGAGATATGCATTTAGGACTTAAATCTACTTACATAAAAGCCAAGCAGAGATCCAGCGATTTCTCTCCAATGTTTAGTCTTCAGACATTCAAACAACGCGGTGGTGTTGTCAGCGGGACAGCTGGATATCTTGGCTTGCTTCTCAGCTAAATCTAGGCGACTTGTGGGACTTGGAACTTTGGCCGTCGCACCGCCAGACATTGCGATAGCGCGGTGGAACAGATCTACAGAGAGATCCAATAACATGAGGATATTTTTGCACCTCTTTTTAAATACACAAATATGTGCAGAATGCTTAAATTATATCTGCTGTAAAGGTATAAATTAGGTAGGTAATTATGGCTATACAATGATACATAGATCCAGTATGTATCTATTTTGACCTGTTACGAAAATTTAACGGATAGAAAAGAGTAAAGATGGTCATATAAAGCTGTTTGTAAACATCTATTATACATATACTAGCTATTGCCTGCGGCTCCGCCCGTGTGTATGTCAAGGTACAAATATTTATTTAATGATAGTTCAATATATACTGCTTGTTTAAAGAGAAGAAAGCATTCATAACGTTCTAAGTTCAACTGACCGGCAGCTTTTGTTCACTTTAGGCCTTCGAAAGCCTTAGATTTTCAAGCAGACTTTAGCTAAACTACCAGAGTGGCCTGATTTTGGTGGCCAATCGCTTTCCCGAGTAAATGTATGCCTTAAGCGTGTGATTACGATATCGCTCTGACGTGTACCCCAGGAAATTGTAAGTAGTACCTTTGGACATGGGTGACAGCATGTGGAGCATAACGCTAACGGAGCCAGCACTGCATCCACTTATCGTCACTAGGTTGGGATCTCCTCCGAAGCTGACGATATTTCGCTGCACCCATTTAAGTGCCATCACCTGATCTTTGAAGCCGTTGTTGCCTGGAGCCAGCTTGTTACCAAGGGATAGGAAACCTGATGGAAAATAGAAACTGTTTACTGAAAACACCTTAATTGGTACTATTTGAACTTGACAAGTAAATAAAATTGAAACGTCTGTTTGTAATTTTAAATTAACAGTTTTCACTAATCCCAGCTAATTTGTAGAATGGTTGCACCGATTTAGAGGGGACTTTCACTGGTCGATAGCTAACTCTATAAGGAATAATATGGATTATTTTCATTTTAGAAAAAATGGGATAACTCGAAAACAAAATTAAAATCAATGAAATGGTGATTATATCTGATTAAAAAGCAAGAAAAATAGCAACTAAGATTTATATAAGTCTCAATGATTTGCAGAAAGTTACACAGCTGATTTGCTTGTAGATCTTTGTATGATTGTGAATTTATTACTATACTTTGAGAGTCCCTAAGACGATGTGCGGTATATAGTTATTAATGCGACATAACTGCCTCACCGGTTGTTTGGCGACTGACATCGAAAGGGGATAAATATCCACGGAATAACTGGTTTGAAATTATTGTTAGACTCACCCAAAGACCCAAGTCTGTAGTTAATGGTGACGAGAACAACATCTCTGTCAAGAAGGTAGTGGGGTCCAGCGATGTCACTGCGTCCAGAAAATGTATGAAACCCTCCCGCGTGGATGTAGAATATCACTGGCAGAAGCCTGGACCTGGGAATAAATAATATGGTATAAGAAACATTTCAATAGGTCGCCATAGTATGGGTCACCATGCGGCATTTTTGCGTGTCTGAATTCGCAATGAATATGTTGACCAATACTCTTGGATTCTGCTTGCTTTGTAACAGACAGTGTAGACTAACCTTCGCCGGACTGTATATAAAAAAATAATTACACTTTGCTGAGCTGCCCATGAACAAGATATGTTTGAAATCCGATTAATAGTTCCAGGTGTGTTGTCCCAGTACAATAGGGAAGCAGTGAGGTGACCGCTCGAACTACTACGCTATTCGTGTAGAAGAGTGCAAGAGAGAGAGAGAGAGAGAGTTGTAAAACATTTATTTTACAAGTACCTGTTATTATTCGGTGTGTAAACATTGATCGTGAGACAGTCTTCGTCGATGTAGTACCCTGGGCTTGCTGGCCGGGGACATGATGGACCCTCTTGACTTGCGTCTATAACTTCCTCATACGTCAAGATAGGTTCTGGTGGCTGGAAAACATAAATTTTTGTAACAAAGTCAGAGGTCTTCTGAAGAGTCTGCTTTCACTTAAACCACTTAAAAGAAATGATGGTACGAAAGGATGGTATTCTTACTATTCTGTCAGATTACAATGGGTCTGTTGATATGCCGCGTGTAGGTTAGATGTATCAAAAGTAATGTGTGGATTAACCAATTTATAAGTATATTTATTAGTAGTCTGGTTATTATAATACAGGCTCTACCTAATTTAGGATCAGACGACTGTATTTGAGATGTTTAGGGTTATTATTCCTTTATTTATTTATATAAGAAAACTTCCACATTAAGAATATATATACTGTGTCGCGGGGAATTTAACAAACATGCATGAAAGGGACACCAGGAATACCCAAACTGAGACCAACAATATGTGGGTCACACAAAGTATTGTCCCATGTCAGATTTGAATCCACGAAACGCTACCAACTAGAAAGCGGCCTGGTGACCGCTTAAATCCAACCATGCGTTTGTATTTCTTTTAGTTCTTCCCTAAGGCCAGGGTATTAACCAGTTAAGAATACTTTCATACCTGAAATCTCAGCTTTCCTACTGGCGCTTTAGCGTAGCGTATACCCCTATAGGACTGGAAGGGCCTCCCACGGCGAGTGTGGTTCCAGCATCCCTTGAAAGTGCCTGATATACTAGTTGTAACTGGATTATCATCATCGGTTCCTTGATCTAGAAGAAAGAAAATAGATGTTCATGACAACCGGAACCGACGGCTTAACGTGTTCTGTGAGGCATGGACGTGAAAACATTTAATAATAAAATGATAGCTGCCTTATTTCGTTGGTGAGTTTGATACTCAACTATGCAGAAGTTTCTTATTAGGCCGCCATAGTGTGGGCCCTCTTGCTGCAATGTCTTGTAATGAGTATTGTGACCAACATTCTTGGATTCTACTCATGTTTTCTATCAGGCAGAGTAGAGTAACTTGAGCAGGCTGTTTTAAGAAAACCTTGTAAGGAAAACACAACAACACTCTCGGTCGAACTCGAGATTAAGCCTAAGACCTGTTGCATACGCTGATTAACAAGGCAGTACATCTGTCACCGGTATTAATCAATTATTAAATGCATATTGTTTATAAAACAAACCTTGAAAGTGGCTCGCAAACACTACACACACAAATAAAACACATAATAATATACTGTTGAACATTTTCCTCCTCAGTTCGCACAGAAACTGCGCGTGCCGTTCTGTCTGCTCATTTATATAGCTTATAGGTAATGCATATGTGTATTTGTTTGTAAAGATGTTTTCATAGTTCGGTATTGAAGGGGTATTCTGTAAATATGTGTACTATTTAATAACGTCGGGTTTTCTATGTCAATATTTATTGTTTCATTTATTTGTAGTAGGACTACATAGCTTGAGTAATTTTGTTTTCGTGTTCGTCGTTCGTTTCGTTCGAATGCGACTGCTGTGAGGGAACGGGTATCATGTTCCACCCAACACAAAGGGAGGATCCTCCGACCAGGCGAGGTGATCATGCCTGGCGGGCTACTGCCCAACAGTTGATGTTGGGATGTTGTATATATGATAATCGGCGCGGGAACTTTATTTGCGCGATTCAGGATTGATAGTTACTCCGTGTAGTGTAGTTTGTAGGTACAGTGCGTTACTTCGTAGTTCAGTGTATCTTCGGTAGATGGCGCTGTATGTGGAGGTCGCCACATCACTCCCCTCCAAGACTGGAGGTCGATATATGTTGAGCAGCTGTCTGTGCTCTGATGCGGAGCTTGCCAGTGCAAGGAGTGAGTAGTTCCAGTGAGTCGGAACTGAATGCCGCTAGTTCCAGTGAGTCGGAACTGAATGCCGCTAGTCCCAGTGAGTCGGGGCTGAAGTCCGCTGATCCCAGTGAGTCGGGATCGCATGCGGTGCGCGGTGCTGCGGTGAGGTCCCCAGTGAGTCGGGGCGGTTGCTGCGTAGTGGCTGGCTGCTGCGTAGACGGGAGAGATGTGCTCTGCTTACATGGACCGTAGGTGCAGTGTGCTGTGCCTAGACGCTAATGAGGCCGTAGGGGTAACCAGGCTGGAGCGGTCGCGTCCTGCGTGTGGTGTATCCCTGTTGAGGCCGAGGTTGCTGGCTGGCTTGAGACTTGCTGTGGGAGTGAATATGATGGTGGCGGATCTGCATCTTTGAAGGCTGCTTCCAATCACGTCGGGGTCACCACTGTGGGGGAACGGGTATAATGTTCCACCCAACACAAAGGGAGGATCCTCCGACCAGGCGAGGTGATCATGCCTGGCGGGCTACTGCCCAACAGTTGATGTTGGGATGTTGTATATATGATAATCGGCGCGGGAACTTTATTTGCGCGATTCAGGATTGATAGTTACTCCGTGTAGTGTAGTTTGTAGGTACAGTGCGTTACTTCGTAGTTCAGTGTATCTTCGGTAGATGGCGCTGTATGTGGAGGTCGCCACATCACTCCCCTCCAAGACTGGAGGTCGATATATGTTGAGCAGCTGTCTGTGCTCTGATGCGGAGCTTGCCAGTGCAAGGAGTGAGTAGTTCCAGTGAGTCGGAACTGAATGCCGCTAGTTCCAGTGAGTCGGAACTGAATGCCGCTAGTCCCAGTGAGTCGGGGCTGAAGTCCGCTGATCCCAGTGAGTCGGGATCGCATGCGGTGCGCGGTGCTGCGGTGAGGTCCCCAGTGAGTCGGGGCGGTTGCTGCGTAGTGGCTGGCTGCTGCGTAGACGGGAGAGATGTGCTCTGCTTACATGGACCGTAGGTGCAGTGTGCTGTGCCTAGACGCTAATGAGGCCGTAGGGGTAACCAGGCTGGAGCGGTCGCGTCCTGCGTGTGGTGTATCCCTGTTGAGGCCGAGGTTGCTGGCTGGCTTGAGACTTGCTGTGGGAGTGAATATGATGGTGGCGGATCTGCATCTTTGAAGGCTGCTTCCAATCACGTCGGGGTCACCACTGTGGGGGAACGGGTATAATGTTCCACCCAACACAAAGGGAGGATCCTCCGACCAGGCGAGGTGATCATGCCTGGCGGGCTACTGCCCAACAGTTGATGTTGGGATGTTGTATATATGATAATCGGCGCGGGAACTTTATTTGCGCGATTCAAGATTGATAGTTACTCCGTGTAGTGTAGTTTGTAGGTACAGTGCGTTACTTCGTAGTTCAGTGTATCTTCGGTAGATGGCGCTGTATGTGGAGGTCGCCACACTGCCAATCAAGAGGTCTTGGTTTTGAATCCCGCGTCGGTTCAAAAGTGTTATTGAGTTTTTCTGATCATAGAAATACTTAATAACAGCTCGGAGTTTGGAAGTTGTGGTCTAAATCCCCGTGCCTCGGAGAGCACGCAAAACTGTTGGTCTTGCACCTGATCTCTTCCAGGTCGTGTCGGTTACCGTCTCATCGGTTTATGAGAGAGGGAACAGAGAGTGTACCTGTGTTTGCACTCACACTTGTGCACTATAATATTTCTGGCTGGTCTCCGTTGATACTGGCTGCCGTGGCCGTAATCGGCTAGGAGACCATC
The DNA here is from genome assembly GCA_916048165.1 of Spilarctia lutea. Lineage (NCBI taxonomy): Eukaryota > Metazoa > Arthropoda > Insecta > Lepidoptera > Erebidae > Spilarctia > Spilarctia lutea. The sequence goes on along the minus strand of OU696495.1, from coordinate 420,301 downwards.
ATCATGTTTAGTTAACTAATGATTATTTCTAGCCTACTAAAATCGTATATACTTTATATTACCTTTTTGTAGTAGGTGCTTTCATCATAAAAAGCTTTATCTGTCATAATTTCAAGGTTGCGTTTATGAACTAGTCACTCAAAGCAATAATTGTTATTAATTTCATTCTTTAATAACAAATGGCGTTACCACAAAAATAATTATTCATCATTTGTGTGGTACTCGCAAAGAATTATAAAAATATTGCTCAGTGGAAAAACCAATCGATCTATTAAGCTACGCATGCATTGAGTAGTCATACCTCGTTATCTATGATATGAACTTGAGGTTAGTTTTCCACATTATGTAAAAATCGATGTTTGTTTTTATTTATTTAAGGTTTATATGCACTACCATTAGGCAGCAGGAGTAACTTGGAATAGAGTGGCCCAAAATAGACAGGAATGGAAAAGGTTGGAGAGGCCTTTGCCGATTGGCAAACAGACCTACCAAAAATAATTAAGTACGAGTATTAGAATGGATTAAGATTAGTTTAGCTACAAAAATATATTTATATATACACACTCATGGGTCATAGTTCTTAATACTTTGTAAATAGTTATTAAGTTAATCTGTCTGGTCTGAATAAAGGGCTTTATTATGTTTATGCACTACCATATCGATTACTAGTTATAAATCAAAGTAAATAGGGTGCATTCACTAGAGAATCAGGTTAATTTATGCCACCTGAACCACTTTCGCTAACTCTTTATTATTGGACAGCCTATTTAATGAGAAAGGCTATAAGCTATAAAACATCAAGCTAAAACTAATAGGAGTCGAGCATAAAGGAAAAAGTTTGCAAAAAACGGGAAAATATATTTTGACACACACACACACACATTGAGACACATGCATAGCACTCACATACAGGGCTACTTAGTTCCATATAAAATATGTTGAGAATTTTCCAAAGGAATTTTCGTCTCAATTATTTTCGTATTTTTTAAAATGTAATGCTTAGGGATGGTGCATATTTATATATGTATATCCGTTATATGATTAGAAAAACAAATTTACTGGGAATTATTATTGTTAAAAAGGAATGATTGAAACTCGTAATCAATTTAATATTGAAAGTATTGGAATTTATAGGTGAACATAGATCTAAACATAATCAACGCCAGTAAATAAATAAAAAAAAACATTGTTCTTAAAAAAATATTTAATGATATAAAAAACAATACACATGTTAAAGAATAAACTTAATTCTTAAATGCTACCATAACATCGAAATAGAACTAACGGTTGCTTGAAGATATTGCCTTTGAGCAATCCAGTTGTACTTAGTTGTCTGGTGTTCAATAAAGCGATTTATTAATATTATTATTATTTTTTCTTCCGATAATACTCCCCATCAAAAATATTTTCATCCTGTCTACTATGATCCTCAATTGCAAGTGAAGTTGAATTCTCAACCTAATATTGTATAGGATAGAGTTCTTCCCAAACATTGAACCGATCTTCGAACATGTTTTGTTTGACAATGAGCTTGTTCCCCAAGTGCAGGTAGTTTCTCTGTTCCGGTTTCATGGTCGGCCACTTTAAGGAGCCAAGTTCTGGAGTATCGCCTTTAGGGTTTGGGTCTCTAGAGATATAATATATTGTTAATTAATAAATAAATAAATAAATATTCCGGACATCTAACACACAACGCCATCTAGTCCCAAGTTAAGCAGAGCTTGTGTTATGGGTACTAGACAACTGATATAAATACTTATATACTTTTTTTTTGTAAATACATACATATTATAGATAGAAAACACCCAAACTCCGAAACAAATATTTGCAGATCATACAAACATTTGGTCCGACCCGGGAATCGAACCCGAGACCTCAAGCTTTGCGGTCGCATACGCTACCACTACGCCACCGAGGCAATTTGAGTAAATAGTAGAGGAATCAAAATAATGTGACTTTAATATGTTCCATTCGTGTAAAGAAAATAATTATGTAAGTAAGTAGGCGGAGTTTGTGCAGTGGTAAATAGGCTGCTGCTATTTATCAACATAAATCATACTTTCTATTAGTGTAAACCAGCTTTTGACCGCGGCTCCGCTCGCGTTTATGTTGGTTAACGTGGTAATTCGCAGCCTTTTCAATGTCATGAATCAAAGCATCTCCATGGCAAATTTCATTAAAATCTGTGCAGCCGTTTAGCCGTAAAAGTGTAACAAAGAAACTTTATTACTTTCGCATCTATACCACTTTCTAGCCTTTGTGTTTTGGTTAACTTAACTTGCACATAGAAGTACTATTGTCAAAAACAAACAAACTTTGTATGAACTATTTGAAAAGATGATGCACATGAGTTTCTCACCAGCTCTTCTCATGAATGCAATACCCATCGGAGCTGGTACTTGGATTGATTGCAATTTAAACCTTTGAGTTGAATCGAAATCAATCTAAGCTCCGATAATTCAAACCATTTCAGTGGATTTAGTATTAGTACCTTTCATCACTGAATTGACTACTTGAGTTTTGTTTTACATTTTGATGTTTGTATTTTTGACGTGTTCAATGTGCCTTTTGGGGTCTATGGAAATAAATGATTTGAATTTGAGTTAACATTTAACATCGGCAATGTATTGACTAAACCAGGAAAAATTTTCAAAAATCTTAAATATACCATTTTTTTGGATAGTTCATTAACTTTTCTAATTAACAATTGCCAAGGTTAAAATCAACAGATGGCTCCTATTTCTATTCTAAAAACAATTATAATTCCGTAACGGTTGAGGTGTAAACTAAACAGGTTTTACATATTAACTGCCTTTAGTAGTAGTTCACTGCTAGACAGGTCTTCCTGCTTTAGAAGGCAGGTTTATATCTACTACACTAAGTATAGCTGGTCATACGTAGTGGTATAGGGTTTGTTTCAAATTATTCTCTTTTCTCTTTTTGTGTATTGTTTTCCCGCATAGTTTGGTCTTTTAACCGGCTCTAACGATACCTTTTTTTTACGTGTGGATACGCTCTCGGGCCGTCATCCCGCCGGGGTTTGCTTCGGGGCGGTGTGTCGGAATCGAACCGACTAAAACCACACGGTGTGCCACTCTGCGCCTGAGAAGGGAGGGGTCCGGGAACTGCTCTTATTAACACGACCGGACCCAGGCTCTAACGATACCTACGGGTTGGAATGTAGTGACACTTTGATAGTTTTATTTAGATGTATGTGTATCTTTGACTTCTGAAAATAAAAACGTACCCGTATCTAGCCAAGTTATACCAGATGGCAGTCAACTCATCAACGACATGCGAATCTGGGCTGCTTGTCTCAATGACTGGGAAATTGTAGCTCTGTCTGAATACATACAGGGTGTCGTCATGATGAGCGGCGCCTGCAAAGAATAATATATGCTAAAGATTTATGAAGGGAAATTGAAAATAATAGTAAGAGCTCAAAAGCATATGACATTGCCTTTTGCGGCAGGCTTAATTCCTAAATATTTTGTGTCTGTGTGTAAAAGAAAATGTAATGTAAGTATTAGGAAGAAAAATAAAAATTATATGTTTTATACTCTGTACTTTGCTTGAGTGAAATTAGACTTTACTTTACAACAACAAAACAAAAACATACCTTGAGGTTTGCCATCAGCGTCCTGGTAATAGCTGTTATTCCCAACGTATGCGAACTCGAGATAGTAAGCTGGCTGCTTCGAATGGCGACTCATCAGATTTGCCAACCTGTTCAATACAAAAAAAATCGTTTCTATAAAGTTCTACAAACCAGAAAAAGATTGCAGAACAAGAGAAGAAGACACCAAAAAGAAGAAAAAAGCCGAGGTAAAGAATGGTTATCATCACCATCGTCATCAGCATTTAATAGTCCACTGCTAGACATAGGTTGTACTCAGACACAAAGTTTTTAAAAGATGCAAGGAGGTATAGTGTTTTATCTTTACAGCGCTGCTTGTCTCGCATAGAATGCTTGCTCCCTTAGATGGTTCTCACGTCACCCACACGGCATGAATAATTATCACGGCATAAATTGAACACAAAACTTTCTGCCTCGCACAACAATACTGTGAATGAACTGTCGCCTGAGGTATTCCCAGACCGATAAGACCGTCAAACCTTCAAGAAAAGAGCGTACTCCTTCTTAAAAGGCCGGCATTGATAGGTTTAAAAGAGCTGACATAATATAATAGTGGCAGGGTAGTAAGAGATTGGGAACATTAGTCTCACCTGTGTATACCAAATCCAGTGATAGAATCCCTGTACAAGTTTTGAAGCCCTTTCAGACTTTCGGTGTTATTCTCCAGTTTCTTGTTATTAAAGTATGCCTCCCGTAACCTCTTCACTGCCCTCTCAGAATTCTCCTCCGGCAATAAGAAAGAGATAGGTGCTATGCGCTCCCATTCGTCGTTCATTGTGTTCATAAGAGTTTCGTTTTGAAACACCGCTGTAGCCAACAATATATATATGTACACAATATTTTCATTAATTTGATAAGACAAATTCACAAATAAACATTAAAAACATGCGTTCTTTGCTACCTCTAGGGTCGTTGTATATTATTGGAATAAATTTTATTAAAAAAAGAGCGAAAATTAACGAAAATAACGATTTGCAACACTTACGGAATGCTTTCCAGTAGAATTCATCCGTAGTTTGACTTATGATGTAAGGTACCTCGTGCATCATACCCTGCTTGATGGCGTCCAAGGGCTGAACAGACAAAAACCGCTCCTGGCCACAGTCTTCTTCCACAACTGGGCCCCATAAACCAACTGGATCACCAGGGCCAAACTCCTGGAATGTAAGTATTCTGTAATATTCATGGTTTACCACAGATTTGGGTATATATTGATCTAATAGTAGAGAAAGAGAAATTCGGTATTGCGATATATTTGAACTTTCAATGACTTTGTACTTCGGAATAAATGGTTCATCATAGCGTATGTGATCAGTAAAAATAAGAAAAGTGCAATCAAATTTATCAATCATAGAGAAGTTGCATGCAGATTTTAATCTATCATTTACGGAATTTTTGGTTTTCACAGAAAATTAACAAGTAGATTGCTTACAAAGAACTTAGTCAGAGAATCTCCGAGCTCCCTCCAAGGTGTCTTCATAAGGCATTCCACTATAGCCTCCGACGAGTTCGTGGGACAATTCATGAACTCTGCTTGCTTCACTGCCAGATGCCGCTGATGCGTTACCATCGGACCCTTGGTAACTGCGGATCCACTCATTGAAATACCTCGGTGGAACAATCCTGGGTAAAATTGAAAGTTTTGCAGTTGTTGAAGATTTCTTAGACTTAGAAATAAAAAGCTGAATATTTCACAAACCTTTAGACATGGGCGAGATCATATGCAGCGTTACGCTGATAGCACCAGCACTGCATCCCGCAATGGTCACCATGTTCGGATCACCACCGAATGCGGCGATGTTACGCTGGACCCACTTGAGAGCAACCACTTGATCCCTCATGCCATTGTTACCAGGGGCATACTTGTCGCCTGTGCTCATCCATCCTGGTAAATAAAACACGGTAGATCAGCTCTCTGTCTAAGAGATTTTATATCTCTTTTAGGAATGACTTTAGTCAAATACAAGTGTTGATCAATGGTGATCACGGAGTTTAGTCCGTAATAGTCTGTAGTCTTAAGGTAAACGCCAAATCCTAGAGAATAGGTACTGGGAACTGGTGCCTATAATTACCTACAAATATTACACACGCAAGCAAACCCCAGCATAGACTGCTAAAGTTAGTTAGTTCCTAAAGTATATGTCATTATCAGGGGCCTCACCTAAGGATCCAATCCTGTAGTTGATGGCGACGAGAACTATATCTCTGTCTAACAGATACTCCGGTCCCTCGATGTCACTGCGTCCTGTCATGGAGTAGAAACCTCCTGGATGGATGTAGAAGATCACCGGGAGAGGTTTGGAGCTAAAGAACAAATTTACAGGTGTAAGATTTTTTTTTTATTTTTTTTTTTTTTATACATGAGCTACCAAAATGACTCTGCCCTGCCTGATGGAAAGCACCAGCAGAATCCAAGAGTGGTGGTCACCATCCTCAATGCAAACAAGGACAGTGCAGCATGGCGACCAGCACTATGGCTTATCAGGTTAATAAGCGAATTATGTTAACATTATCACATCAACAGATTGTTACAGTCCACTGTTGGATTAACACCTTTAGAAGACTCTTTTAGCCTACTGTACCACGCTGAGCAGGTGGGTTCGTATAGCGTCTGTTCTGTTGTCGTTCGTAGTTTGCTGCCATAGTCGCCTCTTACTAGGTACATGCACGAGATGAATAGGATAATGAAATGAAATAAGTAAAAGATTAAGATAACTAAGATAGGTAAAAGATTATCTTAAAAGAAAGCGCCTGCGCTGTGTTTCACCGAGTGAGTGAGGATACCGGAGGCCCTACAACCCCTTCCCCCATCCCTTTCCTCATCCCCTAAAGGCCGGCAACGCACTTGTAACGCCTCTGGTGTTGCGGTTGTCTATGGGCGGCGGTAATCGTTTACCATCAGGCGATATGTATGCTCGTTTGCCTCACATTCCATAAAAAAAATCAAATTATGTAAAAATATCATCAAGCTTAGAAACCTTGTTTTCTTTATTATTGGTTTACGTAAAGTTCGGAAGTTTTTAATTATAGCATTTGCAATAAGCAATATCTTGAATATTCACGAACAAACTACAAATTGTTTTTTAAAAGGAGTTCTGATGATCAATTTTAGATGCTTACCTTTTATCCTTAGGGGTGGTTGGTGTATACACATTGATAGTGAGACAGTCCTCATCGACGTAGTACGTAGGAGGAACCGGTAGAGGGCACGCTGGGCCCTCCTTGCTGGCGTCTACTGGATCTTTGTACGTAAGGATTGGTTTCGGAGGCTACGAGGAAAACAGAGTATTTAAAGTAATGTAGTTATGTTGATTGGGTATCAGACGATAGACATATTGTAAATCGATTGATCATTTTAATTTTGAAAATATTTCACCTCCTGTGTCCTTTGATTGAGTGCACAAAAGATTTTCAGTTTGTAATCCGAGCGGTTTAAGCTCTTCTTTAATATATCAGTCAGGCAAGGCAGTATATTCTCAAAGTTCAAGCTCACCTTGAATCTCAATTCTCCTACAGGCGGTTCGGCGTACCGTATCCCTCTGTAAGCCTGGAAGCGTCTGTTGCGGCGCGTCTCCATCCAGGACCCTCTAAATGTACCAGACACACTTTGTACTACTGGTTCATCTGGTGTTGAGGGTGCAACTGTAGTAGAAGTGGGGGAAGGTGGAGAGGTTCCTGTGGAAAGAAGACTAAATATTCAGATTTAAAAACATTTTAAAATATGTTGTGTTCTAACTTTTATGTGCAGGATAAAATTAAAAGCTAGTAACGACTGGTATTTTGTTTCTGTGATCATTGATACGTCTGCTTGCTTGTCTAATATTGAATAATAAAAAAAAGGTGCAAACTTTAAATACATAAAGATCGAGGCACGTTTACTGTCTCTACCCTCCCCTGACGGAGATATTCATATATGTATAATATACTACAAGCTATGTACTCAACGTTTATTGAATAATAAATAATAAATAAATAAATATTCCGGACATCTAACACACAACGCCATCTACTCCCAAGCTAAGCAGAGCTTGTGTTATGGGTACTAGACAACTGATATAAATATTTATATACTTTATTTTTGTAAATACATACATATTATACATAGAAAACACCCAAACTCCGAAACAAATATTTGCAGATCACACAAACATTTGGTCCAACCCGGGAACCGAACCCGAGACCCCGCATAGCAGTCGCCACCTCCCCACCGAGGCAGTCTATATCTCTTAATTATTTGTCCTTAAACTCATATATGAGATTTAAGTTGCCAAAAGCGAATAAGTTAAGACCATAATGTAATAAAAGTTATATCAGTTTAAATAACTGTCATCCACGAGGATATCAAAATCAAAAACATTTTCAAGGACTTTCGAAACGTTATATTAACGAGTCTTGTGGCTCGGAACCAGCAAGAACACATAAGTTAAACAATACTTCGTAAACATTATTATCTATATAAATAAACAATAATCCTACTACTATTATAAAGGCGAAAGTTTGTAAGTATGGATGTATGTATGTATGTATGGATGTTTGTTACTCTTTCACGTAAAAACTACTGAATGGATTTGAATGAAACTTTACCACAATATAGCTTATACATCAGAATAACACATAGGCTACTATTTATAAAGATATAGCTTCGCCTCGCGGCGTTGCCCGCAGTTATCATCGTACCGCGGGTAGCACCGCGGGGTTCAGCTAGTAATAAATAAATATTTCGGACATCTAACACACAACGCCATCTAGTCCCAAGCTAAGCAGAGCTTGTGTTATGGGTACTAGACAACTGATATGAATACATATAATCTTTTTTTTTTGTAAATACATACACAGAAAACACCCAAACTCCAAAATAAATATTTGTAGATTTCACAAACATTTGGTCCGACTCAGGATTTGAACCCGAGACCTCAAGCACAGCAGTCGCATTCACTACCACTGCGCCACCGAGGCAGTAAGTATATATGCAATAAAAACGTTAAATAGGAATATTAGTAATTAAAAAGAAATTAGAACGAGAACAATGTTAATTAATTAATTCAATTAAATTTTCTAAAAATGAATCGTAGCTAGATCGATTTATAGCCTCCGAAACTTCCTGCATACTGAATTTCATGAAAATCGTTTTAGCCGTTTCCGAGATTCAAATTATAAATATGTATACAAGAATTGCTTGTTTGAAGGTATTATATAAAAATAATCATCACCATATAAAAAACGATACTAATTTTTGCACAAGCCCTTGTGATGGGACTACTAAGTAATTAAAAAACCGACCTTTATGTTCATGTCCGTGCGCGAATTTGTGTTTGTCATGACCACTATGTGCATGTTCGTATGCGCATGCGCATGCAACCAACACTACGAACACCACTCTGACTAACATGTTGTCAGAAGTCGAATGAGCGACTATCGTTTCAGCTCCTTGCGATGGACTTTATATATTATTTTGAAGGTTTATTCTGCAACACATTCGCGTAATAGTAGGGTTTGTCTGCGGTCGTACCTGCTGGGTTTTTTATTAACAACCTTTGCCCTTTATGATAAGACACTGTCATGTCGTTCGTGTGATGTGTCGAGGTGGAGAGTAAAATAAAGATTAACTTTGATGTCAAGCCTAATGTAGAATCTACATAGTTTGATAATACGATTATTGTTCACATACATAGTACCTCACATACATAGTACCTCACATACACAGTAAAAGAAACCTCTTTGAGTTCAACAACTGAGATATTGGTTAACTTAAGTAAAGATGAGGGAGGATGGTGACCACCACTCTTAAATTTTACTCATGTTTTCCATCAGACAGAGTAAGGTCGCTTTAGCAGGCTCTACATTTAAATAATTGAAATGGGACCACGCGGTATTCACCAGTTTTCAAATAAAAAACTTGAGAGGTGTCAAGGGACACCCGGATGGAACGAAGTTCGAAATAGAAAGACGAAACGAAAATATCTGTGTGTGTCGTCGTCGTGTCGTGACAACAAATTGTGTCGTGACAACAAATTGTGTCGTGTCAACAAATTGTGTCGTGACAATTTTTCCGTCTAGCCCCCTTACACAACGCGCCATCAGTCGAAAGTCTTGAAGTAACAAACATTAAAAAAGTCCGTTATAAACTATAAAACAGATCAGAACAATTAGCAGACTCATTCTTTTTGAGGTTCGTCGTTATATTGGGTATTTAGCTAAAGGTGGCGGTTTAGATTTGCATCTAAGACAAGAAACTGTGTGAAGCACGACGCGACGATTTGCTCTGTACTTGGGAATAATCTATCTATAACAAGCTTTAGTCCGCGACTCCGACCACGTATATGTTGGTTTTCGCATTAAATAGTTCCTTATGTCCTTCCTTAAGAATCAAAGGATCTCCATTGTAAATTCTATCCAAATTGGTTCAGCAGTTCAGCTGCGAAAGCGTAATTAAATTTTCTATATCTGTAGAATAGTAGAGAGCAATGCACCTTCAAGGATAACCAAAAGTGCGCTGGAAAGGTGATGTGAAGAGAGTAAGTGTATCTAAAGCAATCAGCCTACCGCGCATGGACCAGGGCCCGCGCTCACGGCCACCCCGACGTGGATCGACTAAAAGCAGCGTTCAACAAAGCCACTAGGGAATGCAAGAAGGCTTACATCACAGCGGATGCCCAGCGCATCGCGCGGCTTGGCCACGAACTCGTCGCATACCCTACGGGTAGCCGAAAGTTCTGGCGATTGGCTAAAGCCGTGCAGTCCAACTTCTGCCAGCCCTCGCTACCACCGCTTAAATATCCCGACGGATCACTTGCCCATCAGCCGCAGGAGAAAGCGAAACTGCTTGTAGATCTCTTTGCGGCTAACTCCCGAGTCGAAGACCGCGGCATGCACCCACCTACCATTCCGGCCTGCGATGCAACAATGCGGGATATTCGCATCCGGCTGAGTGATGTCCGCTCAGAGCTTCGGTCTCTCGACGTTCGGAAAGCCAGTGCACCCGACGGTATCCCAGCGGTGGTTCTTAAGAACTGTGCACCAGAGTTGTCTCCGGTTTTGACGCGCCTGTATCGCCTGTCATATTCCTCGGGAACTGTTCCGGAGGCCTGGAGGGAGGCGAATGTTCAGCCCATTCCCAAAAAAGGCGACCGCTCCAACCCGGCCAACTACCGCCCAATAGCTGTCACCTCCATTATCTGCAAAGTGTTCGAACGGATCATAAACAAGCAATTGGTCCACTACCTGGAGGATCACACCCTACTTAACGATCGTCAATATGGTTTTAGGCCGAACCGATCCACGGGTGATCTTCTAGCGTATGTCACACACCTTTGGGGTGAGGCTATTGACAGGCACGGGGAATCTTTGGCTATTAGCCTCAACATGGCCAAGGCCTTTGATAGGGTTTGGCACCGTTCGCTTCTCTCCAAGCTACCGGCATTTGGCTTGCCCCCCAAACTCTGCAACTGGGTTGCCGGATTCCTGCACCAACGTCGCATCAGAGTACTTTGTGACGGCGCGGCCTCCGACGTTCAGTCGATTAACGCAGGAGTACCGCAGGGTTCCGTCCTGTCGCCCACGCTGTTTCTTCTGCATATCAATGACATGTTAGACCTTGGCAACATTCATTGCTATGCAGACGACAGCACAGTTCATGGACGATATTTTGGGCGCCCTGCGGCAAAGCCGGTAGATGTAGAGGAAAAACGACAGGAGCTTGTCGCTGAGCTCGACCATGTTCTAGGCCGCATTTCACAATGGGGCTGCGAGAATCTGGTCGAGTTTAGCGCCAAGAAAACACAGGTGTGCGCGTTCTCTGCCAAAAGGTCTCCATTCCTTCCCCTTCCGACTTTTCAGAACACTCAACTACCATTACAAGGCAGGCTCGATGTCCTGGGCATGGCCATCTGCTGCGACCTCAACCCGCGCGAGTATGTTGAGAGCGTCACTAAGGCGGCCTCGCGGAAGTTAGGTGTTCTCAACAAGGTGAGACGGTTCTTCTCGCCCGGGCATCTGTGTCTCCTTTATAAGACTCAGGTTCGCTCGTGCGTGGAGTACTGTTCACACCTTTGCGATGGAGCCGCGCAGTATTTGTTTGACGCTCTCGACCGGTTGCAACGGCGAGCAATTCGCATTGTCGGCAGTCCCGAAGCCTCCGAGACCCTTGAACCCCTGCAAATGCGTAGAGAAATCGCCTCTATGGCAGTCCTCTATCGCCTATATCATGGGGAGTGTTCTGAAGAGCTCTTCCAACTGGTCCCCCCTTCTCCCTTCCTCTACAGGACGACACGTGCTGGCCTCCGAAGTCACCGCTTCAGAGTGGAAGACATACACTCTCGCACTCATCGATTTGGCTCTTCCTTCCTGTGCCGAGCGGTTAAGACCTGGAACTCACTACCAGCGCACGTGTTTCCGTCCCACTATGATCCCGGGTCCTTTAAGAGGGGCGTGAAAAAGCATCTCACTAGGCCGCCATAGTTCTGGTCACCATGCTGCACTGTCCTTGTTTGCATTGAGGATGGTGACCACCACTCTTGGATTCTGCTGGTGCTTTCCATCAGGCAGGGCAGAGTCATTTTGATAGCTCAGGTATAAAAAAAAAAAAAAAAAAAAAAAAAAAAAAAAAAAAAAAAATTAAAAAAAAAAAAAAAAATAAGTCATTTTCAATGCCTCTGATCGTTGCGAGTAGGTACTGCAAAATTTATGAATATTTATTACTTATTAAAAACTCTAAACATTCCTTCTTAATTTAGTCAAGTTCTTAATGTGGTCTTCTGGTAAACAGAAGCGACTAACAGTTCTATTGTATTTTATGAGATAATTTATAGAATGTGGAACTACGATTTGGAGGAAAGAAAAATATTCCCCTTAGATGTTCTTTATTGCACATCAAAAAAAGTATTGTGCAATTTAAAAATGTACGTAATATGGACTTGGGTAAATTATATTTAACAGCAATACTTTGTATAAAAGTAGTAATTTTGCTAGATCTTGTTTTAATTTGTGTGTGTGACTAACTGAATGTATGGAAGAATGGAGAATATTGAAGGAGGCTTTAACCGAACGAGCCGAAGGACGAGGTGGGCAAATGCTAAAACAGAAGTTAAGTCTACCTGTGCATGAACAGGGGTAAAAAAAAGTTGCGTGTACTAGCGTACACTCGTAAGAAGTGAAACTTCTTTATGACGTTATTTTTCAAAAAATAAATATCATATGTCGACGTAAGGTATAACGACAAAAGACTTATAAACCAGCAATATTCGTGACAATTCTTATTTCAAGTGCAATAAAAGTTAAGGAGCGAGACCTGAGTAAATATTTCGCGGTCTGTGGTGTGAATGAAGTAAGTTTGTGGAATGTGATGTGTATAGTTATTTACATTGTGGACTAAATAAAAAATAAATGTGTCTATTTATGTGTTGATGTTGGCGATTGTTGATTAAAGTATTTTCGATTAACTGCGTAAAGGGCTTTTAACAGTCTATCTATTACAAATAAATAAAATTGAAGTGCCTTTTTGTAATGTTAAATTAACAGCTTTTTACTAAAAAAATACTTTAGCATATTCGATATTTACATAAAAAAAAACGTAACTACTCAAAACGGGCCGCAAAATACATTGGAGACATTTACCAATCCCTGTGATAAGAAAAAGATAGCGTAACGGATAAATGTGACGCGTAACGGATAAATGTGACGCGTAACGAAAAAATCATACACTAAATTTTTTGACAACCCCGATAAAGAAGTTTCACTTCAATAAATTTAAAAAACACAACAAAAAATAGTTGGCAGAATGAAAACCTCCTTCTTTTTGAAGTTGTTTGTAACATTGTAGGTAAACTTAGAAACAGGTTTGTTATCAAACCACCTTGAACTTGACTTATGTTATCAGTGACCTGCAGCGCGAGTGTGGTTAATAAGTTCAGGTTATAAATAATTGCAACTATACATGTATGTTTTGATATATAGGTATACATTTACGGAACAAATTAACAGGCTATGGAATGTTATTACTTTTAAATTTTGAAAGTACATATATCGACCAGTATGCTAAAGGATTAAGGATACGGAGTGTTGCAAGAGACTAAAGGAGCAAACTACGCAGGATAGATAGTATAAATATCTTAAACAAATAAAATCTCTTATAAATCGTAATGTATACTGTTTGAGTTTATTGCTCGGATTTTCCTGCCGACACCTCAATATTAACATAACAGTCTTGTTTTCCTTATTCATTGGCCAGACAATTATTTCTTTGTGACTAGTAGCAGGTTCCACAACAAAAACTACCTAGTTTTATAACAATTAAGAAATAAAATAAATAAAAACATGAATTTATCCGTTTTTTTGGAAATAAACAAAACAAATTTACGCCACAATCATTTTCTGCAGCCTTGGCCATGTATTCCGTAAACATACGAGTATTAAACGTGAAAGTTTGGACAGATTTGAGACCCTTTTTGATGATGTTTATTATCAAATACAATAAATTAATACCATAAATATTACGTAAAGAGAAGGAATACTTTTTTTATAGAGTAGGTGGCAAACGAGCATACGTATCGTCTGATGGTAAGCGATTACCGCCGCCCATGGACACTCGCAACACCGGGGGCGTCACAGGTGCGTTGCCGGTCTTTGGGGGATGGGGAGGGGATGGGATATGGACCTACGGTATTCACACCGGTTTTCTGTGAGGCCGTGGTATAACTCCGGTCGAGTCGGCCTATTCATGCCGAAGCGAAACTCTTCCACGATAGAAATCTTTAATCATTGTTATGTAGTAGGCCAAACTCTATCGGCCGAGCTCTCAGGACAGGTCTGTGTCTATTAAAGACTGTGAATGTGACGTATTGTGATCTTTTGTACAGCGGTGGATGTCCGGTAGCATCATCAGCTACATAAATAGGTCCCTCAAATGGAATAAGCTTTCCCCTTTTTTGCAACACTTTTCATTGATGTTCGGTTCCTGTTGGTCGTAGCTTGATCTTATGTATCAAATTCAAAATCATTTATTCAATTAAGACAGTGTGACATTTATGAACATTAAATTGAAGCTACAGTTAAAAATCGTAGATCGACATAAAAAGACAACACAGCATGTACTGGTTTGTCAAGGTAAATTAGACGAAACCACGAAAATCTACTGCCTGCTTGTGTCGATCTATAACTGCTAGTTTCAAAAGTGCGTAGGGCCTTATGAGAAGAATACTGGTAGAGAAACTCATGGCCAGTCTTTTTAAAAGTCAGATATTCAGGTATAACAGTGTTAGTATTATGTGGGAGGTAAACAGTATGCATGCTGTCACTACCTGAATTTCGTATCATTAAAAGTCGATGTTCCATCTGGTTTCCGTGTTTACCTGTTTCCGTTCGCATGACCTTGACCTTTTCGAACTGTTGCAATTTATGTCACGTTACCACATCCGGGCCATCTCTCACTTTTCGTTTTCCTTATCCCAATTTACCTTCCTTGAACGACCCGTCTGAACAAGAGTTCACACCGCAAACAAATTGGTACGATTTACGTGTGTGTATTGTTAACAAAATATGTAAGGTACTGACTTGGACAGTATATATATAAAATAGTAACATATACTAGTGTGAATTGTAAGTAACTCAATTGTTCATTAATGCATTTGTAAACTATTATGCGTCATAAGATTAAACTCTGGTAATAGTACATTAAAATATATATATATTTTGAACTCACCTTTCGAAGGAGTTTATTTTTGTTTTTTGAAGACATATCCTGCCTTAGGAATAAACATTCTGTGTAGCGGGGTTCCTTACAAACGTACATTGGAACGGACACAAAGAACACCCAGACTCACAACAACTATATGTGGATCACACAAAGTGTTGTGCCATGTAGGATTTTAACCCTTGGCGCATTTAAAAGCGACATTGCGACCGCTTAATCCTCTAGGCCAACGGTGTAATAAAAGTCAAACTGGTTTGTCATGTGTACAGTTTCAGAGAAACTTGACATCATATTTACGATTTGTTTTAAAATAAACAATAAAGGGATATAAAAGTAAGGGAACATATTCCATGCAGTATAAATAATATACAATGGACTAGCTGACCCACGCAACCTCGTTTGCGTCTTCTATTGCCTGTAGCGTGAAAATTTTCCCCGTTTTTGAAACATTCTTCATTGGTGCTCCGCTCCTATTAGTATTAGCGTGATGATATATAGCCTATAGCCTTTTTCTATAAATGGACTATCTAACACTGAAATAATTTTTCAATTCGGCCACCGGTTCCTGAGATAAGCGCGTTCAAACAAATAAACAAACTCTTCAGCTTTATAATATTAGTGTAGATGATGCTGTATTTGTGATGTATTTACTACATAATATTTCTTAAGGTAGTTATTGCTTGCATTTAGGAAGAAAAGTTCTAATTTAGGTGTTTGAAATAAGTAGATCTCGGAATACTTTATTGAATATTTCCTGCCTTATTACCTTGAGTCAATAAACAACAGTAGTTGTGAGTATCAACACAGAATGAATCACTTTGAATTAGTCAGTCGGGGAAAATCATTTGTGGTAGCGTTAACTAAGTTAATCTAGACCTTAGAAAACCTTAGGTTTAGAGAATAATAACTTTATGGTGTGACTTTTCCTCTCTGGGAGAGATTTAAAATCAGGTGATGTTTTTTTTAATGTATAGGTTCGCCTGATGGTAAGCGATTACCGCCGCCTACGATTACACCTGCAACATCAGAGCCGTTACAAGTGCGTTGCCGGCCTTTTTAGAAACCATCTTGATAATGAATTATATGGGGTTCTTTAAAAAGTATTATCTATGTGGTCATCACATTATTTAGGATTAAGAATACGGAGTTTTACCACCCCTGTTTCCTGTGTGTGTCAAGAGAGCCGACTTAGGGATCAAACTATTTAGGACAACATCACTGTGAAGAGAAGGCAACTTGACATAATAAAAGGCTAAACCATTACAGGTCAATGTCCAATAGTTGACTATTAAAGAAAAAAACATATCGCTAGGTAACTCTTTGGTATATTTATGAGGTATTTTCATAAAAATAAAAGAGTAAGTGTATATTTTAAATGTATTTAATTTTCTAAACCTAAATCTTAACCTAAACATAAAAGAAGTATCACATTCCTGAAAATATGAAGCAACATTTTATTTACACTTCTCATAGTCTATGGGGAACAATTCCTCCCACACTTTGAACCTGTCTTCAAACAGATTCTGTTGGACGGAGAACTCCTTGTCGACACGAACGTACTTCCTTTGTTTTGGTGTAAAGGCTGGCCAGTCCAGCGATGACAGCTCTGGAGTGTCGGGTCTTGGGTTCGGATTACTATATGAGAAAAATGACATAAATTAAGTTCAAAACACAATAAGTTTTAGGTTTTAAACGTATTGTAAAGGTATTAGAGTACGCTGATTTACGCACGAACTGGCAAAAAAAAATTTAATTGATTCAGACAGATTTTCTTACAGGTAATGCTGTGGTTTTTTTTGTTACCGGCTGGAAAATCCCTTCGGAGTCTGCTCCTCGGGCAACCAGAAGTCAGGAGTATATGATGTTTCCACTAAAAACCATCCTGACTGGGAGGACCCGTACTATTTTATTTCGGATCCTCCGGGGAGGATCTCGTTTCGGGAAACGACGTCACGTCTTATCAGGCCCTATCCTAGGTGAATAGTTAATACCGGTAGGCTAGCCCAATTGTTGTATTAAATTAGATTGCTATACCAAAAAATATAAAAACACAAAGTTGTTTTTTATCAAATTTCTATTCCATTTTTTTTACATGAGCCTGCTAGTGTGACTCTACTCTGCCTGATGGAAAACATGAGCAGAATCCAACAATAGTGGTCACCCACACTATGTCGGCCTATTGGCCTATCATTGGGCCACCGGTCTCTTATTATATAGGTTAAAATGTAAATAAATAATTTTATATGATATAGATAAAGTGTATTTCAAAATTTATTAGAACCCAGGAACGCTGGGAACGAAGATACCTTTTCAAGAATCTCATTTTATCTTCAGGATTCGATTTCGACCTGTAAAATTTTGGAATATAAATATTGATGATTAGTACTCACCCGTATCTCATAAAGTTGTAGAAAATGGCTGTCATCTTGTCCACCATCAGCGAGTCTGCTGCGTTGGACACCGGGATCGAAGGGAAACTCGCGCTCACGTTGAATAAGTAGATGAGGTCATCATGGTGAGCAGCTCCTGGTATACCAAGAACTTATTACTGACAAATACGTGGAGGAATGAAAAGAATATTTGTTATAATGGAATGAGATTATTTGTTATAAACCGATAAGTTACTTATAGATTAATTCATTAATACATAGTGTCAAGTAGATCCAGATTCATAACACGACAAGGAGAAAAGCCTTCATCACAAGTGAAGGTAAAGTCCTCCGCGACGTATACCTTCCTTTAAGCGGGGTATGCTTTTCGCACCATACCCACCTTGAGAAAACGAAGACCAAATAGGACCACATGGGAAACACCAGCTATCAAATAAAAAAAAAATCATCAAAATCGGTTCACCCAGTCGAAAGTTCTGAGGTGATACACAAAAAACAGTTGATGTTGGGATGTTGTACATATGATAATCGGCGCGAGAACTTCTACTACGCGATTCAGGATTGGTAGTTTATTCGTGTTGTACGTTGCTCCGTAGTTCAGTGTGTCTGCAGTAGATGCCGCTACAGTGTGTCGCTGTTGCGCTGTATGTGGCAGTCGCCACAATATAAAATGAAATGTCTATATTGTCTTAGGATTTATTTTAGTAAAAATATTTTGTCAAATATGTGACAAGAAAATATAATTCCTTACCTGTAGGTTTGTTAGTAGTAGGATCCGCGTAGTGGCTGTTGGAGCCGATGTAGCCGAACTCGTAGTAGTACACGGGTTGTGGAGAATGGCGCGCCATCAGGTTAGCCAGCCTGGATAATCAGACAAAGCATCACTTAGTCATTAAACATGAACCTAAAGGAAATTAAAACCAAGAAAAAAAGTCAATGATAAGACCTTTTAGTCCGGAGACCAACGATTTTGTAGACGAAGAAATCTTTCGATGGCGACCATGGCATGGCATGAAAATCATTTCGAAGAATCTTATGTTACTGAGGTATTGTTTTAGACTATAATCTCTTAATATTCTATTGTAAATATATTTAAATGTACTAATGCCTCTATAAAATGTGCCAATTAAAACATTTCTCTACCTCTCTCTCGTTTTCTCTCTCTCAGACATCCAAAAGTTAAATTACTTAAATTCTTCATTAATGATCAATTTCAATTTATATGAAGAAAAATAAAATTATGTTATTAAAACGCTCAATACTTTAATCTATACTATTAATCTCATACCTGTGTACTCCGAATCCAATAATCGCATCAGAGTACAACTTCCCAAGGTCTGCAGCTGTCTTATTAGATATATCCTTGCCGCCCAGGTATGTCTGCTTGAGTCTGTCAGCCTGAGGATCAGTGTTGCCAGACAGGTAGAAGGATATCGGAGCAATACGGTGCCAGGAATCGTGCATTTGTTTGTAGAGTGTTTCATTGTTTAATACATCTGGAAAGTAATAGCATTATTATTATGCTGTTGAAATAATGGGTGTCGGTGACTTTTGTTAGGCAATAATTCAGTCCGGTATTCTGATTTTATCCTAACTTTGCCTAGTCTGAAAAGGCTTCGATTCCCATTGCAGGTTACTAGGCGGACGGCTGACAATAGAAGTCATCAAGATCATTTGTTTGTTTACACATTGGACCGACCAAAAATAACATTCGAAAATAGTTAGGAACGTCGTGATGGTAATTATATTTGTTGATTATTTCTATGTTAATAAGCTGGATACCGGTACCTACTGTTTTTTTAAAGACACTCCCGCATTCCCGGAATAGGATATCTGTATTAATCAAGGACTCATGTAACTAAAAGTAATGGTTAATTCCACTATGTTCACATGAGGAATATCACCCGAGTTAATAAAGTTGACTTTTTGGTGTCTTTTCTTTGTCCATAATATTGTAGCTACTATCGTGCAGCATTTCCATTTATATCAAGGTTTTTGATTCGAGAGCCAAGGCGAAGACGTCATTCTCAAATTAGAAATTGCAACAACTTTTTATAACAAAATTTGTACAGAGTAACTCACTAAAAGCCTTCCAGAAGAATTCATCTTGCGTCTGACTGACAATGAACGGTACTGGGTGCAAGTCTCCGTTGCAGAACGAATCGCGTGGGTGATTCACTAAAAATCTCTCCTGACCAAAATCCTCTTCTTGAATCGGCATCCACATGAGGACAGGATCGTAGCCAAACTCCTGTATATATTAATTATATTATTGAACAATAAGAAAATTACAATTACTAGAACTAGAAGACGAATAAAAAGGGTATTTTTGACTAAACGTGAACCTTGATCATCGAATTTGAATATTTTTTTTTGTTTTAGAGCTTAATTCTTCTCGAAATTTATGGTAAGCTTTTGCAACTTCAGCAATAGAAGTCCAACCAGAAATATTGTATTCCAAGACACCTTATTCCTTCACTTCTTATTAAACGTTATTTAGCAGAAGTTAGTGAATGAACAGGTCAACAGCTTGAAAAAGGTTTTAGAAAGAAGATCAAGCTTAGCTGTAAAGACATAAATGGCTAATACGAGATGATCGCAACACCAACTAAGTAATAGAACTTCTGACTCTTGTACTCACAAACATACGATCCAAGGAATCTCCTATTTCTTTAGAAGATTTCGTTCTTAGGCAGTCTATCATTGCTTTAGAGCTTTCCGTGGGACAGCTTAGTAGCTCCGCTTGTCTGACGGCCAGGTGACGCTGGTGTCGGGGAATTACAATTTGGGAAATTGCTGAGCCACTCATCGAAATCGCTCGGTGGAAGAGACCTGGAAGATATTAGGGATTAAATGTGTTTACAAAATATATGTTCTAGATATACAGTACCATCACCAACAACTAACATCACAACAACAACAATTGTAGGCCAAAGGCTTCGCCTTAGAACCTTAGAAATGATTTTTTGGCTTACTATGAAACGCTTCCACATATAACACAGCAATAACCTACTACAGCGCCATCTACCGATGATACACTGAACTACGAAGTACCTCACTACACGGAGTAACTACAAATCCTGAATCGCGCAATAAATAGTTCTCGCGCCGATTATCATATATATAACATTCCAACAAAACAGTTGACTGTTGGGCAGTAGCCCGCCAGGCATGATCACCTCGCCTGGTCGGAGGATCCTCCCTTTGTGTTGGGTGGAACATGATACCCGTTCCCCCACAGTTTCTAGTGTTTATTTTTTTTGCGGTGATGTTTTCCAATATAGTTTGCTCCCTTAGTCGGGCCTTACGACACCCATTGGATGAATAGGAGTAGTGGTGAACACCTCGTATTCTGCCCTCACCACACGGAAAGAAATATTAAAAAAAAAAAATTGTATATGGGTTTTTGTTAATACCTTTAGACATAGGTGAGACCATATGCAGCATGACACTGAACGAGCCGGCGCTGTACCCTGATATGGTCACTAAGTTGGGATCTCCACCAAACGCTGCAATGTTCTTCTGCACCCATTTGAGAGCTGCTACTTGGTCTTTGAAGCCGTTATTCCCAGGAACTGTTTTGTCACCCGTGCTTATAAAACCTGATGGTAGAAAAATATTGTAATAGAAAAGTGAAATAAAGTAAACTTTTATTGAGTATCTTATCAGAAAGGCTTACTGGTTCATATAAAGAGTTGTTCTATGTAAGGATTAAACCCAAAACTTAGTAGAAACTGCGAGATGACCACTTTAATCACTGCGCCACACGTGCATTAGGAATTTTGTTTCCTTCTTTACATTTGATTCGATTGTTTTAAGTGTTACTGACTTATAAAGTGATTGTATTTGAAATAAAAACTATAGTGATTTTAAGATAAATAAGATCCTAGTACTTACCAAGAGACGCCAGCCTATAGTTAATGGTGACCAGAACAATGTCCCTGTCGAGCAGATGCTGTGGTCCAGCAATGTCGCTTCGGCCTGATACCGAGTAGAAGCCACCAGGGTGGATGAACACCAACACGGGCAACTTTTTCTTACTGCACAAATAATTGAAAAGATGTAAATGATCGTTTGTTCTAATTAGCTGTGATATATCTATACTAATATTATAAAGCTGAATAGTTTGTTTGCTTGTTTAAACGCGCTTGTGGCGACTTCCACATGTACCACAACAGTAACCTGCTACAGCGCCATCTACCGAAGATACACCGAACTACGAAATAACGCACTACACGGAGTAACTACAAATCCTGAATTGTGCAATAAATAATTCTCGCGCCGATTATCATATATACAACATCCCAACATCAACTGTTGGGCAGTGGCCCGCCAGGCATGATCACCTCACCTGGTCGGAGGATCCTCCCTTTGTGTTGGGTGGAACATAATACCCTTTCCCCCACATGCTAATCTTAGGAACCGCTGGTCCGCTTTGTAAAATTCTTTCAGTGTTAGATAGTCCATTTATCGAGGAAGGCTATAGGCTATATATCATCACGGTAATACTAATAGGAGCAGAACACCAATGAAGAATGTTTCAAAAACGGAGAAAACTTATCAAACTACGGGCAATAGGAGACGCAAACGAGGTAGCGTGGATCAGCTAGTAGTTTGTATTTTTACTTTTAAATGTTCTTTCTCATAGTCCTACACTAGGCGCAACCAGTACACTGCGATAACTATGGCTATGTATTGTCTCCAAGTAGAATTAGAAGATTTGTAACGCCTCTGGTGTTGCGGGTGTCCATGAGCAGCGGTAATCGCTTACCATCAGGCAAAAAAAAGTTTGTTTATAGAATAGAGAGGGTTGGGCCTCTGGATTCCCGTGAGCTGATGAGTTTGTGGCGACCTCCACATACAACATAATATACTACAGCGCCATCTACCGAAGTTACACTGAACTACGAAGTAACCTACAATACGAAGAAACTACCAATTCTGAATCGCGCAAATAAAGTTCTCGCGCCGATTATCATATGTACAACATCCCAACACCAACTGTAGGGCAGTAGCCCGCCAGGCATGATCACCTCGCCTGGTCGGAGGATCCTCCCTATGTGTTGGGTGGAACATGATACCCGTTCCCCCACAAGTTCATTGTTCATGAATTGTATAAATGTCAATTTACTCGTATCTTAATCACGGGTTTTCTCAACCTATAATTATTCTCTAATTGGACGATTTACAACTAGACCAATTGACCGCAGTATTAATTGTTTTAGATATGACTAATCTAAACTGGGCAACAGAAAATGTGATGTCGATTCGATTCTTTTGTAGGCAATAAAACTACCGCTTCTTCAGTTATTTTACAAATCGTTTTAACTAAACTGTCCGAAACTAGTTATTTAAAGTATGCAAATTTTGCCTTACCCGTCTTTTAGTCGTTCCATGAGAATGTTCAGCTAGTTTCTAATTGACAAAGGATTTTTTGTGTCAGGTAATAACGTTTAATTTTGCGTGCATGTGCACATAATTCAAAACAGGTTTGATACAGACACAAAAAACTTTTGGTTGAGGTTATCGACATTTGTTTAAGGTGTGGCGACTTCCACACATAACACAACAAAAAACCTACTACAGCGCCATCTACCGAAGATACAATGAACTACGAAGTAACGCACTACACGGAGTAATTACAAATCCTGAATCGTGCAATAAATAGTTCTCACGCCGATTAGCATATATAAAACATCCCAGCATTAACTGTTGGGCAGTAGCCCGCCAGGCATGATCACCTCGTCTGGTCGGAGGATCCTCCCTTTGTGTTGGTGGAACCTGATACCTACCCGTTCCTCCACAAAAAGAAATAGATACTTGTGTGATTTCAAATTATAACAAAACACTCTATAATAATTTAATAATAATAATTTTTCAGGACATCTAACACACAACGCCATCTAGTCCCAAGCTAAGCAGAGCTTGTGTTATGGATACTGATATAATTACTTATATCCTTTTTGTTTTGTAAATACATACATATTCTACATAGAAAACACCCAAACTCCGAAACAAATATTTGCAGATCATACAAACATTTGGTCCGTCCCGAGAATCGAACCCGAGACCTCAAGCTTAGCAGTCGCATACGCTACCACTACGCCACCGAGGCAGTCTGTATATCAGCTTTATATTAGGTCTTTACCTATGAAATTGCCGTTTTGTATGCAATAAGTGAAAGTAGGTACTTATTTTTTCAAACTTTTTTATTTCTGTTATTCGAAGTAATCACCCATGCAATCGACGCATCTTTGCCAACGCATTGGCAGTTTATTGATGCCCTTCTTGTAAAAATCAGCTGGACGGGAGGCAACAAACTCTTCAAAGGTATTTTGTACTGCCTCTCGGGAATTGAATTTTTTACACACTAAAAAGTTGTCTAAATTTTGGAAAAAGTAATAGTCGGTAGGTGCAAGGTCTGGTGAGTATGGCGGATGAGGGAGAGCTTCCAACCCCTGCCCTTGCAGCTTGGAGACTGTCAGTTGCGCAGTATGGGGTCGCGCGTTGTCGTGAATGAGCAGTGGGGACGACCGATTGACCGAAGCTGGTTGCAGATGTGCAAGCTTCTCCATCATTCTCTCCAGTTCTTCACAGTACACATCTGCATTAATGCTCATGCCGTTTTGTAAAAAGCTGTGGTAAATCACACCCGCACTAGATCACCAAACAGTGACCATCACCTTTTTAGGGGTCATTTTTGGTTTAGGGCATTGCTTTGGTGCTGAACCAGGGTCGTAACTATTCGTTTCAAAATTCCTTCATTTCTTTGCCTGTTGAGCAGCGAAAGGCAGGTCTCGACGCGTACGTTGCGTTGGCGATCGTTAAGGTCGTGGGGCACCGATCTATCAAGCTTTTTTACCTTGCCAATTTGTCGCAAATGGATCAATATTGTTTTGATGCTTACATTAAAAGCTGCTGCTAGCTCAGCTGTAGATTGAGTTTCGTCAGCTTCCACAATCGCCTTTAATTCATTATTGTTAACCAAAGTCTCCGGACGACCACGAGCTTCATTTTTCAAGTCAAAATTTCCAGAACGGAACCGGGAAAACCAATAAAGGGTTGTGCGTTCGTTTGTACAGTTCTCTCCGTAAACGTTTTTGATGTTACGTGCCGTTAGTGTCGCGTTGGTGCCACGACGGAACTCATATTCCATAATTACACGAATTTTTAAAGTATCCATTATGACGAAAAATGTTCAAATGTAATGAAAATACAACGCTAATCAAAAAACAAAAGACTGAGTTTGTAAATAGAATGTCATGGTTTCAAAACAAAATTAATTTGAATTTAGAATACAGAGCCATTACAAACTTTTTTTTATTGAAATGACCAGTACTGAAGAAACGCAATGTCATAGGTTAAGACCTATTATATAAAGACAACTCCCGCGGTAGGAATGTATCAGGTGTCGCAGGAGACTAAACACAAAGAACGCCATGACTCAAAATGACAATAATTTGTAGATCTCACGAAGTCTCAAGTGGAGAGTGAACTCACTCACTCACCCAAGCGGTGAGTGATTTATATGTGTAAATAAGATAGCCGCTCAACCGCTATGCCGTACGTGTAGAACTCCTTTTAAGCCATGAAGGTAGTACAATTTGATATCTTACTTGTCAGGAGTGTACACATTAAGACGCAAGCAGTCCTCGTCTACTGGGTAGTTGTCGTCGACCGGCTGCGGGCAAGCTGGCCCATCGCTAGTGCCGTCCACCTCGCTTTTGTAGTTTTCGATCATCACCGGAGGCTGGAAATGAGAATTAGATAAATATACGATAGTTTATGCTAGTTCTTCTTTATTTTACTCAAAGTCTACCCAATGTATATTTTTCTTTCATTCTCCTCTATCATTCGATAGTTTGTTACTTACTCGTTTCCAAGTCCAATTTTCTTTTCCACAGTCCATCTATGTATAATAAATAAATAAACACTGAATGACTATAAAATATTGTTTATGTGTATGTGATAACTATCTATTTACCTGGAACCTGAGTTCCCCGACGGGAGCTTGAGCATATCGCAGCCCTCGGAATGCCTGGATGCGTCTGTCTCTTCGTGAAACCAGCCACGAACCTCTGAAAGTACCTGATTCGCTTTGAACCACAGGCGCGTTTATCGTGTCTGGTGCTAAGGGATTTAGAAATTTGAACAAATTAATTTAAAGAATGTAATCGGTTTTTCTTTAGATTGATTCTGAAGAAAAAAAATTCTTAAAATTAAATGGTGAAGTGACATTTATCTCAGTAATATGTATGCACTTTAGTAATACCTGTTGTACTCGCTAAGTTACACTGTCACATATTTTGGTTTTATTGATAAAAAATGGATAACAAAATTATCTCGAAATATAAATAAACCTTATCTCTGATTGGCTAAAATTTGAACTTAATCGGTGCAGAGATATTTGAATTTTCGAAGCATACACAAACATACTCAACATTATAATGTTATCATGTAAATATAGTACTTATTTTAGTATTAAAACACCATACAAAAGCATTATAAGATGTTCACATGACAAGAAACATATGATTTTATAGACAAAACAATTCGTGATGATCACCTTTAGTGCCGTGATTGTAGTTGTGATGACGCCGGGCGTCGACTCCCGCGCACGCGGCCGCAGCGCACAAAAGAATCGTCAACAACATGTTGCGCGCGAACAACTACGACTAGTCAAGCGCTGAGACGCGACTCTGTTTATATACTGAGAGATTATTAGGATTATTCTCATACTGTTGTCGTAACTATTAACTTGTGTCTGTATGTATAAACTTTACTTAGAAATTAACTGTGTATCTGTTATGCTTTCACGGCTAAACCGCTGAACCGATTTTAATAAAAGGAGCTACTTTGATTCTTGAGAAAGGACATAGATATCGCGATAACTGACATGCACGCGAGCTTTTAGATGTTTGAAGATCATCTGTTATCTATATCATCTCATCTTCCTAGCCTTTATTATTCCCAATATTATTTAGGGTCGGCTACCAGTTCAACCGGTTTTACCTGAATATCAGTTTTTACACAGAGCGACTGGCATCTGACCTCCGCAACCCTGAGGGCGAACTGAATTCGAAGGTTGAACTAGTTGTCAGTATATTTAGGCCCTGTTATTTCACGGGCCCCGTCGTGGTCCACCCCCCGGCGCCTCCATCGAAGTCAACTCGGTCCTCGTACCGGTTCGGGCCCAGATGAGGTATCTGGGCCTGATCCTCGACGGTAGGTGGCTCTTCGACGAGCACTTCCGACAGCTTGGCCCTAAGCTGGTCGGCGCTGCCTCCGCCCTTGGGCGTCTTTTGCCCAACTTGGGTGGAGCCAGCGTCGAAACAAGACACCTCTACACGGGGGTGGTCCGGTCGATGGCCCTTTACGGGTCACCGGTGTGGGTCCCGGCTCTGACCGCCCAGAATAAGGCACGCCTCTGGCGGCCTCAGAGGGTATTGGCGGTCAGAGCCATACGCGGATACCGCACCGTGTCGACGGAGGCGGCGTGCGCCTTGGCCGGAACACCCCCGTGGGATTTGGAGGCGGAAGTGCTCGCCGAAGTTTATCGGCGAGCGGCTGAATATCGGGCGGAGAACGGGTATCGTCCTCCGCCCGAAGAGGTACGCGATTGGCGTGAAGCCGCTCGCCGAGCCCCGATGGCTCGTTGGTCTTCCCGGCTGGAGGCTCCACGCGCTGGCTTTGCCACCGTGGAGGCGCTCCAGCCGGTCATCCTCGAGTGGGCAGGGCGGCAGCACGGGACTCTTTCCTTCCGACTGACGCAGGTGCTTTCCGGGCACGGTTGCTTCGGGAAGTACCTGCACTCGGTCGCTAGGAGGGAATTGAGTCCCGCCTGCCACCACTGCAACTGCAGTGAGGACTCGGCCCAGCATACGCTGGAGTTCTGCCCCGCTTGGGCGGAGCAGCGCCGGGCCCTCACTGCAGTCATCGGAGGAGATCTGTCGCTACCGGCCGTCGTACTGTCCATGGCCGGTAGCGAAAGCAGTTTTACCGCGGTCGCGACCTTCTGCGAAGACGTAATTTCGCGGAAGGAGGCGGCGGAGAAGGCCCGAGAGGACGATATCCACTCGGACCCGATCCGCCGCCGGCGCACGGGGCGGCGGAGGCGCGCCTATCAGCGCCTCATGCCGCCCTGAGTGTGGCCGCGGATGGACGGGATGGGTTTTCCCCTCCATCCGCAATACAGGCCAACCGCGAGGGGGCGACGTACGCGTGTGCCGTGCGTCGCCTAAATTGAGATTTTATTTTTGAAGAAGGTGCCCGCTTCAGTGCGGGCAGGCGCTGGGAGGGGTCCGGTAGTGTAATATCTGCAATTCCCGGACCCCTCCCTTCTCAGGCGCAGAGTTGGCACACCGTGTGGTTTTAGTCGGTTCGATTCCGACACACCGCCCCGCCGCAAACCCCGGCGGGGTGACGGCCCGAGGGGGTTTCCACACGTAAAAAAAAAAAAAAAAAAAAAAAAAAAAAAAAAAAAAAAAAAAAAAAAAAAAGTTGTCAGTATATTTGAGGGCACTGACTTCCCAATAACGATTGCCATAGCTGTTCATGACAACCGGGACCGACGGCTTAACGTGCCCTCCGAAGCACGGGCGGGAAACACCGCCATCTTCCATACTCCGGGCTGCTATTAAGAATTTCTTGTAGGAAAAACCCAACAGAAGTCCGACCCGGGAATTGAACCCGAGACCTCTTGATCTGCAGTCGCTTACGCTAACCACTAGACCAACGAGGCAGTCATCTGTTATCTATAATTATGTATTAATTAAAGAGGAAGATGGGTGAAGGAGGGGTGTCTGAAGTCTGAGCATGAGCAACGATCATTTTTTCTGTGTCTGGGTGTAATTTGTCTTTAATATGTATGTATTTAAAAATATACAAGCAGGTTTATCGGCAGTCTGGTTACCATATTACAGTCTCTGCCTAGATTGAGAGGGGGGGGTCACGGGAGTGTGAGAGGGGTATCTGAGGATATTAGTATTATATGCGAAAGCATTTCTTTCCTACGTTTGATTCTCCAATCGAGTTCTAACTGGAAACAAACTAAGTATAGAATACAGTAATTGCAATTTCTAAAAATCCAACCACACTCTGCCTAAGATCATTGTGGTTTAAAAAAAGACATAGAAACCGACCTCGAACCCAGTTGTTCAATCCTTTCAAAATATGAAGGTCTAGAACTATATTATAGAATTAAATCCACTTGTACAAGTGAGTTGAATTCTTTAATGTATTGATACAAGTTCCTTTAAATGCAAAAATCGAGAGTGTAAATTACATAGGTCTAGAACTGTTGAGATATTGTCTTGGTAGTTTGCTCCCTTAGGTAGCTCTTACGACACTCATGGGATAAATAGGGGTGGTAACACTCAGTATTCTTAATCCGTTACCCCACAGAGACCTTATAAAGTATTGCACCTTCCTACTAATTATTATAAGTACAGTTAACGCCTCTATTAATAAATTATTACAGAAGACTTCAAAACACTTGTTTAAAACAATAACATTCATGTAGTTCTAGGAACTTCTAGTATTTTGAGGAAAACGTCGGGGGATCCCTAGACGTGTGACACCGCCTTGGAGCATAATTTATATCTACGTATACGTAATACGTACGTATATCTCAATGTATATGGACATAAATATCACCAGACGAATCGTAGGTCACACCGCGTTATCCGCGGCTGATTGTCGGAGAACTGAAAACAAGATTGTGATTAATTCATTATTATCTATGTTCTGATATAACTATAAACAAAGATTGCCATAACAAGGTCATTCTGAACTATGTATACTAATGTTATAACGTTGAAGTGAACTGAACTGCTATTCCGAATTGTTTTCTTTCTAATTTTGAATAGTCGATTTATCGAGTAAGGCTAACTTCACGCTTCTCACCGTGGGAGAGCCGCGCTTCGGCATAAATGGGCCGGCTCGACCGGAGTGATACCACGGCCTCACAGAAAACCGGTGTGAAATAGCGCTTGCGCTGTGTTTCACCGAGTGAGTGAGGATACCGGAGGCCCATACCCCAACCCCTCCCCCATTCCCTCTCCCCATCCCCCAAAGGTCGGCAACGCACTTGTGACGCTTTTGGTGTTGCAGGTGTCCATGGGCGGCGGTAATCGCTTACCATCAGGTGATGCGTCTGCTCGTTTGCCTCCAATTCAATAAAAAAAAAAAAAAAAAAAACGCTAAGATTTGAAGGAGCAGAGTGTCAATGAAAAGTGTTAAAAAACTGAGGAAAATTTATTCCTTTTCAAAGATGCATACGAAGTTGTGTGATACAGGTAGTTTCGATAAAATGTAAGTAGGGAACTTTATTTTTGTCGAATATAAAATCGAATCTTTCACATAAGTAGAAGTAGAGTTAAAATCATTTAATTTGTATTTTATATACATATGTGAACAAAATTACTTCATACCAACATTTCATACGAAGGAAAATCATAAATTTTACAGTGTTGCGGAAAATCTCAATACTTATAAGAAATATTGTGTATTTCCGCATACTTGTGAGTAATGACACATGAACACGAGTAATAACTAAATGGTGTTGTCCTGTTTACTTCTCTGTGGAGTAAATAGTCCCGTTGAATCATCGTGAAAACACTCCAGATATTTATTACGACGACGCTTCTAATGCTTTACCGTCTTGACGCTTGAGCTATGAATGTGCCATCTATAGACTGCACGGTTGGCCGAGTGGTTTCAGCGGTCGCCATGCCGCTTGCTACTGCGCCAAGTGTCTTGGGTTCAAATCCCACGCGGTACAACACTTTGTGTGATTCACGAATTATTGTCCCGAGTCTGGATGTCCTTTGTGTCCGTTTCATGTATGTTTGTAAAGTCCCCCACGACACAGGATGTTTATTCCTAATGTGGGAGTAGTCTTTTTTTTAACAAAAATAAAAATTTATACAAATAAATAAAATTTAAGTGTCTTTAACTTAACAACTTTTCAATTAATGCATATAGAAGTATATTTACATCAAAAACAGGCCAAGTGCGTGTCAGGCCACGCATAGAATAGGGTTTCGTAGTCACTCAAAATGGCACGTGGCTTTAGAATGCGGGTTGGTACTTATTCCTGTGAATAAATTTATTGAATATTTTTTGTTTGGATGGACCATGGACACCCGCAATACCAGAAGCGTCACAAGTGCGTGTCCGGCCTTTGGGGGATGACGAAGGGGATGGGGGAGGGTTGGGATATGGGACCTCCGGTGTACTAACTCATAATTTTTTTCAGATTTTTCGAGCCAGTTGTTAAGATTTTAGAGGGAAATAAGACGTCCTATTTAAAAAAAAATGCGCCATTATCGCGTCAGTAGTTCTCATTACTGCTTTTTGTCTACTTTTTAGTGTAAAATAAGTAATATTAGTAAAATAAGTTGAAGTAACCAACTGGTTACTTCAACTTATTTGACTAATATTTTTACATATCTTCATATTTTTGTTATTTTTTTATTTAAGCTCTATTGCATGCTTAATTATATACTTACTTTGTACAGATAATCAAACTATAAATACCATACACGTTTTATACATTTATGTACTTAAAAAACATTAAAATATTATGGCAACTGGTGTCCCTGCGTATTTTGTTAAACTTTTATAGAAAGGCGTCCAGCGTCTGAGTAAATTATATAGTGCGGACGAATAAGGCTTTTGGATCGTTTTTTGTTTTTTCGAAAGACGGTCCCCATTTCATGTCATCCACAATTTATATATTTTTTATCATTAATTTCATCACGACGACGACTTGAAGACTCGAAGACTTGATAATTGAAGACGATAAATACTTGACATTGGCAGAAATAGTTGATCCGAGAGATCCGGCTGGTTGCCATTTCATCAAAAGAAGAAGAAGAATAAGGCTTTTCTTTTGTATATAAATATTCCTTCATTTGTGAAAGCTAGTTCGTATATATAGTTGTTAAAATCAGTGTATAAATGTTAATTAAGTATTTAACTATGGTAGAAGCTACTTTCTTCAAAGGTAAGGCAGCGATTATTGTGATGTGTGTGGGTTAAATTGATTTGAGAACCTGCACGTTTGTTGTTATAGTTATACAGAATAGATATGAATAGACTAGTGTTCTATTCTAGTCTTCTACATCTAAGTACCTATATTAATTATTATAATGTCAGTAGGGATTGTTTATTATTTTGGTTGAATGTGTCAATTTTAAGAGCCACTGGTTAAATTGAAAATATTTTTTAATGTTAGAAAGTCCATTAATTAAGGATGGTATAAGCCTTCAAAATATAACACTATGGCAAAAAGGAGCGAAGCATCAATAAAATATGTTACAAAAATGGAGTACATTTATTCCTTTAGATAAACGCTGAGGAAGTTGCGTGGCTCTGATACTCGTATTATTGAATAAATTAAAGGTATATATTGGACACGAACAACTCGCAACTAAGACTTTTAGGGTCTTGGATGTTTCGAGTGTTTCCCCTGCCTATTCAAATGTCCTGCTGGCGGTAGTGTCGCGCTTCGGATTGTTAATGTTGACTTAGACCGGTTAGGTAACACGATGGCTGTTGCTCGTATGCCCTCTGTATGGACAGGTCGACTCAATACTATGGTCCTTTCTTCAAAAGGCCAACTCAGATTCTACATAGTACTCACATTTTTATTATTTTGTAATTAATACGTATGTAAGTTCACGGATTTAAAAAAAATGAAAACACCTCTGTGGTTTGTTCGGGCATTTCTTCCCAGAGTGAGTCTTAGGAAATACCGGCCTCTTCTAGCATCTAGGGTGCAAACGAGCAGACGTATCGCCTGATGGTAAGTAACACCAGTGGCGTTACAAGTGCGTTGCCGGCCTTTTAGGAAGGAGTACGCTATTTTCTTGAAGGTTTGAAGGTCGTATTGGTCCGGGAACACAGCAGGCGACAGCTCATTCCACAATTTTGTTGTGCGAGGCAGAAAGTTTCGGGAAAATCGCACAGTTGTGGACTGCCTTTCATCTAGAATTCTAGATGATGGGGATGAAATTTCTGTCGAGTAGGACGATGGCGGAAAGAGGCGGCAATCCGAACAATTCCTTGGAGCACTCCCCATGGTAAATGCGGAGATAAAAAAGATTTACTTTAAGTTAAGTAAGTTTCATTCATTGGTTTCCCTTAAATCTTTTTATTTTACAGACCTTTTACAATTTCATTATATTATTATAAATAAATAAATAATAAATAAATATTTTCGGACATTTAACACACAACGCCATCTAGTCCCAAACTAAGCAGTGCTTGTACTATGGGTACTAGACAACTGATATTAATACATATATACTTTTTTTTTGTAAATACATACTTATTATACATAGAAAACACCCAAACTCCGAAACAAATATTTGCAGATCATACAAACATTTGGTCCGACCCGGGCATCGAACCCGAGACCTCAAGCTTTGCAGTCGCATACGCTACCACTAACCCACCGAGGCAGTCAATTATGTAGATCGTATACATTAGGCGGCGAAACCTCTGAGAGCTCTCTGGCACAGACTCTCTTGTGGTACTCGTAGTTTTAATGTAAGATAGCAGATATTAAATGTAATTAGTTCAACGTAACTATAAACACAACCGAAAACATTATATCAACATAAAACGAGCCCGTTTACCTGCTCTGTCATAAAAATACTTCCACAATATTCATATTAATGACATTCTCGTCTACTTTCATAAATCTAAATACATAATTAGCAACGAGAATTAATACCTTCATCGTCGATTGTAAATAACTGTGGTTTAGAATAAAAGATTTAGAAGGACGAGATGGGTCTTCGGTAATTCACTTCAGTTACACATGTACATATAGACGAGTGGTCGAAATTCTAAAATGAAACTTTCATTAACCTCCTCCATTATAAACATTAACTGTGCTAAATTTATTTCTCCGTTTTTTTACCGTGGGAGAGCCACGCTACGGCATGCATGGGCCGGTATCGACAGGCGGTGACGGTCTCACAGAAAACCGGTGTGAAACAGCGCCTGCGCTGTATTTCACCAAGTGAGAGAGGTCCTTTTTATTTTTTTACGTGTGGAAACCCCCTCGGGCCGTCATCCCGCCGGGGTTTGCGGCGGGGTAGTGTGTCGGAATCGAACCGACTAAAACCACACGGTGTGCCACTCTGTGCCTGCGAATGGAGGGTTCCTGGAACTGCTGTTATTAACAAGACCGGACCCCAAGTGAGAGAGGTTCTATCCCATCCCCTTTATCATCCCCCAAAGGCCAATACCGCACTTGTAACGCCTGGTGTTGAGAGTGTCCATGGGCGGCGGTAATCGCTTACCATCAGGCGATACGTCTGTTCGTTTGTTCCCTATTCCATAAAAAAAGCTTTTTCTTCATAAATTAAGATTGGCTTATTGTGATAGTGACAATGGCCAAATTTAAGTTTATGTCATCCAAAGACTATTGTTGTAGGGGATTAGGCTTTCTGATCTGTTAAGAAGTAGACAGACATTTTATACAAGATTGAGAGATTTTAAAGAGACAAGAGCGTGTTTAGCCAACAAGTTTAATAAATTGGCGAGTATTTAATTTATTTACTACTAGTAAAATGTTGCTAAATACATTCTAATCTACGTAACTCTATCTGTATGCCTGTTACGCTTTCATGACTAAACCGCTGCACCGATATCAATAAAATTTGTTATATTTTGATTGTTGAGGAAGGACATAGCTGATCTTTAGCACGATAATCTAAAACCTAGTAAATAAATAAATAAACTATCAAATAATATAAAAAAAAGAAAAACACTAAGTGAAAAACAAAAATTGTTTATTCTAAATTGGCTTGACGGCTTCTTTCGTAGGTGTATTTAGCCATGATATGAACTACTTAATCACAGTCTATTCTTTTTGGCCATATTTGATTTTAATGTTAGCAATATTTAGCTGTGCCTTGTTAAATATATTTTTATCGTCGTATCTGATCTTGGTAGCATATTGATAGCAACCAGCGTACGGTCTCTTCGAGAGAAAAAAAAACAAATTAATACCTGTAGCACTTACGAATGTTATAGAGCTGCTGATGAAGACAAAATAATTGTAAATGATTGAAAAATGTATCACATTTTTAGAGAATATGTAGGAATAGAAAAATAAGCAAACTACTTTGCACCTTTGTAAGGCTTTATACCTATTTAATAATAATAATAACTGGCATATCAACTTTTTGAAAAAAAGTTATTCATCGGGACGGGCTATCGTGCTCCTTCAAAGATGTCCTTTAAAATCGTAAATGTAACACATCCAAATGGATCGTGTTATGAGCTGTATATACATTCATAGTTGCACAAATTGGAGAAATTGTATTGTATGTATTCACAAACAATAGAAATCGCTTACATACCAGATGAAAAGTTGCAAATTAGTACAATACATCACAAATAATAGCCCATTATTTTTTAAACTTATCAGAATGTCATAGACATTAAACGAATGAAACACAGTTTTTTTATCGACGCTAGTTTACAATATTTATATATTAGTACTGTTCAACCACTCCATGTGATGTCCTCTCTCCACTAGTTTTAATTTCCCGTTCTCTCCGGTGTCCCGCTAGAAGCAGCAGTGCATCACTTCCGAACGCGCTGGCCGAACGCGACGCGCCTGCGTCTCAAAAAAAAAAACTTTAAGCCCGCGCTACTGACCAAGTGAGCGCGCGAATTCGAAAGTTACCTGTCAAATTATTTTATTTTCAATTCAAAGTTAGTTTTGCTGAATTTTGTCAATGTTAACGTGAGTTAGTGCTACTTTTAAATTGTGTTGTGTGAAATTTTCACGGTATTTCAACATGGCGAGATATACGCTTTTAATATTGGTAAGTTGTGACGTATTAAACTTTTGTTGGTAAGCGATTGGACAGTATATCAGAATTTTATGACCGTTTAGGAACATGTAATGGTAATGTGTTTTTTGTGATCAATGTTTTTCAGTTCAATTTGAGTAAAACGGGTTTCGAAAGCTAATATCTAAGTAATTATATTTATTCATCTCCCAAATAAAATGGAGGTTATGATTTATTTACTTTAAATACTTACGCAGCTAATTATTTTTATTTTCTTTTGGGGTAATTCAATTGATGACGTTTATATATCTTCAATTATTTTAAAGACTAATGTATTCTTTTGAGAATAAAATACGCAAAAGAAAGTTAAAATAAGCAAGAACAAGTAACTAGAAACTATTACTTAAAGATTATGTCTATTATACGATTTTTATACACCTTTAAATTATATTTTGCTCTGTTAACTTCGCTCTTGGACTGAATTGAAAGAATACCGGTTTTCTATGAATCTATGGTATCCTATTCTCTTGTTCTATCTTTAACCCGAGACTCTTTGAGTTGCAGATTTCAATGGTTGGTGGTGATCACTCACCAATAAGTATATAATACCATAAAACTAATAAAGTTTCAAAAAATATAACCCTGTTACGTTAAAACTGTTGACAAAATTTATAATATCCTTTTTACTACGAATCTATAGAAGAACCTGAGTTTAATTGTTTATGCGCTGCGGTACAGCATAGACAGACTGTTAAAACTGTTACCCTTCCTTTTAGTTTTATCGTAGTCAGGTAAAATATCATCCGTTCTGACCACAGAACTGAGGTGAAGCGGTCCTATATATGCCGAGGTACAGCGTATTCTATATATATATATATACAATTCTTCACAATAAACTTTAATATCCTAAGAGAATACAAAGAATAAGAAGGTTTATTAGCCATTTTTATTGCATAAAATACATTTTATAAGCCTGCCATAGTGACTCTACTCTGCCTGATGGAAAGCATGAATATAAACCAAGATCTCCATCTATCCATGGTCACCATACTCATTGTGAATGCAGGTAATGTAGCATGGTGACTGTATGGCAGCTTATTGAAATGATTCTACATCATTGGCCCTATGGTCTCGCACTTGCAAATGATGAACGAAAGACGACATTGCGAGTATAAATATAAAATATAATTAAATTCTTATTAATACAGTCAATAAGATATGTAACGTACGAGTAACGTATTCACGAATGTAGTAAACGAGAACAGATAGGTAAAAAAATAATTCTTGGAATGAAACTTAATTATAATAATAGTGAGTCAGTACGTGTTCGCGCGTCCGTTGTAGAAAGCAAGAATTCGCTTTATGAGATAGCGGAGAAATTACACTATTTCAAAGCGTATTCAAAGATGACTTACTCAAGAAGAGTCTACGGTACTTTTGCACGTCTTTATAATCGAATGGAAAATCCTAGTTTCTTAGCGATTACAACCACACTTGCATATTAATATAATAAATTCGAAAGTAACTATGACTGTCTGTCTATTACGTTTTTACAGTTAAACCGCGGAACCAGTTTGGATGAATTTCTGTAAAAGATAGATTAGACTTAAAAGGAGGATGTTGCTTACATCCCCCTCTATTTGTCATAAGATTGTAGATAAATTACACTATTACAATATGTCGTCTAAAATGATTTACCTACTCAAGAAATTGTTAGAGTTATGTATTTTTTTTAACAAAAAGCACTTACTTCAATAACTGAACTAAATTGAAATGACACGGACACGGGAAGCATCAGCTTTCAAATAAAAAAAGAATCATCGAAATCAGTTCAGCCAATTGAACGTTCAGAGATAATAAACATAAAAAATAATCAGTCAGATTAAGAATTTCCTCCTTTTTTGAAATCGGTTTAAAATACATCATTCGGACACAAGTTGTTTATTGCACTTTCTATTTTTCGCAAATCAATTTTGCTGACTGTGGCATCATTACCTCCTGATCGGATGGATCGATTTCATATTGTTACTAGCAAGTAGTAGTATCTGGTCAGCTGACCCGTGCAACTTCGTCTGCATATCTTTATTATCATGCTCGGTAATTTTGGTTTAAGCGTGATGCCAAAAATCCTATTTTAGGCATTGCAGCAAAAAAACAAATGTTGAAAAAAACGTAAAAAAGATAGTTTTCAAGTTCATCGTGAGCAACAAAGTGATTCGGAAAATATATGTAATACATATTTATAAGATATCTGGATCCAGAATGTTAGTTTTTATCAAAGACCTGTGGACTTAATTTTTTATTTTATTGAAAATCAACAGCGATACAATAATTTTTAACACATAATAATAATACACAGAAAGTATGGCCAATAACAGATTTTCCTTAGGAACTATAAACTATGTATCCAGCATGCGAACGATAATATATAAATGGCGTAAATCTAAATACGTTCAATACTTATACTACGAGTACTTACTTAATCATTTAAACTGTCCACTCAGGACGCCGGTGATTTTAAATTTAAGCAATTGTTTGGAACATGAAAATATATCTACCTCATGTACAAAATCATTTCTTTACTTATTCAAATACTTACTTAAGTATTTGTATAAGTATTTTATCATTTGCAACATTTTAAAATCACGCGTCAGTTTTTAGGAGCGGGACGGTGACTAGTAATTAATAGGCTGGAAAAAAATTTTAACAACGACGATTCAACGTTGTATGCAAATCAGCTACATTTTGGAGAAATCATCACACAAACAAACTTT
Source organism: Spilarctia lutea (assembly GCA_916048165.1). Lineage (NCBI taxonomy): Eukaryota > Metazoa > Arthropoda > Insecta > Lepidoptera > Erebidae > Spilarctia > Spilarctia lutea. The sequence continues at coordinate 381,995 of OU696495.1, read as the reverse complement.
CTCTCAAAACAATTGTTGCAAAAGTATTCAGTTATTTACTTCCACTTTTTGGTCGACTTTACAAAAAACGAGTTGGGTTTATTGCATTTTCGCATTTAATATCTTGTTTAAATTTAACTTTCACTGTATTAATGCAGTCTTGATCAACTGTTTTATTAATTGTTACGACTTTTATGCAGAATAATTTGAAAGTTTTACTCGAAACTTACCGTAAAATTCTCATTATTTCTTACATATGTCTATAAATTACCTTAAAGTTGTACTTAAGTACATATATTATACTAGCTATCCGACCCCGGCATCGCACGTGTTCATGATGAAAAATATAATAAAGCCTATGTTTCTCTAAGATATACGGCTTTTATCCAACGTCTTCAACAAAAAATCGTTATATTTTAACCAATACACTTAAAACAAAACAAATTATATAAGAGAACCTTCCTCAAGAATCACTCTATATATAAGTAAAAACCACATAAAAATCCGCGCAGTAGCTCTTGAGCAATGTAAGAAATATTGTCTCTTAACATCTTCCTACTTTATGGCCAAGTAAGGTTGATTGCCTAAGGCTAAGAATTCTTGTAAATGTAATCGTTTTCAAATTAAGTGTTACCTTCAAATAAATAGATTCTCCTTTGGACTATGTGGTTATGGTAACTTTACGAAATTTGTTCCATGATGCAGAAGCATCACTAAGCCGCCATAGTGTGGGTCACCACGCTGCATTGTTGCTTTGTCTAAATACGCAATGAATATGGTGACTATCACTCTTGGCTTCTGCTTATGTTTTCCATCAGGCAGAATAGAGTCATTTTGGCAGAGCCATGAACTTCATATTTCTACGGCGCCTGAAGGTTGACAATAATGAGAATGTTTAGGTAATGGTATTAAGTCCGTCTTTGTACAACCTGTGCAATAATAAATAATAAATAAATAAATAAATATTGCGTACAATTTAACACACAACGCTGTCTAGTCCCAAGCTAAGCAGAGCTTGTGTTATGGATACTAGACAACTGATTTAAATACATAGATACTTTTTTTTGTAAATACCTAGATATTATTACATAGAAAACACCCAAACTTCGAAACAAATATTTGCAGATCAAACAAACATTTGGTCTGACTCGGGAATCGAACTCGAGACCTCAAGCACAGCAGTCACTTACGCTACTACTCGCGCCATGAGGCAGTCATTTGTATTTGTCAATAAGTTTCAAAATAAATAAATATACTTCTAATTGAAACAACACTCACAGACACTGGTAAAATATCTTAATTTATCATGAATTGTAGGTTATTTTAATAATAATGTCGCAATTCTTGACTTTTACTTACAAGGCTTTATAAATGGTAGATTAGAAATTATTTTCCAGACACTTACCAAAGTCGTAAACTGTATTAAAAAAACTCTTTTTTTATTATTATCTATCATAAAATTACTGGTAAAAGTTTCACCGACTTTGATGCGCATGCATCAGTAAAGGTATACATACTATTGGTAGGTTAAATTTCCAAAAAAAAAGAATATTGAATGCAAAGCTTGTCAAGACCATTAATTATGCATTGTTTCAGTAAACGGTGTGTTCCAGTAACCCACTAGTATAATTGCAACGGTTTCATTACATATCTCCAAACTGTTGGCCATTTGTTACCGTTGTTATTCTAATTGTAGATATGTGGGCTTCGTTCACGCACGCACTACGCTCTGGTAATGACCAAGTGCTTGAATTAAAGCTAGTTTTAACTGTTAAATTAAGCAACTTTGTCTGCAGGGCGAAGGGAATACATTTCCTCAGTTTTTGCAACACTTTTCGTTGATGCGTGAATTCGTTTAGAACCCGTTGTTCCTGAGATATCTCGAACACGTTGAGGCAAACAAAATCTTTAGCTCTAAAACTTGATAACAGGATAGTGTAGCAAATTCCAGAACTGGTTTGGATATTTATAATATATACGAATATACTAAATGCTACAAACTATTCACTCAACAGCAAAAACTCTATTTCAAAATACTATAATAATGGGTAATTTCTACAAGACTTGCATTTCTTAATAGCTGTAATAATAAAATTGCAAAATAAATAATTTAAACTGAACATTTTTTGTTATGTGCACGCAAACTCTCTCTTTAATCAACCTCATGCGTTGATGTCTTCTTAATAAGATTTATTAATATTTAAAAAAGTTACATTTAAAATGTAATACATAAAATATGTAATTTGTCATACTTAAAGTGGATGTCAGATAAAGCGGTAGAATTGAAAGTTGTCCTGCTATCAATAGGTATAAATAATTACGCTTATATTTCTGAAGTGTGGGCAGAGGCCCTTTAAATGCTTATTTACACTGCTATTTAATGATACATATTGTATATATATACATTTTATACAGATTTTAAATAACTTGAATCCTATTTAAATAATAAAGTGACCCGGCAGTGCTTACATTTATTTACAAATCGGTAGGACAAGAAGGGATTGCAATGGGAAGAAAACTAATAAACGATACTAGTAAATCAACTTGTTTAGGAAATGTGGGCATTTGAGTATTTAACCGAATAGTCCCACAATGGGAATGGACGCAAACAATTACATAATATACATTTATTGGTTTTCAAAATCTGTTTGTAATATCAAACTAGAGCTTTTCACTAAATGCGTATGAAAGAACATACGGTACTTATTTAAAAAAATGTCTGTAGGTATATCTGGAACGGCTGTACCAATTTTGACGGGACTTTCACTGGCAGATGGCTGATAAATAAGAAGTAGCTTAGGCTTATTTTATTGTGCTTATTGTTGTAAAGGTACAGAAAACGCGGGTAACATCGCGGGGCAAAGCTAGTGATGATTATTTATTACTGGAGCCTAATAATCTTCTCTGTAATTCTGAGGGGTAGTTCTGACTTGCAAGCAATATTTACAAATTATCAGGCAATCTGTCTGTTACCCTATACAACAATACAAATTACATCACAACACAAAACATACTATTCTCACAATGACTCATTTAAGAAAGCTTATAGCTCCAAGAATGCTAAGACTCCGATATTAGTATTCTATAACCGGCTAAATAAAGTATGTCACCAATATCCATATAGTTCGATATAACCTGTACACTACCCACACCGGCTGGTTATCCTTGAACACAACTTGCTCTATGTCCCGTTAGGCTTTCTCCACAAATTCCTAAACAGTCGCTTAAGAAATTAAGGCCACATTCACATTCAGATTAATGACTTAAACATCCAAAAAAACAAAATATATTATCCTCTTTAGCAAATGTGGAATTAAGGGCACTTCTTTTGAACGGTTTTTTTAATGGAATTATTAGCAAACGAGCAGACGTATCGCCTGGTGGTAAGATATTACCGCCGCCCATGGACACCCAGCAACACCAGAGGTGTCACAAGTGCGTTGCCGACTTTTTGGGGATGGGAAGGGTGATGGAGGGACGGGTTGGGGTATAGGCATCCGGTATCCTCACTCACATATATATATATGCTCAGTTTTTACATATGTCTGGAGAATGAAATAGCTGGTACCTCCTTGATTCTTCTTATTTAGTTTTTTTTAACTGTATTTCATAGTTTAATTTATCAGAGTATGTAAATTAATTTATTGGTAACTGTAGTGGTTCCACCTTATACCTTAAGATTTCCATGTATCAAGATTTTATGCGGTCGTCCCAACCGGGATAGTTAGCGCTCCCTGGAGACCTTCCTTTTAGCAGTTGACGGCCATAAGTTTATTTTTTATTAATGTTTTATTTAAGTATGTGATGGTTCATAAAAATAGTAATATGTATTTATTTAAAGAATATTTTCGCATAGAGTACGATGACCACTGTGGCGACCTCCACATACAACATAACATACTGCAGCACCATCTACCGAAGTTACACTGAACTACGAAGTAACGCACTACACGGAGTAACTACCAATCCTGAATCGCGGAATAGAAGTTCTCGCGCCGATTATCATATGTACAATATCCCAACATCAACTGTAGGGCAGTGGCCTGTCAGGCATGATCACCTCGCCTGGTCGGAGGATTCTCCCTTTGTGTTGGAGGGACATGATACCCGTTCCTCCACACCACCATTAGACAGATTAGAGTCAATTTGGCAGGCTCATACATAAATGGCATCTCTATAATATATCCTTATATAGCAGCAAACGAAAAAGAACTGTTTCGAATGAACCAAAACCGGATGACCGCATAAAGCTGGCGCCATTCGTGCATAACTCTCAAAAGACATAAAGTTCTGTTTGGAAAGTAGGTGTAAAAATATTCTTAATAGTATTTTATTAGTCAGGTCAACGCGAAGCCATGACATCAACCTAAAAATACTTTTTAATACAACTTTTAAACTGTGTATTTTGCACCCCAACACAGAATATTTATATTCAGTTTAGTAAACTTCAGATACACATTTCCAAATATATTAATATTGTGCAAAAGAAAACGTTCGTCTTATGTTTAATTCCCAACAACACGTATTACCCCTATAATAATAATATATCTTTTATTCAGATATCTTACTAATTAAAATGCATTTAAATTAAAATATAATAACACTGGTTTCTTAGACTAAATCAACTATTTAAGCTAATATTTGTTGCTTAGTAATCATTCGTAGATCTGTATTACCCCTAAGCTGGAGAAAATAAAATCGGTAGTTACTTGAAATAGGCAAGCAAATAGAAATATTCACTCGCAGGTATGTAACGGGAATCGAGTCTTGGTCCTTGATGTATACCTAATACGTAATGCTCTGACTCGTCGCCGTCTTAAAAGTTTTCGGAATCATTAACGTTCCTATTCTTATTTGAGTCGCATTGTAAAATTGTATTTTTCACTTTTCTAGAAACTTTCAGCCTCGCAAAACAAGAAGAACTGAGAAATGTAATGAACGGAGGCAACCCTCCGGTATTCACGGACCAATACGACCTTTAAACTTTCAAGAAAAGAACTTAATTCTTTTTAAAAGGCCGGCAACGCACTTATGACGCCTCTGGTGTTGCTAATGTCCATAGACTGTGGTAAGCGCTTATAATCAAGCGATCCATCCACTCGTTTGCCACTTACGCCATAAAAAACAATTCCTATTTTAAAGGATACAATTTTACCTCAGTCAGCTGACGTAAACGTGTTCAAATAACTAAACTACTAATTCTACTCTAACATTCAAACAAGGTCTTATAAGAAGTGAGTTTTGGCCCATCTTCCTTCCTTAGACCTTTTATTAAGGAAATAAATATAGTATAAATGTGACAAGGTCCATCAGTATTGATACTTCTAGAAATAGAAATTAGATGTATGGTCTGTTTCGGTCTTATGCACCTGTGCCAGATACGCCATACATATATGAGAACATCTATCTTTCTTTGGCAAATTTTAGTTATAAAGTATGTAGACGTGTGTAGGGGAGACCGAGGAGGGTTGTGACAGAGGAGAGTTGTGACAAAGACAATTTCTTGGAACCTATGACTGTTAGCGAGCTGGCAACAGCGCACGATTGTTTCTTTAGAAACGCGCCATTTGATGTAGTACGCGTCACAGGCGCAAGACAAGTGGTAGCGTGAGTACGACGTCTGCGTGAAAAAAAAAACTCAAAAGTAAGTTTTTTGTAAAAAAATTTATTATATTTATATGGTGACATATTAGTTCCATGTGGATATGCTATATTTTATTATATTGTGTGGTTTTTGAAGTTTCAAAGCGTGGCATTGTCTTACTGTGTTTGCTCGCTTGTTTCGAAATTACGAATTATTCTTTTGACCAGGATCGCGATTTTTCTACCTAGGAGAGTTGTGACATCGTGTGACAACTCTCCTACTAACTACATGTCGTAGTTGAGATTGTAGGAGGATGCAGCTAGAAAATGATTTTTTTTGCTTGTGCTGCCTTGAACCTTATACCAATAGCAAATCAAATGAGAAGTGGGTTCAGTGCCTCGAATGCAAAGGCTGCTCTCACGAAGATTGCACTGGAGGCGAGCTGCAATATGTCTGTCATAATTGTTTATCAGATTAGATTAAGATTTTCGACTGATTTTGAAACGACTGATCTCGTAATGTTACCTTAATTACTTATAAAAGATTTAATACCTGTTATTTTAATGTTTCATGTTACTGTAGTTCCTACAATTATAGCAAATGATAATTAAAGTACCTACTTCTATGTTTAAAAACGTGTATTTTATTTATAATTCATATAAGTCCGTTTATCTATCAAATTAAGTCTATATACACAATTGTCACAACTTACCTTGGTACTTGTCACAACTTACCTAGGTGATAGGAGAGTTGTGACAAAAGGACTAGTTTCAATTTTTGTGGTACTTCTCAGAAACCTTATAACTTTCATAGACTTTGATGACTGTTTTTAAAAAGTAAGGATTGAGCTCCATTCAGGCACAGGATTCGCAATCGTAGTATCCTTCTTCACTGAGATATGTCCTTTTAAGTAAAAATTGTCACAACCCTCCTCGGTCTCCCCTAACTCCCTGCCAAAATTTCGTACTTGTAGAGTACTTTGTTGGTTCCTTTGATTGACATCTTGATTTGGTAGTCCTTGACCTTGACTGTGAAGCCAAAGGTCGTGGTGTTGTGGTATACTCATCCAAAAAATAATATAATTATATGTAATTGTGTGATAATGCTGTTGATTTATTCAGTATTTGGATGACATTTATCTATAACTAGCTTTTGACTGCGGCCCTTTCCACGTGTATGTTAGTTATTGCGGTAAATAGGAGCTAAATATCTATCCTTAAGAAATCGGTGCAGTGGTTTAACCGTGATAGCGTTAAAGGTATACATATAAAGTTACTTTTAAATTTATAATAATACCGTCGGTCCCGGATCTCATGAACACCTTTGACAATCGTTATTGGGAAGGCAGTGCCCTCAAATATACTGACAAGTTTAACCTTTGAATTCAGTTCATCCCCAGGGTTGCGGAGGTCCGATGCCAGTCAAAACCGGTTGAACTAGCTGCCGATGCTAATAAAAAATCAAAAAATCTTGGGAATAATAAAGGCTAGGAAGGTACGGGCTATGTAACAAATTGCCAGCACCTATGATTATTTTATTTACTTATAACACAGAGAAAAACAAACTAAGTTACAACCTTTGTCCCCCAAAACCTGGTTGACGGTTTCACTGGGCGATCAAATCTCTGTACAGTTATGAACTTATAAAATAGTATTACTAAAAAAAACTAAGAATTTGGAAAACAAAACTTACAACTCATTATAAAATTATTGTAAACATTTAAAGGTAAGTAAAGCCGTACTAATCTGGTTTATGTTATTCGTCCCACAGTACCCTAAGAAGGTGACCTTCACCTAATGCACAAGGTCAGAGGGTCAACGCTCGCCAACCGGCCACAGAACCTGTGATATACAACCGTTTAGTTAAACTTGTTATGGAAATATTCTTAATAAGTTAATTCCACATACGAAGTTGTTTTTTTAGGTCACCATTTGTTGATGATTTTATTTGTGGTGTTAATGTATGTTAATGACCTTCGGAGAGAAAGTCACTACCGTGAGTTTTATACCTGCTGATTACGGGTTCAGGAAATCAGTTATGGTCTTAAAGACAGTACGATTTTATAAATTCGTGAACTTAGAGCACTTCTCACAAAAATATGAATCTTCGTCACTCTTTCACGCTACTGAACGCAAAAGCTACTGTATGTATTTGGAAGAAACTTGGCATAGAGATAGAGTCTATGTTAGCAAGAGCAAATAGGCAGCTTTTTGGCTCCAAAAAAATTTGTGTTCCAATGCGAACAGCAGGGCAGCAACGCAGTAAGTTTTAAATAAGTTAAAGATCTTAAAACATTATGCTGTTTAAATGTTTAAGAAATAGTGAAAGTTTGACAGTTATAATATAAAGATAAAAACACGATGAATATAACTATGCAAATTGATTACAAATGACCTATGTATGTATCTGCATTCACTTGTATGAGCAAAGGAAGCTCGATTTATTTGCTCCACCTGACACACATACAATATGTCGCATTAGTCTTTGATAAAACACCTGCCAAGTACTCGAGATTTCCGCTCACGGAATTAATAATAATTTTAGTCTTTGTGCCGCGAAGTTGTAAGGATTTCTGTTTGTATGTTGGTCCCTTTTTCACTCTCAGATGGCTGCACCCTGAATTAACACCAAAGCTACTTTTTCGTGTTCCCATGAGACGAGCAAGGTAAAACAACACCGCGGTGCACAGCTAGTTACCAATAAATATCCTTTATAAAAGAATGTGGTATATATCAAGTGATCAGGTTGTAAAGTAGGCTGTCCAGTGCGCTGGTCGTTGCCCCTTCGATGTGGCAACTGGGTGAAGGTCATTTCACCTCCGCTAACGGTGAATTCTACTTCAACGAGTGTGACGTCAGCATCGAGATCTCGTGACCTATTTACATATCAATAGTTTGGGTTTAATTATTATTAATATCAAGTCGATTGTTTACATTTTATGTAATATGTAAGTAATGTAGATATGTGTATTTCCAATGGTATTATAATATACAACCTGTTAACAAAGTTTGGTTACATTATAATTCACAATAAATATGTCATATGTTATAATATCTAATCAGTTAATTGTAAATGACTGGCGATCAAGAGGTTCCGGTAATTATAGCCCGCAGTGTGTACGTTGATGGTGTTTCTCACCCGAGCCTCATAGAGCACGTTAAGCTGTCGGGTCCAGTTGTCATGAACCTCTCTGACAATTGTTATTGGAAAGTCCTTCAAATAAGTTTAATCTTCGAATTCAGTTCTCTCTCAGGATCGCTGAGATTCGACGCCAGTCTCTTCATGGAAATTGATATTCTGGTAGGTTTTACGAGAATATCAGTACAATAAAGGATAAGAAGATGAATTGAGTATAACTAACAAAGTAGACCTCTTATAGCTTAACAAACCAACATCATCAATCGTATAAAACCAGTCCTACCAATATTTCTGAGAGTAAGTGACTGACTTTTGGGTTGCTGGTGTCAGAACATCGCCTCTATTGGCTTATTACCATAAAGGTCTAAGGTACTCACTCGGCCTTGTTACATAACTTGGTTTCTAGACAAAATCATGCTCAGAATCGTAAGTAAGGATAAAAATCCGTTTGTTGGTGATCGACAGCCGCTAACAGTTCGGACGCGCTCTGTTTGCGGCCGCAAGTAACGGAGCACACTTGTCGAGTATCTGCTAATATGTGCGTAATGCGGACTTGATGCGTGACTCCCTGACGCTTCAAGTGTGAATAGCTTGATAGAATATGTGCCTTTACTTGCAAAGATATTTCGATACAAAATATAGTCATATAAGTTGAAGTTGAAGGGAGCTTTAAAATAAAACGTTTAAAGAAAAATCTTATACACAGCCGTATGACACAAAACAAGACAAGACAAGACAGAATCTGTTCTATGATAATGAAACTACTTTATATATTAAGTACTAGCTGACCCTCGCAACTCCTTTACGTCTACTATTGGCCGTAGCGTAATAATTTTACCCTGTTTTTTAAACATTCTTCGTTGGGGCTTCGTTTCTATTGGTCTTAGCGTAATGATATATAGCCTATAGCCTTCCTCGATAGATGGACTATATAACACTAAAATAATTTTTCAAATCGGACCAGCGGTACCTGAGATTAGCGCGTTCAACAAACAAACTCTTTAGCTTTATAATATTAGTATGTAGTATAGATGTAAGTCGATTTATCGCTAAAAGGCACCTATTGAGCAGTTTATTTTTAAATATAATCCTGCCATGACTATACTCCGCCTGATGGAAAGCGTGAGCAGAATACAAGAATGGTGGTCAACGTACTCATTGCGAATGCAGACAATGCAACAATGCAGCGTGGTGACACAGTATGGCGCCCTAGTGAAATGCTTCTGCATCTTTTATGCATCCTTAATGAATACCAATATATCTAAACAAATTTAAATAGGGTGTGACTATTACCGTAACCCTATATTGCTTAAAACAAGACGCCTCTGTGATTTGCATCGGCGTTACTTTCCAAAGTGAGTTTGAGGAAATTATAGGGCCTTCTAGCTGTAAAGTCCGACTTGTAAAACATGAAATAAACGAATCAACAAAACATAAATTACCCGATAGTAAATATTTTCCATGTAGTCAATTTATAAACAACCACACCTGTCGTATGAAAGTGTAATTTATTTGGACACTTGAGATATGTGTGTCACTGTGCTACGTGCCAAGACGTGATGGTATGATGAAATGAAAGGGATCCACTTATTCCAACACTGGACACTCAAATTGCTCTTCAGGTTATGGGTTTCAATAAGATGTACACCTGTCTGCTTTCGCGGTAATATGACAGTTATATCAATTATTACATATTTTTGACAGACCTGTTGGTCTAGTTGTGAGTGAGTGTGAGTGGTTGTAAAGTGAGCTAGAGGTCATGGGGTCGATTCCATCCTAGGATAAATAAATATGTAATAAACACGATCGTATGTTCTGTATCTGTGTTATTTTTGTAATCGTTGTTTTTGGTTAAGATTAAAACAATTTATTTATTTCTAATAAATAGATATGCACTTTTATATTGAAAGAAAATAGACAATACAATATATAGTGATCAGATACAAGAAAAGTAGCAGTAATAATTGAAAGTTACCTCTAAGGCCGCCTACACGAACTCAGCGGGAGCGGAACGGGTGCAGAAGCGGAGCGGACAGCGGCACGTAAACTTATACGCGATGAGCGGGTGACGAGCGGCGTACGAGCGGTGCGCATCAGTGTAGCGGTGCCAGATAGGGATAGAAGAATACAGTAATCACCTGTTGTATAAATACAACATTAACAAAATGTTGCTAAAAAATCATTTTAATCATATTTATTACTCTTAATTTTGTTCACTTGGATGAAGTTTTTTTTTCATTGTGCTTTCGGTAATCTCCTACAATGAATGACTATAGTAACCTAATACTCCCCTAATTGGTCAATTGTAGTAAATTATTGTTTACAATTTCGACTAATCAAGATGTTTTAAGGTTATAAGACTGGGGTTGTCCGATGTTCAAACATTGATCGTTTTCACTAATTATTTAAAATCACAAATACATTTTTGTAAAATCTATCATCCGTATCAAGCTTTATTTTACGTGGTATTATTCTTATACCACATCACTAAACCGCTCTAGCGCCCGTTGCCTAGCCCGCTGGTTTCGAATACGGGTTAACGTTCCCACTCCGCTCCCGCTTCGCTCCCCGCTGTCTTAGAAAACGCGGCGTAAAACAACTTGTCTCAATGTGACTCAGACTCGGTTGCCGGCTCTCAGTAATCACTGTATTTATCTCTACCATTATATCCCCAAATGACATGAATAAAACCAGAAGCGTATAAGTCGGACAGACAGACACGTTCACCGAAAATTCCGTACCAAAACGTGCATTTAAAATCAGACATACACGCAAATTTACTGATTAAACTTTCAAACACTTAATTATTCATACAAACTTGAACATAAAATAGTTAGAACAGTAAAAAAAAATGTTTAAAAATAACACGCAGAATGCATATCAAATTCGAACTTAAGAATTACCTTAGGTACTTAGAAGATTTAGGTATGTGCGAGGTAAATAATGGTAATTTATTTCTTTATTGTAAACAAGGTAACAGTATGCAATATTTCAAAAATGTGCAGACTAACAAAGTTCCTATACTGAAGATCTACGAGCATAGAACATTGCATAGTGTACAACAATAGATTGATTTATTAATTAAACAATATAACTTATTATTATTTTTATTTAATGTAGGAATTATTTTCAATAAAAATGATTAATATGTGGTTGTTAACTTTGTCTACTCATACAATGAGAAAATACTTTTACTGTGTGACAGTGTAATTATTTTGTGGATTGTAAGAAAAACAACATAAATAAAACAAGATGACGAAACAAAACCATAAAATAATCAGTAACAGCGATTTGAATTGTCCCCGAAAACGTAAGGGACACATATTCATACATATTAGTCAAATTTAGTCGCGTTAAATGAGCTGTTCTTGAGCAGGAATTCCTTTGACAACAGAATTGCTATAAGCATACACCACTTTATAGAGATAGGTCATCCATCAGAACACCTTTTTTTTAAAAAGGCTTAAGCAATACCCTTTCCAATTGTAAGTAAACAGCACACAATTGGCAGGTGTATCAAAGCGAGTAATGACAGCAAGCAACCGCAGGTAAGTGCGTGTGACAGTTATGTGGTAACTGAGCGCCTCTTGCTCAACCAGATCTTCGCAGTGGCTGCACATCTAGGCTCAGACCTTTACAGGGATTATTAGGGCGAGGAGATATACTTGCGAACTGCTAAGTGAGGAGTTCTTGTTGCTGTCATCATGATGATCGGCTTGAAGGATTCGGAACACTATACCTGTATTGATATTATAAGGCTGAATAGTTCATTTGTACCGGATCGAATTAAAAAACAATTTTTAGTGTTTCTTAGCCTATTTATCAGGGAAGATTCAAGGTTGTGTAACAAGTTGCTATGACCAAGATGAGTCGAGTGTCAATGAAAAATGTTCTTAAAACTTGAGAAATTCTTCTGTTTTGACATAAACGGTAGTTGCGTGGGTCAGTCCGCCAGTTATTAAGAGTGAGTATCGTATCGTATTCGGTATATTTCCAAATATATTCTTTATTTATAAAGTAATAAGATACATTCTTTCTTAATACACTAATTTCTTAGTTATTTAATACCTTGGATGTAATGAAAACCACAATGATCCAAAGTGTTTGCATAATATTACGTTTCTGGAACGAACGTAAACTTTTATAGTCCTTTTTAAAAATATCATGTTCATGGACACTAAACCAAAAACCTACTTATTTTAACAAATATTCCATCCATAAGATTCAGTTTTAAATTTATTACTTAAACTTTATTAAGGAGGCATTGGAAAACATATTATCTACACTAATATTATAAAGAGGAAAGATTTGTATTTTTGTATGTAACGAATAAACTCAAAAAGTACTGGACCGATTTTAAAAATCCTTTCACCATTCGAAAGCTACATTATCCACGAGTAACATAGGCTATATTTTATTTTGGAAAAAAAATAGGGTTCCGTAAGATATTGGGGTTTTTCGGACACAAGGTGTAAAAAATCAACCCTATACGGGGGAAAGTTTTTCGCTACGGGCAATAAAAGACGCAAGCGAGGTTGCGTCGGTCAACTAGTATTATATAAGCTAGATACAGTTTTCTTGTACATAGTATATCGATCGAATATCAGTGTATATCAAATACTACTGAAATCCAGCCTGTTCTCAGCCATGAGACAGATTACCATAATCATCATCATCATTCACAACATCACGTTACGTTCTATTGTATGTAGTTATTTAGAAATAATACGATATGTCACAGTAGATATTTCAGTTGCGCCTTTCGTAACGTTTAGTTTTCTCTCTCAATTAGAAATCACCCGACTCATTGAACACGAATATAACTAATTACAATCGATTTGACGAATCTACGTATTTATGGTCGCTCAGTGGTTGAATTTGGCCATAATTTAAATTTCATTTTCATTATTTTAGCTTTCTGCACACGCACACTCTATAAACTTTAAATAATTTTCGCAAAAAGGGGTACAAATTTTTCGCTTACCAATATTTATATTTAATTACATTACTGCTAGTACTAGTTGTTCATGGTTTTACTCCATGTACCTAGGGTTCATAATTAAGGAAATTTGTAAAGGTTGAGTGGTTCCATGGGCGGCGGTAATAACTTCAAGTGAATCGTTTGCTCATTTCCTCATTTCAGCAATCGTGGATACCCCGAAGTTTATTTGTGTTGGTAGGTCTTCCCATTTATACTTAAAAATGATCATATAGGCATCCTACCAATATCCCGGAGTTAAATTACCATACATATAAATGAAACTATCGTACCTTTTAATTTAAACTTAGATTAAAACTATTTCATAAATGCACATTGGTTTTCACATGCATTTTCCAGTACACCCATACTTACTACGTTCTTCAAGCAGAACACAATAATTATGTTTTTCAGGCCCTAACCAAACACACCACTCCTAAAGCCGTTTTGAATATTAAAAACGAAATTAAAACATGTATATTGGATGACAAATTGAAATGAAATTCATCTAATTACAAAAACATAACCAATTTAATATACCTATCCGTTATTATATTCTCGTCTCTTTATTGAGGACATGGTATTTACGAGCAGAAGTTATAATCATCTATAATTTGATATCTCTGTTATTTCAAAATAATAATAGCTTCTACAAAATAACAACAATTTGTTTGCCCTGTGTTGGAAGCTCCTAAATAATAACAGATAATAACAATATGAAAGGAAACGATATAATTGTGGTTATTATAATAATGTTAGCGACACCTTTGCTCAAGTTGTTTCAATAAATTACACTTAATACATCAAATAAGTAATAGATTAACTAATTTCATTAACTCAATTTATACTCCTACTCTTTTGTTGTATTTTGAAAGTTTGCGAAACCTCAAATAAATTAAAGTGAATTGTCTGTTTGTAATTTGAAATTAAAAGCTTTTCACTAAATGCATATGAGAACTAAACTCTAGAATGGCTATAGCGATTTTGACTGGACTTTTACTGGCAGATAGCTGGTAATATAAAGAGTACTTAGGCTACTTTATAGCTAGGCTACTTTAAATGTGAAAAAAAAACTTCTAATCTATACTAATAATAAATTTGTTTATTTGAACGCGCTAATCTCAGGAACCGCTGGTGCGATATGAAAAATTATATATGTGTTCGATAGTGCATTTACCGAGGAAGGCTATATATCATCACGATAATACTAATAGGAGCGGAGCACCAATGAAGAATGTTTCAAAAACGGGGGAAAATTTTCACGCTACGGACAATAGAAGACGCAAACGAGGTTGCGTGGGTCACCTAGTATATATATAAAACTTATCTATTTATGGGACATTGGATGTTGATATTTAATTATATAAAGTAATGTTGAATCTACTTGCAAAAGATAAACTTAAGATTAAAGTTTATCAAAAGATATTAGGAGTTAAATATTTGGAATATTACTACATGATAACTAATTTTATTGGGAACGCACAGCAGTAAAAGATTTTAAACAGTCTTATTATTTTCTAACATATAATTCTTCAATCATCTTAGAGGAGGTAATCTCATGCGTCGTCAGGTAACCGACGATCTCGTCAACAATAACGTAATGGGACCATAGGTGGGTATTATCTGTTTGTCTACAAGAGAAAATACTACATATAATTGGATAATGCCATGACATCTCTCAATTGATGAGAAAGTTGCTTTACAATTACTTACTTGTTGAAAGTAACTTGAATATAGTATTGTCTCAGATAAATAACTGCACCAATTTGATTGTTGTGGGCTATCTATTGCTCGTAATCCGAAAAAATATCATTATTTTATTTGTCCTACTTTTCGTTTCTGCTCTACATGTTTGGGTGCAGTCATTGAGACACGTTATGTACAATGTTGTACCTAATCATCACAATTAGTATGTCTCATCATTTATTTTTCTTTCTTATTTAAAAACTTATTTTAGGGTGATCTGTCGGTGTAATTGGTAATTCATTTCTGGGTAAAATATTGCTATCAAAATATATTGTACCTATGGTTAAAACATAAACACATAAAATGTTACATAGAATTATTGAAAATGATTAAAAAGATTGTACAATCCTTTGAAAGTTCAGAAACTGAACGGGTTGCATGTTTATCATAGGTTCCTTTAACCAGAATCGTTTTCCCCCAAAAAGTGACCATTGTTATATAACACTTCATTGTGACTTCACGTCTCAACTTCGAGTGCAAGATCTGTCAGCGTATGTTCGTCCAACTATCTAAGTAACAATTTAATAGCATGCTATAATATTACAAGTTCACACGTCGCCGGCGTGTCAGCGAGTTGGCGCTGGTGTGCCGGTATGCAGGTCAGCGGGCACTAACGCCACTAACGGTGCAGCGCGCTTTACGTGCTGTGCTATACAATGTTTGTGTAAGTGGAGCGGTACGGAATATTTATAGGGATGATACGTATAGAGAGCTTACTAATGGCAGATGAGTCTAAACGCAATTTGATCTTGTTCGGAGCTTAAAAGGCTATCAGAATAACATCGCAAGAAGTTCTGTATGTAACTTTTCACAGCAAGACTGCATCGATATCTGACTGCTGATCTGCTGATGTCAACGAGATTACATAACTTCTGTTTGTACATGCCCATGTTAAAATTTGGGTGTAAAAGATTTCAATGTCGTAGGCAATGATATATTACCTATAATCGTCGTAAGTATCTGATTAATTCTCACTACTGCCAGTATTTATATACTGCGTCATCCTGTTTACTCCTTTGCTTTTGAAATATGTAAAAAACTTGCAAACCAAGATAGTCAAAGGAAGCATACGAGCACAGACCGCTGTATTCATTTGCCATCTTGGTTATGTAAACGCTGTATATGTACCTAGGTACTGTAAATCTTGTTCTTTTATTTATATCCCATACAACGTATTCAACAATGAACAACACAACTCGCACTAAGATATTCGGCGCGTGCGTGGTCCCGCGCTGATCTAGAACTAGTGGTCGACTGACACGCTTTTGCGGCCCACTTATCATACCTACACTTTACGTTCAATAGCCATATTATATGGCGCCGCGAGGCTGGGACCTTCAATAGTTATTATCAAAACATTTGCATATAACATTGCATTATAGCTCGTAACATTGAATTTGGAACGATTTCTCCTATCTTGAGCTCGTAAGTCTTTAGGTTCCGAAGATTTTACATACTTATAAAAGACTGCATCAAACGAATGCTACATTCTTATCTGAAGTAAAGGTACAATTAAGTTATTGATAATTTCATGAAACTCGTATTTAAATATTTATATTTCATATTTGCTAAGGCACCTGCTGTTTTCGGTAACCTGTTCCAAAACAATTTTGCTACTCACCTATTTATACTTACTTACATATTGAGATATAAGTATCAAATCAATTTGCCCGACCTACCACAAAATACTATCGATCTTCACAGTACTCAATTTTCAAATGTATATTATGAACGTTATTGTTAACATTGGTAGTTGATTTTTTAAATTATTAATTAAGACAATTAAGTAACCTAGCAAGGGTAACAAAAACTTACTTTATATTTTAGCTTTACTCTTATATGAAAACATTGAAATATATGTACTGTTAACTGATCGACGCTTCTCGTGACCGGCATTTTTCTAACACAGAGAATTATGCTATTAAACGTGGCAATGCTGCCAGTCTTATGGGAACGCTACCAGTAGGCGATGACGTAACTTTTTCGGTTGTTTTTTACAGATACTCAGTATATGCGCTCGGGTCATCTTACCGGAGCCTACTGCCTCACCTCCGACTAGTGCAGAAGCAGATATCGATAAGAATGAGTCACGCGACGATGCCCTCAGCGAAGACAGCGAGGAGCCGCCTGAAGGCTACTACGCTTTCGTCGAATCTCCTAATGCTACACCACCCAGGTAACGGGCATCTATAGAGAACAACTTTTTGCCAGAATTTTAAGGAATAAAATAACTACATAAACATCTCTACTTCAAATGTTAAGAAGGTTAAAAGTACATTTAGTAGACAGACATGCACTAAAGTTATAGCTAAGGATTGTTCTCTTGCAGGCTATTTCAAATAATCATTTATTCACTGTTGCATTAAGTTAACACCTAACTTTACTCCAAGTTAAACAAATTAAAATAAGCTTGAATTAAAGAGTTCATTTGAGCCAGTGTTTTTAAACGAACCTCACATAGTCGTATTTTGAGGATGTATGTAAAAACAATCCTGTCAATATTTTTTATAATAGCATATCTCGTTAGTCGAATCTAACTTCATCATTCTGTCAGTTTCACCAAGAGGCTCTGGCCGCAGTCTCCGGTAAACTGTAGATGCGTTAATATTCATAAATTCCGCCGTACTTATTTTGTCAGAAAATTTCCTTTTTTTTTATTATATAGGTGGCAAACGAGCAGACGTATCGCCTGGTGGTAAGCGATTCCCGCCGCCCATGGACACCCGCAACACCGGAGGCGTTACAAGTGCGTTGCCTGCCTTTTAGGAAGGAGTACGCTCTTTTCTTGAAGGTTTGAAGGTCGTATTGGTCCGGAAACACCGCAGGCGACAGCTCATTCCACAGTTTTGCTGTGCGCGGCAGAAAGTTTCGGGAAAATCGCACAGGACTGCCAACCATCTAGATGATGGGGATGAAATTTCTGTCGCGTAGGACGATGGCGGAAAGATGCGGCAGGGATCAATCCGAACAATTCCTCGGAGCACTCCCCATGGTAAATGCGGTAGAAGATGCACAGCGAAGCAACATCTCTACGCAGCGCCAGAGAGTCTAGCCGAATCGGAAGATCCTGGCAATCGACGATACGAGTCGCCCTCCGCTGAATGCGGTCCAGAGGGAG
Source organism: Spilarctia lutea (assembly GCA_916048165.1). Classification (NCBI taxonomy): domain Eukaryota; kingdom Metazoa; phylum Arthropoda; class Insecta; order Lepidoptera; family Erebidae; genus Spilarctia; species Spilarctia lutea. The sequence continues at coordinate 363,452 of OU696495.1, read as the reverse complement.
GAGCTGGTATTGGGGTGCCCCTGCCCAAAGATGAGGACAGTATTCCATGTGAGGCCGAACCTGCGCCTTATAAAGGCGAAGGCGGTGGGCCGGAGTGAAATACCGCCTCGATCTGTTGAGCACACCAAGCTTTTTTGAGGCCAATTTGGCCTTGCCCTCCAAATGGCCACGAAACTGGACTTCGCTCGATACATATATTTATTTTTCCTATAATAAAGCCTTCTTCTCGATTGTCAATCATCATAAGTTCTGACACGTTACTGTCTCTATAACTTCCTCGTTATACTTTCACCGGCGCACATAACACATCAATAACACCACGTATAGAAAAGCATGAGTAATGTCAGTGTCAGTTGTGGCCATGAAACAAGCGTACACTTTCACTCACCATATTTGATTGACAACTGTCTTGACCATTGATGATGTCGGTGATGAATGAGGGTAGCGGATGTCTTTTGTGTTAGGAATAATGTTCTTGAAAGCTTTTGAACTCAAAATAAGAGCAAGCGGTTAATTTTATTTTGAGGGAAAGAATTTTGTTAATGATGTTCTGCCAATTCTGAAGTAGTACGTGTTTTGGCTTCTGTATCCTTAGGTACTCTTGTTTTGACAATTAAAGAAATTATAAGCCAACTGCTTTAAGAGTTGTATAGTGTAAACTTCAATAACTTTCAAATCAAACAATGCTTTATCTATCCACAATTACATATAATTAGTACCAATCAACAGTATACAATAATTATCTTAAATTCACCACCATCAACCCAAAATAGCTTCCGCCCCCGAAAACCAACCGACGCCAACTTTCTTTTGTTTTTCTTTCGTTTTTTTTCTTTTTTGTGTTCCCTCCACTCTCCGTGGTGCCAGTTGAAAACCTACTAACTATCCGATTATAATCGATGTTATTTGAAAAACCTTACAATAGTAATATGTCTGAAGTCCATTACCCAGAGGAATTTACGGTAGCCGAAAGAGATAGGAGTGACAAATAAATGGAATATAAAACATGTTCTTGATTTTTCCAGAGTCCGGCCTCCACCCTATCGACAAGTGTCATCACCATGTCTAGACGTGGATTCCACGCGGCCGCACGTTTCCGCGAATAATTTGTGTGGAGACCTAAACAGGGGTCTCATTCCTAAGAACCCTATGGGGCAGAACCCTAACGGAGAGCCCTATCCATTGTGAGTTTCAAACATTTTATCAGCGCGTCCGTTCGTGTTGAAATCAGCATCTCTCTATTCTATCTATTACCTTGATAGTTTTTATATTCTACTTTTTTTCTAAATATTTAATGTTTTAAATGCGAAATTTGTAAAAATGTATTGGTGTATAACTCTTTTATGTAATAACTATTGAACAGATTTAGATAAAACTTAGGTATATATTAGAATAATACTGCGATAACCGGTGTACGTGTGGGAACCACGGGCAAAACGGTTCCTAGGCAACACCTTTGACAGACATCTTCCGTTTTGTTCTCTCCTAAATTTTGAAAGTTTAGAAGTCACAGAAGCTTTTAACAGCTGGTTATTCAATAATGTGGTATGTGGTATGTGTTGCAGCGAGTTGATCCGCAACCAGACGCTGCGCTTCCTGTCGCGCACGCTGCCCGTGCTGCGCGCCGACGACACGCTGCCGCGCGTCGCGCACCTGCCGCCCCCCGCCCCCCACGCCCCCCACCTGTCCGACCTGCCCGACCTGCACCACAACAGGTGAGGGACCATTTGTTTTTTTTTTACGTGTGGAAACCCCCTCGGGCCGTCACCCCACCGGGGTTTGCGGCGGGGCGGTGTGTCGGAATCGAACCGACTAAAACCACACGGTGTGCCAACGCTGCGCCTGAGAAGGGAGAGGTCCGGGAACTGCAATTATTAACACAACCGGACCCAACAGGTGAGGGACCACTGCTGACCCTGTCACACGCCACGCGGCCGTCTGACGCCCAACTAGGCACAGACTGTCCTATGGCACCGTTTTTTACAAGATTTTATTTAATTTGCAATGTATGTATAAATGTAATTACGTCTGTTCGGGTGGAACCTTATAGTACTTTATGTTTTGATAATATCCAAGGTCTGATGATGGAGCTAGGTGATAGTCATAGGATCTCTGTGACGAAACCACGCAATACCATTATGTTTGGAATCATTTGATTCTACTTGAGGAGTACTTTATGTTTTGATAGTATCCAGGGTCTGATGATGGAACCGCAAGTTGGTCATAGGAACTATGTTATAAAAAAACGCAACCCATCGAGTTTAGGCTCTTTTGATTTTTCCTAATAAGTACTTTGGCCTTAGATTTACTTTGAATAAAATAAACAGACTGAGAAACCTTTCGAGCGAGGACTAAAAAGTAAAAAATTATTCCTTGATTATTGAAAATAATTAATAAAATATTCCTTGAAACTTATAATGTCATTACACAATTTAAATAATACAAACACTTGTCGCGAGATTTCAGTGCCCTTATTTATCTTATTTACACACTTATGTGTGTAAAATTTTCGAAACAAGTAAATTTTCTCCATAAACCATGAAGCACTACTGCTATGAAGCAGTTATACTATAAGGAGTTAACTAACGATAAGTGACGACTTATTTACTGCTGTGTTTAGAATATATGCCGCTGGACAAAATTTTCATGTTAAAATGTTTTACTTACTTGGTTACTAAAAGGTACTGTTTTATTAATCAATTTAATATTTATTTAAATGTACAGCAAGGGGAACCCTGTATTCTTGTTGTAAATCGAGCGGTGTCTAACGGTCTGACCGTCTATGAACGCTCGGGTCACATGACAATAATCAATTTCGCGTGCAAGGTGACAGAGTTAAAAAAATGCTTTGTTGATAGTGAAATATCTGTACGTCAGTACTATTAGTTAATCTGTGTTTTCAGTGAGGCCGTGTTATCACTCTAGGCCAACTAGACTTATAAACGTCAAAGGATAATTTGCCACGATGTAATACGTAATAATATTATTTTCATTTCATCATATTCAGTCATTCATTATCGAAGTCCAAAAATGGTTCAACATATATTGAGGAACGATTTTCAACTGTATCACCAGGCCATAAAGTTCAATTTCCTTTCCAGGCTAGAGGAGCGTTCCAAGCGTGCAGTGTCAGAGGCGGAGAGCGCAGTGGTGGACAATGCAGATGTTCCCCCCGCGCCCCCCGCGCCCCCCGCGCACGAGCTGCGCGCCGAGCACCGTTCGGCCGGGGACGCCCCCGCCCCCGCCCCCGCCCCTTCTCCACCCCGGGAGGGCCGCAAGTTCTGCGACGGCGGCGGAGTGTGAGTACACGCACACACACACACACACACACTAACCTCGCTTAGATACGGTACTTCACACCTTGGACTCTCTCAGCCTATTGCCGTCCCCTGCTGAACGAAGGCCTCCCCCAAGGAGCGCCAACCGTCCCGATCCTGGGCAGTCCGCATCCATCCGTTGCCAGCCATTTAGTTCAAGTCGTCGGTCCATCGTGCCTATGGGCGCCCTACACTGCGTTAGCCTAATCGTTGGTCTCCACTCTAACACTTGTAGGCTCCGGCGACCATCAGTCCGCCTGGAGACGTGACCGGCCAACTTCCACTTCGGCGTGCGATATCGGTTACTCCACTTCTCTTTCGGATTGTCTCGTTACGAATCTGATCTAGTAGAGATCTTGACTGATTCGTTTTAACATTTTGGACATCTAATACATAACACCGTCTAGTGGACAACTGATATAAATACATATTTATATTTTCTTTTTTTTAAATACATATTAAACAGAAAACACCCAAACTCCGAAACAAATATTTGCAAATGATACAAACATTTGGTCCGATTCGGAATCGACCCCGAGACCTCGATCACAGCGGTCACATACGCTACCACTACGCACCGCGGCAATTACTTTTTATCATCTGATTCTGTCAACTTGTCAAGTCACTGTCTTAGAATACTTAATTCAGTAATATACGAGTATTTGTATACCCACACAAGTGCGCTAAAATGGTTTTTCCTACAGTACCAGGAGTGCGTATGGCCTTAACCCTCTCCTGAGAGGAGAGCCGAGCCCAGCAGTGGGACGTTATGGGTTGTTAATGATGATTACAAGGAGTGCACTCTCATAAACTTACTTACGACAGCACTTACGTATACGATTTTAGTCGTTCACCCTCCACTTAAGTGAAGATTCAACAATAAAAAGGCTAGCAATAAAACGATTGAAACTTAATTAATTTAGTTTAATTAAAAAGCAATAATTTAACAAATACTTAGATTTACAAGTACACGATTCTAACAACATAACTGACCGTAACATATTCTCATTTATAATATATTTTTTCTTAATTTGTAAGAAATTTCGCTTTAAGACTTTACGAACAATTATAAATGTCACATATTTCATGTCCACGACACGCGCTGCTGGACTCACAAAACTTATAACCACACAATCACGTGAAAAAACAAACACTTGTATTCCACATTGGTGTAGATATAAAATATGTTGGATTAATCTCACATTTGCTTAAGACGGTTAACAACGTCTATATACCAGAAATTTAGTCAATATTAAGCAGGATGTACACTACATAAATACTTATTTACCCTCAATATAACGATTTTTTGGAAATCCAATCCCCCAGAACTGCCCGTAAGAGCTAATGCAGAATTTAGGCACTTTTACATTACGAATACTAAACAAATAGATTAAAACCTTTTTATTTATAACTAATTTTTAACCTTTGTTAAATTTCAAAATAAGTCGACGAAATCAATTTCACTGTTTTTGCTTGTTACTTGCGACTGGGTGAATCCATTATGATTTTTCTTTTTTTATTTGAAAGCTGGTGCTTCCCGTGTGGTCGGGTCCTATTTTAATTTGATCCAGGTCTTGAAGTCGAAGATTAAATTTATCTCGTGCAAGTGCATAGTGCAGTTCTACGTTAAGCGATGTGAATGTGTCTATAGCCTGGTTTAGCTTAGGTTTTCTGTTCCATTACTGTTTTGAGGTTGGCCATGACTATGTCGAGAGCGTTTGGGGATTTCCCGTCCAGGATTGTGACCCGAGGGTCTTTCTCTATCTGAAAATAGATAATTAAAATATAGTGTAAGAAAGTTGAGTAAGTAGAGATAGAGACAAAACAAAATGAATTTATGTAACTTACCATGTTTAGCTAGCTTAGCCTATATTCTTACACATATACGAGGTGTGTTCAAAAAGTATCGCGAATTTTGAATTTTCGCGGGTTACGTATATTCGAATTTCGATTTTTTTGTGGCGTTATGTTGGTACTCATGTCTCTCACTTAAGCCGACAAGCTCGGCCATTTTGAATGTTCACTTAATTGTTGAGAGCTGCTTTGCTTGCACGTGTTTTGGATCGTCTTCGATTTTTACTTATTCAAAAAAAATGGATCAAAGAACCTGTATCAAATTTTGACGAAAAAATTAATGAAGTGGAGAAAATGGTATTGGCCAATCGTCGAATCACCGTTAGAGAAGTTGCTGAGGACCTAAACATATCGATTGGCTCGTGCCATTCGATTTTTATCAATGATTTGGGCATGAGACGGGTCGCCGCGAAATTCATACCAAAATTGCTCGACTTTTTGGCCAAAAACAACACACTAATGATGCCGCAGCCACCGTATTCCCCAGATCTGGCCCCCTGTGACTTTTTCTTGTTTTCTAAACTGAAGAGGCCCATGAAAGGACGACGTTACGCTACGCTTGACGAGAAAAAGACGGCATCGAAGGAGGAGCTGAACAAGATAAAAAAAAATGATTTTTTGAAGTGCTTCGAAGATTGGAAAAACCGTTGGCACAAGTGTATAATATCTCATGGGGATTACTTTGAAGGGGACAAAATAGATATTCATGAATAAATAAATATTTTTTAAAAAAAATCAAAATTCGCGATACTTTTTGAACACACCTCGTATATGTATCTAATTGCCAAAATTCATTGAAATCGGAGCGGTCGGTTTAGCCGTGAAAGTGTGACAAACAGACAGTTACTTTCGCATTTACAATATTAGTAGGGATTTCTATTTCGTATTTCTAATTAATTATAAAAGTGAGTTTTTTTATAACTGTTCATATCTTTTTGTTAACAAACAGCTTTAAATGTAAACATTATTTAACTTTACAATGGTGTTGTGTTATTTCCAACTCTAAAGTTATTGCCTTAAAGTTGTATATAACACAAAACTGTTACTCAAAGCTAAATAACATTTATGAACAAGGCTCAAAATCATTATAAAAGTTAATATTTGTTTTATAGATTTTTAAGGATCCATGAATTACTAAATGTTATTAACATGGAAAGCTTTGCTAGCTCGTGTATAGACATCTATGTATTAACACACACACCCACATATGACTCAGTCATGACTGAGTCATGTGTGTGTATGTGTGTCTCATTCACAGCTGTCTGTCTGTCTCTTGTCTCTCCGATTCATTTTGATTCAACCTAATTGGGTAATTGGTAGTAATTTAGGATGCCTGGAAGAGTTGCTTTTGGCAATACGTCCGGCGTCTTTAATTAAGTTTTGTATCTATTTAATTGTGGGTGTACATACCATCTGTCGGTACTTGAGGTGTTCTGGCCACACGCACTGTTCGAAGTATCCGGGGATGTCGGGCGGGTCGTACACGCGCAGGCAACGCCGGGAAGCACACTCGCCGTACTCCAGCACGAAGTAGTAGCTGCCGACGTCATAATTACCTTATTATTGCCAAAACCACTACACATTTGAAGATACTATACCCAATACCCCCCTCTCCCCATCTCCCAAAGGTCGGCAACGCACTTGTGCACTTGTGTTGCGTGTGTCATGGCGGAGAGAAATAAGCCATCTGATCTGATAGACGTTAAATATCCCGAGGTCTGAAGATCAAACATTCCCCTCTCCCTAATTAACCTCTGACTGGTTGTTGGAGGGAAAGCGTAAAGGGTGGTAACACACTTGTGGCTCTTGAGTTGTAGATGTCGATGGACGACACCAGTCTCACTACGAGACAAATCTCCTCGTTTGTCCTCAAATACATTAATTTTTATTATATGCTGATCAGACTACTAATGAATATTCTTATTAATATTATAAATGCGAAAGTAATTCTGTCTGTCGCGCTTTCAAGACAAAAATACTGACCCGATTTAAATGCAATTTACTACACAGATAGTATAGAGCCTGAGAAATGACATAGGCTACGTTTTAATGCGAAAAAAGGGCTGTAAGGGGGAGGTTAAAGGGGGGATGAAACGTTGTATAAATGTTACCCAGCTAGTACATTTATAATGCTGAAAATTTACATATATACATTAACTACACCCAGACACGAATCGAATAATCGTTCTTTTAACAAAACATTTATTACGAATGGAAATCGACCCAAACCAGTAAATTCCAAAATCATATTGTTTATCATAACTATTAAATAAAGAAGGAAAAGAGAAAGGTAAAAAAAACTATTTATGTAAAAACACTTACCTCAGATTACACAGCTTCATAATAGGCTCATAATTCAAAACTGTGAACCCTTCAACAACCAAGAACTTCTTGTTTGGTATCTTGAATATGTGCTCACCATCATGTGTGCTAGAGTAATGGGACCTGTCAGTCCCTTCTATAGTTGCACATATGTCTTTGTACATAGTCTCCATGTCCAAAGATGACAGAATATCATAGTTATTGTGGTCTAAGTTCTCGCACTTGACATGGTGTGGGCTATCATCAGGGAAGAAGTATTTATCTTGGTGGAATAAATACACCGGGGACAGTTTCACATTCAACTGATTCGCAAGAGATGTTTTACCACCGCAGGTAACCCCTGAGATACCGATAATGATCCATTCGTTTCTGTGCTTCATTGCAAATGTTGCTATCTTGCTTTGAATGGTGGCAGCTAGTCTGGTTGTTAGTGGGATATGAATATATGGTACACAGTAAAAGACATCAGCCCCCCTATGAAAAGTAGACCCCAAATGCCGCAGAATAGTAGATACCACTTGGGGTCTGGTACCAATGAGTAAAATGATGACTCTGAAAATATAAAACTTATTTAAGTACTTTTTATTTTTAAATGAATGGTCTAGTGTGATCCACACTTAAGTCTACACCAATAGGGAAATAACTCGCACTAGATCCTTAGACAACGCAAGAGGTAAACAAGCTGAATCGAAAATCAAATTCATAAATTATGTATATGCACCCAGGGAGTAGTGGTATTAAATGCTGCAAGTCATTGTTTTAGCACTATTTTGTATGGGGTGTATAAGTGTAGGTTGAACTATCTTCTGTGAAATTTCCGAATCGATAAGACCTTTAAGAAAAATGCGTACTCCTTTCTTAAATTCACATGAGAGGCAGCAGTGCTTTTTATTATTATGACCCTATCATATAAAAAAGTAGATTCGCTTGTATCAAAATATTATCATATAAGAAGAGTTCCCAATAACGATTGCGATAGATGTTCATGCCAACTGGAACTGACGGCTTAACGTGCTCTGTGAGACACGGGCGTTTATACTTTTTGGCTTGAATTGAATACTTCTCCATTTGTAGTCATATAAGCTATCCGCTAAACCAATGGCTAAACTAACTTTGATTTTGAATTAAAAATAAATAAGTTTAAAGCATCTTACCTTCGTCAATAAATGGGTAGCTGTTAATCCAAAGAGTCAGGAGAAGGAATACAAAAGAAGTTGTACCCAACACGACCTTGGCGATGACACGGTCAGGCACATCCATATATAAGCATTTTATCACACAAATAATCACTTAACAATATGTATGATTTTCCAGACTTCTTTAATAGATGAATTAATTAGCTGCAGAAAAGTTCCGTTTCAAAATCTTCAAACGTTTCAGTTCCTTCTGGGAAGAGTATTGATTTATTTTCGTCTACTTTGACAACTGGTTTATCAGCGAGTGGTTTCTGCTTTATTGCTCGCTCCACTATCTGTAACAAATATGTACTTGATCATTATCATAACACAGATAATAATTATAGCTAACAACTAATACAATATTTAATCATAAATATGTTGGAAACTATTTTTATATGTGTAAATAAGCAAATAGAAAAAAACACTTTGGAACATAAGGATTGTATGTACACACACTAGGCAGAACTTGCACTATTCCATATAGATTACATATTTATACTAATATCATAAAACTCAAGAGTTTATTTATTAGGTTGAAATGCAAATCTCAGAAACTAGATTTTTGAAATCGGTCTTTAAAAAATTGTTTTAGTTGTAAATAGCTTAGTTATTAAAGAAAGCAATAAATCATCATGCTACGACCAAAAAAGCAGAGTATCAATTGAATTTAAGAGTTTTCATCGTTCCAAAACAAATATTTACAGATCATACAAACATTTAGTCCGACCTGGAATCAAGCTCAAGACCTCAAGCACAGTAGTTGCATATGCTACCACTGAGACACCAAGGCAGCCATGACATTATATTGTAAAAACTAATGTAATATGATAACAATTTACACTGTATAACTTCATGCTTCAGGCAATAAGAGACAGGTGGGGTTGGTTCTAGTTATTTATAAATTACACACATATATATATATATGAAATAGATCATCATTTCTCATATATCTGGGTGTAATCTCTCATCACAAAATTTTTGTCACCACTCACTTAAACATAGTCAAGACAAGGTAACAAAAGTCAAGGTATAACCTAACTTATAATATAAACTAAATATAATCATGGCCGTTTGCAACAAGAGATAAAATAATTATCACTATACATACACAATTTGAAGATGACATTGACTTAAATAAGCCTTGTTACGACACAAACATAACAGCATTTGGAACTCTAACAGCGTTGTTCGTAAACATTGAGCAAAAGTTTTTGTTATGTTCAACTTAACTTATAGCCTTACGTTTAAAATAATACAGGACTCTTTACCCTCTCTTTATCTTCTCTAATTTTTTTTCGGAAGTTAATGCTGTGTCAAGTAATAGATAGGGATCCAACATACATAATTATGGCAAATGTTTACGCTGCTCCATGGAAAAACTGATATTCAGGAACAAATTTTTGTCAAATTTGTTGATTAGTGTAAGGGAAACAGATTAGGGATAAATTAAATTGGTTATTCAGAAATCGGCCTCCAAAATTTTACAGAGGCTTGGGTTATATACTTCTAAATTATCTGTCTTGTGATAGAGTATATTTAATTTACTTAAGAACACATCATAGTTGTGGTCTAAATACTTACTGAAATCACTGTGGCTAATTATGATAACAATAAATGGAAAATTAATGATGTAAAAAACCTGACATGATTAGAAATATCTATGTTATAATCACGATTTAAGTATGGCAGTAATATGTATTGTTTTTAAGAACTTATTATGCATTTGAAGTTTTAAAAGTATAACACCATTTCCGAAAAACCTCTACAGAAATAGTTTAATTGCCATAGTTATGTACAGGTTTGTGTGCATCCTAATTAATACCTAAGAATGCACAGGTTAGGTAGGCCTTTTGCTAAGTTTAATAATTTATTTATTTATTAAAACTTCCTGCAAACATGTTGCACAAGGCGGACTTAATGCCACAGGCATTTTCTTCCAGACAAACCTTTGGGTGTTGCGAAGTTATTTGTGGCAGGTGTGTGTTTATACGACACGAGAGACTAAATAAATAATAATAATAATAAATAATAATCTTACCTTTTCAGCTGTGGCTGTGTCTGCAGTAGGCTTAGACAATGCCAGCAATTTTTTAATATTCTCCTCAGTAATTTGATCCTTTGACTTGCTCACTTTGCTTGTTTTACTTTTGTTTTTAGACAAGTGCCTATAACCTATAAAAAAGTCATAGGTTTTAGAGAAAAAAATTACGATGCACTAGACTACTTATCGCATGAGGCATAAAAATGAATTCAATAGTAATATAAAGCAATTTATGGTAATAAAAGCATCATTAAAATGATTCACCGCGTTCTACAACGAGGTTGCTTCCACTCTCGGATACGGACTATAGCAAATTAATAAAATGAACGCTAAAACTGTGATGTAATCATTTCTACGAACCTTGACCTGCCGGTCGTCGCCCGCGACCGCCGCGCTTCTTGCTTAAACCCTCTAAAACAACATAAACAGACTCAAATTTCTCACAACAAAACATGGCTCTAATTCAAAACTCCTTAGAATTTACATACCTTCTTGATCAACGAGTTCGAGAGCCTGTCGAACTAAAGCTAAAGACATTTTAGTACAGCTGTATGGACGAAATGCATTTACTTTTTATAATAAATTATTTATCACAAGAATTCTAATTCTAACCTAAATCCGAAATGTGAACTGTCAGCTACGATAAATGTCAGTCCAAGCTCGTTACGCTACGTTTTACCTAGAAAAAATAGTAAATGTCGCTTGTGAAAAATAATTTAATTGGTGCCTTCACGTGATATCTGTTAAAAATAACAATTTAAATAGAATTGAAACATTGAAATGATTGGGAAATTTTGACACTTTTTAATTTTTAATTTTCAGGTACCCCAAAATTGTTCTGCATAATGCATGCATAACTATTAAAAAATATTATTTATTAGCTAATAATGATTTTTAAGCAAATAAAGAATTTATAATCAAAGTTAAATAGAGAATATGCATATTATTTTTTTATTTCCTGTCAGTTATTATTATTATCAGTGTCAAAACTGATAATTTCAATGTAGTGACCATCAATGTTACATTTCGTTACGATTAATAGTGACGCGTTTTGTAAGTTTGAATTTCCCTCCCTTAATTTACACTTTTACACACAAACCCAGAAATTCTGGGTTTAAATAATCACTAAATATACAAAAAAACCTCTTAAGTATATTGTAATGACAATCTAGTAAAAAATAATTGAGACAAATAATTTTTTCATAAATATTTCCTATTTCTTAAAGTCTTACAGACCAAACAATTTAATTAACCATTTGATGGATGATGTTCATATAAAATATATTTATAAAATTTGCACAGGTTCTGTATGCTTTATCGCGCGATAAATGGCGACAATGACTCCGCAGCCGGAGTAGAGAGGCGTGAAGACCCTGGCCCACAACCGCACCCTCAGCAGCAGGCGCATCGATATGAAGTGAGTGATTACTTTGAAACAATACATCAAACATAATCTGACTAACTGAGTCGACTGCACGGTTTCTACTGCGCTAAGCGCTTTGTTTAATCTATAATTTGTTGTTTTGAATCTGTGTATTGTATACTCCCCTGCGATAGAGGATGTTTGTTCCAAAATGCGGGAGGGATCTTTCTAAAAAAAAACTAATCCCAAATCGTAATATTGATAAATAGACAACATCAAGAACTTGAGAAGTGTTTACGTTACGGTGTGCGACAGTAGAAATTGTAATCTGTTATGTTTTCCTTGTGTTTAAATTTTAACTTAACCCAGGGACCCCCAACGCCGTGTCCAGCTCGTGTGGAATACGCGACTCCCGTGTTCGCCCGCAACTACCAAGGCGTGTGGCGATACGTTGTGCAGATTCCATATGAAGGATATTTTACACAAACGGTTGAGGTCACCAGGTTAGCTATATCCCAACAAAGTTTCTTGCAATTGTATTAAAAAAATTGTGTTCCGGTAAATTTAAACATATTTTTAAGGATTACCTACAGTATACCTTAGAGCTTGCCAACTGTGTAATATGGGTAGGTCCATCATTGTAATTATAACCAAATATATATATGACTATAGCTGCATACGTATTGATTGTCCCATATTTATTAGTTACGTACGATCTCCATTTGGAGTTATGTAAGGAAAAATAGATAATTAAGTGGTAATGATGCACAGATGTATGCAGTCTCGCTGCCACTACTTGGACGGCGGCTGCCTCAGCTCTCCGCGCTGGGTGTCGCTGCTGGTGGCCGAGCTCCACTACCCACCGAAACAACATCAGGTACCTTTCTCTTCTTGTTACTACTGTTACGGATACTTTCTCTGTCTCCTTACCTGTTCTTTACGATTTCAAATTTTGCTTTCAGGAATACCAACAATATGCCCAGAACCGCGTAGGACAACAGGTTGATACTGAGTCCAGCACCGACAAACCCTCACATTGTGATGGCCACGACGAAATGGGTTGCTACCAGGTAACCATAACTGTCTTTCATGTATTACAGAATAAAAACGTTTCTTTCAAACTAAACAAACTGTTTACGTTCAACAAACTACGAGATTAAGGTTTTATAAACAAAAAAATAATTTATTCGGCAGCCTTTATCGTTTAGTTTAACACGAAAACATTAGTTAATAAATCAGTATATTCTTTATATATACATTTAAATTTGCAGGTGCGCCTGTACTACGACTGGTTCCTAGTGCCCGGCTCCTGCAAGTGCTGGAGGCCCGACTACTTCGCAAGGTACGTCCGTCGCCGCCAGAACAACGAACTGTAGATCTATCCATCACAGAACTCCAGGGAAACTTCACATAATTCATCTGAACTTTTATATCTATAGCAATAATGGGATGAATCCGAATATTTTCTAATATTCTTGCTGTCCTAAGGCACTGCATATAATTATTACATCATCTATGTAAATTAAAATCACAAAATTAATTTTCAACTTCACATAAAACTGTAGATAATTGAAATAGCTCGATTAAAATTATGTACGAATATATTTTATTGAATCGGATTATTGGTATTAATTTAAATAGAAAAGTATTTCCATTACACAATAAGTGAACATGAATGATTATTACTTGTTAATACGTCTTTACTAGATCAAAGTAAGTAAAATGTTATCTTGTGCAAATGTGAAGTCTAACTTTCATTATATTTTGGTGCTACTGTAAACTAAAAAAGTTGTGACACTAAGACTGTTTTTAAATTAATATTTTTATGTAATAGTAAGTAAGAATGTGTACCATACAATAACTTAGATACAAAGGTCCTTTGGTAAACATGGAACTTAATTTTATTCCAACAGAAAATCTTCTAGCAGTTTACTAAAAATTTAATAATGTTGTAATATAAGTTCTTTGGACATGTTCTATATTTTTGGTACTAAAATATCATGATTAGTGTAACTTTAAGGCACCGTTACTGTAATAAATGAACAACCCCAGTAGTAATACTCGTAATTTAGTTAGTCTTAGCAGAGGTAGTGTTGAAGCTCAAAATGCATTTATATTGGTAACTTTCTAGAAATGGTATTAAAGACTTAACCATGATTTCTTTTACTTATTCCTCATAAGTTTTCTTATATTATATAACAGAAAAAGAAAATAATACCTAATAAGACGCGTCATCCAAGATAATGTTGGCGTATTGTGTATATTGAAAGGTGGCGTCCATAAATTACGTGAGGTGTTTAAGGGGGGGAGGGGCTCGAGTCAAATCTCATCAAATCTTACGTTGGAGAGAGGGGGGGTCTCGGCAAATATCACGCAATTTTTTTTCTGATTGAAACAAAAAAAAAATACTATTTTGGTCCATTTAATCCAGCAATATTGATTACTAGTCTTAACTAGTCGTAAATAAAAGCACGAAGCAAATTTGTTTTTTTCTTTTTACAATAACAATCCAACGCGTTTACGGAAGAAACTCACATTTTGAAAAACTCACATGAGATTGGGGGATGGGGGAGGGGGTTGAATAAAATCTCACGACATCTCACCAGGGGGGGGAGGGAGGTGCAGAAAATTTAAAAAAACACCTTACGTAATTTATGGACGCCCCCAAAGCAAATGGTTCAAGAAAGCATGGTTTTAATAGTACATAAGTATGTTTAAAACTAATTAATTAAGTTAACGTTTATTTATTTCCTTTTAGGATAAATTATTTTAGTTGTATCAATAAAGCATTTAAATATTATACAAATGGTGTTTGTGATTTATAAAATCTCAATTCTGATATATAGTCATCACCTTGAAACCTCAACTTCAACGACACCTTAAGCATCAAACTATGGCTACTAATCAAATCGTCTTGAAAGCTAAGTTCTAGCCATAACTCTGCTGTTCAACTACACTGGATCATATATTATGTGTCAAAACCTTTAAGAACAAATTGAGGTAGCCAGACGTACGGTAGCCACTCCTCTAACACAAATCCATTGCAAAGTTTACCATCAATAGATGAGTTGTGAAGAGCTTATCATCAGCATTTCATCTCTGGTTAGTCTTAGCCCACGGCTCTCTTCTCATTGAAGGTTTATTTTGTTCTTCAAGAAGTTTTTTTTTAAATGAAATATGTTTCTAAATATTATGATGTTATGTTAAAATTGTTAATAAATATTCCGGTCGTCTAACTCACAACGCCATCTAGTCCCAAGCTAAGCAGAGCTTATGTTATGGGTACTAGACAACAGATATAAATACTTATATACATACATATTATAAATAGAAAACACCCAAACTCCGAAACCAACATTTGCAGATCATACAAACATTTGGACCGACCCGGGAATCGAACCCGAGACCTCAAGCTTAGCAGTCGCATACGCTACCACTACGCCACCGAGGCAGTTAAATTTGTGGGGGAACGGGTATCATGTCCCTCCAACATAAAGGGAGGATCCTCCGATCAGGCGAGGCGATCATACCTCGCGGGCCACTGCCCTAATTATCAATTTTAGTGTTAAATTTAATCATTTTTTTTATTTCGTAAATTCAATTTCCAATTAGAATTGGAAATTAAAGAAAAACTCTTTAAATTTATAAAATTAAAAGTTATACACTCATACAGCGAAGGACAATGCTTTGTCTAATGTATAAACAACAAAACATCTAGCACCTTATCGATATCTCACTATGAGTGCGGCTCAGCTGTAGCTGGCACTTAAAATTAACATTCATAACACATCGTAACAACACACACAACAACAACAACGGCTTATATTTAAATCTTATCTAAAATAAATTAAACAGGCAATCTAAAAATATGATTTTATGTTTATCCCAACCAAACTTTGCGACTAATAAAGTCATTTAAAACAATTTCGTTTCTCCTGACCAGTCATTACATACAAGGTGACGTATAGCCATGACTTTCTTTAAGTATTTAATAAATCAATATTTCGATTACACTCTGCCATTTATGCATGACATATATTTTATAACAAACTTCCACAGCGCTTTAAGTATCTTTCTTACTTAATACAATACTTTTTATCATCATAAATTCTATGTCTATTATGACTAGAGTTTTTATTATGAACTTAAATTTAACCAGCAGTACGCTACGCACGCCATGTTCAAGAGAAACTTCACTCTGGTTGAAGCACATCGTTACCATCGTTAATGTCTATCGTTGTTTCATTTGTACTTAACGTCACGGCATCAGAACTATTATGCACAGCATTACTTCTGTCTGTATCGACTATATTATTGAGATGTACATCTGTATCGGCACTAGATTCGGGTTGTTGCCCGCTCTGTCTTTTATGATCCTCCGATATTCCATTTGTATTTTTTAATGTTTCAAGACACATAGAGTACGGAGGAGGTAGTTCCTCAGAATTAGCCTCGAAGATTTTGTTAATAGCCCCATCGTTCCTGACTGCACATTCGAAGTACGTTGGCGGTAAATCGGAATATCTGTCACTCAGTGTCGAACATTCTGGGTTTAACAACAAACTGAAAGACTCAATGTTGTTGTTCTGTTCTTGTGCTGAAACTAAAACAAAATTCGATATAAGTTTCAAGTAATAATAATTTAGTGAATGAAAATATAAAATACATTTATATATGTATTTTGGAAATAGGTATTTTATTAAATTAATAAAACTCATAAGGACCAGTGAAATATAATTATGCTTCATTTAACTACCACCCTTCCTATTACTAGGTACCCTAAATATCGGCGGTGGTGTTTCCCTCCTACTATGATCTAGGGCGTGAGACAGCATCTCACAAGGCCATTGTAGTGTGGCTTACCATGTTGTTTTATCTACATTCACGACGAGTATGGCACCACTGCTCTTGGATTCTACTATTCTTTCCCTCAGGCAGAGTAAACTTACTTTGGCAGGCTAACACTTTTAAAAAGCCTTAACTAATCTAAAAGTAATTATAAAAGTGTATGCATATCGCTTGAATCATTTAGATTAAAGGTCAAATAAAGTTATATTTAAGATAAATTTCAGCACTTGGGTCACTATTATTGGTAATTTTTATGTATTTGTATTGTATTTATTAATATTCATTAAATATAAGAATAATAATTTATATTATAAATTAGCTAAGACCCGCGATACAACATCAATAATCGGGGTGTCTCCGGGAGGATGGGGGAGGGGGGAAACTAGTCTTAAAGAAATAGGCTAAGCTACTCCATATATCATCCTGTCTGTAAAATCAGTCCATCTGTTAAAGAGATTAACCATAAGAAACAGACAGACAGACAAACATTATAAAGATAAATTTTGTTCTATGTATAATTTTAACCCACAAATAGGCACTTTCATTCACTTCCATTTTATTTCTTTGTGTAGATGCTGCTACACACTGTATTAGTTAGGCTTCGGATATGCAACCTCATGTTATTAGCTTGCAATTACGCTACCGATTTTAATTGCCGAGTTACTGACAGGTACTTACGGTTTACAGGCGAAATGTTTGATAAAATCAGCTCTTCTGTCATTTGTCTTCGCGTAATTCTTTCTTCACTTGGAGCTTCGTAAGCTGTTTATGAATTATAATTTTTTATTAATATTCATTGAACATAAGAATGGTAATGTCTGTTCTTGTTTTGAATACTAAACTCATTTAATACTGTATTCATCATTACACATGCCCATTGTTTGTAATCACATGGCAGAGGCGCCAACTGTCTTGTCTTAGATCTGTTTCTCAACATAAAATAACTAGGTATATCGCTGATCGTATCGGTTTATTTAATCTAAAATTTCCTTATGTTTTTGTCTCGTCCATTAAAAATTTCGTTCCTAAAGAATATTATTGTCTACTATTTTTAAAAAACTTATCGAAACACTATGCAACGTTACACGTTCAAAGTTACCAAACAATTGGGTAAAGTTCACAAAATTTAGTTTGCTATGAAGGTATTGACAGGACAGACAGCTTTTGCTTAAATGGACTTTATTGCGCTTACTTCATGCAAGTTTTTCTTATGTATGGCCCTGTCAAATTGATTCTACTCTGTCTAATGGGAAGCATAAGCAGAATCCAAGAGTGGTGGCGACCATAAGCATACAAATGCAGACAATGCAACATGGTGACCCATACCATGGCGGCCTAGTAAAGCTTCTGCATCATTGGGCTTCGGGTCTCGCACTCACCAACGAAACATGTCAGCACGAACGCTATCATTTTACGTTGATCTTCTGTGCGAGGATAGTACCGCCCGGTCGAGCCGTTCCAACAGTGCTGAAATTAACGTGTCTCTACTACCTTGTAATTCTTATAATACTTTTCAGCTAAGGTACTATATTATAGTAAATGCTACTCTTCTCTATTGGTTGGGCTTCGAATCTGCAACCTCACATTACAAACTTGCAATTATCTATCGATTTTAAAAGGTTAATAATTAACCTTTTAAAATCGATTTAGTTGCTTACGGTTTGCAGGTGAAATGTTTGATGGAATCCATTCTCGTCTCAATTGTCTTGGTATGCTCCTTTCTTCGCTTCGAGATCGTCGAGCTGTTTATAAATTATTAATATTTATTAATATTCATTAAATATAAGCATAATAATTTATATTGTAAACATGGGCGTACCCAGGGTAGGGCAGGGGAGGGCAGCTGCCCCCCCCTAGATGTTGACGGTCCTACTATCTTATTCTCTCGATTATATATAAAGCACACTCAGACGCGTAAAAACGTGACTAAGATCGACTATGGACAAAGACAGATTTATGTTGTTGTAAGATCGGCAATCGGCATGAAAATCAGTCCTAAGGCTATTCGATGTTCGAGCGCAGTGACGATCAGAGCGTGCTCTCTAGCGAGGAGAACTACTCATCATAGTCCTAAGATAGTAAATCTTCTGAGTTGTTTTATGTAGTAGTTTATGGTTAGCTGACATGCCCATTCATTTGGAATGTATTTTAGTCACTACAAACAATTCTCGGAAGCATGTCGTATTTTCTTACTCACTTTTTCACTGAGAGCTGTTGATGCAGTTCCGCATTGGTAACAAATCACGATACATTTACAATCGACCTTAGGATATTGTTCTGAGCTCTCTGTATGACATTTATATTGGAGTCTTTTGTGGAGTCCCACAAGTGTATGCCGTACATCCAGGTTTAATTATCGTCTAAGATATCAGAAGTTTGTTGTCCAGTAATAATTTGTAGTTTCGTCCTAGCATCCAGTAAAGGTTTTGTGCCGCATAGATAAAACATTACGTCATATTGCGACGTCCTCAACAAGTGTTGACCTTCAGGTAGGAGTCCTAAGACTCGAGAAATCGAAGACCAGAAATTTTAATACCAGCAGGTCCTTGTGGAGGAATGGAAGAAACGACTTGGACAACCGAGTGCTGGGCACGCCGTAATTGCGGCGGTAAGACCCGTTACGGAGGATTGGCTCGAGAAGCATCACGGGACACTCTCATACCGGCTGACACAGGTGATCACTGGGAAAGGATGCTACGAAGTGCCGCCACTGCCATGACCAGACCACAGACACGGCATTCTACACGCTGGCAGAATGTCCGGAGTAGGGCGAGTCGAGGCGACCATCGAAGTAGGGGGTTCTCTCGCTTGGTAACATTATTGCAGCCATGTTGCGTAGCAAGAGCGCGTAACTAGAACTCTGCCGTCTTTTTGTGCGAGGCAGTTGTGCTTGCGAAGGAGATGGCGGAGTGGGACCGTGCGAGGTTTAGAACACTTCCTGGCCGCCAGGCCCGGGAACGGGCCAGGTACCGCAGATGACTCGGGCGCCGGAGATCGCCAAACGATCACCGTCCTCCATAAACGCAAGGTTGGGGGTGACAGGTGAGGATCTCCCTAGCAGAAGCAAGCCAGGGTAGCGGCGCGAACTCCATAAAGTGCTCGCGCCCCTTTTTAAAATAGTAAAGGAGCAACAGGATTCCTACACAGGAGGGAGCCGTCTACAAACCATAGGTGCTCCGAGGTACGTCGGGGTTCCAGGGATTTCCTTCCGAGGATGCACCTAATTCCCCGGCTTCTAATATCCATAACGGTGTGTGGTTTTCAGTCGGTTCGAGTACGACATAACCACCAGATGGTGATATCCGAGGGAATTTCCGCAAAAAAAAAACAAAAAGGTTCACACACTCACGTTGCGGTAACTTTATTTGAGAATAATCCGGAAATCCCCCCGGATACCACTGACTGGTCTCGGTTACTAGAAGTCGGAGAACCAGATGCACCCTAAAAAGGAAAACCCTCCAACCTACGGGTTACGGTTTGTAGACTGCTCCCTCCTGTGCAGAAATCCCGGTGTTCCTTTTCTGCCCAAAAATAAGCGCTTATGCTGCCACCTTGGCCTGATTGCGGACAGTTACCCTGACGAAGAGTGAATGTTATTTGGGCTGATTTAGCAGCACTTGCTTTTAGCCTCCAGTCCTGTAGGCAATTGTGGACTTCAAGAAGCAAGTCTGAGACTCGTTTTATATTTTTGTAGCTCACAAGTACCGTTGTGAATGTTGCTATACTGACTCCAGACCAGGCAAAGATAGAATAAATGGTCTTTTTTGCTCAGTGTACATAGAACAATTTGTTAACGATACCGTTTATGTTTCATCTTAAACTGTTTTGCCGAAGACTTTTGAAAATTTATATTAAAATGTGATCGAAACAAGTGCCGTGCAATTAATTGGAGAAGCCTATGTCTAGTAGTGGACTGCGAAAGGGTTTTTAAAATAGCTATTCTATAATGAAATAATTTATTTCAAAAAATGCCTTCTTCATATCCACTTATTTGACGAGGTGCTTTTAAAAAAACCCGATTTGCCCCCCCCTGGCCTAGAACCTGGGTACGCCCATGATTGTAAATTAGCTAAGACCCGCGATACAACAACAATAATTGGGGTGGCTCCGGAAGGGGGGAAACTAGTCTAAAAGAAATAGGCTAAGCTACTCCATATTTCATCCTGTCATCAAAGTCCTGTTAAAATCAGTCCAGTTTTTAAAGAGATAACCTTAAAAAACAGATAGACACAAAAATTTAAAAAATAGATTTTTTTCTATGTATTTTATAAACTTTCGTATGCATTTGATGAAAAACTGTTAATTTGAAATCACAAACAACCACTTCCATTTTAGTTCTTTGTGTAGATGCTGCTATACACTGTGTTAGTTGGGCTTCGGATTGGCAACCACATGTTATTAGCTTGCAATTACGCTACCGATTTTAAATGATGAGCTACTGATGGCTACTTACGGTTTGTAGGCGCAATGTTCGATAAATTCCGCTCTTCTGTCACTTCTCTTCGCATGATACTTTCTTCACTTGG
Organism: Spilarctia lutea; assembly: GCA_916048165.1. Lineage (NCBI taxonomy): Eukaryota > Metazoa > Arthropoda > Insecta > Lepidoptera > Erebidae > Spilarctia > Spilarctia lutea. Next base: position 342,003 of record OU696495.1, on the reverse strand, counting down.
ATCTTCGCAAGCTGTTTATAAATTATAAATATTTATAAATATTCATTGAACATAAGAATGGTAATGTCTGTTCTTGTTTTGGGTACTAAACACATTTAATACTGTATTCATCATTACACAGTGCCATTGTTTGAAATCAAATGGCAGAGGCGCTAACTGTCTTGTCTTAGATCTGTTTCTTAACATAAAATAACTATATCTCTTATCGTATCGGTTGATTTTACCTAAAATTTACTTATGTTTTTGTCTCGTCTATTAAAAATTGATTTCCTAAAGAATATCATTGTTTGGTATGTTTTAAAACTAATCGAATCACTATGCAACGTTATACGTTCATAGTTAACAAACAATTGGGTAAAGTTCACAAAATTTAGTTTGCTATCAAGGTATTGACAGGACAGACAGCTTTTGGTTAAAAGATCTTTATTGCGCTTACTTCATGCAAGTTTTAAGTAAAGAAGTAAATTACAACAAGAAAATTACTTTCTACTCACCATACACAATAATTCTTAGAACAAAAATAACTAAGAAGAGAACAGATGTAATCACAAGAAATATGGTTGTCATCGGTATTTGCATGTTATACTTTACGGGCACTTCAATTTCAGGTACAGGCTCCTTGTAGTTTCCCTGAAATAATAAAAAAAGAAAAAATGAATATCAAGACACAATAAAGCACTTCGATATGTTTTAATCGATCCTCAAATTATAGGACTAATAGAAGGGCACGTGACCCCCGCCGGTCCTTCGAGCTTTTCTTATTAGGGACCTATCCTAGATCTTATAACATTGTCCATCTAAACTTCACTGGCATTTAATTCAAATCGATTGTTGTTGCCTTATGTCGTTATCGGTACCTCCCTTGACCTATTCGACGTCCTCACCACAATTCACTTTATTCCTTTGTTCCATCTAAAAGCGTATACATTTTCAAAGACGCTTGGCTTCTAAAAATTGGACTGGTTATTAAAAAAAGTGGTCAAGTGCGTGTCGGACTCGCGCACTTGTATATACCTATGATGTAACTAAAAATTTATGCTTTTCGCAATTTTTTCTTTAACTGTGCCATAAGACGTTGCTTCGTAGCAAATTTCTAGATTTTGAGTTCACTGGAAGTACCCTGTATATTTTGATTTCCTTGCGAGTGTCGAAATTTTGCAGCATAAACGGCTGTATCTTTTGATTGCGTTGGAGATATTTTCACATATCCAAGGGACAGTAGACCTGAGTATTCGATATGAATTTCAGCTTGATACTTGTACGCGTTTCTGAGAAAAAGGGTCTTGATAGATAGACAGGCATACGTACAACAAAGTGATCCAATAGGAGTTCCATTTATTCCTTTTTAGGCGCGGAACCCTAAAAACCAGTGAAAAGAGGAAAATACTTTATTTGATTAGATTTATATGTCTATAAATCAAATCAAATAAATAAACTAACATTAAAAAATGAAGAGAAATCCCTGGTCGGGCGCGGTGAATACAACCACGTGATTTGATCGGGACTCCAGCGTGTGCTGTTCAGCATATGTCTTAATCTGAAAGTTAAAAATATATGTTAAAGCTCAAAACGAAGAACGCCTATGGATATGAATGGATCACAGCACAGTACTACTTCAATCCGATAGTTGCTTAAGAAGCTTAATTAATCATATATTTTAACACAAAATACAAACAGACTTCAAGAACTGGACCAAATTGAAATGGGACCACACGGGAAGCACCAGCTTTCAAATAAAAATAGAATCATCAAAATCGGTCCACCCAGTCAAAAGTTATGAGGTAACAAATTTAAAAAAAACTATAGTCGAACTGAACCTTCTCCTTTTTTGAAGTCCGTTAAAAATGAACAAATATCATGAACAGGTTCTGTTTTGTAATAAGCAACCAAGATTGTTTTTAAAGCAACGTAACCTGAAAAAAGCAAATGTGTGGGTAATATTAAACGATATCAAAGTCACTGAACAAATCGTCACCTTCCTAATCATACTGATATGTTCATCATATAATTGATTGATCTGCATTGAATGCACTCGCTACAAGTTCAAAACATAAAAAATGAACAGGTGTAAACAACAAACAGAATGGAAATTGAATCGTTTTTTAATTGTAATTTCATACCTGTTAACGTACTCGACGGTGTTGAATGCTTTGCTTCGGTCTCTATCTTTGCCGCCCAGATTTGCTGAAACAATCAAATTACACTAATAATGAATATACTTCAATTATAATAAATTAGTATTCCTTTACTATTTTATTATCAAATTTGAGTACACTTTGTTTGTTTGTTCGTTTGTTTGAGTAGGTTCACTATATACGAGTATATCATAATATATATCACATAAAACATAAAAATCGGCCAACAATTGATGACTACCGTTTCCTACTTCACCAAATATTTTGGGTTCATTTCAAGTTCAAGTTCAACACCTTTGTGTACCTAATCCTGGGTTTTCTTTGTATTTTATTTTGTTTCGTTTATGTTTTTAAAGTTTGCCAATTAATTTCTAGTGTGGGAGATGTCATAATAAAAAAATTAAAATTTCGCATAACATAGATACTTTAAATAAATAATGAGGCGAATTGTAAACTTCAATCTCTTTAATTAGGCTAAAAACGGAAAATATATTTTATTTTTTATTGTCATTTGATTAAATAAAATAAATAAAGATGATTAATGTTTTGACCATAGTAGTTGCTTCTTCTTCAGGTATTATATTCTTCAAATAATGATATGAAATGAATTCATTTATTCTGAATAAGGTTACATGGACACTATTGCAAGTTTAACTATTTTGAGTAGATGAGTTCAGTCTTTCCTGAGAAGAAATGACGAGGGAAACTCAAGGGTAACCGTCTTTTTTAAAGTCCATATAATCTTCTTTAAATACAATAGACATTCTACCAGTTTATCTATACTAATATTATAAAGCTGAAGAGTTTGTTTGTTTGTTTGAACGCGCTAATATCAGGAACCGCTGGTTTGATTTCAAAAGTTCTTTCAGTGTTGGATAGTCCATTTATCGAGGAAGGCTATAGGCTATATATCATCACGATAAGACCAATATGAACGGAGCCCCAATGATGAATGTTTAAAAAACGGGGGGAAAATATTACGCTACGGGCAATAGTAGACGTAAACGAGGTTGCGTAGGTAGGGTCAGCTAGTATATACAGGGTCTGTCGTAAATAATGGATAAGTCGTAAACTGGACTTGGTCCGGCTATGAGACTATTAGAAAATCGTATCTTTTTGCCAGGGTTTCTAACCGTATGGAAATGGCGTAGACTTTTATGTTTTTTTAAAATTTCGCTACTCTTTGCATTCATTCCGTTGCCATTTCGTTAAATTTAGGTATTTCTGTGTCATTTTTTTTGTATTATAGTCTTGAAGATGTGTATTATTTAGTTTTAGTACTGTTTTAGGCGTTTTTAACGTTGGTCATTTTCAAAATTGTCATTTTAAGATTTTTTATGTTTTTGTTTTACTTAGGGTCAACTTTTGATCATTTACTGTGTAAAAAAAAAGTACGGCGCTATAGCTGCCCATGATCTTAATAAATTATCTAGTATGTGTGGATTCTAAAAAGGTATAACAATGCATACTTCACAAGTAATATTAAGCTACATGAGCGAGATCAATATCAAGGTGAGAAAATATTTTTTTCATGTAATGTTGTAAATGGTTATAAAACTTCGTCATAATGATTTATTTCTGCCAAGATTCTTTACACAAACACTATGGGGTCACTATTAAGGATATTCAAAAGAAAACTAGGTTGTTTTAGTACGTAAAAATATTTATTCAACAACTTAAACTAAATGTTCGAAGTGTCCTCCGCCGGCAGCTATGCACGCTCTACATCGCCTAATAAACGATCGCTTAATCCGGCGCACATAACCGGCTTCTTCAATTTTTCTCGCTGCTACTTGAATGCGCGCACGCAACTCTTCTACAGAACTTATTGTTTCACTGTATACTTTTTCTTTTATACAGCCCCAGTAAAAGAAGTCCAAGGGGTTCAGGTCTGGCGAACGTGGAGGCCATAAAATTGGCCCCAATCGCCCTATCCATCTATCTGGATAAGTATTATTTAAATGTTCCCTGACACGAACAGCGTAATGTGCTGGACACCCATCATTTTGTAGCCACATCTCATTTCTTATCTCTTGTGGGACGTCTTGCAGTAAACTAGGTAAAGTATTTGCTAAAAAATTCAAATACATATCCGCATTTAATATTGCCGGCAATTCGAATGGACCAATGATTTTGCCATTAATAATGCCAGTCCATAAATTAATTTTAAATTGATATTGCGATCGGTCTTCTCGGATAAGTCTTGGGTTTTCGAGTTGCCAGCTGTGTATGTTGTGAAGATTCAAAAAACCATCTTTTCGACACGTTGACTCGTCACTCCATAAAATTTTATTAAAAAAACTTTGGTCTTCCCTCATCTTTCGCAGCATTATGCGACAAAATGTTATTCTCGCAGCAGCGTCCCTTGGCATTAATGTTTGGACCCTTTGATAATGATAGGGATATAATTCATGCCTTTTTAAAATCCTGTGTACAGATTTTTGAGGTATACCGGTGCGCCTTGAAATTACACTTATGGACGTACCAGGGTCTTCTGCAACTATTTCCAGTACTTCGGCTGCACTGTGGCGTTGTGGTCGTCCTTCACTCGCCCCGCCTACGCCGGTCCCAGGAAATCGTCCTTCCAAAAATGTGTTGTGCACTCTTATGAAGACACGATAGTCAGGATGCCGGGCATTTGGATACTTTTCCCGATAAACTCTAGCAGCTCTATTGGCGTTGCCATCACATAAACCATAAATGTAATGCATGTTTACGTATTCGGCCGGCGTGTATTGTTGAGGCATGATATACAAAATTTTCCAAAATAACACGTGCAATCGATAGCACAACACGATGCCCATAAATGAGAGCTGAGTTGTCAATATCACCAGGTTAACAAGTCCAAATCACAAAGAAAATCTAAGTCCGATATTAGAAAGCAGTAACAAATTGACGACAGTAATGAAAACGAGAGCACATGCGATGGTCAAAATCACACTGAGAGATGTATCAGGAGTGCGCCCTAGCTAAACGCATGCTAACCTTTTCACACATCGTGAGTGTGAAAGGGACGGTGCATCATGCAGTGTGCCTAGTAACAATGTCCTTTTCACGCGGGGAGACCCTTTGTATTGCTGTCTTTGTTCATTTTTTTACCTGATGATCCTTTTTACGAATAAACTTGTAACATGTTTGTCGCATGTAACTATTAGAGCACATCAATTTTAAAATTAAACACCTTTATGAAATGAGGAGGCATGAAATTTTTTTGACAAAAAACTACCTAGTTTTCTTTGAATATCCTTAATAGTGGCCCCATAGTGTTTGTGTAAAGAATCTTGGCAGAAATAAATCATTATGACGAAGTTTTATAACCATTTACAACATTACATGAAAAAAATATTTTCTCACCTTGATATTGATCTCGCTCATGTAGCTTAATATTACTTGTGAAGTATGCATTGTTATACCTTTTTAGAATCTACACATACTAGATAATTTATTAAGATCATGGGCAGCTATAGCGCCGTACTTTTTTTTTACACAGTAAATGATCAAAAGTTGACCCTAAGTAAAACAAAAACATAAAAAATCTTAAAATGACAATTTTGAAAATGACCAACGTTAAAAACGCCTAAAACAGTACTAAAACTAAATAATACACATCTTCAAGACTATAATACAAAAAAAATGACACAGAAATACCTAAATTTAACGAAATGGCAACGGAATGAATGCAAAGAGTAGCGAAATTTTAAAAAAACATAAAAGTCTACGCCATTTCCATACGGTTAGAAACCCTGGCAAAAAGATACGATTTTCTAATAGTCTCATAGCCGGACCAACTCCAGTTTACGACTTATCCATTATTTACGACAGACCCTGTATATACTCGTAAAAGAACTATAATAATTCAGACAAACCCTTGTTCGGTTGGTGGTGAGTCTGGATAGGTGTCCTCGTGGTCGGCGGCACCCTCTGCACAATTTTCTGAATGTGTCCGCCATTGTACGAAACCTTAGTACTGAAACATCACAAAAACACTGTTAATACGGTCACACACTCACCTTTAGATAATATTTTTGTAAAATAAGAATAGTATACCAGATATAATTACCTGTGACCTTGCAATGTTTGTCAAAATAAAGTTTTGCAATGGATATATTATAAAACTATAAGATTCCGAGGTAGTCTCCCGCATTAGGTAGCTTATATAATAATAAATATTGCGGACATCTGACATACAACGTCATACAACATACAAATGATATGAAATAAATATATAGGGGAGATAGTTTTTTGTTTTTTCGGAAGACGGTCCCCATTTTATGTCATCCACATTTTATATATTTTTTATAATTAACTTCATCACGACGACGACTTGAAGACTTGATAATTGAAGACGATAAATACTAATAAAATAAAAATAAATATATACTTTTTTTTTGTAAATACATACATAATATACATAGAAAATACCCAAACTCCGAAACAAATATTTGCAAATCATACAAACATTTGGTTCCGTCCGAGTTCCAAACCAACCCAGGAATCCAAATCGAGATATCAAGCACAGCAGTCACAGACACTACCACTGCGCCACCGAGGCAGTCAGTAGTATAGTGATGACGAATTAAGAATACGGAGTGTCACCACTCCTAATCATTCCATTCCATGGGTGCAGTACAAGACGATTTAGAGCCAAATTACTCAAGACTCAGGCAAACGCCACTACAAGGAGAAGCAAAACTTGAAACAAATGCTACACGTACTACGGCTAAGGACAGATAGATTCTTATGTCCAGGAGTGGAATTTCAAAGACTGTTGAGGATGATTTACATGCATTTCAGTTTTAGAATTATACAGATAACGTGTGAGCTCGCAATAACGACATAGATAGGTATATTAAGAGCCACCGTCGAGTACACAAATAACTAAGTACGTAGATACTTCGATTACGTAGACAACGTGCGACGGAAATGTTGCAGATAATTAATTAATTAAAGTACCTATGGGTATTTCAAAGTGGAATTTTAATGTGGTTTCCTTAAATGGAATTTTATAATATCTGTTTGTCACGGAAAAATAAATGACGAATGTTAATTATTTGACCTAATTTATTTTACACTGTTTTATTTTACACCGTGGGAAAGCCACGCTTCAGTAAGCATGGGCCGGCTCAACCGGAGTTATACCACGGCCTCATAGAAAATCGGTGTGAAACAGCGCCTGCGCTGTGTTACACCGAGTGAGTGAGGATACCCGTGACCCATATCCTAACCCTAGAGGGGTTAGGATATGGGTCACATCCCTCTCCCTAACCTCCAAAGGCTTGTGACGCTTCTGGTGTTCTGGGTGTACATGGGCAGCAGTACTTCGCTGTCACTGTCGTTCGAGAAGAGAACAGTATGGGTAAAAGAAGATGTCGTATCAAAATGAGAAGGGGATGCTGGTTCGAACATGTTGAAAAAATAAGTGAAGATCAAAGCACGAAAAGAGATTATCCCGATAAAGTCTCTAATAGAGAGTATCTCCTCCAGAGTTAAATGTATCGGTAGCCAGCAAGAGTGGATAAAAGGCTTTTATATACATGTAGAAGAGTCTTATTTCAGGGTCGTGGAAAATAGTGTATAAGTATCTCTGTTTAGCCTGGATGGGATTGCGGTGGGAACATAATTAAACACGATGGAACTCGAAAGCAACTCCCTCTCATTTACAAAAGTCTATTAATTTTACTGTAATGAGGTTGCGAGCAACAGTTACTAATTGATTGTCATTTGAGCTTCATTAAATACAATGCGTTTTATTAATTGATAAAACACGCATCTTAAGATGTAAATACAGAATTTATAATTGAATGTTAGTCGAGAAAACACAACTGTTATTTCACTGCAAATAAACCTTACAGACTTATCTAATTTAACAAACTTAATTATGATCAATTATTAATTATATACCGAGACGCATTAGTTTTACTTATTAAAATACAAAAAAAAACTGAAAATTAACTGAGAAAGCACAAACATTTCAAACAATTACATACTAAGAATTTTTGCATACTGTATCAGCACTATGAGAAAGACTTAACTCGAACGAACAACAACAGACAGCCAACACTCGTATGGATTTAAAGCGTACCTGTTTTTAGAGTTCGTATTCATTTTTGGCAAGTTCTGCGGTACATCCATCGCCACACAAGTTCACAACACAAATGGTTCAAACAGGGCGGTGTTGCGAAAGCCAGTCCACAGTTAAAGATCTCGTTTTCCTTATTCGCAACTGCATATAGATATTAATTGTTGGTTTTAGTTTTGTATTAGGAACGTCCCATGTTTTTATGACGCAATAACAATACTTTGGCTTACTCATTCTATATCTATTTTTCGATTTTATGGTACAGGTTTCAACAGATAGCTGTTTTTTTTTATTGTTACCACTGCTCATATACTTCTATATTTCAAGACACGGACAAGACGAGATCATCTGTGTAGTGATAGATTAAAAATATACTGTTACTACAACCTATTTATCCAACGGGTATCGGGACAACATTACTGCAAAGAGAATAAAACTTAAAACAAACCCTATACCTATCTTCCTGACCAACATAATAGGCCAAAACCCCTACTTTAAGGACAGGCCTGTGTCCAGCAGTGGACTGTTAGAAGCTGTTGATCGTGATCTCAAGACCCATAACCGTCTTAACGCCCTTTACAGTTTCCTCTCCTAAGAGGTTGCTCTCGTAAATTGAATCATCGATAATGGTTGATACCGGTTCTTAGCGAGGGCGTGAAACTGGTCTGTGTGTTCTAAAGCATGGCAAAAAATCGACTCAATGGAACTCCCCATGAGCTGTTTTTTAATACGATGACCACAAGGATAAAAATGTGTTACGTTTTACCAACGATATTGCGCAACAATACGTATCTAAAATGTTTACTATTTTTGAGTTTTTTTTTGTCAAAGTAACATAATGAAACTGTTATCTGATCCTATAAATATCATATATATAATGCAATATCACCTTGCTCGCAAATTTTCACGTTTAAATTAATGGGATTATACGGAGTTAATGTGTAAGATAGACCTGTTAACCGATGGACGGGGATTCAACTCCTGGCTAGGACAAATACTCGTACCTAATCAAGTGCGATTTATTTGTTCTGTGTCTGGTTGTAATTTATCTAGAGTAAGTGTGTATTTAGAACTATAAAAGTTTGTTCTGTTAAAATATCTAACAGTATTGTATTTCGGGCTTGTTTTGGATATAAGTACAGCCCAGTGCGGCCCGGTGCGGTAATTACGATAGCCGCATTCGGAAGTTCCAAAATAAAGCAATTTATAATATTTAGTAAATTTAATTAATTGCTAATTTTACAATGTAATAACTTAGAGCTAACTATCCTAGTGATTCCACCTCGAAGTGTGAAGCCAGAATCTTCTTATAAACTAATTTTACAAAATAAAACCTATAGCTAACTAGCCTAGTGATTCCGCCTCGAAGTGAGAAGCAAGAATGAATTTAAATGATGTTTCTTAAATTCGGTTGAGGTCCAACGTCGCCATTCTTATCTTAGCATATTCCGCAGATGTCAAGTGCCGTGTGAGACGTTTATGGATACGTAACATCGTCCTTATAAAAAACACATTCCACAGACCTTAAGTGCTGTGTGACATGTTTAGGGCTACGTAACACCTTCCCCCGAAGAGCAGCCACCACCGATGTATTTAGTAGTAAATTAAGGTAGGGGCTGATTTGCTCTTGCGCGTGGTTCTTAAAGAGCATAATATGTTTCTTGTAGTTTCATATGCGTAATATAATTTTGCTCTGAAGATGATCTTCTGATGTATTGTAAGGTAGAATACCGATGACTATGTACACGTTCATCATTACTACAAAAAGTAAGGTTGTAGTGTGATATATCCTGCAAGTGCAAGCCTTGATATCTTCATATTGGTGGCGTGATAATAAACCAAGTTTATAGAGTTAAACTTGAATGTGACTTTAGATACGCTGTAGTCAAATTTTTAGGGCAGATAGCGTATCTTTGACTCTGGAGATACTTAACCCAACTGTTTCCAGGTAGTACCTGTAGTATAATTTTGAGGATGATTTGTAGAAGTCTGGATCACAGCAGCGATGTACTTTTACAAGGACAAAGAATCTAATGATATACTCGTAGCATCTGTTGCCAATTTATTCGTAGCTCGCTGGCTCTTCGTCTGAACTGCAAATAGGTTTCCTTTGTTGACTGGTGATGGGTTGATGTATGGAATCTTGAGATGGCCGGTTCTGTAGACTCTGTTTTTCTTTGCGTAAAAACCAGTTACTAGTCTTCGGGCATTCAGCCTCTATGTGCTTGAAATCTTTCTAATAGATAGTTAGGAATAGGGATGACAGAATTAGGATAGGATTTGTGGGCATTATTAATAAATTACTTATATAAATCATATATGTTACGTGTAAAAATTGGAAACGTATAAACTATAACTATCTCAATATGTACCTACGTAGAATGATCCTAATCCTATTGTATCGTAATATTTCCTATACATCTAGATCTACTATTCAGACTTTGAAGTTTTATCTTCTAAGCTATTAGTAGTTATAGAAGCAGAATTATTACCGGGAGCGTTCTGTAACAATTTATAGTACCTACCTATTTTACTAATAATATAAATGTGAAAGTTTGTAAGTTTGTGTTATTTTATTTTATTTTTACGAAAAACTACTGAACTGATTTTCAAGACATTCTTCAGTAATATAGCTTGGACATCGGAATAATATAATAAGTAAAAATTTTATTGAGATATTTTATAATTTGGTCATAATCTAAGTAATACGAGTATAACGATAACTGTGAAATATGCCGGAAAAAAAACCAGCCCTCTGAGAGATATCTTGGCATGCGCTGCCCAAACCGTTGGAGCTACATGATATTCATGATAATAATGTACTGTAGTTTATTTTTTATTTAAAATCGTTCTATCTAATAAAGGTCCGTGACAGCATAAACGAGTATTTATCTCTTATGTGGAATCCAGCATATCACAAATAATGATACAAAAACACAATTCAATTGGATATTTTATTTTTTTTTCTTTGCAAATTTTAAAATATTTTTCTAATTCTTATCAACATTGACATATTTTTCGGTTTCAATATTTAATGTTAATTAATTCTGTTCTTTATACTAAGCAATTCGGACAAATATTTTAAAAGTTATCCGGATAAGATTGAACTGATTAAAACGACATTAAACGACTTCTATGAGGGAGCATGGCGCGAAATGTGCGCGGGCTGAGGGGTAGTTCATGCAATGCCAATGGTAGTATAGATACGAAAGTAATTAGGTATATTTGTAAGGTTAGACGGCTACACCGATTTTCATGAAATTTGCTATGGAGATACTTCGTTTGTCAAAAAAAAGAGCAGAGGCTTTTTTTACTAGATTGAGTGAATTTCTAATAAAAATTGGTGTTCGGTGCAAAATTCAATTTCAGGTTCTCTGGATGTATTACAATTAGTTTTTTTTTTTTTTTTAGAAAGTCAGTACTTAGGTCATGATTTAATTTATATATCTAAGTCATATTTTCTTTGGGTTTGTCACATATGGTAGGTTAACGTCAAACATATTACGGGGTCAAAATGTCTTGTTATTTATTCTATGGTTTTACATTGTGTAAAACAGTCTTTACTGTTATCAGTGCTAAATTAGATTACTCATGGCTCGACGCCATACTAAAATGTGTTAGTACTAACTGTTACGCATTAATTTATAAATCGTATTAACACATGTGGGTTACCATCGAATTCAGGTAATGATCTGTGAGATTTATAGATAACATCTATGTCCTACTGGTCTATTGTAATATCTAAATTCCTATATTTTTCGATAAAGCTGAATCTATATCTATTTCTATCTCTATTAAGCCTATGGTTTCGCGATTCCCTATGGAAATCTTGATGAATTAACAAACATACAAAAAAAATCTTAAACTATACGCACGATTGGATAGTTATATGGATATATGAATTGAAATATAAGTATATAATTAAGATTTATATTAGTTTGGAAATATCTATTAATAAATAATTATGTATTACTTAAGGGATAGGAGGGTAAGGTCTTGAAAGATTCAAGGACTTACAGAATTGTCTTCGTTTTGGACGAATCGATGTCTAGATTCTCCTCTGGACTGCTGCACCGTAGGTTCTGGATATCCGACGAAGGCTGAAGAGCTCAACCAGTGGCGTCACGATTGGGAGCAAACGATTTGTGGATGCAGGAGAACGATCGCGACACGCACTGACTCGAATATCCTACCGACTGCGCCAATTACGATAGCCGCATTCGGAAGTTCCAAAATAAAGCAATTTATAATATTTAGTAAATTTAATTAATTGCTAATTTTACAATGTAATAACTTAGAGCTAACTATCCTAGTGATTCCACCTCGAAGTGTGAAGCCAGAATCTTCTTATAAACTAATTTTACAAAATAAAACCTATAGCTAACTAGCCTAGTGATTCCGCCTCGAAGTGAGAAGCAAGAATGAATTTAAATGATGTTTCTTAAATTCGGTTGAGGTCCAACGTCGCCATTCTTATCTTAGCATATTCCGCAGATGTCAAGTGCCGTGTGAGACGTTTATGGATACGTAACATCGTCCTTATAAAAAACACATTCCACAGACCTTAAGTGCTGTGTGACATGTTTAGGGCTACGTAACACGGTGACACGAACACGTGGTTAGTTTTAGAAATAATAAATAATGATAAATAAATATTGCGGACATCTAACACACAACGCCATCTTAGTCCCAAGCTAAGCAGAGCTTGTGTTGTGGGTACTAGACAACTGATATAAATACTTATATACTTTTTTTTTGTAAATACATACATATTATACATAGAAAACATGAAAACTCCGAAACAAATATTTGCAGATCATACAAACAATTGTTCCGACCCGGGAATCGAACCTGACACCTCAAGCTTAGCAGTCGCATACGCTACCACTACGCCACCGAGGCAGATTACAGAAAAAATAAATTCTCACGTATCTAGTCTTAATTTATTTAGTTTTGCAAACCTCCTTCGGCTTGCCTTACGGATTCTCGTTTGAGCAGATGGCATCACACTGACGTTTGATACTTTAATACTACTCACCAATTATACGTTGCCACATATACCACGGCATATTAAAAATACAAGTTGTTTTAGCTTTTTCAATTTTCAGGACTTCACCGTCCACCGCAATTATCAACAGATTTACAAGATGTTTTCACAAGTCGTTAAATAATTTAGTTCCTCATATGCGTTTTTAGCCAACTCAAATATTTTAGAAAATATTCAAATTTTTTTTGAAAGCGACACCCAAAAATATTAAAATTCCAACGGATATAATTGTGCTGATAAATTCAGTAACTTTTGAAACCTTCAGGACCTCAATCCCTCTGTTATCCTCGAATATATAGCCAAATTTACGTCACAGTAAAATGATCTGCTCTCCTAGCCAAGTTGGAAGCGTTTTTCTTTCTGCAACAGTTAACGCCTGCTCGTGTGTCATTGGCTAATCTTACGCCTAAATTCTCATGTGAGTGTGCTAATACTTTGTCTAAGATGAATTTAATGGTAAAATCACTCACAATTCATCGCTGGGACACATTAGGTATTTGTATCGAGTGTCCCGCACTAGAGGCAAGTTAAGTCATTTTCAATGCCTCTGATCGTTGCGAGTAGGTACTGCAAAATTTATGAATATTTATTACTTATTAAAAACTCTAAACATTCCTTCTTAATTTAGTCAAGTTCTTAATGTGGTCTTCTGGTAAACAGAAGCGACTAACAGTTCTATTGTATTTTATGAGATAATTTATAGAATGTGGAACTACGATTTGGAGGAAAGAAAAATATTCCCCTTAGATGTTCTTTATTGCACATCAAAAAAAGTATTGTGCAATTTAAAAATGTACGTAATATGGACTTGGGTAAATTATATTTAACAGCAATACTTTGTATAAAAGTAGTAATTTTGCTAGATCTTGTTTTAATTTGAAACAAAAGAAATTGTGCGAGTGAAGGTCAATACGAGCAAAAAACTCACACTTACTTTTATTTGGAGCTTATAATAACATTAGATTTTCTCGTTCCCGAAACTTTCTGCTACGCACAGCAAAACTGTGGAATGAGCTGTCGCCTGCGGTGTTCCCGGACCAATACGACCTTCAAACCTTCAAGAAAAGAGCGTACTCCTTCCTAAGAGGCCGGCAACGCACTTGTAACGCCTACGGTGTTGCGGGTGTCCATGGGCGGCGGTAATCGCTTACCATCAGACGATACGTCTGCTCGTTTGCCCCCTATATAAGAAAGTATAAAAAAAATTACATGTAACTTATATCATGGTAAAAAAAAATTCGTAGCTTTACAAAAAGGACAACTTGGATTCACTCGGTGCCAGCTAAAGTTAGAGCTCGAGTTTTGCTGACAGGAACATGTTTTTGTAAGAGACGACTCCTACACTGAGACATGTTCTGTGTCTAGGAACATTCATGAAACGTACACAAAGTACACCCAGACACAAAACGACAAATTATGAATCACACAAGTGCTGTCCCGTGCGGAGATCGAACCTGCAACACTCAGCATAGCAGGAAGCGGCGAGGTTGTTGAAACCAGTACGCTATCCGTGCAGTCAATTTGTATTGTAGATGTATGAGGCAAAAACAAATTCAATGAACAATAAAAATATATCACATTTATTTACTATTCAAGTTCAATAACGAAAATTGCCAATACAACGCGATATAAATCCTTAAAATTATTTCTTAACATAATATTCATAAATTAAAAACTAAAATGTAGTTTAAAGAGGTTTAACACGCAGGCTCTTACTTCATTTATAGTTATGAGTGACAAAAAATTGTCCATGTACAAAACAACTGTCTCATAAACAGTAAGGACGGAATTCAAGGCTATAACGAGGTTCTACAAAGTATTAAAGGTAAACACTACTAGCTAAAATAAAGAACTAAATGAATAAAAGATTAATACATAGCTACAAAACAAGTAAGTATAAATTAAAAATTCAAATTAACCCTGAAGAGTGCTGATGGTTTTCGAACTGAATACATTTTCGTTAATCATACAAATCACCAGTTAAAACTACGGTATAAACAATAAATAAAACGAAATTTTATCACTATTTTATCTGTAGTAAGCCACAGATAATAACAAACATCCAGACGTTAAGCTACTGACGCTAAGTTCATGACACCACACCTTTTACATGCAGGATTTATAAAAAAATACTCATGTGACAGTTTAATATAGTTCGCAATATGCTATTTTAGATTATTAAAAAACTTATTAATAAATAGTACCAATCTTGTAATATGTACTGGTAACACAGCCTTCATATAAACAAATTAATCTTAGAAATAATGTCATTTATGTAACATTAACTTAGTTTTAACCAACAATAGCTTTCATTCCCAGATGTGTATTTTTGAAATTTAAATGAAACATCAAATAAAACATAAAAAATAATGACAAAAGCGTTAAAAAAGTAGAAATGTTTAAATAAGCTTCGACTAAAATAAGCTTCGACTAAAATGGCTTCCTTTTTCTAGATCAAACTTGGTCCCAGATAAATTTCTTCACAATGATTTAAAATTTAGTTTAATTTCTATATCGACAACTTAATCATTATTATGTATGACTAGGCCCTTTGACAAAACAAAATCTACCAAGAGCAAAACTTAGCTACTTGATCGTGGTTGATTTTTTGCAGCATTATCATCATTTGTTTCATTATTACTTCCAATTAAAATATTAAATTCATTAATACCTATAGCTGTTTCAACTGTTCTATTTAGAGGACTTGTAGTGCTATCTGATTGGCCAACATTATTTCTGTTTGCGGTATGTAAGTTGTTGAGATATATATCTGTGTTACTGGGCTGTTCTTCTTCACTCTGCCCTTTATGTACCTTCGATATGTCATCCGTTCCATTCAATGTTCCGATGCACGTAAAGTACGGAGGTGGCATGTCCTCGGATATATTTTCAACTGTTTTGTTGCCAGCTTCAATATTGTTGACGGCACACTGCGAGTATGAAGGCGGCAAATCAAAAAGGGAATTAATCTGGGTAGAGAATTCTGGATCGATAACGATGGATGCTGTAGGGGCAGCTGGTAGGCTACTTTCGTTTGTTGGTTGTGCTGTAATCAGAAATAATATTAATGTCAATTCTGTAAATTGAACCTAGGTGGTCACAAGCTAGACATAAAATAAATAAATGTTCTCCTAGTTGATTACGGCCACAGCGGCCAGTCTCAACGGAGACCAGCCAACTACGCAGAAGATATTATAGTGCATATGAGTATGCGCAAACATAAATGCACTTTCTGTTCTCTAACTCTCATAATCCGAAGGCACGGTTAACCGACACGTTCGGGGAGAGATCAGGTGCAGGTTTTCCGAGGCACGGGGGTTCCGATCCCAAATTTCAAACTCCGTTCTATTACATAGAAATACTTTAATAATAGCTCGGAGTTTGGAATTAAGTATTTCTTTAGTCAGAAAAATTTAATAACAATTTTTACCCAACCCGGGATTTGAACCCGAGACCTCATGCATAGCAGTCGCGGACGCTACCACTGTATCAACGAGGTGTAGACAAAGACCTTCTGATTTGGACTTATAATTTGTTACCAACAAATATTTTTATGGTAATTGTAAATAATACTACTACTATACTTATTACGTGATCTCGGACATGTAGTCATTCGTTATATATACGTAAATATGTACTTCATGACATGTATTTCTAGTCTTCAAGTGTGAATTAATTGTAGGAAATTTTCTCCGTATAAAATGATCTGCCAGTTTTGCCTTCAATGTTCAAAGTTATAATAAGTTTTACATTGGTAATTATTACACTTTTAGCTAAATACTTACGATCTGTATCTAAATCGTTCGGTATTTGTCGCTCTTCTGACAACCGCCGTCTGGCGTAGTGTTCTGTTGTGTGATAACGTTGACCTATATATATAAAAGGAATAATTGAATTAGAGGACATTCTCCTGTCGATCATAAACACTAAACAAGAGTTTATCCTTACAATGTATCGGTACAGTACGTGGGTACTGGTTCTGGTCTTATACTTAGTATGTTGATTTATAAGAAATGTTTGTCTGGTAACTAAAGAGAAAAAATACTCAGTTCACATAAAAAGTTCTAAATAAAATGAACATCAGTTTATTTAAAAAGTAACTTTTTAAACTTACAGACATAACTACGCTTAAGTCTTTATCTCTGGGGGTAGAGAAAGCACACCTTGGTCAACGATGCAATGCAAGCATATACTTGCTGTCGACTACTAATTACACACACATGGGCACATATATGTTTCTAAATAAATATTATTATAATCAAGCATGTGTGGGAAGACAGTATGTAGGTATCACATACAGCCCGGTGTACACAAATAAGGTTGCTGTTACATAAAACCATAAAGCTATTATCCTATCTTATAATACTTACAATATAAGAATATTTTAAGCACAGATAGAACCAAGAATAGAATGCTCGGCGCTGACAGATAGTACTTCCATGTGGGGGTTGTTCTAAACACAACGTTTATCTTGGAGGGGAGTGGTATCTGGCAATGAAAAAAATTACATCAGCAATGAGAAGATTCGTGTAAAGGCTTTAATAATTATCTGGCTGTGTCTACGATAATTGAAAAGTTTAATTAAATGTTTTATTTTTAACTTTATTCTCTTAGTATCGTTGGGTCTATCTAAAATATTTATGTCTTTTTGAGTGGGAGAGCTATGCTTCGGCGTGAATGGGTCGGCTCGACCGGAGTGATACCACGGCCTCACAGAAGACCGGTGTGAAATAGCGTTTGCGCTGTGTTTCACCGAGTGAGTGAGGATACCGGAGGTCGGCAACGCACTTGTGACGCCTTTGGTGTCGCGGGTGTCCATGGGCGACGGTAATCGCTTACCATCAGGTGATACGTCTGCTCGTTTGCCCACTATTCAATAAAAAAAAAAATAATAAAAAAATAAAAAAAATGTCTTGCCTAGAACGATATAATTGGGGCAGGCCTCAATTTAATAGTGAATGGTAGCAGGCTAATAATGACTCATATATTGTAAGAGATAAATTATCGTAAACAAATAATGTATGCCAGGGAAATTGTTTTTTCCTGTCTAAAAGATATCACTATATAAACCTCTGAACTCACTTCAAACACAGCAATTTTTTTTTTACATATAGAATGTTACTAACTTCGTATAGCGAGGAGTAATCGTTGGTGATGTTTCTAGAAGAAAGCCACGGGAAATCGCTGTTACTTAAATATGTGTTATTGATCATCTCCTGAAATCTGAAAGAAGAAATAAAAATTACACCGTATAATTAAAGCGTCTTTTCTTGTTTTTTAAACTATTATTTTAAACAATTTTCGTTTCACGTATAAGTGTATTGAAATATTATAAACGATTGCTCGATTTTTAAAGGCGTTAGTGTTTAGCGACAACGACATGTAGAATATGATTTGTAACTCTAAACTTAGTCATCACTCAGTGCTTTCACTTCAAGTTCACAAAGAGAACACAACGTCAGAAGCTTTCTAGTCTTGTTCAAATATTTTGACTATAATTAGTTTTTTATGGCATTAGGTACGAACGAGCAGCTGGTTCTGATCTGATGGCAATTCCCTGATCTCGCTTATGGCCTCTCGCTACTCGTCGGAGTATAATCACTTTTGAATCACCGCGATCCAACCAATCAGAGGAAAGAGGTCGTGAGTCTTTATGAAAAGCCGTAGTCGTCGATAGTTCGTAACCAGTTACGAAGGAGGAAAAAATATCTTTGTACGAAACCAGTTTAAACAACGTTTTTTTCTTTTCTTTATACCTATTGGTTGCGCAGAAGTATAGAGCATCCCAGACCGGTGGACTAGCCATAATTTTATTTTAGTAGAGAAGGAGGTTCTCAATTCGACTGTATTTTTTTATGTTTGTTACCTTACAACTTTCGACTGGGTGATTCGATTGTGAAGATCCTTTTTTTATTTAAAAGCTAGTGCTTCCCGTGTATGGTATGTCAACTTAATTCAGTTTTGAAGTCGGTTGTTTCTGTTAAAAAAAACGATACAAATCAGTCTGTCATTTTTAAAATCTACACACATACACATTTTAAACTCACATACAAAAACAATTGACTGTCACTATGAATTTGACACTCGTAAATCTATTATGTGTTTGTAGGCCTATTTGGGTTTCCACAAAGGCTTAAACCGCTAGGCCAAACGTGCAGATAAATTTTAACAGAGAGGAATGCCTGCGTTTGGCTCCATACCGGGTTGCTCTATGCGAAGAAGTATAGGTAGATGCAAGGGAGGAATAGCTTTTCCATAATGTTGACTCAGCTCATGATTCTTATAATACTGACCAGGGAATATGCCTTCAATAAAAGTAACTGAATAAATTCTTAGTATGTACCCGTGGTCTCGTAAATAGAAACAAACTTCTGGTACGAAAGTCGAAACTGGTTTCATACAAAGATCATTTGTTTCTTCTCCTCAGCTACAAACAAACTTACAGCCCAAGGGAGAAATAAAAGAGTTGGGCAAGATAAAGGGCAATAAAATTACACTGAAGATAATGGAGAGGGTCATACCTTTTATGTATGTATGCTCTGTCACGATCGCTGTACGAGTTGGTGCGTTCGGTAGTCCTGTTGAAGTAGTAAAGAATTGATTTCTTTGTCGTTGTGACAGATGGACCGTGCGTCGTATCCGTCTTCGATGGAATTTTCTGTATGTTCGCATACGCATCCTCGTAGGTTAGCCTCGTACTGAAATATAACAAATTAAAACATTGAGTCAAATATGTTAGGCAACATTTTGTTAAAATGAGTATGACAAAAGTCACTGCCGGAAAGGTTGTATTATTGGTTGGTTGTCAATGATGAAGAAGCATCTCAATATACCGTTATAAATGTGGGTCACTATGCTGCTGTGTTTCTTTGTCTGCATTCGCAATGAATATGGTGACCACTTCTCTTAGATTCTGCCTAATGCTAATTTTGGAAGGCTCAAATATTAATTTACTATGCTATAAACATTTTAGCTACACACCCTTGCTTCACCTAGTATATAGTCTCTGTGCTTCACGCAGATTGAGAACCTAGATAAAGTACAAGTACAGGACAAGAGCTTGATACAAACCATATAGGTATTAATCAGTGTTGCCAGCGCGTGGTATAGAGGGTCAACACTGTATTTCTAAGAAGAGGCTTGAAGGAATAAAATAACACACTTTCCTCCATATTTAAATCACAAATTGGAAAGTAACTCTGTGTGTTACGCTTTCGCGTCTTAACCGCTGCACTAATTTCAATTAAATTTGGCTTGGAAATACTTTGATACTTGAGGAAGGACATAGACCACCTTATACCGCATCGACGCGGGTGGAGCTACGGGCAAAATCAAGTAATAGTATAAATTCGAAACTAGCTCTGTCTGTTGCACCGATTTCAATGAAATATGGCATAGAAATACTTTGATTCTAGAGGAAGGATATAGGCTACTCGTTACATACATCACGGACATACACCCGGGCAGAGCTAGTGGGTAGAATAGAAATATTTTAAGTGAATATAAGGTGTCGTGTCCCTTCAATTCAAAATGGAGGATCCTCAAACCAGGTGAGGTGAGTCAAGCGAAAAGGGCCGTAGCCCTAGAAGTAAAATATCCAAAGTTTTAGAATATCTTTTGCAGATAAAACTGTGAATTGATTATAAATACCTTTAATCTAACAAAATCAGTCTGAAGTATTTTTGTCAAATGTTAGGTGAGAGGTTGAATATCTGCAAGCTAGTCGAACTGGTAACAATATTAGAATATGTAGATGACAAACAGCATTAATATTGACTACCTACCGCTAATTGAACGAACATGTTTAGGTAGATATAATACCTACTAAGTTACAAATTTTTATTTACATTGTAATTAGTCAAAATGTAGTTTGACAGATGATGTAGTAATTAAAAGTACTATTGTATCTATATATATTTTTGTATATCATCAAAGTAATATCAAAAACAATCATTAAATTGTGTAATTCGTGACAGTTAGTGATTGTAATAAAGACGTGTTGAGAGGTGCCATGTCTTCGAAGGTCTACTTCAACGCCGTATCTTTCATATTACTCACATAAAACCATATCTCATTTAATTTTTTAACCTAACTTTCTATTTTTTCAATATGTTTCTTATTTTTTATTGAACACGCCATTAATTAATAACTTAATCACTTTGGTTATAAGCAAACCTATTTCATAACATAACACAACTTTTTATTTAACATGCAAAATTTCAAAAGAATAGAAAGTTTTAACACCAATATGTAGGTACCTATATCTTTTGCCCAACCGAATGTAGTGCTATCAATACGCAACATAACCTCTGCATTTCGTCTAATCCACTAAACCACAATCCAATTCGCCTTCTGTGTTTACTCATCAAATACAGCTTCTTATAAAGCGAGCAATGTATTTCGACTTTCGTTTAAAATACACATTACTGTAATTTGTTAAAGCGTAATTTAAACATAGATACCTTAGAAATCACTGCATGTGTTACACGGTCAATAATGTCGATACTAGTCACTCAATTTGAGAAGAATTACAGTTGTTTCGTATATATGTATCGTACCTGTTCTCAGCGGAGGTTGGGAAGTGTCGCGGTACACCCATCGTGAAGCAAGTCCACAACACAACTGAGCTCTCACGGCCGCAGTGCCGCACATAACGGTGTGCAAAAAATCAAGACACATTTTTCCTCGATCAGGCCGCGCCGCGGTATGTGCGAGATTATTTGGTTTGTAGGGAAGCCCAGATTTTTTCTATATACGAAGCTGCCAATGTGATTTTATATATCATTATGTTAATGATGATTCTATGTCGAAATATTTTTCAAATATACCTTGATTATTTATTACCTATTGTCAGGACTTCAAATGGTAATTTCTTATTTCCGTGACACATTCGCCTCTTGTTTTATTTAGGGTTAAAGTTTCTATAAATTCATTTGTCAGGCAATGCTTACAACATAAAAGCAAATAGCATGTGCTGCCAGTATTTGACGTATGTGGTTGACTCTGGCAAGTAATTTAATATTTATAGATAGATTTATAATAGACATCAAATGTCAGGCCAACTGCCTAGGGATTCTAAACTCCTAGGAAAGTATGTAAGATAGATACTTCCCTCGTAAGAATTTTTGCACTAAGTCTAACTCTAACGCTACCAGTTGCCTTTCCATGTGACGGAATTGTTGACGCTTGTATGTAAATGTTATAATTTTATTACATTACTGTTATTTATAAAAATCTAATATGAAGTTTCCAAGAAGTCTTGTTCTGCGGGTTTGTGCAGGTTTTAGTAACCGGTTCCGATGTGGATGGCTTGCTTGTCACTTGTACAAAATAACCTCAAGCCGATAGGGTCACCCCTCCCCTCTGCGTTCACTTTAATATCCCCTGGATTCTCAATTTCTCAAGAAAGTGAAAGTGCAAGAGTATATATCACTCAGATTTGTTTTGTAATCTGAGATGTATCATAATCAAAGATTTGAAAGACATAAAAATCATAAATATATCTATACCATATATATACTCCAGAAAGGATTTGTTTCTAATACTTGTATGTTTCCCTATGTTAAATCACTGTTTCTATTTTCTCTACTACATAAGTACACTTTGCCATGACTTAACCGCATAGAAGTGGTATAAGGTCGATTTTTGTTATATTAAATATTGATGACGCAATTCATTAATGTACTGTTAGCACAAAATGTTAACCAGAGGAAAAATCTGTTTCTAATTTAAAAGCAATTTGATTGATGAACGTTGGCAATAAAGCAGCTTTGTAGCTGTACTGTGCTGTGATTAAACCGTTTACTTGAACATGAGTATATTGTCGCGATGCCCTTATTACCATGTGCTGACTTACTTAAATGTATATCAGTGTCAGAACGAGAATTATGGCCTGATTATGCGAAATACATCCTTAAGTAGATTGGACTAGAATACTTTTTACTCTATAATGAGTTCTAGTAGCGGTTTAAAACATAATAGATTGTATTCTAACCGTCACGGGTCTTAAATATATTTAATAGTTTATTGTTTTAACCACCTTTAAAAGTAGGTTTTCACTGTGTATATTATGTATGTTAGACAGCAATGTTTGTTATCTGATTATAAGTAAGTTTAAGGAAATAATTTTGGGTAAATGACCACATTTTAGAAGACTAGTTTAGGTTTTATCTTCTGACGAGTGAGATCCCCAGGAATTCAACGACGTTATAGACCAATAAGAACAAAATAGGTTTCTAGTTATAAACGTACTACCGCTTTGTATTTAAATTTTTGTCTACATTCCCAATGAGTATGGTGACCACCACTCTTGGATTCAACTAATACTTTCTATCGGAGATCGCAGAACGAACTCCGTCCTCCATAAACGCAAGCTTGGGGCTCTGTAGCAGAAGCAGGCCCGGGTGGCCCTGGGGGACAGCGGCGGGAACATTGGGGTGGCCCTAGGTGCCCGAGGTGCGTCGGGGTTCCAGGGTTTACCTTACTAGGGTGCACCTGGTTCCCCGGCTCCTAGTACTAAAGATGGTGTGCGGTTTTATTCGGTTCGAGTCTGACATGCCACCAGGAGGTGGTATCCGAGCGGTTTTCCGCACGGAAAGAAAAAGGCAAAGTAGATTGGCAGCCCATACATAAAAAACGTGTTCACAGTATGAGAATGTTCATTGCACGATGCAGGATGATTATTCTACATACTTCCACGTAGTTTCACTAGAAGACGCTGAACTGAAGATATATTTTATTTCTATAAATAAACTGATCTAAGAAACCTCCGCAAGATTTCAATAATTATTTTTGTATCGGGCTAAGTATGTTGATGAAGGTTGTGTTCAAGTAACGTAACATTTTATTTATTTATTTATTTATTTATTTATTTATTTATGTATACACATCACCTTTACTATCATTACAGGTTTCCCTAATGCGATAGAGAGGCTACTTTACATTTATATTATTACATACACAGACATACACAAAAAAAAAAAAAAAACACATACATTAACGAAATATAAACTCAATAAAACTAACAATCTATCTTAATATTAAAAAATATAAAACAAAAACAAAATATTGCAACTCTTTTAGGTTCTAAAACAAATTAAATTTAAAAGACATTTTGCGAGTACACTCAATTGACATGAAAAAATATCAAAATCTTTGTGAACGTCGTTAATTAGATAGATAATTCGCGTTAGGGGTGCTTTCTCAAGTAAGTTAGTTCTGGCTACTGGTAAAGCCAATAGAGGCGGGCGTCGGCGCCTCCACACGTACCGATCAGGCACGCACAGGTTCAGGTGGCCCAGTACCCCAGGATTATGTTCTAGACCTCGTAGGAGTTTTACTACATACACAGCAAGGGTGTATTCACGTCGCACTCTTAGATTGTTATATCCGACCATACCTAGCACAAACAGAGTTGGGTACATCAATGGGAAGAACGGGTATACCCCGTACAGTTTTAAATATAAGTGTCTTGTGAACTTATTCTGAACCCGTTCTAACATGTCACAATATTTTACTTCATGCGGAGCCCAAATGACCGCACTATGTTCCAGGTGGCTACGAACTAATGCGTCATACAATACCTTTAGAGCTGTAATGTTGGTGAAACCATGAGACTGTCTTAGCAAAAACCCGAGGTTTCTGTAGGCTTTCTTACATATATTTACTACCTGTTCTCGAAACCTTAGATCCGGAGTGAGATGTACCCCTAAATCCCTCACCTGCGAAACTCGTTGCATGGGCGTGTCTTCTACTTTGTACTCGTACTTTATGCATGTTCGTGCGCGAGAAAAAGTCATCACCGAGCATTTAGACGCATTTAAACATAGTTTATTCTTATGGCTCCAGTCTACCACTCGTTTTATGTCATCCTGCATACGTTCACAGTCTGACTCATCCCTGACTTCTAATAACAACTTAAGGTCATCTGCATATAGTAAACATGAACCATGCCTCACGACCTCCGGTAACTTGTTTACCATAATAATAAATTGGAGCGGTCCCAGGTTACTACCTTGGCTTACGCCAGACCTAGTGTAGTACGGTTCAGATTCGTACCCATTATAGTCCACATACTGCTGTCGGTCTTCCATGTAGCTAACGAAAAACTGTAACAGGTGTGTGGTACATCCAATTTCTGTCAATTTTCTTAATAATATCTCATTATCGACGCTGTCAAATGCCTTTTTGTAGTCAAAATATGCGACATCCACCTGTAAACCTGCATCCACTGCTGGCACCACCTTCACCATAAAATTAAGTAGATTTGTGACAGTGCTACGTCCCGGCCGGAATCCGTGTTGCGCATCCGACAATTGTGCACTTACCTGTCTTTGCATTCTATGTTGGATAGCTGATTCGAATATCTTTGCTGGTGTTGACAACACTGCCACAGGTCTGTAGCCGCTGACATCTGGACCTGCTTTGCCTTTTGGTACTGGGATCACTCGTGTAATCTTCCACCGAACTGGGAACGTCGCTTGTGTTAGACTGACATTGAAAATATGATGTAATGGTTCGGTTAATATTCTGCCACAGTCTCTAAACAAAAAAGCCGGTATACCGTCCGGGCCGGAGGAATATTTTGGTTTGAGACTTAGAAGTGCATCCTTAACATCTTGAAGACTTAAAGTCTCTAAATGCACCCTTGCGCTGTTCGCTCCCACCTCTGCTGCTACGGCCCGTGCGTCAAGTTGAGGTCGCTGAGTACTGTAAACGGACTCAAAAAAATTTGCAAACTGCGTTGCACAATCATCATCCGAGAGATATTGACCATTGTATACAATGTTCTGTTTATCTGTTCTACTCCTCTTTGACCTAACATATTGCCAGAATGATTTTTTATCTTTTACGAATTGACCTTGTATTTTATGTAAGTGTTCTTTGTGTGCAACTTCTATTGACTTTTTAATACGGGCCCTGCACTGAGAAAATTTATAATAAACACTTCTGAGCTTAGTTCTTTTAAATCTTTAATGTAGAATGGCTTTCATCTGAATGTCTTTAATAATTTGTATAGTATACCATTCGGGGTAAACATACTGTGAAGTTTTATAGCTTAGCTTTTTACGCGGAACACACAAGTCTAAAATAGTATTAAGTTTATCATAAAAAATATTCAATATGTCTTCAACGTTATAGGACTCATACATTGTGCTCCAGTCTATGGATGCGAGCATGGAATACAATAATTGGTAGTCTGCTTTGTAAAAATTCCATTTAGGTCTAATTTCCCTCTTAATCTTATTGTTTCCGTTGACAGCATCAGAGGATGGTGATGGCCCAAGGGTAGGAACAAAAGTGTTTCCAAAGCTCACTGCCAGAGGTGGATGGAGCGTGTCTTCGCGCACAAGTGCTTCGTCTGCCGCTTCCACCGACACTCCTCCCCTAATGCCCCTACATAAGACTAAATCTAACGTACGACCTAAACAATTTGGTACTGCATTACTTTGTGTGAACTCGCAAAATGTCACAAAATATTCATAGTAATTACTAATATTATCTGGGCACGAATATAAATTAAAATCTCCAATTACAATCACTTCTGTGTACTTATCACATAATTTTTCTATTAATCTAAATAAAATCATATACTCGTTTTCTGAACTACCGGGCGGAATATAAACTACACAACACAAAAACAAAAATCTGTTATTTAAATGTATCGTCGCACAAACTATCTCAAAAATGCAGGTGTCTATCGACGCGTCCTTGAGTAACACTTGTCGCATTTCGAATCGGTGTGTGGCCACGAGAAACACTCCACCCTGCTTGCGACCGTCCGCTCGATCACAACGTAATATTTTGTATCCCGGTGGGAGAATTTCCGCATCTTGAATGGATTCATTGCACCCTGATTCAGTAATTGCGAAGAGGTCTGCGTTAGATGATACTATGTTATTTCTAAAGATGTTTAATTTTGTCCGAAGGCCTCGAACGTTTTGGTAATAAAGGTTTATTGTTTTACTGGCCACCTTTTTTGTTAGATTTACGAAAAAAAATCCACTCGTTAAATTCTGCATTTATTGGCCATGCATCGTCTTTCATCAGACTATCAAATATGTGCACCGGTACTCCAATTTGAAATGAAGAATATTCCTTTTCCGCTTTGTGACTGATTTTGTTTATTTTTATATCTACTTCTGGGCCACATAAACTCTTTACATGCTCAGTCATTGTTTCTTTTGTTGTGTCAGGATGTAAACGCCATACATGCAGATATCTCTTTCTTTCCGTAGCTTGGATAGCCACCAATTGAGTGCTCTTCCCCGTTCCTACCATTTTGGAGCGTCCACTCAGCCTCTTATTTTTCTGTACTAATGTCCAATCTACTATTGTATTGTTACCGTCTTGCTGTTCTGACATTCGCGAGGTATCTGTGCACGATGTCATATCCAAAATCGGAAATGGTTTCGTGGCCCCATTTCTGTTGTCATTTTGTAAAATAACGGCCCGTTGATCTTTACTAGACATTTGATTAGATTTTTTATGGCACGGATTCTTGTCCTGAATACTTTCTGCGGTGACACAAGAAGAAGAAGCTGAGGTTTCCTGTACTATATCTGCCGCTTCTTGGTGCTGACAGGTCATTTCAGTTATCCTATGTTCAATTTTTTCCTCGAGTCCGCCTATCATTTTTATCAGAAGATTTAGATCAGTTTTTGTTTGGCAGAATTGGGTTTGTAGGTCTTTAATTGCATTTGCCTGGCTGTCCATGCGCAACATCATAACTGACCGCAACTCCCGAAGTTCTTCTAGCAACTGAGAATCTACTTTGTCCGTTACGATTTCATAATCAGGTGCAATTGTTGGTGACAAATTAGCTTTACTACCTCTTTGTGTGTTTACATTGCAGGGTGTATGGACTTTAATGCCTCTAACTGGGTTATCATCTGTATTTATTGACTTTGGTTTTAATAAAGAAGGTGCCATCGACTTCACTGGCGAGCTCGGCGGTGTGCGCTTAATTTGAGGCATTATATCGTTGTTGTTGTTGTATTGTTATGTCCCGGAATAAAAAAGACTAAGCAATAGGAAGTTAAACGTGATTTGCGCTTTCAAGTATGTATTGGATGGATCTTACTTGCATAGGTGTGTGTCTATGTGTGCGTGGTCCTGCTGTACGCGGCTTACATCGGCGCACCTGCGTAACACGTATTTCTTGGAATGCACTCCTAATTTTATAATTAAATTTATTTTCTAGGAATTAGCGTGGTCCTGCTGTTCGCGGCTTACATCGGCGCACCTGCGTAACACGTATTTCTTGGAATACACTATTAATTTTACAATTAAATTTATTTTCGGAATTACTTATTAAATTTGATATTGTTTTTTAAATTTTTAATTTATACAAGTCTTATTTTGAGCACGTCTGCTCGGCAACAAGGTCCGAGGGGAAGAGTATGATGTTAGACATGATGTTAGACAGTAGAAGAGAGCAAACTCAACACACCAGCGCTAACCCTATCTAAACCCATATTGCCAGCGCGGTCTACTAGACCAAAACCTTATTTGTAAGGAGAGGCCTATGTCCAGCGGTGGGCTGCTGAATCGGCTGGGTTTACATACTGCCTCGGTGGCGCAGTGGTAGTGAATGCGACTGCTGTGCTTGAGGTCTCGGGTTCGAATCCTCGACTTTAAAGTCGGACCAAGTGTTTGTATGCTCATATCAACCGTTTGCCGTCCATTGCTGAACGTAGGTCTCCCCCAAGGAGCGCCAACCATCCCGGTCTTGGGCAGTCCGCATCCAGTGTTTGTATGATCTACAAATATTTGTTTCGGAGTTTGGGTGTTTTATGTGTTATATGTATGTATTTACAAAAAAAGTACCTATTGTATTTATATCAGTTGTCTAGTACCCATAACACAAGCTCTGCTTAGCTTGGGACTCCGGGTCCGGAATATTTATTTATTATTAATTTAATGAAAAAGAAACAACAATAAAATAACAGACTATTTCTTTATGTAATACCTAATTTATATTTACATAACTATCGCTATATAAACAATTATATTTACAGTCCACAACAGCATAGTAAACGGTATATTTATTGGTCATTGTAATGCTCATTTTACATCCTAACTAATTAATATTATCAATACAAATGTAACTTTATTAAAGTGAAACTTCTTTAAGCACGCTTGACTCGAGTAACCTGGTGAATACGGGACGAGAGCGTTACGGAAAGTGTGATCGGGCGGGGCGACCGGAAGTTGAGAGGGAGATATAATTTGGTGAAAATAGAAAGAGAGAGAGTTACGAGTACACATTTTCTTTCTCACTTTCTCTCATAACCTGTTTATCTATCTACACTAATATTATAAAGAGGAAAGATTTGTATTTTTGTATGTAACGAATAAACTCAAAAACTACTGGACCGATTTTAAAAATTCTTTCACCATTCGAAAGCTATATTATCCACGAGTAACATAAGCTATATTTTATTTTTGAAAAAAAAAAGGGTTCCGTAAGATATTTGCGTTTTTCAAGAAACAAGGTGTAAAAAATCAACCAGAAAAGTTACTTATTTTACGATTTACAATAATATAGCTATACATCAGAATAACACGTAGGCTATAATTTATGAAGATACTAGCTTCGCCTCGCGACGTTGCCTGTGATTATTGTCGTACCGCGGGTAGCACCGCGGGGTTCAGCTAGTGTATAATAAAGAAGTTTTACTTCAGTCGTGTGGTCTAAAGCACACTTGTGTTTTTGTTAGTTCTCTCGCTAACTACTTAAATAATTATCCATTTATCCAACAGAGATTATTATATTACTGTAACAGATGAAAAAAATTGTAAAAAAGAAATAATCAAATAAAAAGAGTGAAAAAAGGAAGAAGGGTTTAAATAACCCAGATTTTAATGCAGGTATCTTGTAGCATCTGGTCTCTTCATTATAAGGTATCTTTATCTTTTTGCAAGTACATATAAAACCCGTTATTACTTTACATAATGTATACTATCAAAAATACAATACATTGTTCGGCCGACTATACTTTTATGTACTATCGAAAAACTTGAAACGTGATCCTCTATGCCGATAAATCGTTTAAAATCATGAAGCTACAAAGATTTCTGTCATTTACATTGCATACCATACTTAGGACGTTTTATTTATTAATCAAGTTTTGTTTAAACAGTAATAATCATATTTTGAATCCATACTCCTTGAAATTAACTATAACCCAATAACAAATTACGAGAAATATCTCACATATAACTGCAAAAGATGAGGTCGATACCATTAAAATGCATATTTATGCAATTTTCGACCTAATTGTATTTGAATGTATGTAAGAAAGTAAGTTTATGGTGGGTCATGTTTCAAAGTCGATACACGACACTGAACCTGGCGAAGGACTTACTATTTACAAGACCCCAGAGCAACGGCAGTAGTAGTTATTTCCATACGAGAAAACTGAATTAAGAGATGATGTATCCCTTGCCCTAACTCTATCATCGTATCCGTGTTTTAATCTAATTTATCAGTTTGCTATTTGTCCTGTCTGAAAACAATATTCCCAAAAAAATTTACAAAAAGCCTTCAATAGAAGACCACAAATAAAATTGAGAAAGGTCTGGAGAATGATAATGTATATTTATCGTATAATATAGTAATGACTATTTTGTTACATGTAGCTTACAAGTATTTATTAGTATATTCGTATAACTATAACTACTTATAACTTAACACAACCACAATCACATCTTTAAATATTACTCTTCGTAAAAGACACCACAATTGGACATATATTTTCTTATTTTAATTTGGCATGAGCGTTATTTTACAAAAATAATAATTGGGTCCTTCTCACACAGAACCCGAAACTTGGAGAACCCTGTGATATGGTAATCAAACCATTGATAAAGATACCTACTTGTATATTTGTAACATAACGTTCTACAGGTACCTATATATTATTTTATATGTGCCTAGATATAGAAACTTACGATCATGCTCATCACACCAACATTTGTTCTGTATAAGGTTCAAGCTCACCACCTTCAGCTTCAGAGTCACTTGTCTAAACAGTACGACTAGAACCAAGCGATGTAACTTATACAAATCTTTAATTTTATAGTATAATGAGTGGGAATTCGTAATGCACTGGAACAATGAGTATCAAGTTATGGCCTCACCCAAGTTAAGGCGGCAGTAACTGCCATGCACAAGCAAGAGCATACATGACTACCGAAACAACAAGTAAATACAGAATAGAATTGCTTGTCCACTTGAGAACGATTTATCTGCACCAACGGGCAAAAATCACTGTTAAGCAGTTCTTTAATGCTTGCTACCAAGTGAATGAAAATAACAGAGCTCGCTTTCCAACTTGTGGTATTATGTACAGTATAATGAAATTAGAATTTATTGACAAGTAACTTCATTCCTAGCTTTACTGCAATCTATGAAAATAGTTTTGTGATAATAGATGACTGCACGGTTGGCCTAGTGGTTTAAGCGGTCACTACGCCGCTTGCTACTGCACCAAGTGCCGTGGGTTCAAATCCCACGTGGGACATCACTTTGTGTGATCCACAAAGTGTTGTCATAAGTCTGGGTGTTCTTTGTGTCCGTCACATGTATGTTTGTAAAGTCCCCCGCGACACAGGATGTATATTCCTAATGCGGGAGTTGTCTTTTTTTTTAAGAAAAGAATAAGATGAAAGTGTGGTACAGGAAACAAAAGAAGCGCTCAATTCGATTTGATAAATGAGAACACGTGATCATGGAATTGGCAGTACGATTGAACAAAAATAAAGACTTTAATTATTAAACCCCTCACTCCCGGTGTTCATTAAATAAGTAACATCTCATTATTAATGATTCTTTAAAAACAGGCTTTAGCAAATATTTATCTAGGTCAACTAGGTCTGTCTGTACGTACACGGCACATTCGTACGTATTTTATTTTCTCTCTGAATCTGACACTTGAACTTCAAACCCATTTTCACATTCGACAGCCTAACCCTCAAGGCAGGTCAGATCACGCTACTACCCCTGGGTGCAGAGCAAAAACTTTTTAAAAAGGTCAAAGGACATAAATATTTAATGCAAATTTCCATTCCCAGCGTCAGATATACCTGGACTGCTGACTAGCCTATTATCTAAATTTGTTGTATCAACTACTGTACGTAATATTCTAGAGCTATGTTCAGTATTGCTTCTATCAGTATCTTCTATATTAGCGAGTTGTCCATCTGCGTCAGGGGCAGGGGCTTGTGGTTCTTCCACACTCCCTTTGTGTATCTTCGGTATTTCGTCTGCATTGTTCAACGATTCCAGACACGTGGAGTACGACGGAGGCAGTTCGTCGGAGGAGAAGGCGGGGTTATTGCTCCCAAGGGTGTTGATCCCACATTCGGAGTAGGGCGGAGGTAGGTCAGCTTCGTTGTCACTCTGATCAGAGTATTGTGACTCAACTGAGAGCGTTACGGAGAGATTGTCTTCGCTTCGTGCTTGTGCTGGAATTGAAAGAAATACTTTCCATTTTTTTCAAACCAACAAAGTTTCTTTATTTCAACGAGCAGACGGATCATGGCAATAATCATTACCACCAACTTCAGTACGGAAGGAGGATGCGGAGAAAGGGATTTGGGTTTGGACCTCCGGTAACTTTAGTTATTCCAGACATTGAACGTAGCCAAGGAACAACTCAACACGGCTCACAACAAGGCCATTTTTGAGGTGGTAATTCCTCACGTCTATTACAACCTACTTCTAACAGTTGCATCTAAATAAAATTTCATATACCTACTTAAGTACTGAGTTAGGATAAGAATGATTTAGTTTGTGGCGTCTTAGAGCTCATGATTGAGCCAGCAAGTAGACCCTTTCAGTGGCCACCAGTAAACTTCTTGAGTTTGGATATATTTAACTTACCAGCCTAATGAGGAAAGAAATAAATGAAAAAAATGTAAAGAAACAGTGAAATTCTTTTTAACATGTTCATGATGTGAAGTGTTGACCAGTTCAGAATCTGGTTTACATTTCATGTTAAATACTTACAAGGGACAGGTGAATCTATGCGATTTGACCTTTGTCGTTGTTCTAACCGATCTATCCGGAGACAGGTGTTTTGTTGTGGGGGAAGAAAACCTGTAATTAAACATAAGAAAGTTTATTCAATACAAAGCTTTATTTTTTTTGTATTAAATAGTGGGCAATTGATCAGACGTATCATCTGATAGTAAGCGATTACTGCCGCCCATTATCATCCGCAACACCAGAGGCGTCACAAGTGCGTTGCCTTTGGAGAAGGCGGAGGGGGATGGGAGAGGGATTGGGGTATGGACCTCCGGTATCCTCACTCACTCGGTGAAACACAGCGCAAGTGCTATTTCCCACCGGTTTTCTGTGAGGCCGTGGTATCACTCCGGTCGAGCCGGCCCATTTATGACAAAGCGTGGCTCTCCCGTCAATTAATTATTTTCATTCGTTACAAGTGAAACTTTTTCTTTAAAGTGAAACGGGATCAACGATTAGTGCAATTAATTCAATTTAAGAATAATTATATTGGTTAATAAATGAAGAAGATTACTTCGTAACAGTGTACCAAAGTTGAAAAAATATTTAAGCTACGGCAATTTAAAGTTTTTATGATATTGGAGCAAACGAGTACATGATTTAGCTAATGATAAATAACTGCCATCACTATTGACAACTGAAGAGATTTGAATATAGAATTAGCTCTTTACGTTATGAACAAATGACAGGTGTCGTGTTTCGTTGGATACGAGACCGGAGACCCAATGATGCAGTAGCTTCTCAATAGGCCTCCATAGTGTGTCACCATGCTGCATTGTTGCATTGTCTGCAGTCGACATGAGTATAGTGACTACTACTCTTGGATTCTGTTCATGCTTTGCATCAGACCGAGGTCACTTTGGCAGGTCCATATTTATCCTTTGATATAAAAATGTCGTGTCACGTTGTTTGTTCGTGATGAACTTCTCAACTACTGAACCATAACATATGATTTTAACCAAAGTTTGCACATAGGACAATATAATCATTCATCTGTACGTGTGTTTGTCAACTAACTCCTAAACGACTGGACCGATCGAGATGGAATTTTGTGTGTATATTTTTATGGGTTTATGGATGATTTGAAAATACAATTGGACAATGTAGGTGGCGCTGCTGTCGGTATGTCACAATCAGCTAATAACAAAACACAACATTTATTAATTCTAAAGCAGTACGAAGTTCGCTAACTCAACTAGTACATATATACAAAAACATTCAATTTTATCCTTCGGACTTCGAATACCCATATTTTCTTTCGTAAATATTTTCTAAATTTATGTAAAATTTGCTTTAGTAATTATGCCCGCCTCAGCTTGCCACGAGTTTCTTCACTCGATTTTATTGAACACAAACCTTGTCCTAAGAATAACGAACACATAAAAAAGTATTATCCATTTTGGTGCAGTCGATCGGACGCGTACATATACGTTTCGGCAGATAGTATTTATTTATATAGATTTAAGAAAAAAAACCGTATGAAAGTAAGAATAAAGCAAGTTGTACTCACAGCGAATAATCTTTCTTAACAGTATGCCCAACAGAAGAATAAGAAAGAAGGAGAGCAGCGGCGCGGCCAGCCACAGCGCCGAGCGGGGCCACGCGGGCAGCGGCCGCGGCTCCGAGCTGTGCGACACCTGCAGCGCGCGACCACATCATCAACATCGGCCCTTCACATCTACCGCTGGACATGCGCGGCGGTAATCGCTTACCATCAGGCGATACGTCTGTATATTTGCCCGCTATTCCATAACAAAAAAAACATGGCCTTCTTCATAGATGGGGGGCATTTTCGCGAAATATTGCAAGCGGGCATGAATGTGGACACTCCACTACCTTCAACAAAGCAATGCCACTATTTTTGAAGCATTTGACGTAAATGCCATTTATTTGCGATGAGCAAAATATTTTTTTTTTAAGTTTTCTTAAAAAAAATCTCTGAAGTAAAAATATGTTTTGTCTTCAGTTTTTTGACCAAAACATTCATTTTATAATTGCAAACTACCCAAATTTGCTATCCTAATTAAATTTGAATGTGAAGCATTCAAACTTGCCATATATAATAATATCCATTAAGCATTAATGCTTATTCAATGATATCTTATTGTTTTAGCTATAAAAAAGTAAAGTAAAATATTTTTTCAGAAAATATATGAAAAAAATATCGTATCAAACCTGTGGAAAATTCTACAAGTATTTTTCATTGAATTTATATTAAATTTAATTAATTGCTTTATTCTTTATATAATTAGCTCAATTTGAAAATAATTCTTCCATCATAATAATTATAAAACATTATATTGTTGCGTGAGATATTAAGCGTCACGCAAAAATTTAAATTTTTCCGAAATTCCACCTTTGTCGCATCTGCAACTTTGTTTTGTTCGTATAGGGTTTGTTTCAAGTACATATTTCTTCTCTTTTCAATACTCTTATCCTGTGTAGTTTGCTGTGTTAGCCTGTTCTTATGATTTTCTTTCTGCACTCAATGTTTTCCTTTGTTTTGTATACAGATAGATGGCAGAACATTACGTTTTTTTGGGCTTTAATTTTTGTAATTGGTGTTTCGTTCTAAATTAAACTAAATTTAGAACGAAACACCTCACGGGATAATCAGGTGTATTGATTCTCAATATTTTTAATCCGTCATTCGTAAAATATAACAAACATAATACCTATGAAGGAGAAAAATCTCAACAACGGAAATGAACAAACCACTAACACCGTGATGCGTGGAGTATCGTTTGGTGACGGCTGTTGGGAACTGCCACGGTGCGTCTTCATGGAAGTACCTATTCTTCAACAACTGTTGTAACCTGAAAGTAGAAAAGACAAAACCTTCAGTATGTCCTTTAGTATATTCAAAACGAAGAGAAAACAAGATCAATGCACTGATATAAAGTATAATGTTGCGAAGCCATGTTGCGCAGAAACGGGCCAGATCGAATGAAATAATACAACTGCCTTTAATAAACCGTTAAGCGATAATTTCTTTGTTTTTTACCGATTAAATTAAATTACCCAAACGTAGGGGACGTTGATGGACAGCTATTGTAAGGCTCTATTAATAAATTATCTTAAATTAGATCAGTTGAATTTTTGTGCAGCATGCGCGCTAAACTAACTAAGTAGTTACCTGTCAGATGAATCGCGGTCTTTATCGAACTCTTCATTGGGGACCAGCCGCACGATGGGCCAGACAAACGCCGGTATGGAGGCATTGTCTCTCAAGTTATTTCTGTTGGTGCCTCCATGCGCTGGAAAATACAAGATTGAGTTTTCTTTATAGACGGTAGTCTTCACAAATCCGGGAGGAAGGCAAGGGTTATAATACAATTTTTTTTGAGGCGACATGCAAATCTTTTTTTTATTTTTTATTTGATAGTTGGCAAACGAGCAGACGTATCACCTGATGGTAAGCGATTACCGCCGCCCATGGACACCCGCAACACCAAAGGCGTTGCCGACCTTTGGGGGATGGGAAAGAGGATGGGGGGAGGGGTTGGGGTATGGACCTCCGGTATCCTCACTCACTCGGTGAAACACAGCGCAAACGCTATTTCCCACCGGTATTCTGTGAGGACGTGGTATCACTCCGGTCGAGCCAACCCATTCATGCCGAAGCATAGCTCTCCCACGGTTCTTGTTTCATTGCTTGATTAATACATTTTATCGGCCTCCCGGGACTTTCATCGTGCATTTTCTTATAACCTGGAACCCTGAAATTGTACAAATTTCCTAAACCAACAGATTGTTAACATTTTTTAAAAAATTAGTGATGTATAGATATATAATATTAGGTATCGTTGCTAACGTGTCTAATCACATAACTTTGTTTTATGTTGGAGCGTGCGCGACGTGACTCATACAGTCAGTGTGCGATCTTTTGATATACCTTCTGGTACAGCGTTGGCCACTGTCGGTATAATCTATAGTTACGAATCCAAGTTACTCTGTTCGGCAGTCTGTTTCGCGGCTAAATCACTGAACCGAGAATTGTTCACTTCAATGAAATTTGCCCTCAGATACTTTGATTCTCGAGAAATACACGAGATATTAAGTTGTATACGCTTCAAAAACTGATATACTGTTTGAAAACTGAAATTGAGCTCTCTTTTGGGTTATTTCTGTTTTTTTATGGACGACAAAAGAGCTGACGTATCGATTGATGGTAAGTGATTACCTACTGCGGCCGATGGCCACCCGCAACACAACACCAGAGGCGTCACAGGCGCGTTGCCGGCCTTTGGGGGATAGGTGAGAGGGAGAGGGAGTGGTTAGGGTATGGAACTCCGGTATCCTCACTCACTTGGTGAAACACAGCGCAAACGATGTTTTACATCGGTTTTCTGTAAGCCCGGGCATCACTCCGGTCGAGCAGGCCCATTCATACCAAAGCGCGGCTCTCCCACAGTTCCTCGTTTCTTATCAATGCAACTACAATGTTTCACCGCTAGCGTACCTACATATATATACACACGCATATCATGTTGTGTATTGTTAAAAAAAACAACTCGTGTCACCCGGGTTTTCGTCATACGAAACTACATGAAACGGACACAAAGAAACACAATGTGCAGTTAATGTATTTATAGGCACAGAAACATATGCTATGTTAATAACGATTACTCAACTCACTCCTAGCTTATTATTTAGTTTTTGTGGTCCATTGTTCAAACAACCGCGATGCCGAACAAATTTGGGAAAGCACTCGCCACTTGTTAGGATTGCTTATCAGTACAACACTTTATCATGTCCTTCCGAAGACATAGACATTTTTTCAAATACACTTAAAAAGTTTAAATGTCTAATCAGCTCAAAGCTCGCTGGCATGTAGGTGTTTATATGTCAATACGTTTCCATGTTGATTATTTCTTTTTTTTTTTTATTTGAATTGCTTTTTGGTCCTTAAGTATAGGTAGTTGTATTACAACAGGTCTCATTTGTCAATTTGTCAATTGCATATTTTTAAGTTTGTAAAGGTGATGATGGAGGTGTCAATGGGGGGATAATAATAACATTATGTACCCTATTTACACTTTTATTACATTTAAAATTTATTGTATTTCTATTTTTTATATTTGTGTGAACTTGCTTGTGCATGATGTGGTCTCCTATAAGTGAGGGAGCACATAACTTGTTATCCTACTAATTACTTTTGTCTTGTTTTTGTGTATTCCTCGTTGTGAGATCCTTAAATAAATAAATAAATAAATAAATAGCTGGACTTATTCGCGATATAATTATTTAAAATATTACGATACGTTATACCCGTCGTTGCGAACGCATTTATTATAATCTGAATCGTTCATTGTAATCGCTACAATGAACCATTATCGGTTTGAGGTTTCGCTTACCTTTGAGCTCGTCATCAAGATTGAGTACATGGTAGATTTGATACAGCGGCGACTTATCCTGCTCATTGTCTTTGTCTATTTTCTCAATGACGTGCTGTGTCTGCGGACTGGAATCGATAGAAAACGTTTATCCTTCAGTATCGAAAGACAGATCCAGATGTTGATGTGTTATTAACACACTACATGCTATGTAAGGCTCTATTAAATAAATTGATCTATGAACTATCGTCATTACCACTTTTGTTTATCCCGTAGGTGTTGTAAGACTAAGAGAGCAAACTACGCAGGACTACAGAACTGCAAAGAGAGGGAAAACGTGACACAAACGTTATAACAACATGTACCTACCAACCTGTCTGGCTAGAGAGATATAGTAGGCGGAAACTACCTTTTTAAGGTTTTAAGGTACGTTTAAAGACTGTTAATGATGATAACCCTGCCTTTTAGCGTCTCCCAATCAAAACAGACAACGCAACGACACACTCGCAATTCTTACATGAACGATACTGGCCACATTCTTACTAATTAGGCAAATACGAAAAAAAGAAAAAGTATTTAATTTTGTATTTAGAATGTTATGATTCTAATATTGAAGTGTGCCTGACGGTTTTTAACCTTAGGCCTTGTACAACTTATCAACAGTGCAATACAAAGAAATTCTTATTGCCATTTGTGCATTTGAAATTGAACCTTATTCTCATGACGATAACAAACAACAAATAACCTTCGCGTTTGCATCATCAGCAGAACACGTGAAGTTGGACGCTTTGATTATTATTATTTATTAAGTATTCGATTAATTAATACTTATATTTTTTTATTTGTAAGTTGATACTTTTATGTTTCTTTAGAATATATATAATACTATTTTAGAAAGATTTGATAGATAGATATGATTGTTACCTACGTGTTATTAACAACATAAATACAAAGTTATGCGACACGTAACTCAGTTATTTAAAAATTGGTAATTTAAAAAATATCAAATCTACAATTCCTGTCTTTTAACATTTGATTTTTATTTAATGCGCATCTAATACTTGCTATTCAATTTACCTGACTTTGTTATCTACAAACAGGTTGTTTACATCATTTTGTTATTATTTTCCTGTATCCTTTCATATCCATGACTTCGTACATTCATGTTCAAATGCACATTATTTCAATGTTTCATACGCAAACACTTATCACAAGTAATAGTTGCGTTTCGCGTCAAATAACAACGGGAATGTCGACAACATTTAACACAAATACAGCGAAATTAAAGTGAACGGCGTACCTGTTCTCAGTCGCCGTCGGGAGGCGCGCCGGTACACGCATCGCTACCAAGTTCACAACACAACTGACTTGAGCCACTCACGGCCTCACATAACGGCCAATAAAAAACTCGTGTTGCGTAACATTATTTTGAGTAGAATCATAATTTCCTAACCCATGGTGATGGATTCTAACGAATAGTAAAGCTCTATGAGTCATTCATTTCCATAATATTGAGTGTAAACATACTGTGTGGGCCCACAGATCTCTTATACTTGTCAATACTCGATTAACAGGTTTAATTTTTAATTTATGACAACTGAACTGGCTACGGAAGCAAGCATACGGCCCGGTCGTCCACTGTTACTGGATTAACGATTAACTAAAACCTCGCAATAGTGGTGTAACTTACGTTGCCAACTTCATCCCCACTATGTTATCGACCCTGTATCTTCTACTAAATGTAGAATGTTTTTTAAAGTTTGTTTGATCTTTATCTAAAGGATCATAATTCATAGACCTTAACCGGATTCACTATTACTTTGTTCTTCTTTGCAAGAAGACTTGATCTACTTGTAAGTTGTTACTAAAAAAATCTTTGTCGCTCTTCGAATTTTCTTTTTTTTCTGATCAGTTATATCATGTTTATGGCATTAAAAATAGTGGTCCCAAGGTCCATTTCTACTTTTTTCGAGTTGAAAGATATAATTTTTTACATTTACGCCTGATAAGGTCAATGAAAACCTAAATTATAAGAGGTAGATTAGTTAATATCTAAAAACGTAATAAATAAAAATAACCAAAATATCATTAATTACACATTATGCAATGTATTTACAGGAAGTTTAATTTAATTGAAATAAATAAACAAACTACCTTTCTCTTTTTGAATAAAATTTAAATGATCACAATAAGTCTAGGTCGTAAATAATAAATAACAAACGCCTGCATGATTGCTTAAAGCAATATTTAGTCAAATGGTTTTTTCTCTCGTTTTTTTTTACTGAGTGAATAAAGTTTCCAGAAAATCAACCTACAACCTATAATTCTATAATTCTGAGGGGACTATTGTCTCTTAACTTGCAGATGTCCACGGGATGTCACATAGCACCAGGTAACACATCTACTCGTCGTTTACGGTCTTTGTACTCATTCGCCACCCTTTCCATATAAAATAATAGGTACTCTTAAAGGAAAGGAAAGGAAAAACATAATAATTTCAAGATAAAATTTATTAAAAATTATAAATTAGAAGATGTACAATAGTAATACACTGAAAATACTAAATATACACTTGTTAAAGATAAACGTTTCCTAGTTGGCTAGGTCTTTTCTTGAAAGGGGAAACCCCTTCGGATCGCTCGTTGGGACATCCCCGAAATATGTCTGTTAGTGAAACCGTTTACCTTTTAAATATACACTTTGAACATTTAGCTACTGTTTCGTTCACGTGTTTCCTATCTAACACTAAGTCTGTTTCTACAAAATTACAAAAATATCTACAAACTAACAAGTCCAAATAATCAGGTATCTTTGGTGAGCGTCTACTACTTACTTACTAATGTATAAATTATACAAAAATCAAGCTGTATACACTACATATTATAAATATATACACTTGGGTATCAATGAAATATATGAAGAAACTTATTTAATACGGTTTACTAAGTGAACCCCTCGGCACTGACTATATCCTATCCTAACTACATCAGTTACAAATAGTCAAAAACTTTTAATATCTGTTAACACAGTTACTTGCTGATGCATTTATCGGTAATAGCAAGATTGTAGATTATATACTTGAACAGAAACTACATCTAGAGTTTAAGAAATGTAAATGAATTTACAATAAATTGTCTAGTGTTTCAGTGCAAGGAGATACTACGAGTATTGTCTATGATAACTACGGGTCGTGCGTAGAACTTTAATCTGTTCAATATAAAACTACCATGTAAGCCACACTACGGTGTGTTTCGCTATGTAATTATAAGTATTATCCTACTGCTATTATAAAGGCGAAAGTTTGTAAGTATGGATGTATGTATGTATGGATGTTTGTTACTCTTTCACGTAAAAACTACTGAATGGATTTGAATGAAACTTTACCACAATATAGCTTATACATCAGAATAACACATAGGCTACTATTTATAAAGATATAGCTTCGCCTCGCGGCGTTGCCCGCAGTTATCATCGTACCGCGGGTAGCACCGCGGG
Organism: Spilarctia lutea; assembly: GCA_916048165.1. Lineage (NCBI taxonomy): Eukaryota > Metazoa > Arthropoda > Insecta > Lepidoptera > Erebidae > Spilarctia > Spilarctia lutea. The sequence goes on along the minus strand of OU696495.1, from coordinate 299,879 downwards.
GTTCAGCTAGTATTTTATAAATGATTGTACAGAGATTACGTATTTGTTAACAAATTGTGTAAATCATGTCATAGATTACAATACATATTATAAACTGTATTCCTCGTGCCTTTTAGCTGTTAAGAAACAAATATTTGAACAAACCAAATTATTAAAATCAAATTTTTAAAATAGATTTATAAATTAGCAAAGAGTTTATCTTATTTTAATAAACAAATCATTAACTTAATTAATTCTTACTTTCCCATTGTCTCCCTGATCTGACTTTTCGACAACATCAAATTACTATAATTCGAAAAAGTATTGTCTTAAAATACTCATTCCACTTGCTTAGTAAATTTTTCATTCAATAATTGTTTAAACTAATTGATTGCTTGTTGTAATGTTGAGCAAATCAAACGTTATCTAATAAATTATACGTTGATGAACACACAAACAATATGAAACATTACTTTTTACGTTACGGTCACAATGACCGTTTAAGTTTGAAATATTCTTCTTCGATGTTTTTAAATATAATTTAATTTGCGCTTATACATTAATATTATAACATCCAGCTCCGATATTGTTAAGGAACGAATATTTCATCTTACTAAAACCAAGAGAAGAGCCTCTGTACAGTAATCGCCAAGAAAACTTTTATTGTGCAATACAGTGTCACTAATCACTGCTTAGTTTAACCTGTATTCGCTAGATGGCGTTGAAGCTTATCAACACGATATCTACTGCAATGTTGCAATTATTGTTAGTTAAACTTTCTATACCAGATTGAATATCAATATTAAATTAATTAGCGCTAAAAATCCAAGATAGTCAATCTTATTGATATTATAAAGACGCTAATCTCGGTATTGCTCGTTATTGCTTTACACAAATATAACTCGATCTTGACTACTCGTAGCATTATCATCGACGTACGATACCTCATCTTCGAGAGTATTGCCGATGACCGTTTCTCCCACTTGAGCAACTATGTCTGGTATGTTGTCAGCGCTCTCCACGTCTATCGTCCTCTCAACTATTCGTCCGTTGTCAAATACTAGCTCCAGTCTAATCGCTTCATCGTGATCATTTTGTTCAGCTTCCATTCTGTATCTGTCTTCTATGAGATCATTTTCAACGTTATCTACTTCAGAACTGGTCTGTGGCCCTTCAATTGTATCATGTCTGTGTAAATATACTGTAGGGCTATCTTTATTGGAGAATGTCACAACACAGGCCGAGTAAGGAGGAGGCGGCTCTTCGTCGTCCAGTTTATGGAGCTTTTTGGCGTGGGTCTCTTTATTGGGGGCGCATTGGAAGTACGGCGGGGGGAGGTCCGAGTTGTGGTTGTTCGGAATCGAGAAATCTGAATCATCCAAATGCATAGACAAGTCCTGGCCCTGCTGTTGCACTGAAATGTAAAATTAATGTTATCTAAGTAAAAATATAAAGAATGAATTCTGTTATTTGTTAAGCTTTATGTGTAGCTTTTGTTTGCCTAAAATATACGCAAAAATCATCTTTGAGAATTTACGTGAGGTACGTAATGTTTTTATGTACCTTTGAGTTTTGATGTTTGGAAATACGTAGTTAATTAAAAATAAATAAAAAACAAAAAAAACTTATATTAATGTATACTTACGGCTGGTGGCTGTAACATTAGGCGTGTTCCATTCTTCTGAATCTCGTCTTGTATCTAAGACAAAAAAAAAACAAAAAGTTTCAAAAATTGAGACCAATAAAATGACAGGATTCGAACCCGAGACCTCTTGATTGGCAGTCGCATACTTGAACCGCTAGACCAATGAGTCAGTCGGTAATGTAGAAGGAGGATAAAGGACTTATCTTTCCATACTGTCTACATCACAGGCCTAAGTTATTTATAACTAGCTGACCAACGCAACCTCCTTTACGTCTCCTATTGCCCTTAGCGTAGGGTAAAAGCCGGATACTTGCTCCACTTTTAGACAAAGCGTAGTTATCGAAAAATTGTGCTCTTTATGACTAATTTACTACCTATATCAAAACATAGGTCTGATCTTTATATTATCATAGTAGCACATTTTCACGTACAAAATTAATATAGTTTTGTTAGTAAAACCTGTTTTTTTAACTATAAAACGTTATAAATAACGGTGTAATTTGAACTTTTTCAGTTTTTTTTTTGAATTTGTTTCTTTTCATGTTCTAAATATAACAAAAGTTAACTAAAACCACAATCAGTTATAAAGTTATTAAAAAAAATACCTATCAATATCATTATCACCACTACTGCAACAGCCTATATGACACTAAGGCCTACTTGGGGAGCGCTTTGAGTGAGATCGAGCCCTAACTCCAAAAACATACCTGAGTTAGTTTTTCAAACCCGAGGCAAAGCATTCTAGAATTAAAATCACTTGTAATTATTCCATTATTATTTTTTTTTTTTTTTTTTTATTGATTAGTGGGCAAACGAGCTGGCGTATCACCTGATGGTAAGCGATTACCGCCGCCCATGGACACCCGCAACACCAAAGGCGTCACAAGTGCGTTGCCGACCTTTGGGGGGATGGGGAGAGGGAATGGGGGAGGAGTTAGTGTATGGGCCTCCGGTACCCTCACTCACTCGGTGAAACACAGCGCAAGCGCTATTTTACACCGGTTTTCTGTGAGGCCGTGGTATCACTCCGGTCGAGCAAACCCATTCACGCCGAAGCATAGCTCTCCCACGGTAATTATGTTTACACCGGCATCAAGTGCCGACAATCGAGAGTATAAATTACTGAGGCAACTATCCGGATGTTTCTTTATTAATTTTCCCCTATTTTTGTAACATTCTTCATTAGTGCTCCGCTACTTGGTTAGTCTTAGCATGATGATATAAATCATATAGCCTTTCTCGATAAATGAGCTATGTAACACTGAAATAATTTTTCAAGTCGGACCAAAAGTTCCTGAGATTAACACGTTCGAGCAAACGAACAAACTCTTCAACTTTATATATTAGTATAAGATATTCGGCTAGTCTTACTACTGACGTTAGGTTACTAAAAATGTATATATTTTATGTTTCATTGTTTAGGTAGTTTTAACAAATAATGTAAATTTTGGTTTAATCAAATATGTCGTCAAATAAATCACTTATAGTTTCATTGCATCGAGATGAATGTAGGTGTGAGAAGCCATGACAATACTCACAGTTAAAGAGCCTCCTATCGAAGCACTTTTCGGTGGCGCGCACGATGAGCACGAGCAGAGCGACTAGCACGGCGCCGGCCGCCCAGCCGCCCCACGCCGACACGCCCGAGCCCGCCGGGGCCCGCCGGCCCGCCGTCCCGCCGCTCAGCATGTCCGTCGAGCCCGGCCCGCCCGCCGCACCCGCCGGGCCCGGCACCATTATTGACACGGGCGAGTAGTCATGGAAGCGCTGCTGGTGATACTCCACCGACTCCTTACGGAAATCGGAAAATCATTAACCGAAATGTTACATAACACTGCTATAAGCTGAAACTCAACTGATATAAATACTTATATAAGTTTTTTGAAGTGAAAACTTCTTAAGCGGCGCTGTGTACTTTTTTGGAATGGGTAAAAATGTATAAACTCGCGTCAGGTCACGTGACCTGATCGAAAATTCGTAAGAAGGATGGAGAGAGGACGTATAAACTCGCGTCAGGTCACGTGACCTGATCGAAAACTCGTAAGACGGATGGAGAGAGGACAGGCGGCGCAGGGCGCTTGCGCGAATGTTCGTGTGTGTATGTAATATAAATTGTCATGTTTGTGTACGATAGCGCAATAAATGAATATTGTATTCCACCACATAAATAATAGTACTTTTATACTGATAATGAAAGCAATTCGTACAAAATTATTCTCTAACCATTCCCAAATATAAAAAATGCACAACGTTAATATTCAAGTTTTCACTTCTGCCGGCACTCCCCGAGTGCAACCCGTCATTTTTTTAAAATATATATATATTTCTATGTGTACATAGACAAAAACCAGAAAGATCATAAAGACATTTGGACACCTAGACCTAGCACAGCACTCGCATACTGCACCACCAAGCTAGAAATGTTGTAAAGATGTTGTTCGTATGTGTTCATTACCTTAGACGAGGCGAGAAATGCGCGCCATCTCTCCTGGTCGGTGTTCAACCTCTTCAGCCACTCGAAAGGAGGGGTAGGCATCGGGTCATCAGATTCATATTGAAACCTGGAAAACAAACAGGTGACAATGAATTAACCTCTTCTATTTGTATAAATATAAAACAGTTGTATTTGTGGTAGACAAAACCAAAGGAAAGGTAATTGATTTGGCAGTCTACTTATGTTTGTATGTTCCACCGTAACGCCTAAACTACTGAACCAATTTCAATGAATGAGGTTTCAATGGATTCGTAAATGACCAGGGTAACATAGGCTGTATAAATATCAAAAGTTTTACATAGTTGGGTCACAGCTTTTAAACTCTTTCTTGCCGTTTCAAATTTTTGTGGTGTTTTACACATGTAGATAGTAAAGGTGTAAAATAATAAGTTGCATTTAATCGAAGATATACAATACAAAGCAGTAGGTACATACTTGATAAAGGGCATGTGCTTTTCTGTCCTGTAGAGGCTGGTGTAGATGGAGACGCGGCCTGGCGTGCGGGCGCGCCCGATGTTCTGCCGGTACCAAGCAAGCCATGACGGCAGCGCAGTGGGATGCATCACTCTAGAACATATACGGTCAACATGAGTAACGCCTGCCTTCCTAGTCATACTTTAGATTTAGAACATTCCATATAGCATTGTCTAGTAATCTCATCATTAGGTCTACTTTTACTCAATCATTACACATCTTCGCTTTCCCTGTGATAAATTTGTGTTCAACTAATCGGGATTCTATGGCGCTATATGCTGAATACTATCTGTATGGAAAGACACTGGAAAATAGTATGTTAAAAACTGTGTTATTTTGTTTTCCTTGTACAGTGGAGACTATAAATAAATATATATTGCGGACATCTAACACACAACGCCGTCTACTCGTAGGGTTATGGGTACTAGACAATTGATATAAATACTTATATACTTTTTTTTTGTAAATACATACACATATACAAAGAAAACATCCAAACTCCGAAAAAAATATTTACAAATCATACAAACATTTAGTCCGACCCGGGAATCGAACCCGAGACCTCAAACTTAACAGTCGCATACGCTACCACTGCGCCACCGAGGTAGTCAATTGTATGATACTTGTATGTTAACATTTTGATAGACTTAACAAATCATTATACAATTTGAGAGGTGAATGCAGGTCGGTTTACTTCCTAAATCCTAACTGACTTTCACGGTACGGTGACACGCTATAAATGTCCACTTCAGTAAAGTTTGTTGTGCTCTTAGGAAGGCATTAATCATATATTTTGTAGTGGCAAAACTACAAATACAACGTTTATATAATATCAACTACAGACTAAGACTTACTATTTTTCCACATGTTCTGGAAAGCACAGTTCAACAACAAAACAATTTAAAAATTTCTGCCCGATAGTACGTATGAACAACTTTGCTTGTTTGAAAAGAATTGAAGATACAATCGTGGAATCTGATTTACTAAAATCTTATCTAGCGCTGCGCATTGCAATAAATAAATAAATAAAAAGCTTGTCGAAATGTCGTCCAGTTTATGGGTATTTGAAATATTTTTTGAGAATATAAGCGGTACGAAATTATAGAAAATAGAAAAGAAATTTGTCACCTGTAATCCTAAGCCTATACCTACCCTTTTCAAGCCATTTAAGAAACGATATATCATAAAAATATTTTTGATCAAGATCCCGTAGATTCTATGCCCTTCTGATTTTTTTATCAGAGTTATGACAGACTAGGCCACAGAGAACTAATAAGGAGACAGTTTTGCACACACGTGAATTCAAGCCACAATGTAATTACAATTACATGTTCAAGCGATACCAAACCACATCGTACGCATCACCGGTTACATTTGTACACATACACGTAATAATTTGTGTCGTAATCGTGTGATAATACACGATACAACCGCTTAACAACACTACTAAATAAGTACAAACATATGTACATAGGCACATTAAGCGCACTAGATCTTTTACTTAGCTACATTTTGCTAACTGTAATTTTTACGCCACTATAGCGAAGCTAAAAGTAATGGTGATTGTTGCGCCGTAACCCCTAAGTTCTGAACCAATTTTAATGAATCATGAATCATCTCAACACACTCGTTATAGTAGTTGTGTGCTACCTATATGAATTTATATTTATATATATAACTAGCTGAGCCACGCGACCTCGTTTGCGTCTTCTATTGCCCGTAGCGTGAAAATTTCCCTTCGTTTTTGAAACATTCTTCACTGGTGCTCCGCTCTTATTACTATTAGCGTGATGATATATAGCCTATAACCTTCCTCGATAAATGGTCTATCCAACACTGATATAATTTTTCAAATCGGACCAGAGGTTCCTGATATTAGCGCGTTCAAACAAACAAACAAACTCTTCAGCTTTATAATACTAATAGATTAGTATAGATTTATCAAAATATTCTACACTAGCTGACCGGCGCAACCCCGTTTGCGTCTTTTATTGCCCGTAGCGAAAAATTTTCCCCCGTATCGGGTTGATTTTTTACACCTTGTGTCCGAAAAACCCCAATATCTTACGGAACCCTATTTTTTCCAAAATAAAATATAGCCTATGTTACTCGTGGATAATGTAGCTTTCGAATGGTGAAAGAATTTTTAAAATCGGTCCAGTAGTTTTAGAGCCTATTCATTACAAACAAACAAACAAACATACAAACAAAGTTTTCCTCTTTATAATATTAGTATAGATAAATTCTTATTTTCAGGTTATAATTTTTTCAACTATTTATTTATTCTAGGTAAATATTAATAAGGTACAGCATTGTTTTATGTATGACTCTTCTCTGCCTGGTGAAAAACATAAGCAGAACCCAGGAGTGTTGATCAGGTATGGGTCACAATGCAGGCAATGCAGCATGATGACCCATACCATGGCGGCCTTGGGATGCTTCTGCATCATTGGGCCTCCGGTCTCGCCAACGAAACACGACAGCACGAACGTTGTCATTTTACATTGATTTTCTGTGCGAGGCGTCACGGTCGAGTCGGTCTGTTCGTACTGAAATCAGTGTGCCTGTACTACCTTGAAAAATTTTATTTTTGTGGTATAATGAGAAATCGAACAGACTACACTTGCAACTCAAGACAAAAGGCTGCTCGTTGAGTGCCACTTAGTATTATGATGGTCATTCAATCAATTTTCTGCAATTCTGTGTATTTCACTCCAGTAGAACTGTTATGCGGGTAAATTAACGCCAACGCATTCACTTCAACGTTATTATTGTAAAGTAAATAATTCTAATGTAAAGCGTGTAGAAAAATCTCTTTAAATGTGAACTGCTGTGCTTGTGACAAGGCTCCTCTACCGCCTTAGACCACTAAGCACACTAGATAGGCAAGAAATATAATTTTGTTTCTCATCTAAATTCTACATTACTCGCGTGGTCATAAATGCATAGCGAGATACAATATACCAACTAACTCGTGTTTGTTTCTTTCCAACCCCTCATTTGTACAATATTACTCACTGAGGCTGATGAGTCATACCACTTCAATCAAATAAACCCCAGTAACTGCACTAAATATGTTTAGATAAAATCTAACTTTCGAAAAGGAACACTTGTAGTCGCGACAGGTACGGGAATATAGTAATATCTCGTTCTTTCGTATAGGAGGCAAACGCGTCACGTGATGGAAAGTGACTACCGCCACCCATGGACACCTAGGACTAAGGAGCTGAACAGGATCGGGGCAGAGCCGATCCCGAGCTTAGGCGATGTCGACGACGTGAAATAATATGGCCCTGGTCCTCCCCAGAGCAGGACACCTGAGACCAGCCGCCGGAGTGGTTTTAGTGGAATCACCATACCTATACCTGGCTGGCAGAGCTAGAGATCTGAAGGATTTTTTTAGAGCCAGAGACACAACAGTGTTATCTTCTTTTAACTATTCTCCCCTAATTGCCTTTAGTAACCTTATTCACTCGGTGAATGGTAACAATATTCTTAGCTGTTGTTTATCTGTTATATGTACATATGTTTTTCAAAATATATATTACCTGCCTTCCTCGTTAGTATACCTACGACTGCCGATCAAGAGGTTTTCGGTTTCATTTCCGGGTCGGACCCAAAGTGTTGTTGGGTTTGTCTTATAAAAAATCTTATCTTAAGAGATCACGTTAAGCTGTCGGGACCAGCTGTCATGAAAATCTATGGCAATTGAAATTAGGAAGTCAATCACCACAAATATACTGACAACTAGTTCAACATACAAATTCAGTTCGCCCCTATACTACCCCTAGCCTGGAATCAGACGAACGCCGTGAGGAACATTTGTGTCGTTATTATTAAAATCGCTTAAATTGTTCTACTTCTCTTTCTTTTAAATGTTATATAAAAATAATCCAAAGAAAATTATGGTTTTCGTATTGAATCGAATTGCTACTCATAATATTTTCACCATCAACTAATGTTATTCATCTCATGTAGAAAATCAATTAGTCGCTCTACACGTTACATTTTAAACTAATATCATTTCCTGTAAACAAATATGAAAATGACCTTTAAACTTTTATACCAGTTAAAGTTTTATTCTCAGTATTAAAAGTAGGTCCCCGATATCAAATTCAGTTAATGTTAGTTTAAATTCAGTGTATCGTCAAGCGTTCATGGAAAGATGTGGCTGAGCCTTTTGAAATGAAATCGTTAAAAACAAACTATACATATTAAAAGCGTTTCCTAAGTTGTATTATATCACTCTTATTACATTAAAGTAATGACTGCACGGTTGGCCGAGTGGTTTCAGCGGTCGCCATGCCGCTTGCTATTGCGCCAAGTGGCTTGGGTTCAAATCCCACGCGGTACAACACTTTGAGTGACCCACGAATTGTTGTCCCGAGTCTGGATGTTCTTTGTGTCCGTTTCATGTATGTTTGTAAAGTCCCCCACGACACAGGATGTTTATTCCTAATGTGGGAGTTGTCTTTAAAAAAAAAAGTAACTACAATAAACGAAGAAAACAGGAAAAGATAAATAAAAGTTAAATGTAAGTGATTGACAATAAGATGAGATGATCTGATCTAAGTTGTTTTATGATATAAGGAAGTAAATGATCAGATGGGTTTATTGGTGGGTGGTTACTTGAAAAACACGGGTTGATTGGAAGCACAAATACCTCGATTACTATTGAAGTGGAAGTACCTACATTTTTTCTCGAAGGTCGTTTTAGTACGGAAATACCGCAGGCGACAATTTGTTAATTACAACACCAAGCATGGGATATTGCTCATACGGAAGGATATGTGAATTTTAGTAATATTACTAATAAATCAAGGTCACAAAACTTCCTACTGCACTAGGAAGTTACAAATTTGTTAGTTAGTATGTTTTCTATAGGTCGATATATCCGACTAATGAGTTTTCTACGTTAACTGAAATACTCGAATTGAATTTATTATATTATTATTATCTATTTATCCACTACTGGACATAGGCATCCTCCAAGAATCTCCACGACAACCTGTCCTGTGCTGCCCTCATCCTACCCTGCTGCTTAATTTAGTAAAAATTATTTTATTTTCGTTATCAAGCTCTAGCTTACCGGCATTCACCGAGTTTTTTATAGAAAAAACTTAAATTCACCGAATGTACCATTGTTTTAGAGCAACTCTGATGATTGAGATTAGAAATACAAAATAGAAATGGCTGTCTTTCATCCTTAATAGCACTAGTTCATGAGAAACATCAAGGTAAATAATAAAGCATAGGCTTAATAAAGCAAGCGAAACTGTGAATAAAAGCTAATAAATTATTAAAAATCTTATCTTAAGAAAAAATCAACAAAGTATCTAAATCACACCAAGAAATCTGCGTAGCGTATATAATACAGGAAGCAAATGTATCAAGCCGGGCGTCAATACCAAAAAAAGTGATGTCAACAACGAGATAGTTATTCAATACTATCCTTTGTTGTTAGATAACTCAGTCCGAAATTCACAACACGGAACAGTGTCAAGGTCACCATGGCTTGATATTAATCTTATGAAATATTCACTCACCGATCATCCATTTGACAACTCGAACTCAACGCTACCGATTTTAATCTTCACAAACTAACAACACTTCATATTGCACTTGTTATACTGTTCATATTATTTATTTTGATATAAATTATACGTTCGCTTTCGCTAGTAATCGTTTGATAAATAAATGGCAGGGTTTGCGAGCTGCGAGGTGTGTCGATCTATGCGCGGCTTAGAGGCTCGGCTCGCAGTGCGCATGTGTGAGCTGGTCGCGGGCCGCGACTGCGCCCTAAGCTACCCTCAGTACTGCATTCCCAATTTACGAACATGTTTGCATTATTATAAAATTAAACCCAATTAGTTACAGATCAGCATCGAATTTCAGATCGTAATAAAATTCAAGTTATTATATAAAAGCCTCCTGTAGCCGTAGTTTACTGAAAAGCATTACATATGACTGACGCTCTATCATGTCGGTTTCTCTTTTTGCATATGAAATCCCTTAAGGGCCGTTTCACAGGATTTTCAATTCAATTAGGTTTTTTGGCACTAATAACTCGGCTATGACCTGATAAGAAAGTCGAATGCCTCTAGACCTTATTCATCTCTTTCAGTAGACTCCCACGCCACCGGCTTAGGTGACGTTGGCGCTCATAGAAAATGGAAGAAGAATAATTAAAAGGAGACTTTCTACTAATGTAAGGGACTCCACTTACGCTGTCATCTCGACGGTTCTTATTGCACTGAGTGTTGTAGCTTCGAACCTCACTTGGTATAACAATTTCCAAGATCCACAATTACAAATTTGATATTCCTCTCTTGTCTTGCTTAATTACAAGCACGCATATTTTGGATTCATTGTAAGTGTATTGTCATTGCGAAAAGCGTAAATTCATCTGGCCCGTGGACGTCCTACACTCATAGACGCGGTCTCTACCCTAGAATTCGTCTACCCCTATCTATTCTGTGGGTACTTACTGCTACTTCATCTTACTAATTGAGTGGGCTATATCGATGACCTTAGTTCTCTGCCACATTGCGAGAAGACAATTGAAACATAATTTGTCATGGTAGTGTTGTTGTAGTAAAATCAAGATAAAAATAAGACCTTCAAGAAAAGAGCGTACTCCTTCCTAAAAGGCCGGCAACGCACTTGTGACGCCTTTGGTGTTGCGGATGTCGGTCTCGTCGGATGTCGGTGCGGTAATCGCTTAACATCAGGCGATACGTCTGCTCGTTTGCCCCTCATTTAACAAAAAAAAAAAAGAAAAAAAAAGATAGCAACGAGTTGTTTGCGAGGGCATTTATGCTTTTTTCTCTTCGTGATATTTCAGCAAATTTTTGGTAAATTTTGCTATTTATTTTGATAAAACATTTTTATTTACCGTTTACAATATAAACATAAATTACTTTTTATATTTGCATACAGTTATGTTGCATGAAGAATGGCTGAATTAAATAAGATTAAATACATTTCTATTCGTAGCCGTCGGTATAACAGTGTAAGCGGTTACATAACTGTATATATCACTTTCACCAAAATTATGAACTTACTAGAATATAATAACTAAGTATGCGTTTTCCCATTGATTAATTTATTAAAAACAACACAATACAGACATCACACACTGTTTCAAGGTACTCAATAGTTTGGTTTGTTTTCGTTGTTGTAAATTAAAACGTTGCTTGTAAGAGATCGCTGGTAGTGATGTGTTTGTTTTTATTTCAAGCACATATTGTAAGCTGCCCGGTTTTACAATTTTTTTGGGAATTAATAATTATGTACCGCCATTCGAGGCGAAGACGAATCCATCGAAACAGAGTTTACTTAAATCAATACAGCCGTTTCTGAGTAGTAAACACTGTAACTAATACGACTTCTACACATAGATTTGTACATGTTTGTGTTTATGTTTGGCCGAGCCAAGATGACTTTACTGCCTGATAGAAAGCATATGCAGAATCCAAGAGTGGTGGTCACCATACTCACTGCTCGTGCAGACAATGTAACAAATGAATCATGGTCACCCACACCATGGCGGTCTGATATTTAAAATTCTAATCAACGGAAAAGTTCTGAATGTTTTTATCAAAGTGAGCTTTATTCTCTAACATATGTAACTACTTTCTAATTATCTTCTTTTCACAAACTAGCTAAGCCCCGTGGTGCTACCCGCGGTACAACCACAACCGCTGTGCAAAGCTAGCCTAAAAAATCATCTATCTGCCAGTGAAATTCCCGTCAAAATCGGTAAAGCCGTTCCAGAGATGAGCCGGAATAAACAGACAGACAGACAAAATTTGATTAAAATGTTATTTCGGTACATTTACCGTGTAGACATACATTTACATTTAATAAAAGCGGATATTTAAATATTAAATAAAAATATATAGAATAGTTATACATGTACAAACACAATATTCTCTATTGTAACTGTTGGATATCTTTGATTGGAATTAAAGTAAATGTAATAAGTAAGTTTCGTCAATGGTCTGATAGATTTTTCCTACTTTAAAATGTTGTATTGGCTGCATCAGGTCCAAGGTTGAGTTTCAAAGGATTCAGCGTGATCATCACTGAAATTTCCGTTTGCAATATTCGTGTTTTTATATTAATAGAGGTCAGAGGTGTAGACGTGTCAACTGATGGTAAGTGCCTACCGCTGCCCGTGGACAACGTGAAACCCAAGGCTGACAAGTATGGGAAGTGACATATGTCCAGTAGTCGACTGTTAAAGTTGTTGCTAGACTGGCCCGGTGGCGCAGTGGTAGTGGATGTTGACTACTGTTCTTGAGGTCCCGGTTCCAGATATTTTGCAAATATTTATTTTGAAGTTTGGGTGTTTTCTATGTATAATATGTGTATTTATAAAAAAAAAAAAAATGTCAATCTAGCTGCCGTAGTACATACAGGCTCTGCTTAGTTCGAAGCTAAGTAGCGTTGTGTGTCAGATGTCCAAGACATTAATATGTTTATGTTAATAAATATGTGCTGAAAACTTTGATTTTTTCTTATCCGTGTCAGCTAAATTAGTGCTTGGCTTAAAAAACAAGTGAGAGGGAGAGTTTCCGGTTTAGAGGCAGATGTGTGCCATGTTCCCCGTTAACCTAGTTGCGGTGTGAGTGGTGTGAGCCTTGGCTGAGTTGTGTCGCGAAATCAATGAAGAGGGAACGCGGGATCGATGCCGGCCGCGACACTCCGGCGCCAGACGCACTCGCGACACACTGGGAGGAACGATATACACAATTATATTACTGTTATAAGTTAACTACATAAAATATAATAATAATAATAGATAATATTCATAACCAGAGTGTCTATATAGAAGATAGTATAGTTAACATGACGCTTAGACCAATAGGAGCCGCCTATGATTATAAAGAGATGCAGACGAAGTAGCGTTATGTTAGCTAGTGTTGGTGTATAATCTAGTAAATATTTGTTTGATTATGATGTAATGTAATAGTGTACTCGTAGTTATGCTGCGTGTATAACCAAACTACGACCTTCTGTAATAGACAAGTGATAATGGTTTTGTTTTATGTATGACCCTGTCAAAATGACTCTACTCTGCCTGATGGAAAGCATGAGACCGGAGTGATGGTCTCACAGAAAAGTGTTTCACCGAGTTAGTGAGAATACCGGAGGCCCATACTTAACTCGAAGGCGAAAGGGAGGGGATGGAGGGAGGAGTTAATAATAATAATAATTTATTTATTTATTTAAACTTCCTGCAATTACATTGCGTAAGGCGGACTCAATGCCGTAGGCATTATCTTCCAGTCAACCTTTGGGTGGTGCAGAGCTGTGTAGCAGGTGTATTATTGAAGCAAGTGAGAATTATACATAAAGGTAAATTATTATTATTATTATTAACTCCTCCCTCCATCCCCCTCCCTTTCGCCTTCGATACGCCTGCTCGTTTGCCCCCATATTCCATCAAAAAAAAAAGCGTGAATCGTGAAAAAAAACTACATTAAAAACTATTAGGTATTAGTTAGTTGAAGGACTGAGTGAAACTAGGGTAATCGACTAGCATTTATTTTTTAATAGATGCATACGCAGTTTGGCTCGGTGTGTCTCCGGGACGTCAATTTTACTCTCGTTGGCGAGAGTTTTGGCAGAGATAGAGGCCAGTCGAGTTCGCCTCCGCCGCCCCGACGCAGTAAACATCCACACAACGGACTCACAACTATCCACTACAGAACACTTACTCTCATCACCTACACAACCGACTTATAACCCACTGAAGAGATTGTCTGGATAATGTGAAACTTTCCAGGCTACAAAAAAGATTTTAGGATTCCATTGTACAGGTATGTCAATGTTATATTTTATGGATAATTTCAAGTCTACGTCTTTTGTTTATAAGGGTAACTCTTGATTATTATACTTCGTCGTTCCGAATAAATACAATCTGCCACTTGCAATATACAACTTCACAACCTTCAGTTTTTGGTCTACTGTTGACTATTGTGAGTGTGTCAGTCAGTGTCAGTACCAACTGAGTGTCAGATAGTAAATGGTGTTAAGAACATTGTAAAACAATACTTTTTAAAGAACATGTAAATACTTGACACTTTTGAAATAGTGTAGACTATAGGGGAAGAGACAAGCAGATCTATGATGGCAGGGAACTACCATCGTTTCTCGTCTTTTGACTCTTGGTTATTAAGAAAATCATAAATCGAAGCTTTACCAACAAAAATTACAAACAATGATTTTTGTTGGTAAAACTTCGCCTTTTGTACATATTTTGATACCTTTAAGAAGCCTTAAATGCTATGCCAATATAATATGTAATATAATATATAACTTCTACCACTTTCGACAATAAGCGGTATTTCTTTGTTGCGTAAATTTGATTCAATTTTTTCTAGAAGGATAAGGTGGCGTATCTTTTAATCGCGACCTTATGGTTTTAACTTTTATTTACCGTTCCGCTTTTATATAATTTGAAAATTATTAGTATTAGAGTAAGATATCAGTAGGTTAAACCACCTAAATTTCACTAATGCCAAGGGTTTTGGCGATTAATAGAGGCCACTAACATTTAAATGCAACCTAGTTACGTAATAAAAATCAATAGGTACTCTTTCTGGCAAAATCAAAAAAAGCTTATTATTTTATTTGTATATATTTATGCGTTTCTTTTTCTTATTGTATTTGGCTACGTAAATTAGCTATTTCGTTGTATGTCTTTAAACATTTGTCAACTATAATAATATTGATCAATGCAATTCCAGAATTGCAAAACCCTATTCATCACAAGTGAAAACTTAAAGAATTTCTGAAAACAATAAGAAATAACGCGTTATAGGGCTCAAGAAAAATAATAAGTTTATCAACTCCTGGATTGAGAAAAGAGTCTAAGAGTGCAGTAACTTGTAGAGGGCAGGACCTCGTGTTTATTCGTAGGTTAAGAAGAACATAGGCTGAGTACATAAGATATCCTTTAGAAAAAAATTGCCATTTGATAAGCATAGAATGGAATAGGGAAGAATGGTATGAAAATAAACTAGTACATTTTATATTTCAGTTATCAATATAAGGATGGGTTTCGGAGGGGGTGTGACCGGGGTGGCGGCGGGGGTGCTCAGCGCGGAGGTGTGCGCGCCTCTACTGCTGCTCTGCTGGCTTTGTTGCTGGCCTGATGACGCCAGCTCAGGTAAATATATCTTATGTTTGAGAGATTTATATATATTTATATTTATTATTTATTTATTTATTAAAACTTCCTGCAAACATGTTGCACAAGGCGGACTTAATGCCATAGGCATTTTCTTCCAGACAAATCTTTGGGTGTTGCGAAGTTATTTGTGGCAGGTGTGTGTTTATATCTGGAACATAATCCCGACAGGCCTATATATATAGCATGAGCAGAATCCGAAAGCAGTGGTCACCATACTCGTTGCAAATATAGACAATGCAGTATGGTATGGCAGCCAATTGAGATGTTAGAGATGCACAGAGTTACAAAAAGTATGAAATATTATAATACTGATTCTTTCAAAAAGTTCCTCTACTCCACTCCTAATTAGCCATAGCGTGATGTAGTCTACAACTGTCAGTGAACAACTGGAAACTCATAGTTTTATTTTGTACTAGTTTGCAATGGACAAGACATGGATTAATTTGTTTAACCAAGTAATTAATTGTATTGTAATATAGGTTATTGTAGATCTTACACAGACGCTACGGGCCTCTATTGAAGTCTTTGTAGTTTAATTAAAATTATTATATTTGATATCAGAATTTCTTCACAAAATTATCTAATGTAGGTCAGGTTGCAATAATAAATAATATAATAATAATATTATTTCGGACATCTAATACACAACGCCATCTAGTCCCAAATTAAGCAGAGCTTGTGTTATGGGTACTAGATTACTGACATGAATACATATATACTTTTTTTATAAATCCATACATATTATGGATAGAAAACCCCCAAACTCCGAATTTACAGATCATACAAACATTTGGTCCGACCCGATAATCAAACCCGACACCTAAAGCACAGCAGTCGCATACGCTACCACTGTGCCACCGAGGCAGTTAATAACTTATTATCAAGTTTTTAGTTCACGTGTCTGGTTATTAAAACAAGAAATGATAGCAAGGAAAGCTGATGAACATATGCTTAGTTTTTGGCTATTTCATTTCAGATAGTACGTCTGGTAAACACCCACAACGGCCTGTCCTCGCGCACGTTCACGGTATGTACTTAATAACTCACTCGCACGCACTCGACTCAAACTTAATGGACCTTCTATTCACAAAGTTTGACTTATATATAAGACTACATTTGCTTCACATTCACTGCACACGAATAAACGATACAACATCACAGTTGAAAATTAAAAAGTATTCGATTTCTGAAATGTTACGAAACAATTAATTAAGTTAGTTTTACACCGTGAGAGAGCCACGCTTCGGCATGAATGGGCCGGCTCGACCGGAGTGACAGAAAATCGGCGTGAAATAGCGCTTGCCCTGTGTTCACTGAGTGAGTAAGAATACCAGAGGCCCATACCCCAACTCGGCAACGCACTTGTGACGCCTCTGGTGTTGGTGTCTATGGGCGGCGGTAATCGCTTACCATCAGGCGATACGCCTGCTCGTTTGCCAACTATTTGTAATGTACCGATCTGGTGACCAACGTGGAGCTAACTGATGATGACCTCTACTTTCAGAGTCGGGTTCTCGGCGACGCTCCAGTGATATATTCGGCCGACGTATCGGCAGTAGTGCTGTGTCTTTACACCTACCTAGCACATCAGGTAAATATACATCCCAACAAAAAGCTCAAATCAAACAGAAAGTATTAAATAAAGCTGCAACGGGGACCTTGCATAGTTTATGATGTAACATATAATCGTGAGCAACCTTTAAAATATAGGTACCAGAATTGTTAACTGAACCTATTAACTATAACAGCCACAACCAAACCAAATTCACTATTATAAGTACTGGCACAGTTTTGAATTAAATTATTTAGCTAAAATCTATCCGCACTTATTGTTGAAGTGAAATTTTATAAAGTCAATGGCCTTACAAATTATAACAAAAGAAACGCCTTGACCCAGATATAGATGTTTTGACAATCAGCCAAAAGTTCTTAGATAGGATTGTTCTTCTCTACTACAGCAATAATTCACTTTTAGAGTAAGTATGAAGTCGTAAATAAACAGCATCGATAATTGACTTGGAGATTTATAAATGCCTTATAAACTTTTCCAGTCGTTCAAATATTTACACTTAAAGGGAATCTTTACAATCTCGCCATTTCTTTTAAACAAGTTACATAAGGATATTTAGCTAGATAACTTTCATCCAGGTTACAAGAAACCTCTGTCAGCCCACCGCAGCCATGAAGAAATACCCAGCCGTCGCAAGTTAAACCATGAAGCCAGCGACCAGGAAACACGATACCACTCAGCTCCGAGTGTGATCGATGAGGTCCTACACCGGAGAGATTGGGAAAGGTCCAGCAAAGACCTCTACATTCCTCTCAACCCAGAGAAAACAGAGAACCAAGATGTCGAGTCTGACTCCAGTGATGGTCCTAATATTGCCCCGCATGCAGAAGCGGAATCGTCTTCAATAGAAGCTAAGAGTGATGAACACATTCCTGGGAAAACTTGTAAAAAACATCACACAAACATTAAATCATCTCGCGGCAAGAAGGAAAAGCAATCCGTTGACATAAAAGATTGTGACGCCACTGAATCTAATTTCTATATCGGAGACACTCACGGAGAAGAAACGATCTTGAAAAATAACGATAAAAAACGTGAGGAATTACAATCCAAGGCTATGTTCAAAGCCAAGGATGCAAAACAATCTTTTAATGAATCTGTCAGATCTAAAGAACGTCCCAGAGGTTCGTTGGCTCCTGTGGATGAAACTCTCACGTACACGCTCGGTTTTTGTCTCGATGATGTGATAGAACAGCTGGACACCCTGGACCGATCAGGAGCTGAGCACCACACCATCGAGTCTCGGCTCAGTATCAACAGGCATATTTTCCCGCCTGCTTCTGTTGGTGAGTCCGTTTGAAATGATTACCGTTCTGTTGCATGCCTTTGTCTCGTTTATATACTTAACTTTCATCTAAACTCTCTTTCACATCGAGAACCAGAAGATAATATTTTAAGTCTTTACTTAAGCGTCATAATTACACTTAATGAGAAAAAGGCTATTCAAGTTCATATATTGTATTTGTGACTAAATATGTCTGCTTACCCAATGCATGAATGCGAGATCGCAACTGTTGTAAAACCTTTTGTTTGCAATAAAACATATGAGGATATACGTTAACTTTAACATATTTAATTAATTTAATTTAATATATTTACAGGAAAAGTGTTCAATCTGTAAATACCACAAATTTTATGTGAGTTCGTTAAATGTTTTAAATAACTATATTTCAAACGTTGTTTTTAAAAGCAATGACTAATAGTATTGGAGATCAGTAAAGTAACTAAATGTGTTTGCTTCAGTGACGCAGCACTGTATTACATATAAAATGAGCAGTCAGTCATATTAACGACCTGTAACTTCACAGAACCTTTTTGTATATTTAAAGATTGCCTGCCTCCAGATTTCCACCCTATTCTATCTTAACTTACTTAACCCCCCAATAAAAACTGTCGCTTGTTCTGTTTCTCATTTTGCGTGGCCCGTTCGAAAGCTTTTACAGATAAAAGTCAATGCTTAGTCTGCAATATGTCGCACATGTGTGTTTGGCTGCATATGTATGGTGGAACAGAGCCAGTCGGGTATGACGGTGGCGCGTGTTACTTGGCCGAGGTCGGGGACTTGTCAGAACTGCGGTCTCGCGCCGACCAACCAGGTCCGGCGCCGGACGCAGGGGCATCGACCCTGGGCGCGATGAGAGCAAGACACGCAAGTGACGGGGACATTCTTGCACCTCCGCATAGACCGGAGTCTGGAGCATTTTCAGGTGACGACAGACATTTTAAGGGTACCAGTGGTAGAAATGCTGTATAAATACAACATGTAAATTATAAATTACCATGTAAATTGTTGATCGATACTTCATGAAATATGTAAATGTTATGATACAAGGAAAGATTATGTTTTTTTTTACTGAAATCTATTTAACAGAGAGTGACTTGGATCTGGAGATAGAAGGCAGCGAGGAGCGTCCCCCTGCCTACGACGAGATACATCATTACCCTGCTCATGACCACAAGGAGACGGCTATATAAAGCATCAAACAGTCCTTCACTTTAAGAAAAAAAGGATTTTGTTTTGAGAGCGAAACTTATTTTGAATTTCAACTAGGTATTATGAGTTTTCAATTCTCTTAAGTGACCTTCAAATATTAGAAAAGTGCTACCTGTGGTTGGTTGTTTATATGCATGGTTTGACGGACCAGTAAATCGATTCTTCCTTCATTCGTACCTTAATCAAAGTTAGTTTGTGATTCGTGAATACATTTATTTTATGTAACAACTATCACTCGGCTATTTAAATGTAAAACATCTAATTACCTCAATAACCTAAAATACCTGACCATTAAGCGTTTGAAAAAAATCTATGCTACTTTATGTATATTAACTGAGACTTATTTATGTATGTGTAAATATTGTGAATATTGTTAATGCTTTGAATTAAACCAATACATGAATTTTATCTTGTTCAAATGACGACACCTCTCACTAGTTAAGTAAAGATATATTTAAATACTGTTGACATGAAGCTTAGTCGCATAACGAATAGTTAAACTCAGTCAGTGATTGAGGGAGGGACAGAGTAACTAAATGTAAATATATAAGGATGGATTTAAAGTAACGGCATTAAAGCAACTAAATATAGAGATGGCGACAATGCTTCAGAATATGCTTCTATATTTGTCTCTGTCGTGCTTTCCAGCCCACTTTAGTTTTAAGAGTTAAATGTTTATCATAATTATTTAGTTAGATATTAAATTTCACAATACTTTTACAGTTAAATGTTAACAGAAGTATATTTTATACATATATTTGACACGTAGTGAGAGTATTTTCTAGTAATTAGTCCCTAGAAGGGAGATGCACGAATGCACCGGGAGCCCTTCATGCAGCCCTGTCCCTTTAATAGTGTAGTTATTTTTAGTTTCATCAATTAAGAGCTGTATTGGACACAGAACACAAAATAAGGTTAAAGGTCTACATAACTACGGTGTCTAGCCGTATCGGCTGTAGAACAATAGGGCTCGCAAATATGCAAGTGAAATGCTACCTTATCTGGCAGACAATAAGGCTGTATTAAGTAAAATTGTAAGTGGTGTTTATTATTTAACAAATTTAGCAAAGACTTCGTTAATCTGTACTTGATAGTATTTCAATTTTTGATTTTTGTTCTGTGTATTGGACAGAATTGTGCGGTCTGTAACGCTTCACTTGTACATACCTTAAGTCAATGTGTCTCCAGTCAATATTTTCGTGTTATTAAAGTTAATGTTACAAATATTTGAGTTTAATTTCTCCAAGTTCCAATACGCTACATCTGTCATGATTACTAAGGCTAATCTCCAACTAATCTTGCTAGTAGGAGACTTACGGTATACACATACGTTAAGAGGTGGATAATAACGAAGCAAAAATGAAGCTAATGAAAACATTCCTTTGGTTTTTAGCACACTTTTTTCTTATGTATGGTACTGCCAAAATGACTCTACTCTGCCTGATAAAAACATAAACAGAATCCAAGAGTGGTGGTCACCATACTCATTGCGAATGAGACAATGCATCATGGCGACCCACACCATGGCGTCCTAGTGATGCTTCTACATCATTGGGCCTCCGGTCTCGCATTCTCCAACGAACCAAGTCAGCACAAACGCTGTCATTTTACGTTGAGGTTCTGTGCGAGGTTAGCACCGCCCCGGTACTCGAGCCAGCCCGTTCGCAATGGCTCTACTACCTTGTAACTCTTACGCGTGCAAATGTAACACTTCGTTTATCAAAAACTGTCTAAAATTTAGGCTTAACGTTGAAAATTCGGCAAGCAAATATCCGGATGAAATAATGGTCTTTTTTAATAATAATAAATAAATATTTCGGACATCTAACACACAACGCCGTCTAGTCCCAAGCTAAGCAGAGCTTGTGTTATGGGTACTAGACAAGTGATATAGATACATATATACTTTTCTTTTTTGTAAATACATAGGTACATATTATACATAGAAAACACCCAAACTTCGAAACAAATATTTGCAGATCATACAAACATTTGGTCCGACCCGGGAATCGAACCCTAGACCTCAAGCACAGCAGTCGCTTACGCTACCTCTCGCGCCACCGAGGCAGTCTTTACACATCATCAGTGTTTTTGAAGACCATGCCTTACGCACCCTTCACTGTCGTCGTAGCGATTATTACATTTTACGACTAGCAAGTAATGGTACATAATCAGTTTATTTATGTAGGAAGAACCTTACTAAGTACTCGATATATGGCGTGCACGACAACTTACATCGCGATAGAATTAATGAACTTTGATCAGATCAATAAACCGGTGTTAGATCAGATTACAGATAGTGTTTTCGTTAACTAACAAACCCTCTAGTAAATCTCATTAGGGCAGGAGTTCAACATTGGCTAGCAAACAAATACACTCATGTAAAATGGAACTTTTGGAATGCGTAATTAAGTGCGTATATACGTGTTTTAAAACTAATTGATTACTGTTTTCCTGTTATTCACGAGGAAAACCTATTATAATACCTATTTAGGCCATGCTTTGAAATAATATAATTAAAATATAATCTAAAAACAGACTGCCTCGTTGGCGCAATGGTAGCGTACGTGACTGCTGTGTCGGGTCTCGGGTTCGATTCCCGAGTCGGACCAAATGTTTGTAAAATCTGCAAATATTTGTTTCGGAGTTGGAGTGTTTTCTATGTATAACATATATATATATATATTTACAAAAAAAAGTATATATGTATTAATATCAGTTGTCTAGTACCCATAATATAAGCTCTGCTTAGTTTGGGACTAAATGACGTTGTGAATTAGATGTCCGAATATATTTATTTATTTATATCTTCTTCTTCTTTGTCCACCCCTCCTCCCAGTTCAGCTAGGGTCGAGTTTCCTTGTACGTCTGCACCAGAGAACTCTGTTCTGGGTTGTCTGTGTGCTCAGACTCTCCTGCTGGATCTCTTTCTGCCAGTGCTGGATTAAGACTACTTGATGCCCTAAGCAATCCACGCCTCTGGGGCCCCCCTATCCATAAGTAAACTAGTATCATAAATTACGTACCTTAGAATATGTATGAAGGTCGAAAGACATACGTGGAGAAGGTATTACATACAATAAAAACAAAAGCATTTTTAAATTTTTTTATTGATATACGACTTGCGACTTTTTCGGGCATTAAATTCGTGGAAAATAGTTTTTAAGTCCAACGTTTTTAGCATATCTGACTCTATGTACAATATTGATAAAGCAAGCTTTTTTGCTGTTTCTGGTGCTGGTGCCCCCCCCAAGACGTGATGCCCTAAGCAATTGCTTAATTTGCTTAAGGGTTAATCCAGCACTGCTTTCTGCATATTTGACCCCCAGGTGGCGGGTGGTCTTCCTCTTCCTCGCAGGCGGTCAGAGATATTTTATTTAAGGCCTTTTTGACCGATATTTAATTATATAAATGTATTAAGAAAAACACAAAAATGTTATTTCGAAAAAAACATAACAACAGTGACTAATCACGCAATCCGGAGAATTACTGGACCAATGAAGGTAAAACTTGTTATTGAGATAGTTTATACGTATCTTTCTTGAAAGAGTCTAAAGCTAGCCGAGGTAGTTACAGGTGAGGTGTACTGCCAGAATTACCTACACAATCACACTTGTCAGGTAAGCTTGAGCTGAGTGGAGAATATACCTGCACTATTGTGCAACACTCACACTCCGGTTCACCTGTAGAGTTCAATTGTGCAGGCAATCCTGTCACGTATACCCTAACGTGTATGACCAACTTCAAAAGCCCTCCAAGTTTTATTAAAATCGCAGTTTTAGTATTAAAATCTTCAAATGTGGCTGGGTAGTAGGCCAAATGTTGAAAATATCAGCTAAAGTTACGTTTTAAAAAGCTAATAATGGGCCAAAAAGTGATATTGAGTTTTTCTGTTTATAGAAATGCTAAATAACAACTCGGAGTTTACAAGTTGCGGTCTTAGTCCTCGTGCCTCATAGAGCACATAAAGCTGAAGGTCCTGCGCCTGATCACTTCCCGATGGTATCGGATAGCCGTCCCAACGGATTGAGAGAATGAGGGAACAAAGAGTGTGCCTGTGTCTGTGCACTTACTTGTGCACTATAATTTCTCCTGCGTAGTTGGCTGGTCTCCGTTGAGACTGGTTGCCGTGGTGAAAATTTTCATATAAGTGGCTTAAGGAGCTCGAAAGACTGTCTTGTTTATATGAAAGATCTTTGTTTATTGCACTACTGATTTAAAATTAATCAAAAAATTACTAAGAAACGTCGGCTTTCAAAAGGGCTGAACAGAATAACCCCTTTATCTAGAATCACTTTCCGAAGATAAACTGCATCACATGAAGTTTATTATTTTCTCTGCGTTTTAACTTTTGTTGTTTCCATACCGAGCGTTAAACCCATACAATAAAAAATGATTTTTAATACTCTTTAGGTACTTGACGTTGAAAATCTGATGAGATGTTTATTTTTTCCGAAAAATAACTAAATAGACAAAAACTACGACTAATATTACTGAATTTCATTTTACTCACACAAAATGTAAGCCTCGCGTCGCAACTGTTCTGACCCAACAGTTGTGAAATATAGTTGCAATCATATTATTATTATTATTATTATAGGCATAAACATAATAGGCCAAGTGCGAGTCGGACTCGCGCATCAAAGGTTCCGTGCCATTACCTATATTTAGTCTGACCATAAATCCTGTTCCAATTAAAAATAAACAAAATATAAATTTTGAATGTTAAATCTTTCATTTTTATACGATTGATTATTGTGTTTTCTTATTTTCGCGCTAATATATTGTAAAATATTTCGTGATATTAAAATAGAGTGGGGTGATAAAGGGAACCGAATCGTTGTAATTGCATTACGTAAAGTAGGTATAGAGCTAAGTATATTTTTTAAATCCTCCAAGGTATTAGTCAAATATGTGTGTACCAGACTATTGACAATGCCTTACCAACCTTAACTGCCTCCGTGGCGCAGTGGTAGTGTATGCGACTGCTGTTCTTGAGGTCTCGGGTTCAAATCCTGGGTCGGACCAAATGTTTGTGTGATCTACAAATATTTGTTTCGGAGTTTGGGTGTTTTCTATGTATGATATGTATGTATTTACAAAAAAAAAGTATATAAGTATTGATATCAGTTGTCTATTACCCATAACACAAGCTCTGCTTAGCTTGGGACTAGATGGCGTTGTGTGTTAGATGTCCGGAATATTTATTATTATTATTATAATGAAACCTTGTCTGTTTCTGACAGATAAAGATCTCGTCGTAGTGTTCGTATGAAAAAGGCGATCAAAGCTATAACATTAAGAGTTTGAAGAAATCCTGTCCGAAAGTCAAAGATTTACAAGATAACTTAGGACTTGCAGCCTGTAAGAGAACGAATAATTTAAACGCGTACTTAAGCGGTACGAAAAGGAAGGTTACAGAAATTGTTAGTTTACAGATGAGTTTGTTTTTACAATTGAGCAATATTTTAACAAACAAAATGACCTTGTGTATGCTGAAAGCTCTAGAGAAGCTTCCCAATTAGTCGACAGAGTACAACGTGAGCACAATGCCAACTTCAGTGATGGTTTGGTAGAGTGTTAGCTATAAAAGAGTGACTGCGTCATATTATTGTGAAAAAGGTGGGGGGGAAAGTATTAGGGGGGGGGCACCTCGACTGAGAAGAATGGCGGTATCAAAGAACTCGACTTCACGATGTGACGAAGTAGGCGATCCAGGAGTATGTGGGAAAAATTTTAATTTTTTGGGTAAACCCACAATATGTTATAATAAATTCGTCTTGACAAAAAGTGTCGTTACAATTTAAAAAGTGTCGAAAGTGTCGTTACAATTCCGTCTAGACCCCTTTCGCAACGCGCGATAAGAAACTTCGTTCCAATAATAATTTATTTTTCAAGAGAATATATAACTTAGTATTCTGTGAATATCTCAAGCGTTACCTGTTGCCGTTTCGAGAAAAATTGCAAAAAATCACCTTGGTCGTATGGGAGTCCCACTTTAATATTAAATTCATTTGTAGTATTTCTTATTATAGCGACCAACAGAAATACATCTTTAACAAGAGAAAACTTCAATTGGCTAGCTATCACATCATTAAATCTTTGACTTTTGGAGTCCGTTCTATCAAGTACATAGTGATAGAATTGAGCGTATCCAGAAAAGATTCGTATACAATTTGTGTTACTTACAGAATCAATGTCATCTTTACAACTCATATGATTCTAGGTTACATCACTACAATATGATGAAATTACGTGCACGTAGAAAGGTCTTGAATGTTTTATTCTTGTTCAAGTTGATCCATGGTCAAATTGACTCTCCCGAGCTGATAGGAATGGTTAATATTTGCATTCCTCGCGTTGGCAGTCGCTTGGTCAACCGGACGACATTTGCTGTGCCTGTGCCCCACTACCGCACCAACATAGGTCAATCTTCGCCCATGACGCGTATGCCTTGTCTCGCTAACTCCCTCCGTAACGAATTGGATATTTTTACTGGTTCTTTGGCTTCAATTAGGTCCATATTAAGAGAATTGATGAAATGATTTTTATTATTAATAATAATAATAATAATTAAAATCCCACCTTACGTCCGTGCTGAACATCTAGCCACGTGGGGGGCGGACATACATACTATTGAAACTTATGTAGCTAACAGGGCAAGGGTAACCCTTTTAAATGGAGAAATGTATAATAGAACATATAACTTGAGGTCGCTGCCCGGGGGGCGCCGGGGCGCATCTGGAGCCGATGCTGGGTGCTACAGCATGCGAACCATCGGTGGTGAGACGTCGAGCAGGCGGGCTCTCATCAATCAATCTACTACAGCCGGTCGCAATGAGCTGAGCAGGCGGGCTCATCGCGTAGAAGTTACAGCCGAATCAACGGGCGATGATACAAAAACGCTATCTTCTTCTACACCTTCAACTCGCCCTTCTTACATGACAAGAAGATCAATACGCTTGGCAAGCACTAACAGCGCTGTGCAACACCTAACAACCGAGCGATCACCTTCACCCTCATTTAGTACCATACAATCAGATCACTCACTTTTCTCTAATATTCCATCACCATCTTCAACCCACAGCTTATTTAGATCACCCAACTCATCACCGTCATCTACATATTCATCCCGAACTACAAGGGCAACAGCTGTTGTGCAGGAGGCATTAGTCACTAACCCTGTACCCACTGCTGGCCCTTCTCGTACGCGAAAGAAATGGACTGAAGAAATGAACCGTTTTATATGGCGTACATACCTTCTCAAAACCAACTGCGAAGCGTCAGAACTAAACAACTACTTGGAAACTTTACATAGAGAATTTAACAATAGGTATCCCGACATGCAAGCCACCCGACAACGGTTAGGAGATCAAAAGAGAGCTATAATAAGAAGAAAACTGCTCTCACAACATGTGTTAGACGAAATAGCCTCTGAAGTAGGAAAACAAATAGGAGATGAAAACGTAAACCAATCACACATACATAGCCAGAACGAACATTCATCACACACACAAACAGTCTCTAGCAACAATAGGATGAAATGGACAAAAGAAATGAACGATGATATTATTAGATGTTACCTTGAAGCAACGGATCTAGAAACAAATATGACTGCTTATCGTAAAAAACTTTATGAATTATTTATAGAAACACAACCAAATTTATCTAATCTAACTGAACAGAGAATTGCAGACCAAAGAAGAATAATATTCATTAATAAGACATACGCCAACAGAATAAATGAAATAAAGCAGGAAGTACAATTATCACGAACAGATTTAAATAACCAAAGAGTATATGACTTAAACCATTCTGTTGCCGGTCAAACAAATAACACACCTGAAAGCATAATGGACACCATATTAACACTGACTGAACCTACGGCAACAACACATAATGAAAACAACATCACTCATAACACCGATACCAATAGTAGTAACAGTACGGTTAATAATAGGATAGAAGAAGAATTTAGTAATGCTCTTACACGATTCAGTACAATCAACCCAGAAGCAAGACCATACATCCCGAAACAAAAGACATCACGAAAATTTGCTGAAATAACTCAATATTTAAATTACAATATTTTACCGAAACACTTAAACCTAGAATTAGATTTTAACTCACTACACACTTTAATTTATTCAGCAGCCTATACGGCAGCTCTTTGTAACGGCACTAGATTTAACACTGAAGATAATACAACTACTAATAAACGAGCTAGGAAACCTGCGTGGCAAAGAAGAATCGAAAGTAGAATAGAACAATATCGATTAGAAATAGGAAGATTAACACAATACATATTAGGAAATAGAAGTCAGAGAATATTAAAAACTATACAGGAAATAAAGAAAAAATATAAAACTCATTCACAACACGAAGAACCTAACACTGACCCCCAACATTTTCTTGACACACTAAAACAGAAACTAAGCGCGGTTTCAAATAGACTTAAAAGATACTTGAATTGTACAAAACGCAAACAACAAAATACAAACTTCACTAATAACGAAAAACAGTTTTATAGAACCCTAGGACACATTAATCAAATAACATCAAAATCCACAGAATTACCCTCACCTCAAGACCTTCACCAATTCTGGGCAGGTATCTGGGAAAACCCTGTGCAACATAACACACAAGCAGACTGGTTACAAAAAATAGCAGACACATCAAATATCAACGAAATGGAGTTTGAAAATATCCCAATTGATACATTCACTCAGGTTATTAGTCGCACACATAATTGGAAGGCACCAGGCACTGACAACATACACAATTACTGGTATAAAAAATTTAGCTGCACACATCCATTCATCCACAATCATATTTGCAAATTCATACAATCACCACACACTATGCCAACATTCATAACACAAGGAATCACATATATGCTACCCAAAGGCTCAGACCCCAAAAATCCTGCAAATTACAGACCTATCACATGCTTGCAAACTATATACAAAATCATTACAGGATGCATCAGTGAAATTATTTACAGTCATCTTAATCAATATAACATCCTAGCAGAACAACAAAAAGGTTGTAAAAAAAATAGTCAGGGTTGTAAAGAACAATTAGCCATAGACTCAATAGTAATGAGGCAAGCCCAAACTAAAAATAGGAATATTCAGATGATGTACATTGATTACAAAAAGGCTTTTGATTCTGTCCCCCATAGTTGGTTAATGTATATACTAGAACATTACAAAATTCACCCCAGACTGATATCATTTCTAGGAGCAGCCATGGTTCATTGGAAAACAAAATTAAAACTATTGAACAACACTTCATCAACTACTCAGCTGATTAAAATAGAAAGAGGCATATTTCAAGGAGACGCACTTAGCCCGCTTTGGTTTTGTATGGCACTCAACCCCTTATCTAAGTTACTAGATGATACAAACATAGGTTTTAAATTAAGACACAATAATTCATTCCACATACTTTCACACCTACTTTACATGGACGATATTAAAATTTATGCAACTAATTACACCGAACTTAGTAAACTAGCTGACATTACACAATCATTTTCAACAGACATCCAAATGCATTTCGGGGTAGACAAATGTAAAATTCACTCTATCAACCATGGCAAGACAGAATACAACTCTTACGCACTTAGTACAGGTGAACAAATAGAACCGTTTGACGAACATACAACATATAAATATTTAGGATTCCATCAGTCCAGACAGATTCAACAAAAACACACAAAATTAGAGTTATCAAAGAAATTCAAAGCCAGATTAAATCAGATTCTTAGAACCCAATTAAATTCACGTAATACTATCAAAGCCATCAACACATATGCAATTCCGGTCCTTATTTATTCCTTTGGGATTATAAACTGGTCTCAAAGCGATCTTATTAAATTACAACGCACAATCAACACACATATGACAACCAATAGGAAACATCACCCCAGATCGTGCACACAACGCCTTACATTACCCCGCGAAGATGGAGGCAGAGGCCTCATCGATATACAAAATTTACACAATAGACTCATAGATAAGCTACGCAATTATTTTTATGCAAAAGCCGAACAATCCCAACTTCATAAATTCTTAACCGATATAGACAAAAAATTAACCCCACTCAATTTATATGACAGAAACATTCATCTAAAATTTGCAAGTAGGCAGCAGAAAATAGACTTATGGGCACAAAAGTCTCTACATGGCAGACACCTCGCCGATCTCAGCCAAACACATGTCGACAGAATAGCGTCGAACGAATGGCTGTTGCGCGGAGAACTCTTCCCAGAAACCGAGGCTTTTGTGATAGCTATTCAAGATCAGGTTATAGATACCCTTAACTATCAGAAACACATAATCCGTCTCCCAAATCTTTCTACCGACTTATGTAGACGATGCCATAGCAGTTCTGAAACCATCCAACACATTACTGGCGCTTGTAAATCTATTGTACAAACTGATTACAAATACCGGCATGACCAAGTTGCAGCAATTATCCACCAAAATCTGGCTCACAAATATTCATTCATTCCCAATAAAACTGCTTATTATAAATATAAACCCAGTACAGTTCTTGAAAATAATGCATTTAAAATATATTGGGATAGGACAATAATTACCGACAAAACCATACACTACAATAGACCTGACATAACAATCCTAGATAAAGTTAACAGGACAGTTTTTATTGTAGACATAGCAGTATGTAACACACACAATCTTCTTACGACGCACACAGAAAAAGTTTCAAAATATATAGACTTAGCTACTGAAATTAAAAGACAATGGCAGGTAGAAAGAGTTAAAATTGTACCCATTATCATGTCTACAACTGGTGTGGTTCCGAAGACTCTTCAAAATAGCCTCAATATACTGCAAATGCCGAAATCCACCCTAATGTTGATTCAAAAAGCAGTTCTACTAAATACATGCCGTCTCACACGAAAATTTCTTGCATCGTCATCATCCTAATCTCACATCATTTCCCCCTGGCACACTTGGCTAAGGCCCGTGTGTTAGATTTAGCTTCCCCTTTAAAATAAAAGGGAGACCACAAAAGGTATAAAAACAAAATAATAATAATAATAATAATAACGTTTATTTCACAAAATGTTACATTTTTCCTTAAAAATAGGATATAATAGATTAGAAAGAATGATATAGAAAAAGAAAAACTAAGTAATTGTACATTGCTGATTCTCAAGCTAAGCAAGGCCTGTGTTTTGAGAACCAGTGTGTTTCGTCGTGCTGATCGCTGCTAGTGGCAAAATTTGCTTTCTATATCTTTGTATAATTTTAGGGTTTAAATGCGTCTTTTAACCACTGAGTACGTTCATTAGCTTTAGATGTAAATGCATGTTAGATTCACATCTAGTAGATGGAAATCGGAAGCAACAATGTGATGTTAACATTATCTATGTATGTAAGTGCGATTTCACATCAGTATTGTGAATTATAATAAAAAAAATCACAGTTCATGAGATAAAGCCTGGGGACGGGCCAGTATTAGAGCCTCGTTGATTTCAGCACGGTTGGGCCGGCTCGTCCAGGGCGGTACTACGGGGGCGGTACTACGGCGGCGTTCGTGCTCTCGTGTTTCTTTGACAAGGGCGAGACTGGAGGTCTACTGATGCAGAAGCATCAGTAGACCACCATGGTGTGGGTTACCATACTGCATTGTCTGCATTCGCAATGAGTATGGTGATCAACACTTGTGGATTCTGCTTATGCTTTTTATCCGGCAGGGTAAAGTCATTTTGGTAGGGCCATACACAAAAAAAAACAAAACAGTACAGAAATCTCGGTAATAAGGTCCCGTTTTTACCCTTTAAGTACGGAACCATAATAATGAGTTTTGTTTGTTAATGATCATCGCTAGAGGCGCCACTAGGACGCCTCACAAGAAACGTTACTTGCATATGGTGCTGTAATATTGTAATCCAGTGTGTGGTCATAACTGGACGTGTAGTGCTTAGTAGGGGACTATAGAGACTAACTGAACAGAGACACTAGTCCCATTCAATCATGGATCGTGATCGTTACCAAGCCGAAACCGCTGTATGTATACATTACTCTCTATGTATTTATAATCAAACTCATACTCGTTTATCTTATATATAAAATTCTCGTGTCACAATGTTACTCGTAGTTACCATACTCCTCCGAAACGGCTTGACCGATTCTCATGAAATTTTTTGTGCATATTGGGTAGGTCTGAGAGTCGGACAACATCTATTTTTCATCCCCTAAATGTTAAGGGTAGTCCATCCCTAATTTTTTTTTTTATGATACAGCATTAGAAAATACATACAACCCTGAATTTTCAACCCTCTACGATCAACCCCTATTTTTCCATCGCGAATTTTATTGACCCACCCCTAAAATATATATTCCTTTTTATGGCAAAGCAACGTTTGTCGGGTCAGCTAGTATTCTTATAAATACAAATTTAATGTCATTTGAAATAATTAAAATTACGGAATGTAAACATTTATCCCATTGGCGGCGCGGCGTAAGAGGCACCTTAGAAAGCTAACTAAGCAGGAACAACATTACAGCAAAGAGAAGGGAAACTTGAAGCACACCCCATGACAACCCCCACTGGCCAGCGATGTTCAGTAGGCAAATAATTATTTTGTAAAGAGAGGCCTTTGTCCAACAGTGGACTGTTAAAGGCTGTTGATATGACGTAAATAATATACATTTTTAATTAATGGAGATTAGTTGACGTAATCGTTAAGCGCTCGGCGCCTTTTTCATAACTTATAACAAGCTTACTTAAACTGCCTACAAACATTCAGTAGAAAGGAATAATATTCACTTTATAGTTTACTGCGCCCCGCGGTGATGTCTGCGGTTAGTGTTGTAAAGATACTCGTACATGTGCAGGTGTTATAACACCATGGGGTGCAACCAGATATACATTTTTTTTATTATTATATAGGGGGCAAACGAGCAGACGTATCACCTGATGGTAAGCGATTACCGCCGCCCATGGACACCCGCAACACCAGAGGCGTCACAAGTGCGTTGCCGGCCTTTTAGGAAGTAGTACGCTCTTTTCTTGAAGGTTTGAAAGTCGTATTGGTCCGCGAACACCGCAGGCGACAGCTCATTCCACAGTTTTGCTGTGCGTGGCAGAAAATTTCGGGAAAATCGCACAGTTGTTGACTGCCAACCATCTAGATGATGGGGATGAAATTTCTGTCGCGTAGGACGATGCCGGAAAGATAAACCTTCTTGAATCAATCGCAATTCTTGAGCAATTTAAACGAACAGATAGTGAAGGTGACTTAATTGTATACTATGTAAATATTACCGGCGACCCTGATAGTTGGTACACATTATGTGATGACCACTTGTTCTATATCGAATCCTAACTCATCTTTATAAGTAGCTGTTAGTATCTGATAGAGTGAAGTTACTTAACCACGAAATGCGTGTTTATGTGTCCACCTCCACTTACTTATAATAGCCCTTAACAGTGCAAAGACCTCTCCTGAGAGGACGTTTTAACCTGCCTAGCCTGTGGCCAGACGGATTGATAATATACAGTTTGTTTCAAGTTTTCCTTCTCTTTGCAGTGCTCTTAGTTGTCTTGTTTCTGCGCATAAGGAACAGACAGACTATATTACATGGTGCGTAGAAAAGGCGAAGAGATTTCAGTAGAAAAGCTTCAGAAAGACTTAAAGATGAGGCTGCGTTTGTGTGAACTAGGTGTCTTAGTAATGCGCATATGTACGAGTATATGTATTGTATAATTATTCAGCTCCTTATAGTCGTACCAATGATAACATAGTTATGTACTTAGGTAACAACATTTTATGTTAGATTTACCTCAAAAATGCTACTTTGAATAAATTTATTGTTTTTCCTAACATTGTAGCTACTATGATAGGAAAAACAATACGTAATAAGTCCATGGTTTAAAATAACGTGCCATTTTAACGCACTTAAGTGTACATAAACAAATGATTAAATATTGCGTTAATTAATGTCTATTTATCTTTTATCTCTCCTAAAAGGCTCTTGTGTCTCTTTGATAAGCATTAACGAAGTAGAACTGATGACTCTATGCCATTCTAGCTTTTAATCTCAGATATAGCAATATATTTTTTTTATTTCTTGAGCAGGAAAAGATCACTCTGTGTTGGAGATCTCCTAGAAAAGCAGTTATTCGAAGCAGCAAAAGGCAAATTCCCGTAATAAAAGTTTATGTGACTAAACTTTTCATTGTCACAAAAGGTGCTTTCGTAGTAAAATAGTAATCGTTGAACGTTTAATAATATAATACAACGAAAAAGTTTTTAAAATCTATAACCCTACCGCGTACAAACTTTTGATAACATTTATATAGTTTTTGTTGTCGGGCCATTATTTATTTATTAAATAAGGATCTCCAACAAAAGGATAATCGCAAGTATACAGTATACGTATAGTTGTGATTATCCTTGAAATTAATTAATTAGTTATACCGGTGAACTCCTTCACTCTTAGGAGACCACAACAAGTAAAAATTAATAATATCAAATAAACAAACAAAGTTACAAGTAACAAAACATATGAGAACACATATTAAGGAGATAACGAAAAAGAAAAAATTAAATATAAACAATTTAGTAATCATTTAAGTATACAAACTTTATACTTAACAATAAGATAAAAAGTAAAAAAAAGCGATTAAAAAAATTAACAATTAGACTCATATAAGATTATCTAAAGTTCTTAAGCATATCTTATATCTAGGCAAACTTAGGCATATATCTAAGTCAGATTTTTAAGCTACATGTCATATTGCCTACAAAGCTTTGGCACAACGGCGAAATGACCCAGATGTATATTGGAGCCTGGGATTATTACAAATCTATTGTCACCTCCTTCACTAAAATCCGTTCTAAAGTTTAGGCTACAGTGGAACATACAAACGCATATAGACAGCCAAAACTTCCTTATTTTTCTGTTTATCGATTAAACATTGTTCAACGTCACTTCCTAACTGGAATTATTATTCGAGCACGCTTATCTTTAAAGACATACAATATTCCCTTGATTAGCACTAACGAACTACTGGTTTTATCAGAACGTTTCATGGACGTCAGATGTATAAATAACAAGGAAACTGACTTGCATCACACATACACACTTTAATGTCATGAGTAGGTATATATAGTGTATACTAGACTTGACGAATAGGGAATAATACATATATATATATATATATTTATCTAAGTGTATCATGTTCAACATTAATTAATAGGACTTAATGTAGCTTTAACTGTATCTACCTGCGACTGTTGCTTTTACGTATAATGATGAAAAAATATTATATATTTTACTAGCTTTTTCTTGTGGCTCCGCCGTGAATGCGAGACAAACAGACAAGGTTACTTTCGCATTTATAATATTTGGAGTACATTTTTGTTTTCCTCTCAGTCGATCTATTATGAAGTTAAATGAGTTAAGCGAAACTAACAGTCGGCACAGCTGATGCCCAACTAACTAACAACTGCTTCAAATGCGTCACCGGTCTTTGAGGTGGGAAACAAGCACTAAATAATATATCATTTTGACAAAAAAACCGCCTTCAAAAACTGTACCAAATTGAAATTTGAAAGCTGGTGCTTCCCGTGTGGTCCAGCGGAAAGCACAAGCTTTCACATAAAAAAGAATCATCAAAATCGGTTCATCGTTCACAGTTGTCTAGTACCCAAAATACAAGCTTTGCTTAGTCTGGGACTAGATTGCGTGTGCATGTGTGATGCAAACAATGCCATCCAGTCCAAACAAATTAGATGTCCGAAAAACATATGTGAATATTATAATCGCTGAACCGATTTTAATGAAATTTGTAAGGGAGACTTTGATTCTTGAGGAAGGACATCATCATCATTATGGGGTGCCATCTTCAAAATGAAGTTTGGAGGTCAGCAGACGGTATCCCTCGCGATCATGAGCGGCCTCTTTCAGTTGGTGATATTTTTCCAGACCAGTCCAGGACCTAATGTCATCTATCCACTTCTTTGTTGGTCGACCTGGTGTCTTCCTGCCAAGACACCAGGAAGGACATAGACTACTTTTTACTGCGATATTCGAGCAACGTGTGGGTCGCGGACTAAAGCAAGTATTTCATAAATAAGAAGACGAGAACTCCATATTCCGCATTTTCTATTAAAGTCTCCTTCAAAATATGTACTCGTACACGTTTATAATAATATGTAACTGAACCAAACCACGAAATATTGATAATGCAATGTGTGTCAGCGTTTTGGTTGTTGTAACTTAATATTTTATAAGATTTTCATTTGCCTTTTTGTATAAAAGGTTAATAACATCATGACATCCGACACACAACGCCATCTAGTTCTAAACTAAGTAGAGCTGGCACTATTGGTACTAGTCAACTGATATAAATACATATATAACATCTAAACGCCGCCGCGCCGTAACAAATATGTATTTGTAGATCATACAAACATTTCATCTGACCCGGAATTGAACCCGGGACCTCAAGCACAAAAGTCACGTACCCTACCACGACGCCACCGAGGCAGTCGACAATATATTGCTCAAAATTTGTAAAATTACTCTCACACAGAAAATCAACGTAAAATGACAGGGTTCGTGCGGTCGTTTTTCGTTGGTGAGTGCCAGTGCCGCAATGGTGAGGGTCACCATGCAGCATTGTTGCATTGTCTGCATTTGCAGTGAGTATGGTGACCACCTCTCTTATATTCTGTTTATACTTTCCATCAGGCAGAGTAGAGTCATTGGGGTAGGGCCACACATTAAACAAGAAAAAAAGAGAACAGTAAAGTTTTTGGGTTTTGGTTTATTATCTGGCTCTTTCATCACTCTTATCGTCATCATGGTCACGATGTGGTATTCATTCTCGTGTGTTGACATTGTTTGACATCTACGACTGATATCACAATTAATTAACTTTTTTTGACATAGGCGCGGATGGTGGTGATGCTATGCTACCTAGGGATTGGAATCGTTTCTCTCATCTTCTTCGCTATCTACTGGTTTGGCTGCCGTCAACGTGGAATTCCTGGTGTAGTCATAGGTACGTAGTTATGTCACGTGAACTTTAGAGGATGATTCTTGCCGTACTGTTCACCTTTGCTTGTTTAATGGCTTTCTATAAAGTCCTTATGACACAGGATTCGTTCCTAGTGCGCAAATTTACGTTTTAAAATAAAACTAAATAATTAAAGAGCAATTATTCAGCTGATGGCAATGCGATTGTTTTTAACTGTATAAATACTGACTAGGCCTGTTGATTTAAGTGTTAGGGTCCCTGACTGCTATGATACGTCGAGGCAAATTTGTATCATCTGTTAAGTACCATGTATCTGAAATAATAGTTTGACAAGAAATATTGTATGCAAAATATAGGCGTTAAATTTACCTTTATAAAGTTTTTCGGGGTTATAAGATATATGTTTATGTCTGAATGTCTAAAAACTAACATTGCATTGTGTAATCACCACGAAGAATAATGACAAAAGCTTCCCTTTCTAAAATGGCAACTAATGGTGATATCAAACCCACCATTAGTCCTAAACATTGTCACTATGATAGAATATTACAGAGTCCTTCCTTCTTTCTCTAACTTCGAGTCTCTTGTAGTGCCGTCAGATCATTTGCTTGATTTAATCAAGCAGTGTTTCTAGTAATTAATCTGGTACATTACGTCACAGGGCTACCAAATATGATGCAGCCGAACACCGCAGTAGTCCCGGGACAACACGTAATGGGCGCCCCATACGTAGGGGTGGGGGCCGTGGCAGGCCCGGTCCGGGCTTCGAACCCGCACTCAGCAGCGATGTCCGGTGCATGTGGGCCGGGTCCCGCGTATACCCCTGTGATGACGCAAGGTACGTAGTACCAACATTTACGACTACACATTGCCAATTACAAGGTGAGATAGTCGGCACAACATTGATACTATATATAAGTATAGTCCGGTCAATTTAGACCAAAAAATGATAGTGAAGCTACATAAATTCCCAACAAGCTGAAAATTTGTAAAATTGTTCAAAACATAATTATAAACAATACCGGAAAGTTCCCCATCATTCCCGTGTGAGGAAAAAAAATTATTCAAGGTCAAAGGTAAAAAAAAAGAGATTTTCACGATTTTCAGCAAAATGGTAAGTTTTATCATAAAAGTACCTTAGACAAAATTGTAGATCATAAAATTATCTAAAGATATGGATCAATATTTTTTTTTTCTACGAGCCACCGTTTCTGAGGTATAACGATTCAAAAAGTTATAAAAGTTGTTATCGTCATAATATGCATGAGTACGCCACGTATCTCTAGAGTTGTTATATATATTTTTTTTACTCGAGTTTTTTCTCGGTTTTTACTCTAATTCCTGCTCTGTAACCTTCAGAGAAGAGGGGTTAGGATTCCTTGGAATTTAAGAATACAGTGTCCCCTAAAACTTTTATGAGTCTTATGCATGAATGTATTGCTGCTTGTTTTTGTAAACAACTTTTCTAGACGTTTTATGAAACCTACTCCTTGTGCTTTAGCTTTAAAATAACAAAACATTAAGTCGTGAATTTCGTCTTTGGACCAGTTTCTTGGTGCATGTTGAGTATCTTGTGAACTTGTCGTGGTCGATTCCGATGTGCTGGCAGAACCAATGGGAACGTCCCTTTTCTGCAAAGTGTCATTGGCATCTCAGTTCAGGTCAGCTGTGGCATTTTTGAGTTCCCCGACTCCAGCCCGCCTTTTCAGTAGGGAGTCACTGAGATATCGGGAGCATTAACATTCATATGATTAGTGGTTAATCATCATGATATTTTGAATCAAACCTGGTACGAAAAAAACAATGAATAAAACAGAAGAACGATTGAAGGTCCTAGACGCAGCTGCAGCTATTTTTTTATATAATTCATATACCCTCCACCAAGTAGCATGTTTGAAGATTTAAATAATGAAATCCCAGAATCGTTGACATTTGTTGTGGAACGAATGATTAAAAAAAATAAACGATCATATTTCGATCATTTAAAATTAATATGCACAAATATTTGCCATTGTATCATGACTGCTGTTCGACCAAGGTCTTTAAGTCTAAATTACAATTAGGCCTCGCAATTTTTTTTTCATCGAAGGTTCGAATCTAAACGACTTATACAAATCTTTTCGGCTTTTGGTTTATGTGCTTCTTATAATGATACAATAATGTACGAGGTAGCAGCAGTTTTCCATCGTCCTCCTCATGTCCTGATCACAACTGACCCGTGGAGTAGGAGGAGTAGGCCTACTGGGGAAACCACGTTAAAATAAACGCGCTAAGTAGGTACACTAACCTCATAGGTGGCGTGGAAACGTGTGCATATTATAACAATAACAACTTTTGTAACTTTTTGAATCGTTATATCTCAGAAACGGTGACTCGTAGGAAAAGGTATATATCCATTTCTTATAGATAATTTTATGATCTACAATTTTGTCCAAGGTCTTTTTGTGATAAAACTTACCGTTTTGCTGAAAATCGTGAAAATCTCACTTTTTTGACCTTTGACCTTGAATATTTTTTTTTCCTCACGCGAGAATGATGGGGAACTTTCAGGGATTGTTTATAATTATGTTCTGAACAATTTTACTAATTTTCAGCTTGTTGGGAATTTATGTACCATCAAATGTCTAAATTGACCGGGCTAAGTAGCTGTTCTAAAGAAACAATTATCTGTTGACTGTTGAGAGCCTAGACAGGAAATTAGAATATTTGGTCACTTCGTTCGTATATATATTTTAATGTATTATTTTATTTTATCTATACAAATACAAATAAATAAAATTGGAGTGTCTGTTTGTAATATTAAAATAACCGCTTTCTACTACATGCATATGAATGTATATACGGTACGCATACCAAAATATATATTTTTAAAATTTTTGTCTGTCTGTCTGTCTGTTTGTTCCGGCTAATCTCAGGAACCACTGGTCCGATTGAAAAATTCTTTCGGTGTTGGATAGTCCATTTATCGAGGAAGGCTATAGGCTATATAACATCACGCTACTACTAATAGGAGCGGAGCACCAATGAAGAATGTTTCAAAAACGGGGGAAAATTTTCACGCCACGGGCAATATAAGACGCAAACGAGGTTGCGTGGGTCAGCTAGTTCTAAATATATTTTACAAATAAATAAAATTGGAGTGTATGTTTGTAATATTAAAATATTAATTGTTTTTTTACTAATTGCATGTGTATATGCAATTAGTAAAAAATACGGTACGTACAATGCAATACACGGTACATATACCAAAATAAACCTTTTTTTAAATTTTTGTCTGTCTGTCTGTTTGTACCGGCTAATCTCTGGAACCGCTGGACTGATTTTGACGGGACTTTCACTGATAGGTAGCTGATGATATAAGGAGTAACTTAAGCTTAGGAGTTACTTTTTTAGTCTAACTTCACCCCGCTACGTTACCTGCGGTACGACAATAACCGCGAGAAACACCGCGGGGTTCAACTAGTAGTATATAATGTTTCGTCCGAAACCATCGATTTTAAGACGTGTTTTGTGTGGTCGATAGCTAGTCAAGACGAAGTAGTGTAGAAGTAGTGAGTTCCGAGCTAATACGAGTAGTATACATAGCACTGTTAGCTTTTTTGTATGAACTGTTTCGTTCCGTTCATATGTCTTGCCTTGAAATATTTTTTGTCTAAGGTAGGAAGTGATGTTTTATGTCAATTCACCTCCTGCATAAACCACTCTTGTATTAATCTCTTGGAAAAAGTAGCTTGGGCACACCGGCAGTGTAAAATTACGTCGGGTCTTGTTAAAATTTCTCATTAAGAGTAGTGGTGCGTGATCGCCTTCTCATAACATTGGAAACTCGTCTTGGCAGTCGGTTTTGTAAGCACTGCACACAGACACAGGCCTGAAAAGATTGAACAATATAAAAACTGAACTGAGGAAAGAAAAGATATATTTCCTTCATTCCTATCGCCTGAAACTTAGGCTGTGGAGGTCAGAGGGAGTCGCTCCGCTTTAAGAAAAAGCTAACTTCAGCCGTTTCGTAGAGGAATATAAGCCGACCCCGACCTGCTTTAAGAAAAAGGCTTGGAGGACTTTAGGACTGAAGGTTTTTGGAATATTAATTATTAATAACAAACACAATATGCAAAACAATTGGCTTAGGAAGTTCGTCTAATTAAACAATGTTTTCCTGTTTGCTTTAAATAAAATCCTATTTTTGTGTACTTGATATTAAAAAAAACCCAATACATGTGTTTTTGTACCTTGCACGTGCACGTTAAAGTTCGTTTGAGCATCGATATTCCACGGTTGAGAGTATTTTGGGTTGACAAATTTAATTTAGCTTTATTTAAATCTTTTTACCTCTAATATTTACAGTTTTCGCTTTAACCTCATAACAAAGTTGGGTGATCATGATTAATTATACAACAAAACATAAAACTTAATTCAACTCAGAAATCGAGACTTCATCTACGATTTAATGCCGAACATTTTTTAACTAGTTTGTGGAATACTGTATTAGTATTTAACATTACCTTATAACGTTAGTAAATAAAAACATTCCAAAACAAGGTCCCTGCACCGGTTACGTACATTCTTTTATACTGTTCCAGAGGCTCCACCTTCGTACAATCAATCGTACCATGAGAAAGCAGAACAGGTCCCGCTGTACAAATGAGCCATGCAGTGGTCAGCAGCCGTCACCAGCCGTCACCAGCCGTCACACTGCGAAAGACAAATACCTTCAAAAATATTAATGTTTTACCTTCGTCACAACCCAATCGTCAAAAATGAACGAATAAACCAGAGAAAAGATCTGAAAATACTAGAATATGAGGCACTTTGTTTGTGGTGAGGTTGTATCATAAATAGTGAATTTAAATTAACATGTTATTTTTATATAAGTATATATGAATGTTTGTCTGTTTTGCCCCAAATACTAAACCGTAGACCAGATTGTGACGAAACTGTTGGAGTGTGTTATTTATATTATAAAGCTAAATGATTAACTTGTTTTATTTCATTGGCATAGCTGTCCTGGTGCCTCCCCAACGTTAGAACCGACTTCTAGCTCCTGGAGTCTTAGTGCCGTCTCTCCATCTCACTCTCATTTATTTGTTATTTGAAAGAATTAAACCCACTACCTCTGTTTTAGGAGTCAGTTTGACACACCTTGCAGTGCTTTCAATTTGCACTCCGAGGTATTTCGCAGGATAGTCACATGACCCAGTGAGATTTGCGCATGAACGATCAATGATCGAAAAGTTATGTGTTGCTAAAGTATTTTATTGGTGAGTAAATAATGTAATTTAGGTTGAGGGTTAGAAGTTTGAGTTGAGCCATTTCATTACTTTGGACAGCTTCTGCTGTGGCCTTAACCCAAAATCTCAATTTGTTCCAAATATAAGAATTACGGTATCATCAGCATACGCATAAATGTTACAACTTGGGAAGCTGAAGTTGCATAGAATGCTGCCTTGTGTTACGCCATAGGTTAATATTTCCTCATCACTGAAGTGAGTATCAACTTTAAGCTCTCTGGTTGTAATACGCGGAAACTGATCAATTTTAATTTGTGTTTGTTTATTAAATTAAAACGATGACTTTTTGTTTGTGAACGATCGTCGCTAGAGGCGCCACTTGCGCAACTCACAGGATGGCAACTGAACTGAATAAAAGTGCTGTAACATTTTTATCCAGTGTGTGGTCGTAGCTAGACGTACGGTGCTAAACTAGGGGACTATAGAGACGGACTGAATCCCATTCAATCATGGATGATGATCGTGAAGCAATGGAGGGCGCTGTATGTATACTGAACTGTACATTTGTTTAATAAATACATAATAATATGTAGTAAATTCGTTAAGAATACCGAGCGACACCACCTCTATTCATCCCATGGTTGTCGTTAGAGGAGGCTAAGGGAATAAACGAGGCAGGACAACATCACTGCAAACTCGAGGGTGGTATAGAAGGGGCGAAAGACCTATGTGCAGCAATGTTGTGTCATGGTATATGTTGTCTTATACTATTGAGTCGCCAGTAAATTAAACGTTTTCATTCCAAGAACCTTTGAAGCCGTGTGGTCCATATCACATCACACATCATCAGTCTTTGATAGGTTTCTGCTGTACCCTCTACATCGCTTTCTAAAATATATAATATGTAGTTATTTTGTAAAAGTATCAGAACTTAAAGCATCAGGTCATCAGTAATTGTATTGCCCTTAATTTACTTCCAAAGTTCCATTTTTTTTGGTGCGCCCCGCGGTCCGACAATAACCGCGGACAACGCTAGCTAACGGAAGCTAGTGTCTTTAAAAACTTTAGCCTATGTGTTATTCTGATGTATAACCTATTTTATTGTAAAGTTTCATCAAAATCCATTCAGTAGTTTTTATATGAAAGAGCAACAAACATATTCACTTACATACTCGCAAACTATCGCGTTTATAATATTTGTAGGGTGACTCTCCATGCAGGAGAGTCAGTCTTCGGCTATTGTTTTAAAAATTTGACCATAATTCAGTTCCAATCAATTCTTGATCTCACGACGCCGACGTCTTCACGGGAAAACAATCTTCATTCATAGTAATCTTAAAAGTGTTACTAACGAGCATGTTACCTATATAATTTTCAATACGAAATAGTCACAATCAATGTTGGTTGTATAGTTCATTTACTACAAAACACCTATTACTGTAATAAATTGTGAAATTGTCCTCTAGAGAAACAATGTATAATACATAGTCACAT
This sequence comes from Spilarctia lutea, assembly GCA_916048165.1. Lineage (NCBI taxonomy): Eukaryota > Metazoa > Arthropoda > Insecta > Lepidoptera > Erebidae > Spilarctia > Spilarctia lutea. The sequence continues at coordinate 256,267 of OU696495.1, read as the reverse complement.
TCGAGTTGTTTGAAAGACAAGTGAACTGGGCGAGGCGACATTTAGTATCAGTTCAACTTTGTTCAGTCGTTTTGAGCTAAATAAATAAGAAGAGGTGAAAACAGAGACAGAGCATTGTTTGCGCTCCTTGTTCAGTGTTAATCGTCATTGCTTATCTGTAAAGAAATATATGTATCTATAGTCGTTCCAATAGTTTATTTAACTTTTGACAGCTCTAATACTTAATCAAATAGTGATACCCTGACCCGTTACCTATTCGATTTCTTTCATCGATCGATTTTATGCATTAAGAAGTTTTAATCGATTTAACAAACTCATTATTTTATAGATAATTTCGTACTTCATATTTCTATGTGTTTCAATGTGCGACCTCCTTTGTCAAAATAAAGAAGAAATGGATTAAAAGAATGTTGTTCAAAAATGACGGTTCTATGTCATGAAAAAATATATAAAAGGAACTGAATTTTCAAAATGTATTATTGTATTGTGTTGTAATTCAGTGGTTAATATTGTATTTGTTAAACTATTGATGATCTTTATTAAATCTCTCTATGTCTATTTTAAAATAATCTACAGTATTTCAATGAGTAACCTTCAATATAGTTGAGTATTTATATTCCTCCGTATTGATTTATTTGTGAATTCTCACGTTTGGTTGAGTTGAGCGTATCGTTCCTGCCTTCGTTACTGTCAAAATGCCAAAAAAGAAAGTACTCAAAGGACAAACAAGAGAGTTTGTCTTGCGACTTCGTGAATACTTTGAAAAGGAAAGCCGTAATGGTGGGCCTCTTATACCAGTGACTCAAGTTAGAGACCGTGTTGCAGCAGCATTAGGTATTAGTGCTCCAACAGTGGCAAAAATAACAAAAGAAGGCTACGGCAGCAGTGGCATGGAACAGAATAAGCTATCTACACCTAAGAAAAAACGTCCGCCTAGTAAAGTTACAGCCGTTGACAATTTTGACGCTGATGCTATTCGTCGTCATATATACGACTATTACCAAAGAAAAGAGATTCCAACATTAAAAAAACTAACACAATCTCTTCGAAATAGTGGTTTGTTCCGTGGTCAAAAATCTTCTCTGACAAAGGTATTGAAAGACATTGGAATGTTATTCCAAAAATGTGACAAACGAAAAATTTTAATGGAACGCAATGATATTGCTTTGTATAGATGCGATTTTTTAAGACAAGCAAAAAAAATAGAAGATTGGTCGAATGTTGTTTTCACAGATGAAACTTGGCTCAATGCGAATCATACGCTGTCAAAAACTTGGACTGACAACACCGTTGGCTCCACTTCTACAGTACCAATGGGAAAAGGCGAACGACTGATTATTTGTCATGCAGGAACAGTAAAAGGATTTGTGCCAGGCGCTCTATTAGCTTTTAAATCCCAGAAAACAGGAGATTATCATGAGGAGATGAATTCGAACGTGTATGAAAAGTGGTTCAGAGAAATGCTTACATCACTCGAAGAGCCATCAATAATATTTATTGATAATGCACCTTATCACTCTCGTCAAATTAATAAAATACCAACACAGGCCAACAAAAAACATGAAATTATAAACTGGCTCCGTGACAATGGCGAAGAGGTGAATGAGTCCCTACTAAACGTAGAGTTAGTAAAGATATTAAAAACAAAGAAGCTGCCAAAACGATACGTCATAAATGAAATGGCAGCAGAGCATGGGCATACCGTCCTCAGAATTCCCCCATATCACTGCCAATATAATGCAATTGAAATGATCTGGGCACAAGTTAAAGGATATGCTGCGAGGAACAATACAACTCCTCCTTTCACCGCAAGAAAAATGCTGAATTTACTGAAAAATGCGTGTGAAAAAGTAACTCCAGAAAACTGGGCGAATGTTGTAGAAAAAACAAAGAAGGTGATAATGTCGGATTGGGATCGGGATGTTGCATTCGACAATTTATCTATCCAAGAAATGATAATCAATATTACTGAGAACTCAAGTGATGATGATTCCTGGTCATACGAAGAAGACGATTCTTTATAATTAAAATTAGTATTACAGTACCTCTTTTGGTTGTTTTATTTTTAATCCGTAAATTACTACGAATTTCAACATTTTGTACCTGTTCATTACAAGTAGGTACCGCAGGTAGTTTTTATTTGAACCAACTATAGTAAGTCTAAACAATTATTTTAGATTCATTAATTTGCGGCGAATACATTCGATCCCATTACTAGGTACGAGTACGATGGAACTGTTTTCATTACGCAAATTATTTATGCATTGAAACAGAGACATTTAGGGCATTTTAATGCAAAATAATAAAGCTTTTTACGTGATTTGATATAAAATATAATCACAATAATTTTATTGTATGTTTTATTAATATAATCGATAATCGATTTATTTCAAAACCGTTTTCATAGTCTGTGGTCATTAATTACGAATGACACATCCCTAAGTAGGCGGAGCCCGCCCATAAAGTACAGTATTATCTGTAGTACATTGTATCAAAAATTATTACAAAACTTTATGTGCGTGATCTGTCAAAAGTTAAATAAAGTATTGGAACGACTATAGGTAGTATTTGATTGCTACCAATAACGAACAAGTCGAACTTTAATGATCGCTAAATGTAGAAATAACGAGGAAACTGGAGGCACAGTTCAGTTTCATACACACAAACATGCGGCAAGGCTTGTCAAAAGGGAAAACAATATATTTACCTATGTATAGCATATTCGACATTAGTTAATTATTACGCACGCGTACTTATTACGCAAATATATTATGTATAGAAAAAAAATACAATTTATTCTCCTCTCAGTCGTTCATTACGAATATTACATAAAAGGTTCAGTATGTATTTAAATACCTAGGTTTAATTCGTGTTTTTTTTTGTTATAAATCATTACGTCGTGGACGAACAAGAAGTCGATTTTGTTGATCGATGGTAAGTGACTGACAACAGTTAAAAATAAGGCCTTTGAGGTAGTATCATATATATCAACAACCGTGGGAGAGCCACGCTTCAGCATGAATGGGCCGGCTCGACCGGAGAGATACCACGGCCTCACAGAAAATCGGTGTGATATAGCGCCTGCGCTGTGTTTCACCAAGTGAGTGAGGGTACCGGAGGCCCACTTCCAAATCCTTCCCCCATCCCTCTTTCCATTTCCCCAAAGGCCGGCAACGCACTTGTGACGCCTCTGGTGTTGCAGGTGTCCATGGGCGGCGGTAATCGCTTACCATCAGGCGATACGCTTGCTCGTTTGCCTCCAATTCCATATAAAAAAACCCATAACGTCCCACTGCTGGGCTCGAGTCTCCTCTCAGGAGAGGCCATACGTCCGTTTCAGGTAGTAACCAACATTTAAACCAAAGAAATCGACCAGATATGTACTGATCTAAAATATATCTGCAAGTCAAAGTTCCCTAACATATTGTTTTTATCCAAGGTTATTTTAAAATATGATTATGTGCCCAATAATAACGTAACATAAACAAACCATAAAAGTATTGACATGTAATGTGTGCCATCGTTTTGGATGTTATTTACTGAATAAATTATGGGCTTTATATTTGCATGTATGTCCCTATAAAAAAGTTAGTAAAAACTGGTGTTTTAACTGGTTCTTTAAACGAATTGACTTGTGCCTAAGGACATTCCTTCTTGGGATTAAATTGTCATCGGCCACGAAGGAGAAAGAAGGTAGGGCGAACAAATAGGGTGGGAAGATTAAGGTTGTAGATAGCGTAACTATAAAAATAGACCGATGCTCATTCATCAGTCTACGATGTGGTATTACGAGTATTATTGTGTGTTGACATTATTAGACATCTACAACTGACACTAAAAATAAACTTTATTTTTAATATAGATATGGATGATAGTGGTGATTGTTACTGTCCTAGTGTTGAGTTTAGTCATTCCTCTCATCATCTTCGCTATGTATTGGTGCTGCTGTCGTGTCCGTGGGATTCCTGGTGTAGTTTTGGGTAGGTACGTAGCTATACAATGTACTCTCTAATGATGATGTTAACCGAATGGCCCGCATCGCATCGGGTTGGAACGAATTTTATAATCATTAATCGATATCAAAACACAACAGCTTGGCCGACGGTACACTTCCGCGTCTCGCGATCGTCTCCTTTCGCCTGTCGTAGTATACGACGGGATCTTGAACGATGCGAACCATTTGGTGAAAATTAATAATAAATAAATAAATAAATAAATATTCCGGACATCTAACACACAACGCCATCTAGTCCCAAGCTAAGCAGAGCTTGTGTTATGGGTAACTAGACAACTGATATAAATACTTATATACTTTTTTTTTTGTAAATACATACATATTATACATAGAAAACACCCAAACTTCGAAACAAATATTTGCAGATCATACAAACATTTGGTCCGACCCGGGAATCGAACCCGAGACCTCAAGCACAGCAGTCGCTTACGCTACCACTCGCGCCACCGAGGCAGTCGAATTGTCCAGAAGTAATTACATCTATGATATAGCGTTGAAGGTTTCGGTGCTCTCATCAATTTGATCTACAACACTAGATCAGACTTATTTTTTTTTTTTTTTACGTGTGGAAACCCCCTCGGGCCGTCACCCCGCCGGGGTTTGCGGCGGGGCGGTGTGTCGGAATCGAACCGACTAAAACCACACGGTGTGCCAACTCTGCGCCTGAGAAGGGAGGGGTCCGGGAAATGCGTTTATTAACACAACCGGGCCCCTCCCAGCGCCTGCTCGCACTGAAGCGGGCACCTTCTTCAAATAAAAATCTCAATTTAGGCGACGCACGGCACACGCGTACGTCGCCCCCTCGCGGTTGGCCTGTAATGCGGATGGAGGGGAAAACCCATCCCGTCCATCCGCGGCCACACTCAGGGCGGCATGAGGCGCTGATAGGCGCGCCTCCGCCGCCCCGTGCGCCGGCGGCGGATCGGGTCCGAGTGGAGATCGTCCTCTCGGGCCTTCTCCGCCGCCTCCTTCTGCGAGATTACTTCCTCGCAGAAGGTCGCGACCGCGGTAAAACTGCTGTCGCTACCGGCCATGGATAGTACGACGGCCGGTAGCGACAGATCTCCTCCGATGACTGCAGTGAGGGCCCGGCGCTGCTCCGCCCAAGCGGGGCAGAACTCCAGCGTGTGCTGGGCCGAGTCCTCACTGCAGTCGCAGTGGTGGCAGGCGGGACTCAATTCCCTCCTAGCGACCGAGTGCAGGTACTTTCCGAAGCAACCATGCCCGGAAAGCACCTGCGTCAGCCGGAAGGAAAGGGTCCCGTGCTGCCGCCCTGCCCACTCGAGGATGACCGGCTGGAGCGCCTCCACGGTGGCAAAGCCAGCGCGTGGAGCCTCCAGCCGGGACGACCAACGAGCCATCGTGGCTCGGCGAGCGGCTTCACGCCAATCGCGTACCTCTTCGGGCGGAGGACGATACCCGTTCTCCGCCCGATATTCAGCCGCTCGCCGATAAACTTCGGCGAGCACTTCCGCCTCCAAATCCCACGGGGGTGTTCCGGCCAAGGCGCATGCCGCCTCCGTCGAAACGGTGCGGTATCCGCGTATGGCTCTGACTGCCAATACCCTCTGAGGGCGCCAGAGGCGCACCTTATTCTGGGCAGTCAGAGCCGGGACCCACACCGGTGACCCATAAAGGGCCATCGACCGGACCACCCCCGTGTAGAGGTTCCTAGTAGCGACGCTGGGGACTTATTGAAAACTAGCGGAACCCCTCGGCGCTACCCGCGGTACGACAATAACCACGGGCAACGCCGCGAGGCGAAGCTAGTATCTTTATAAATTGTAGCCTATGTGTTATTCTGATGTATAAGCTATATTCTTGTAAAGTTTCATCAAAATCCATTCAGTAGCTTTTGCGTGAAAGAGCAACAAACATACTCACTTACAGACTCACAAACTTTCGCGTTAATAATATTAGTAGGATACTATCCTGACAGGATACAGTACACCTTGGATGGCGCAGTGGTTTAAGAGGGCACGTCGCCGCTTTCTACTGCTCTGATGTTGTGGGTTCGATCCTCACATGGGAAAACACATCCCATTTTGATCCACAAAATATTTAATGTTGTACATATTATACGTCAGTGGGACTGTTGTCTTTTACATAAACTAAAAAGAAATTTAAAGTAAAGAAATAAAACCAAAAACTTACTTAGCTGATGGACAAAGATCATTGACGATATCATTAACTGTATAATAACAGACTAGCCCTATTGATCTAAGTGTTAAGGACCCTGATTGCTATATCAGGGATCACCGTTTCGATAACCATCAAGGAAGTCTTGTATTGTATCACTTGATAATCTATCTATATATTAATATAAATAAAAATGAATCACAAAAATGTATGTACGCTCATAACTTTCGATTGACGGCACTAATATATATAATATGTATTTCTTAAAATAGAAAAGGTGTTATATTCTCTTAATCCGCTTATACACTGCAGCGCTGCGGGAAGTTGACACGGGATTACTTAAAGATTGTTTTCGATAATTTAGAAAATATTCACAAAAATAAATAAGGCGATACGAAGTTCAAACAGTGTTTATACTTATTAATCTGGTATATTACATTACAGCGCTACAACATTCTGTGCAGCCAAACACAATAGGCCCGGTACAATACGTAGTGGGACCAACGTACGCTGTGGGGGCCCCGGCAAGTGCTGTCCCGGCTTCAAACCCGCACCCAGCGCTATCAGGTGCAAGTGAGGCGAGTTTCGCGTATCCCTGTCTGATGAAACGTACGTATTAGCAACGATACGACTACTCTGAGGCAATTACAGACCAAGGTAGTCGGAACAAGACTCACTTTATTTAAGTAGTTGTTTTAGTTGATAAACCTACTTTAGTTGATGAACAACTTTAGCTGCTAGTATAAAAGTATAAAAGTGCTGCTGTTGACATTGGAACACTGTACAGGGGATGAATATAAACACACGATTTGACACGATGACACGGGAAAGAACTCAAAGGATGGGTAAACGGAAGTTTAAAGTACCTGTTTGTAAAAACTACTATGGGCAAAAGGCCAGTAATTTTTATCAGCTCTCATGTAAAACAAATGTTCAAATACAAGTTTGTGAAGTACTATATGGTATTGTATTTCGCTTATTTTCTGAAGCATAAGCATCTTAATAGGCCAACATAGTGTGAGTCACCGTGCTCCAGCTCCAATGTCTGTATTCGCAGTAAGTATGGTGACCACCACTCTTGGATTCAGCTCATGCTTTTCATCAGGCAAAGTAGAATCACTTTACTTATATAAATGTATAAAAGATTGTAACCTGACGAAAGTAAACTTACAAAATACGACCTTCAAACCTTCAAGAAAAGAGCGTACTCATTCCTAAAAGACAGGCAACGCACTTGTGACGCCTCTGGTGTTGCGGATGTCCATGGGCGGCGGTAACCACTTACCATCAGGCGATACGTCTGCTCGTTTGCCCCCTATATAATAAAAAATAACATAAATATATATATATTTACTTCATTCCTATCGCCTAAAACTTTTGTTGTAGAGATCAGAGTGGGGAGTCGCTCCGCATTATAAACAGTAAGTTCTGCCGTATAGTAGGGGACCTATTTTTTTTTACGTGTGGAAACCCCCTCGGACCGTCACCCCGCCGGGGTTTGCAGCGGGGCGGTGTGTCGGAATCGAACCGACTAAAACCACACGGCGTGCCAACTCTGCGCCTGAGAAGTGAAGGGTCCGGGAACTGCAGTTATTAATACGACCGGACCCGTATCGTAATGTACCTGAGGCCAACCCCGACCTAGTTTGAGAAAAAGGCTTGAAGGACTTTGTAACTGAAGGTTTTTGGAATATAAACAACAAACACACAACGGTTTCAGATTACTAGTGGAATTTTCCTAACTTTAATATTTTAAACAATGGGCTTAGGAAGTTCGTCTGAATAAATACTTTTTTCCTGTTTGCTTATATAAATTTATCCCATTGTTGTGTATTGACATTAAAAACCCAATACGTGTAAAGAGCGTTTGTAATTTTAATTCAAAATCGATTCTCCACTGTTGCCAGTTTTCAGTCTCAACTAACATGTTTAGGTTCCAACGTGTGAGGCTACTGTATAAATTGTTATTGAAAATATTGACAATTAATTATACAACTTATACAACACAGTTCAGCTTAGGAATGTAGATCACATTTAGGATTTAATTCTTAGAAGAACGTCTTAGATGTCTCGTAATATTTTTAAAAGATCTATCTAATTATAGCCCACACCATAGGGTAGACGCGAAAAAAAGTGGGTACCTTTTCTTACACTCCAAAGAAAAAATTGCGTGCGAACAAAGTACACATGACAGAAGTGAAACTTCTTTGGCAAAGTAAAACCTTTCTCGCTCTCTCTCAATCGATCTCAATCGCTCTCTCCCTCTTCTTGGACAAAAACGTTCCACATTTTCCTGTTTCTTTCATTGCGTTTCGTCCGTAAAAAAATTACCCTGAGCGCACAAAGAAGTTTCAGTTCAAAAAAATATTTTTTATTACTTTATTTTAGCAATTTGATGACGTGGTAAATACACCTATTCATGTAAAGTTTCATCTTTCTAGCACTAACCGTTTAAAGAACCGATCTAGAATAGTTCCGAGAAGAAACTACGGAACCCTGCACTCTATTTCGAACTAGTCTGTGAGTTCCACTGAGTAAGTTCTCTTCAAATGTTCCAGGAGCTCCACCTATGTACAACGAATCGTACCAGGAGAGAGTAGAACAGGTCCCGCTGTACAATTGAGCTGTGCATCGATCACCAGCCGTCACCAGCGCACACTGCGAAACTTCCACACATAAACCTTCAAACTTTCATATAAACAAATCATCTAATATCGGCGAGCGGTGACGAATGAACAAGAGAAAAGCTCTGAAATGCCAGAGTATGAGGCAATTTGTTTGATATATTTTAAGTAGTAAAAATACAAATATTATATATGAGTGCGTATATATGTGTACGGGACTTTTATTATCCTTCGTGATTTTATTAGATCGTGTTATTGTACCTGTTATTGTACATTACTGTGAAATCATTGTTAATATGAATGACTGTAAGTCAAGATGAATGTTTGTTCTTATGACTAAACTGTTGACTAGCTTGTGAGGCCACTGTGTCTGTGTGTACGAGTATTTTATATTTTAAAAATAATGATTAACTTGTTTCATTTCATTGATGTGGAGGCCCTATTGCCCTCTCTAAACTCAGGACAGACTTCGAGCTGCTGGAGTCATAGTGCTGTCTCCCCATCTCACTCCGTACGGTATTCCTCACCTCCTATGCTCCCTCCTTACTTATTGACTTAACGCGGCCAGCAAGACATGATCCCCTAACCTGATCTCTACCTTTTCTCCGTAAAAGTAAATATCTCAAGCGCCATGGCAAAAAGAAAACCAGAAACTACTGCGCGCACAAAAACCAGATCTGAATTTGCGTATAGGTAATACAAAAGCCGGTCGGAGTATTTACATAGTAAAATTAAGAGAAAAGTTAGAATTAATGCAAAAACACTAAGGGACTGTAAATCACTAATTACTAACTTTTTGGCACCCTTCTGTTATGAAGAAACGGAGTTCTTCAAACAACACTTGGTGTAAAACAAGGTTTACAGTATGTAGCGCATACCACCAAACACACACACACGCACACACATACATATTCCCGCACGCATGCACACACATACCGTAACTGTTTGTATGTTTATTAATTTGTAAGTTATTAGTTTCGTTTACTTCATTAAGAATTATTTTAATGTTATATTAAATTCAAGTATATAATTTAGTTTTGGTTTAGTTTGTTTAGTTACTTAAGTTTGTTTCTATTGTTGGTTAACATTACGGTTATGGAGGAGCGGAGCGCAGTGACCTGGCACAGGCATTGTTTGCTTAAAAGGTCATTGTGGTCCCTTTTTAAAAATGATAAGGAGGTTATAACGAAATAAAGTATTTTATTATACTGGTCTGGATGGAAGAAGTAAGACGTTGCTTTGATTCTCGAGGGTTCCTGAAATTACACAATTACAGAATAACCTAAAGCCAACCGTCGTTTTGGAATTCAGTGAAAAAACCACCTACTCTTGACTTTTGCATCACCAAGTAAATAGAGGTCCTATGAGGTTTTCTATTACCAAGGAAAAAAGTTTATTGATGTGTAGAAAAACTTACAGCTATTTGTTACCTTATAAAACCTTAATACGAAAATTGAAGGCCAATCAAAAGTTATCACAGATAGTAGAGTGGAACACATAAGTGAAAGTAAATAGAAAAACACATTCACATGACAACATAGATACAAGCAATATAGACATAATCAATTACGAGTAAAAAAGTGAATTTAACAATATTTTTCAGGACTGTCCTGTATGAAGTAAATCAAAGTGTCCTAAGGAGCCTACAGCGCCGTTAACGTTACTTGTGAACCGTGATTTGTAAACCCAACAATATATAAATATACAAGAAAAAAAAACAATATATAAATTTGTAAACTACATCATCAGAAGCTGTATTAAATAAGTGATAAGGTACTACCAAAATTAACACTTACATTTATTTATAATTTTATTTTAAAAACCTACAGCTATAAGCAAACAAAGACGTTGAACCATTCTTTAAGGCACTCGTATCTCTATGTATAATAGTCACTAGGCCACAATGAACACCTTCTTTTAATCGCTTGAATTCCCTTTACATAGCAAACATGACTCGCATATTCGAGGATTACCTCCTAAAGTTGTAGAGTGGATCAACGATACTTATCTGAACATATGCGATAAATAGAAAGCTGTACTCAAGCAGCACGTTATACTTGCAGTAGAGGCATTATGAAATCCTAAGTTACCCACGGGTTTCTCTCATATATTGTGGCGAACTTCACTAAACATTTAGTATTTTATTTCAATCCGATGACAAACAAAAATGTTATAGTTATCAGTTTAAAAAATAACCGCGACAGCCTTAAATACCATCTTGTGAACTCAGAGGTGCGATACTACAGGAATGTGCCCGACCCAGTTCTCGAGAATGGTCGTGCTATGTTATACTGAGATCGATCTATTATTACAGATAGGACTATTGTTGCCAAGAAGCCTGATATTGTGGTGATACATCGATTAGAACGTCGCGAAATGATTATCGACATCGCCGTTCCTCATAACGAGAATCTCGTGAAAGTCGAAAAAGAAAAATAAATAAAATATTTGAATTTATCTAACGAGATTGTCGATATGTGGAATGAGGATTCGGTAATAATTGTTCCGATAGTCGTATCTGCTCACGGATTGTTGGCATCAGCCTCGACCAACACCTTAAGAGGCTCACGTTAGAAGGGTGGATCAAGGGTCTGATACAAAGGGCAGTCCTTCTTGATACGGCACGTATAGTGAGGAGGTTCCTGTCTTTGGAGCCCTAACCACCGGTTTCTTGGTCCCTGTACCCGAAGTCGGTGGTCTACTATTTTTTATATTTTTAAATATATGTTATTGTTTATCTTTTTTATGTATTTAAAAATGTAATTAATATGTATATATAAATGAAATAAAGAGAATAATAATAAATATCTTTATTGTACACTACCTTATGTAGTCACAGGGTTAACTTAAAACTATTATAAAGTACTAGCTGTTGCCCGCGGCTCCGCCCGCGTTTATGTCGGTTTTTTCGTGTTTTTTCGTGGTCGCGGATATGTGACTGACTAAAAATTTTGCAAAAATTAGATGAAAACAATCCTTGATGCGGATTATATATCATTCTAAAATTTCAGCTCGATCGGTGCAGAACTTTTTGAGTTTTTGAAGCGTACACAAACCAACATAACATTTTTATATATTTATATAGATGTACAAGTAGAGGCCATATCGCTCCACAGCAATATCTTACAGGCAACCAAAATTGTTATAAAGCTATTGTAAATTGTATGCTATATCTAATCTATAACTACGTATAATAATAAAATAGTCACAAACAATACCGTAATCGTACACAATTATGTGAAATATTAACTAAAACTCAAGATTATTAGTACTCGGTTTTCCATTTAGTTTTCCTTGTGATAACAAACAATCGTACTGTTAACACATAATACTTTACAATACAGTTTTTATGAGTTTCAGTTGATACTAGCTCACCCACCCAACTTCGTTTACGTGTCCTATTGCCCGTAGCGTGACGACATACAACATGAACTAATTTGTATACAAAATAAAAGGTTATAAGTAGAGAGCTAAACAGACAACCTATCGCAAAGTTTTTAAGACATTTAAAAGGAAACAATTCTTTCATAGATAATTTTGCGCACTCTGTGAAACCTCTCAAAAAGAATAATTTCCCCCGTTTTGGCAACTTATTTTATCAAATTGGACCTGTAGTTCCTGAGGTGTTATGCTGTAGCTGGGCGTATCAGTTTGTTTGTGTGGTTGAACACATTAAACCAAACAAATAAACTCATTAGCATTGTAATATTGTGTATAAATTAAAAATATTTTAATTACATTATTTTATGATGCATTTTACGTTTTAAAACACACATTCATAATACACAATTCATATTGCATTGTGGGTATGTGTGTATATTAAAACTGAATTAGAAGTAAAATCATTATCTTGTATTTTGTTTGTTGTAGTAAATGCGTATAATGTGCTAATTTTGGTTTGACTCAGTTGTGGGTTGGATTCAAGACATTTAATTTTTCCTAAAATAAAAATAATTACGCGATGAACACTATTTATTAATTATCTAAATCGATTATAGCCATAGTAAGTATGTAAGTTAAGCTTTTTGCATTGCACTTGAAACTATTGATTTATAAAGCGTACCTGTGATTGCGAACACACTTGTGCACTATAATATCTCCTGCGTAGTTGACTGGTCTGTGTTGAGACTGGCTCATCATAAATTTACCGTTATCATAAAAGTGTATAATTAAAAATGACGTTAATTGATTTACGAACACTTAAAATCTTGTAACCATATGACCGCCTTTGAGTCATTCAATTTCGAACACTAAGTCTTATTTTGGAAAGTCTTGTTTTGCAGTAGATTAATAACACTTATCTGTTTGTAATTTTGATTGCTAGTAAGCCCATCGAATTCGACACAATACACACGAAACTACATTATACAAATATGTATATATAAATGAAATCGTAAAATTTAAAAGTGTTGGACTAAAATTAGCGAGATTCACACATGTATCCGTGTATTTCGGTTATGGTGAAAAGTAAATTATTATAATTAACTACTATTAAAATTGTATTCAACGCAACATGACTACATATTTTTCTGATTTATTGTGCGTCATGACGTCATTCAAAGCCTCTAAAACGGAATACCTCACCAGGTCCTATTGCTAGGGTCTCAACTGTGTCTACAACAGATGTAAGGAAGTAGACATAATAATTTTGTTAGCTTAATAGTTCGATAAGCTAGTACTGTATAAATGATTCATCAAAATGCTCATAAATAACAAGCTCCGCCCTTGGAACATGACTCCAAGGGCGGAGCTTAAGATTGTTAGAAAACAGCGTCGTCTTCCTTTTCAGCTGAGTTAAAAGTGTAGTAGGTATTTTACTAAATATAAATAATGATTGTATTAAAACGGTGTGTTAAAGCAGATAATGCAAGATTGTATCTTGACAACGTTTTTGATTAAACTGTTGAATCCTGACTGTGCCTACAATTCGGAAGTGGGATAAACAAGAAACAGCTTTTTTGTCACGCTTACAACCAGGAAAACGTAAGTTTCACACATTTCTTAACAAAATTGTAAACTTTATTATTTTTTTGAAGTGAAATTTCTTTATCGGGGTTGTGAAAAAATTTAGTGTAACATTTTTTCGTTACGCGTAACATTTATCCGTTACGTTACGTGTAACATTTATCCGTTACGTTACGCGTCAAATTTATAAAATAAAACAAAAAACATTTTCAAACATAAACAGGACCAAATTAATACTACAATGAAATATCACATTACAAACAATATTATTTTATTTAGTCCACAATGTAAATAACTACACACATCACATTCCACAAACTTACTTCATTCACACCACAGATCGCGAAATATTTACTCAGGTCTCGCTCCTTAACTTTTATTGCACTTGAAATAAGAATTGTCACGAATATTGCTGGTTTATAAGTCTTTTGTCGTTACACCTTACGTCGACATATAATATTTATTTTTTGAAAAATAACGTCATAAAGAATTTTCACTTCTTACGAGTGTACGCTAGTACACGCAACTTTTTTTTCTTTTACTCTTCTATATTTATATATATAGTTTGGTTGGTTTCACATTTCTGTAAAATGATCGTACAACCATTCGAATTAATATGGAAGATTATAAAATGAAAGAAATAAATCAAATCTATATATATAAAAATGTTATGTTGGTTTAAGTACGCTTCAAAAACTCAAAAAGTTCTGCACCGATCGAGCTGAAATTTTAGAATGATGTATAATCCGCATCAAGGATTGTTTTTATCTAATTTTTGCATCAGTCACATATCCGCGACCGCGAAAAAAAACGAAAAAACCGACACAAACGCGGGCGGAGCCGCGGGCAACGGCTAGTACGTTATATTTTTTACACACTCTTTAAATAAATTTATATTGATTTAAATGTAAATTATTCATTTTCTAACTCTGCTATAATGTAGTTACTAAATGTACTTGTTTCACATGATTTCACCTTAAGGCATGAAAAATAAAGACAATAGGGTGTTGCAATATCAAGTCGAACATTGAACCGTGTAAAGTTAGGTAGCATTTAAAAAACATGTCACACATCGTCATTAACAAAAGTTAATGACGATGTGTGCCTGCCTGTGGCATTAAGTCCGCCTTGTGCAATATGTTTGCAGGAAGTTTGTATAAATAAATAAATAACAAAAGCGTTCTTATCGTTTTGTTGATCTAATTAAATGTATGTGACGATTTACTTTTTACTGGTATTCTGTGATCATAATTTGATTGGGACACTATGAGCACTGTTAATAATGTTTATTCAACAGATAATTTTACAAATTTCTCATAAATTGATAGTCCATAAAAATATTGACACATTAGATAAGGTTGCTGTTGACGACTATACTATAAATCGTGTAACAGTCGACATTACAACTAAATAAGTTTTACAGTACATACACAAATTCTTAAATATTAACAGGCGGCAACGTCTTGCATACTGTTTACCATTCGTGTAATACTAATAGAAGAAGAGGAAGAATAAACGTTTATTCTGACAAACGCAGTACAGCGTATGGTTTTAAACAGAGTTAAGGTTATAGGATACAAGCAGTTATAATAATCTGTGCAATGCCAGAAAAGGCGCCTATCTCAGCATATTGCTGCAGTCAGAGTGACTTGACTCGGATAGCCAAAATGAAGACGTCGGTCATGGGATTATTTTGTTCAGTAAGGTAAAAGTATTGATTCGTTGTAAATAAAAAATAAAGTGTAGTTAAATACCATACATAAATATAACTTGTTGTGTGTTCACACACTCCCACTTGTACTCATACTTTATATATTAATCTAAGTTTGAAGAATTGCAATAAATTCTGTCCCAAAATATTCACGAATTAAATAAAAACAGGAGAAGCCACTGGAGCTGTCAACCAAGTTTACGACTTAACCAGATCTCAACATGCTACACTTGTACAGAAATTCCTTAAATCTTAACATGAAATAGCCTAACGAACATTAATAAAAAAGTTAATAGGTCTCGATACTTCACATCTGTTAAGTTTAAAATAATATTAACAATAAAAACAACAACAGATTTTTATCACAGTAATTAAAGATGGTTAATAATTATGTCATCCACATTGATAATTCACTAATCGCAGTTATTCCATGACTTATTATTAAATTGTCAGTTAAAAAGAGCAAATATATTTAAAACCACACGAGAATACAATTTCCCTTGCCGGTATACAATACAAGGTACCTACTATGAAACATAATTTACTTGTAAAAGCACTAGATACAATCAACTATGTAAATAGCCAAAAGAAGTTAATAGTCTTTGGTTTCACATTTATATTACACTAAACTTTAACGAAAGTAAATGAATACCTAATCTTTTACTTTAGAACGGTTTCACGTTCTTGATATAATACATATTGACTATTGTTTCAATAGTTAAAGTAATATTGGACTGTCAATCAAAGTACTATTTCTAAATCTTGGTTTCATACCCACTAAAGTACTTTCGATTCTGTTACAAATATAAACAGGACTTCGGTGTTTCATACATCTGAATTTATTATTGTCTTCCAATGGTAACGACCCGGACGGGTAGAAAGATGACACGAAATATACGATAAGCTCGGGTTTGTTATTTGTTAGACATAAAATCAAGTGCGTAAGTAGTACGATCTTATAAAACACCTGATGGAGCGAAATGTAAACTAACTGTAAATATTGTTTAAAACAGTTGCAATTATATTTTTTTCTTAATAAATGATTTTTATGCGATTTTATCGGATCTATCTGTAGAGGTTCGGATCAAAAGCATACGATCCGATCCGCGGATCAGGTCAGGATGTTACCGCCCATTATACGATCTACAAAACAAGATCGAGCTTAGAAAAATAATACCGTGCTGACCAGTGTCGACTATAGTTTGAAATTTTAGCTATAACAAAGTAATAAAAACAAATTTTAAAAATACGAAGTAAACACATTTATACCCTTTAACAAACATTATTTATTGAACCTTAATAACTAAGTTCTCAAACTAATAAACTACTAATAAACTGTTTGGTGCTGACCCAAAATTACGGAGGTATACTTACATTGGTTCAAAAACTTGGTTGTTAAGATTAAATAAGAAATGTTTATTCTTATTATTTTTTTGCTTTTCAGTTTTTACGGCGGTTTATCTTTTTGTTAAACAGACTTTATTCATTTAATTGTTGAATCCTAACTGTACCCAACAATTTATACCTTTCAAAGGACTTCCAAAATGGACTGCGACGTAAAATAGTTATTAAACAACACCAGTGGTCTGTTGTCTTTTTATTTTCACACGCTTTCTATTAACTTCACTTGTATGTTTGTTTGTAACCGATTCCCGTGGACTTGATTGTGGCCACTTATCGAAGACCGATGACAATAAAATAACTTGAAAATAAAACACGTTTTTAATATAACCCAAACTAAAAAATAAATATTTTTTTATATTAAAATTAAGAACCGAGTGATAAATAAAAGTAATTGTTTTAATCAATGCAATGTTAACATCAGGCACCTCGCGCTTTTTATTTTTTTTTTCATTTGTCACTATCTATAATTTGAATTATAAAAAAAATATTTTCAACTTTTTGTTCGTTTTATTTATAAAAGCGTGTTTTTTAAACTAATATTTAATAAAAAATGTGCTTTTAAAGTTAATACAGTAACAATTTTATTTGTTTTATTATTACTCAGTTTGAAAACCTGACAATTGCATATGGGATTATTACGACGGATTTACGTGGCTGCGTGCTCCGCACTTGTCGTGACGCTGCTACTGCTGGTGAACACATTGAATGTGACCAACAGCAATGCATTGTCTCCGTACCAGTTGTACTACAGTGCCACAATTAAAAGGACTGAACCTGCATTCACAAGTTCCACTGACCCTGCGAACAATAATGGGAGCCGCGACACACGTAACACGCTAGTTATGGTTAGAGACTTATACGTAAATGGCCACGAGCGTCCGCACCCTGAACTTTGCGATGCAACAAATTTCAACATACATCTCGTAATATTAGTAACGTCAGCGCCCTCCCACTCTGAGGCACGTAACACTCTCCGTCAGCACTGGAAGCAGTATGCGCCACAAGCAGGCGTAGCTTTTGCTTTCATGCTCGGCGTGCCAGATCAAGACCTCCTTCCAAGCATTGAGGCCGAAGACGAGCAGCACGGTGACATCGTGATGGGCCGATTCGTCGACTCTTACTCTAACCTCACTCTCAAGACGCTATCCATGCTGGAGTGGGTGGAGACGTTCTGTCCGCAGGCGTCGTATCTGCTCAAGACCGACGACGACATTAAAATTCACGTCGATCGACTACTGGAGTTCACAGAGTACATAAAAGCCCCTAGAACTATGTGGGGTAGACTGTGGCGGAGCGCACAGCCGATCAGGACGACCGTGGCAAAGTACTACATGCCGTCGCTACAGTTCCCGAAGAAGAGGTATCCGGATTATTTGTCGGGGCCGGCGTATATGATGACGACAGACTGTGTTCCACTACTGTTGGAGGAGGCGATGCGCCGACCATACCTCAGCCTGGAGGACGTGTTCATAACGGGTGTGTTGGCATCGCGTCAATCTATCAGCCGCGTACACATCGAAATGTTTATTGGCAACATCGCAGAGCAAGTGGTACCTACTAATATTTAACTCACTCAATATGTTTACGGTTAAGGCCGTCAGTCCGCGCCATTTGCCTTAATTTTAGCAGTTACACTTGCTGACTGACTGGCTGACTGACTGACTGACTGAGTTGTTTTGGCATAAAAAATAGACCCTTGTCATTTAGGAGTATTAGAAATAGATATTGGCTGATTCACAGACCTACCTTGATATGAACACAAAATTTCAAAAAAATCGGTTCCGCCGTTTCGGAGGAGTTTGGTAACAAAAACTGCAACACGAAATTATATTAATTAGAATGCAAGTGTTTCGTGTCGATTCTCTTTCTACATTTGTTAACGCCTCTATGCTCTTGTATTATTAGCTAAAATTTGGTTTTAGTCCTTTACGCCTTTAGGCCAAAAACCTCCTCTATAAGGAGAGGCCATTGTCCAGCAGTGGACTGTCGATGATGATTTTATTTTGACCTTGTGATTCATTCTAAAGATGACCTCATACCCATACATTCCTTACGTTTCTAATAACGTTTACGTCTGTAGAATATCGTTTTGTCTAGGGGCTGATACAAATGTCACCGTTTTGATTCTGCCCGTATATAGATTGACTATATATGTAGGTACTATGTATATATTTACGTCTCAAGTCCGAAGGCACAGGTTTATAAAATGTTTAAGTTAGTTAATTAGTAAGTTATTTCAATTAGGGGCCATCCATAAAGTACGTCACACGTAAAGGGGGGGGGGAGGGGGTCGACAAAGTGTGACATGGTGTGACAAGGGGTGGGAGGGGTCCTAAGTTTCGTGACATCACATTTCAAAATCTAATATATCTAGAGGTACTAATCGCGTAATTTGAAATATTAATTTAACTAAAAAATATTTCCAACTCTATCTTTACGACAATACGGTTTAAATTGTTTTGTTGATAATCAGTATTTAATCTTTTTCATACAAGGTCTGATGTAGTTCTGATTTGTTGCGTATTCAGTATTCGATCCGAATTTATAAGTGTTGATTTCATAAAAAAGTACTTAATTTAAATGGAAATAAAACTAATTTCGGAACTGCTGTTTTAATTTAATAATGATAGTGAAATTGCAAAACATGTGACGTCACACTAGGGAGGGGGGGGTCTCAGAAATGTGACCACCTGTGACAAGGACGGGGGGGGGGCTCAAAAAATCATGAAATTCGTGTGACGTACTTTATGGATGGCCCCTTAATTAGGAGATAGGAGCAAGCTTAATTGCTGTCAACTGGGTGCGTTAGTTGCAATATAAGAAAATCGGGCACTTTGAAAGGTAAATTAGATAAAACGGAAAAGCGAGGCAAAAACGGGGCTGTAGCTAAAACAAGTCAGAGTCGGCAACATTCAACCGAGTACAAGGCCTACTTGGGAGTTTGATACCTCAAACTATAATTATTTTCTTGTCAAAGTCAAAGTCAAAGTCAAATCATTTATTTCCATAGGCCCCAAAAGGCACTTGAACACGTCAAAAATACAAACATCAAACATTATTAATACAAATATAAAAAAAAAACTCAAGTAGGTACTGAATTGATCAGTGATAAAAGGATGTAACTCAAGTAATCAATGATTTGAATTACCGGAGCTTAGATTGATTTCGATTCAACTCAAAGGTTTAAATTGAAATCAATCCAAGTACCAGCTCCGATGGGTATTGCATTCATGAGAAGAGCTGGTGAGAAACTCATGTGCACCATCTTTTCAAATAATTTATACAAAGTTTGTTTGTTTTTGACAACAATACTTATATGTGCAAGTTAAGGCAACCAAAACACAAAGGCTAGAAAGCGGTCTAAAGAAATATTAAAGCTAGGAAAATCAACTTCTTGTCTAATAAAATAATAAAAATTAGTCCATAGCATATAAGGTTGCAATCACTTACACATCAAGGAGTAAAAGCAATGTGTGCATATATCGTGGTCGCAGAGAGAAAAAAATTAAAAAAAAAGTTCAAAATGTAATAAAATAATAAATACTAATATAATTATTTACACCAACAATGTAAACACAGATCGCCCCTACTTAACAAAATTCAAATGTCAGGTAATAAATGCAGTATAAGATGTCAAGAATTAATTACAATCAAATAAATTATATGAAGGATTGTAAATAATTAAATACATTGCCCATAAATACAAATCACTCCAACCAGCACATAACAAGTCCATACCAAACTCCCACTCACATCCAAGGCACTGCGTCGGTCAAGAAATCGTTTATTGTATAATAGCCCCTTTCCATAAGACGACTCTTAACGGAATTCTTGAACTTTTGTAGGGGTAAGTTCAAGATTTGGACAGGAATTTTGTTATAAAAACGCACACCAAGTCCTTCAAATGAATTGTGGACCCTTCCCAGGCGATAATATTGGCCTACTAATTTGTGCTTATTCCTTGTGTTTAGTGAATGATGATCACTTTTGCTAGTATATTTATCTATGTTTTTCCGTACAAACATAATATTAGCAAATATATATTGAGACGCCACTGTTAAAATACCTAAAAGCTTGCCTTGCTTAGTTAAAACATGTTGTGTTGTATTATTGCTACTCATATTTATTTATTTATTTAAACCTTTTATTTCCTGACACATTTATAAAACTTGGTATATATTTCACTAAATCTTAAAACATTTTAAATAATCCTAATCTTAATTGTATATTTTCACTGCTACTCATATCGGTAACATTAAATAATGTTTAGCCTACGCCGGTCGCTTATTTGTTCCTTTCTATTAGTCAATGTATTTTAAAATACTGTGCAGATGATGAATGTACCGTGGGAGAGCTATGCTTCGTCATGAATGGGTCGGCTCGACCGGAGTGATACCACGGCCTCACAGAAAACCGGTGTGAAACAGCGTTTACGCTGTGTTTCACCGAGTGAGTGAGGATACCGGAGGCCCACACCCCAACCCATCCCCTTTCCCATCCTCCAAAGGTCGGCAACGCACTTGTGACGCCTTTAGTGTTGCGGGTGTCCATGGGCGGCGGTAATCGCTTACCATCAGGTGATACGTCTGCTCGTTTGACCACTATTCAATAAAAAAAAAAAAAGTGATAATTGAGCATATTCATCACATACGTATACACAAAAAACTTCTCTGTTAATTGGAATTAATTAAAATTTAACCTCAAGCGATAACACTAAAGGCTAACTCTTATTACACACAGCCGACCCTCGCTCCGAACCACGCATTACGCAGCCACGCACCACGAACATGTAAATAAAACATACATCAGCAAAGCAGTCTATATCTTGCGTGGACCTGAATTTAGTCACTTTGGCAGGCTTTAAATATTTGAAGCCTGCCAAAGTGACTGTACTCAGCCTGATGGTAAGCTTGAGTAGAGTTTAAGAGTGAGGGCCACCACACTCACAGTGAATGCGGAATGGCGATCTACAATATGGCGGCGTGAGATGTTTTTTTCCCCATTTAAAGGACCCGGGATCATAGTGGGAGGGAGAGTACTTAATAAAAAAGACTCGTAGAGATGCCTTACCATATCCGAAACTATCGGATATCCGAAAAAAATATGTAAACAATAAGATGAATAATATATTTAGATCACTCTCGTATCATCGTCATCGTTATCATCAGCTTATCGCAGTACACATGGAGTAACATAAACTGGTTCAAGTGAAGAGCCTTGGGGTAGAGGTATGTTCAGCTGCGGACATCTTTCTGCTGAGATGAATGATACCAGTTCCAGTCGATGTTGATTGTGACAAATGTAAAAATGAAAAACTAAAATGAGGTTTTATAATTAAGGAAGAAATAGTTGATTTTAGAAATAAGAGGCAATGTGTTTGTTATATTTGTTTATTTATAACAAATACAAATGTATATAGACACCAAGCTATATCAAAAGCTTTAAAAATTTGTTGAGTTGAATTAGCATTTAAATACTTTGCTGTACATTAGCCAAAGTGTATAAAATTTTCTTAAAGTATATATTACAAGAACATTACAGACAATTGGCACAAAACATTTGGCTTAAAGACAATATTGTACCGATAAACTTACAAATGTATTATTTATGTAGTTTTGAAAAGTCATTTATATTCAAAACAGGCGTACAGACTCATTCACACAAAGGGAGGGATCCTCATTCCAGGTGATCTAAACGAGCGATTAACTCAAGTTGTTTATTATTACAATAAGTAAAAATATGCAACTCTCAAATCGCGAGAAATGTTCATTGTGTGATAGAGAATTAGCAGCTACAACTTAGTTCGGCTACTCATCGCTAGGTGTCGGTTTATGAATTTTCGTAAAGTCTCCCCGACACAGGATTTATTCTTAGTTCGTCAGTTGTCTTAGAAAAAAAGAAAACCATGTTTATGCTTGATATCTCTATTATTAATGAATACTTCTACAGGATTCATATGTGATTTCAAGACTTAATTATAAAATATTAAACGTTGTAAGAATATTTGATATCGTTCACTATATTTTATTAATTATTTAAAAATGACTCACAATTAATTGTTTTACTCCACTAAGATAACTTACATTATAGATACAACTATTTATTTAAGATCCCATGATATATTAAAGACTAAGGTCTATAATGTTTTAAATGGAATTTCTAAACATAAGTTATGACTCAAATATAATGCAACTGAATAGTCTTCACATAACTAATACAGAACCGGTTGGACGATAAAACTATATTCTTAATCAAAAATGTAAAGTTAATGACAGTTCAGTGAAATATATTTCCGACATCGGAAAAACCATTTAAAAAGAAATATCGGCTCTGTGTTACCCGAGTCTGCAATCGTGGGACGGACAGATGGCTAAACAGGCTGTTTCACTACACTGGACATCTAAGAAAGGTTTGGTATGATTATCAAGTCCCCTAATTCCTTAACGGAGTTAGTGCCAGCCAATTACTTTGCAATATAGCAAATTGCGTTGATACTAAATAGAATTGAGAACCACAGAAAACAGGTGTGAAACAGCGCCTGCGCTGTGTCCAACCCCTTCCCCCATCCCCTTACTCATTCACTAAAGGCCGGCAACGCACTTGTAACGCCTCTGGTGTTGCGAGTTTCCATGAGTGGCCGTAATTACTTACCACCAGGTGATACGACTGCTCGTTGTATGGAAAAAGGATTCCATAAAAAAATTTATTAAGTATTTAACAAAGGGTAGATAAAACTTAAAGACTTAATATTAAAGTTACTGAGGTAGTAAGTAGTAGACGTTGGTAGCATTTAAATAGGCGCTTTATATTTTCACAAAGAATGGCATCACAAGGCAAGTACCATTTAATTCTCCGTTTAGCAATCAGTCATAACCTAGAACGAACATCACGTTTAACAACAATTTAGGTAATGTGTGTGTGCCTGTATTATGAAGATATAAATATTATTCAAAACTGTAAATAGTACACTTTTGGTTACCTTTATGCACATATTAACACATACAGGATACAAATGGCCAGCGTTACCACGGCAAATACAAATTTAGGTAATTCCTCTCGACCGTGTCTGTGCGGATGGCAGCGGGCGAAGTCGATGTTGGGTATATAGTTCCACCTTTATCAGTATGTTAATTCCTTCTAGTTGTAATCAAGCTGGAATTTGAACTAGTAGCCCAAAGGGCGAATTATATAATAATACAAAAACTGTCATAATGCGCACATTCACAATTGATAATATTTTAGTAAAACTGTGTACAAATTTTCCAATGGTCCTTTTTGATGAATACACAGTCTTTCTTTCTAAGAAAAGTATGTTATTAAATTGAGTAAGATCACAACACTCTCACTTGAGAACAATCCTGTCGTCATCACCTATTGCGCTGTGAGTGATTGAATTTGATCGACAGTTATCACCGGTGGCGCCTGTTTTGTTAACATAGGCTCTTGAGGGACGGGAGGGGTATCAGGAGCTGTTGGTGCACTGGGAGCCGCAGGGGGCACAGACCCCGGCTGCGCGGGGTCGGTCTGATTCCTCTCGCCCGTGTCTGTGCGGATGGCAGCGGGTGAAGTGGAGGTTGGGTATATAGTTCCGCCTTTGCCGGGTTGTGGCACCTGACTGCACAGCCTGGCCATCTCGCTCGCACCCTCGCGTACCACTGGAACGTATGTAAAGTATGATGTTAGAAAATAGTTATTACTGGATTATTACAGGTTACACAGGATTTCTGGTGCAACCGTCACCAGAATCCCTGGTTTCTATTTCCAGCTAGGACTAACAGTTCTGTGATGAGCACCATCATATGTTCGTGTATTGGTACACCTGAGTATTCCACCTGGGTGGACCACGGGCAATATTTTTTCCCGTGTGACACCCGAATGTCCACATGTTGATTACATGCAAATACGAAAGCACAGCAAGGATTTAAAAAAAAAAGATAAACAGTAACGTGAAAAAATCATTTAATGATCAGGTACTTTCCTGATCCAACGATGAAGGTAAACTAGCTACCCAATAAAAATAACAGCTCGAGTTACAGAAAGAATTAATCGTAATTTATTATTTTTCGAAATATAGACCAAGTTTATGCAAGATATTTATCTTTATTGCGTATCGGTTGTCTAGTGCCCATAATACAAGCTCTGCTTAATTTGGGATGGATGTTATATAATGGAATATTTATTTATATAACAAACACACATATAGACAGACAAATTGAAAAAAAAAAATATGAAGTAACTATCTGACCCACGCAACCTCGTTTGCATCTTCTATTGCCCGTGTGAAAATTTGGCCCTGTTTTTGAAACATTCTTCATTGGTGTTCCGCTGCTATTAGTATTAACGTGATGATATATAGCCTATAGCCTTTCCTCGATAAATGAGCTATCCAACACTGAAAGATTTTTTGAAATCGGACAAGCGGTTCCTGAGACTAGCACATTCAAACAAACAAACAAACTCTTCAGCTTTATAATATTAGTATAGAAAAACCTGTTAATTTGTAAATTACAAACAGATACTTCAATTTCATTTATTTTTATAGATAATTTATAATCTTTATTACTACTATACATTTATTTAAGTTTGCATAAATTAAATTAGTGTTGAACGGTAAAAAAAAACATCACGTGCTCTGTTTACACGGGTGAGCCATAGACAATAATAATTTTTCGTATTACATCTTAATTGTCTATGGATAAACAAAGTTTCCTAGGTATGATACACCCAGGTGTGACACGGGAATACGTGATACGTCTGCTCGTTTGCCCCTATTCCATAAGAGAAGAAAAAATGTATTTAAAATACGCAAATACACTTTACTTGCAGCACAGAAACATTCAGATACACAAAGTATTCTATAATATGCACTGAGCGCCCCGCCCCCCCCTCCCCCTACGTGTAACCCGACGTAGCACTCACGTGCACTTTGCACTATCGCTACGTCGCATTTTCAACAAGCATTTTGAGAACAACATTGTAAATAAACAAGAAGACCAAGATGAGATGTTCTTGCCAACAAAACCTTGTGTTAAATCAATGGTAGTTGAATCGTTTATAACTCGATAAATTAATAAATAACCTTCCCCTTTAAATACAATCATTTATCTGTGTGTGGATGACCATGTTACTAATATTAAAATGAAATTAAGAAGTGGTTGGATAATACCTGGCTGGACGGGGTAAGCAGTGGCGGATGCCTGTGGTGGTCTGCAAGCGGTCGTAGCTGTCAGGGTCGGTGTGTCCACGGAACTGAGTTCTGGGATACAGACACAATCAGTGTAATAAAGGTAATTAAAAGTCGCGGACCTTGTCAGGGTCCATTAATATATTTCAAAGACAAAGACCAAAATTTAAGAAAACCGGTTTCAAGATCTAGACTAATGAGATGATAATTAATAATAGAAATGGTCCACAATGAGAAGCACCAGCTTTTAATTAAAAAAATAAATAATGAATTCGGCTGGCTGGCGGCTATTGAGTTATTCGTCAATTTGTCGCACACATACTCGTACTTGATGCAAAATTGAAGAGCTTTCAAATAAAAAAGAATTGTGGAGGAACGGGTGTCATGTCCCTCCAACACAAAGGGAGGATCCTCCGACCAGGCGAGGTGATCATGCCTGGCGGCTACTGCCCTACAGTTGATGTTGGGATGTTGTATATATGATAATCGGCGCGAGAATTATTTATTGCGCGATTCGGGATTTGTAGTTACTCCGTGTAGTGCGTTACATAGTAGTTCAGTGTATCTTTGGTAGATGGCGCTGTAGTAGGTTATTGTTGTGTTATATGTGCAAGTCGCCACAGAATCATCAAAATCGGTTCACCCTGTCGAAAGTTATGTGGTAACAAACATAAAAAAATACAGTGGAATTAAGAACCTCCTCCGTTTTTCAATTGGTTAAAAATAACATCAGTCCGTCAATTAATCATAACAACTAAAACTGTAGAAAATGTTGTTTTTTTTATATTTGTATTAATTTTCAAGAAAACAGACAGTATCAGTATAAAATGTCCTTACTTTTGACCTTCTTAATGAAAAAGTAAAAGAAGTAAAGAAGCAGCATTGTCAGAAGACTGACGATCCCGACGAGGGCCACGTAGTAGGCCACATGACTAGGCCGATGGCGGGGCACGCCGCCCCCCACTCCGCCGCTACCTCTTACACCCATACTGGCGAAAACCACCTCTGATCTTGGAACTTCTGACAGTACACTGGAAAAATTTAGGGGTTTACCATCCACAAATTATCAATTTTACCACTAAACTGTGAAAGAGGGAGTTCAATTACTTAATTGTTCAAAATTATGTTTTTATAAAAATTATAATAGATCATTAAAATATACATAAACGTAATCTTGCAGTAATAATATATGTAAATTATTTATTTCCATTAAACCCCTGATAGGAATTCTATGTCGTCACTTCAGCAGGATTCTATCAGACGGGCATACTTGGAACTAGTTGATGTTTGAATATGTAGATCCCGTGCGGAAGAAAAAACATATTTTGTATCAAATTAAATAAATGCACATCACATAGCTTATACTCGTAAGTTCGTTCACATACAATACCGTCTTAATCTAAGACAAAAAGCTGTGCTCCTTTACATAGCGAGTGTTTATACAAAATTTAAATTGACTCTGTTGACACAAACTACTTTCGATTTATATAACCCGACCACTTAAAGAGAGGGATTATTTAATTATCCAAGAATTACGGCCACAATGAGTCAGCAAAAATATTAAAAGGTCGTTGAACTTACCAAAAGAAACTATATTATCATGAAATGTTCCCGTTAAACGTTCACCTCACACCACAACATCTCTTATAGATGTGTCCTCACTCTGACACTAAAATCAATGCAAAAGATTATAAAAATCATAATTTTGAAGGCGCGTGAAGTGATCATGGCAGCGTGTCTTCTGACTGAACTCTCATACACAACCTGCTTCTCAATTGCAAAACACGGACGACACTGTGTGCTATTCAATACAATCTAGTGTTAAGATTACTATGTTCAGTCGTGCAGTTGGAAAATCGGGGTGATAAGTATGAGGTCGGGATGAGACAAAGCAACAAGTTGGGGCGACACTCCGGCGCCTTGCTCTCTTAGCGTTACTCCTAAGGATGTTCCAAGAAACTTCTTTATATAAAGTACATCGTCTTCATTGAATACATTTTTTATTCTTTTAGCAGCTGCATGTAACTGAAGGCTTCGTCGAATAATTGAACATTCCATGGAACTTAGGTGGTAGCGACAGTATACGTGTGTCTGGTCCGTCCGTTATGACATGTCCTACTCCAACCGAATATGCAATAACCTTTGGCTTTTCTTCTTGATAGATCAATCATTATTTTTATTCTGTTCGCAATATTTCCGACTAATTACTAAAGGAACTAAAATGATGGTCGGAAAGACACCAGACACCTTTATCTAACCTTTCAAGAATGTTATCGATTTAGAAAGGTATTGTTTCTTTACTAACCTGATTATAATGAAGCCAAAAGTTTTCACATAGTCAGATTATAGTTTTTAAACGTTGTTTGGTCCATACAAACTTATATAGACTGTCGAAATTATTTACCTTCCTTTTGGCTTCACCTTAAAAAAATTAAACGGGGCTCTCACGTTGTTTTACGTATTAGAAAGCGAACTGTTGAGGCAGCCCTAGGCGGGCCGTGTGCGGCGCCTGGCTGTCGCCTCGTCTTCGCGCCTGCGCACTCCTCATGGTGGTAATAGTCATCGTCTTTAATCTTGTTGGTGGACCATTGCAGAGCCACCTACCGACCTGAGGGAACCCTTTAGAATAAAGGAGTTCTTGTTTTTGTTTGTATAAGAAGTGGTACTTTATGAACTGTTACGCCTTGTAAATTGCTTAACTAAATGAAATAAAAACTATCGTTAACTTAATATAAAGAATAGGAAAATATAATGTGTTCATGAAATTTTAGCTAATCTATATGTATTAATTGCAAGCTAAGGTCCACGGTACCACGCCACGGGATAAAGATAGTCTACAAAAAGTAGTCTAAGTTACTTCTTATATCATCAGCTATCTCCTAGTGTGATTCTGGACAAAATCGGTCAAGACAGTTCAGAGATTGGTCGAAATAAAACAGAGACAAAAATAAGATTTATTATGTATGTACTTAAGTAAAAAGTAAAAAACTGTTAATTTGAAATTACAAGAAGATACTTCAATTTCATTTATTTGTATCAATGTAAAGATTATAAGTTTCGCTTACCGATGAACAGCTAGGTAACAAATACATTGCCTTACGCAATATTCTTATTGTAGTTTGATAGATATGCAAAATGTTTTAAAACTGATCTTAAATGCTTTGTGAGTTGTCAACTAATTCTAAATCAAATTGTTTCATTGGCCCAGCAAATATTACATAACTGTGTCTCTTGGCACCCAAACTAAATAAAAACTTGTAATATGGAAGCCAAGATGATTCCCTCTCGTAAACAAACATAAAAAATAGCAACTGCATTGCCATAAAAAAACAAGAAAAACAATAACAACAATATTAAACAACATTACCAATAACAACAGTTAGACAAAAATTTAAAAAGAAAAGATAATGGTATAAGTGAGTGTGATTTTGTTTGTGTCTATTTGTGTGTGTGTGTTTGTGTGTTTGTGTATGTGTGTATTTGTGTGTGAGTGCGTGTGTGTATGAGTGTGAGGGGTGTGCGTAATCGCGTGGGTGCATGTAAGTGTATTAGGAACTCTTAAGCATATTCTCAATCTCCCTTAACCGTGGCAGAGCCTTGCTTCGGCATGCATGGGCCGGCTCGACCGGAGTGATACCACGGCCTCACAAAAAACCGGTGTGAAATAACGCTTGCGCTGGGTTTCACCGAGTGAGTGAGGGTACCGGAGGCCCACACCCTACCCTTCCCCTATCCCTCTTCCCATTCCCCCAAAGGCCGGCAACGTACTTGTGACGCCTCTGGTGTTGCGATGCGAGGCGATAGGTCAGCTCGTAAGACTCCTATTCAAAAAAAATATCTCATCTTAGCTGAGACCCATAAGCCGTTTTGTAGTATTAATTTTACATATCTGTTTTGTTTGCGTGTATTTATTTTGCTGTTTGTTACATGCGTTATATAAGTGCGTGCTGATTACATTATAGTGTTTTTTCGCCAATGTGGATCTGAGTCTGTCAATTTTGAATATATTAGTGGTTTTGCATTTGCTGGCGATCAACCTGATATTTTGGTTATCATATGTGTGCTTCCGTAGTATGGCATGGAGTACAAAAAGTTTCCTTACCGAGAGCACCTTAGTCTCAACATATAGCAAACAGCATACAGTTTGTAAGTTGGGTATCTAATTGGCATTGAGCAACTATAAAATTTCTCGACATGTGTCCAAGCAGTTCGGTTGTGGAATACCCTACTAGTCGCAATTAGGCGAGCACAAATAGTAACGGCATAGCGGAGGGCCATACCCCAACCCCTCCCCTCATCCCTCTCCCCATCCCCCAAAGGCCGGCAAAGGACTTGGGAAGCTTCAGGTGTTGCGGGTGTCCATGGGCAGCGGTAATCGCTTACCATAAGGCGATACGTATGCTCGTTTGCCCCCTATTCCATAAAAAAGGAGTATTACCTGGAAGACATCAACATCCCTTAACCTGCTATTTTTTATTTTTTTAGTCAATTGGATCTCACTATTACATTTAAGTTTATAAGTAACTGTATATTTATCTTATTCCTTGTTTGTATTTATTTCATAACCCACATTATGTATTACTATAACGGTATATAATAATCTTTATTGCTTTATTTATTTATTTTTCGTCTTACCTAGTTTTACACCAGACACTACCCAACACTTTCTCTTAATCATGTTTTCTCTCCATCCAATGGTTGCCTGTAAAAGATTGCTTACGGGCGATAAGGCCGCCAATTTTACTTCACTAATTTGAATCAGTCAATAAGTTAGGCCAAGTAAGTATAAACTACATCGAATTCACAGACAATTCAAATAACAATTAAGATATTTCATGAGTTTAGTGACTGTGCTGGTTCGATACAGGGTCTTCAGGATTTAAAAACTGAGCGTATATTTGTTAGCGGTATAAAATTCCTAAATCACTTTTTTCCTTCCTTAGTAACGAGTATCTACAGGAAATACAGCGACAAGCTCGTTATAACAGCCATATTATTTGATCTGAATCTACATTAGGTTATAGAAGAAAATTATTTAATACTTTCAATTATCTGGGCTAATTATCACTGCCACCGTATGCGCTCCCAGTTCTTGAATTTTCTGTGCCTGTAGTAGTGGTAGTGTCGTTTTGATGCGTGAATTGCAAATACTTAGAAAGAAAACCGTTCAAATTACTTTTAAATACAAAGCCACAATATACAAATCCTAATAATTATTTATAAAACCCAACTATTATAATCAATTTGACACATTTAGCGAAACTTGGAATAAACAAGTTCTCACATTACGTACATCACAAAATTCACAAGGGTATCACAATTTTGCCAAAAAATTCTGGAACATGTATTCGTTGTATATGAAGCCGCGAGGCCAACATCCCCGTGAAGAACGCATCCTCTATGCGTATGTAGGGTGTGTTAGGCTCTTGGGACAACTCTCGTAGCGAGTGTATGCAGTCCGTGGTCATCAGATACCCCGCTCCTAACATGTAATCAGGATAAACTGTCTCCGGGAACTGCACCGGAGACAGATAGTAGCTAGACTCTGTCGTTCGTATTGGCTTGGTTTCATGCATCAGATAACCCCAGACTTTTCTATTCGCTGTAACGAAGTCAGGCGTTTTAATTAACACTAGTAGCCGATCGATATCGATGTTCATGTCGTCGTCAGTCTTGAGCAGGTACGACGCCTGCGAACAGTACGTTTCCACCCACTCCAGCATGGATAGCGTCTTGAGAGTGAGGTTAGAGTAAGAGTCGACGAAGCGGCCCATCACGATGTCACCGTGCAGCTCGTCTTCGGCCTCGACGCTTGGAAAGAGGTTTGGATCTGGCACGCCGAGCATGAAAGCAAAAGCTACGCCTGCTTTCGACGCATGCTGCCCCCACTTGAGACGGATAGTGTCGCGTTTCTCAGAGTGGGAGGGGGCTGACGTTACAAGTATAACGAGGCTCAAACTGGAACCTAATGAAGCGCAGAGCTCAGGGTGCGGACGATCGTGCCCCTTCACGTATATGTCATTAATGTATAATATAGATATGTCGTGACTTTCTTTAATGACAGTAGCGGCAGTGGAAGTTGTAAAGGCAAATTCAGTCTTGTCGGTTGTTGCTTTGTTGAATAACTGATCGGGAGACAGCGTGAAGCTGTTGGGCACGCTTTCACTGACGTTAGCCAATGGCTGCAATGCGGGTTTCCTGACGTTCACCAGCAGAATTAGCAACACGATCAGGATAGCGAATAGAGCCAGGGGTAATAGTCTTGATTTGCGCATATCCACTTAATATCCGTCTCGGACTCTTCCAACTAGAAAATAACAAAGCACATTAAACTCCAGACTGAATAGTAGAGAATGTCACGGATCCATTGCAGTTGGTAGGACATCGCCTGATATGACTATCTGAGGGGATATCGTAAAAGGTGTTTTCTACTGCTACGACTGCTTGCAGAGACAATCTCTTACTATCAACCATTAGAGAAAAGAATAAGGTGCAGACAGAGAGGAGGGTTTGATTGTTTGGTTGCAAGTACCAATGAGCGTCGGTAGCCTCTTGCCACCACATGACCAAATATAGAACATGTTTGATGTTTCAGACAAGCTGTCCATAATGTAGATATGTAATAATGTAGCTTCATTTTGTGAGTAAGTTATGTCCAGTACAGAGGCGACAGATTATAGCATAGGAGAGAGCAAGCTCTCTAGCAGCAGGCGATGGAGAAAGAAGAACAATCTACCACTTCCGTAAACCCTGGGCTGATTGTAAAGAGAATGCCTTGGGCATTAAGTTTGCCAATGTACAAATGTGCATGAAGTCTTTAAATAAATAAATAAAGTCTGAAGCCGCCCCGGTTATGGTAATAGTAGGACAACGTTGTGACTTTATGATAGTCTATTTAACTTATTAGGTACCATAACTATAGTACGGTAACGATCACATTCATTTTTACTAAATACGACATAGTTCATACGTACCTCACATTAAAAACTCTTATTACACCTTGAACCGACTTCAAAAGCGTTTGAACAATTTAAACACTATTAAAAGAACTTAAATTAAACATGAGATTATGAGAATTAGACACTCAATTTAATAAATTTGATATTACTATAATAAATACAATAGATCTGTGTAGCCCTGAAACACAATAGGAACCTATTATAATGTAACATATGTTTTGTAGCACAAATGTAAACGTATGTAACTAATGAATGTTCTGATAAGCGAGTGCAGGAACGAGGGAGCAGAGGAAAATATGGAGGGGAGCGGAGGAGATAAGCAGGCAGGAGCTATTTTGCCAGTGTTGCCAGAAGGTTACTTTTGTAACCTTTTAAGTGATTTTTCAACTCTGTTGGTTACTTTTAGGTTACACTAATGAAAGGGTTAGTTTTAGGTGACTTTTGGCAATTTGTTGAATTAACTATAGTCCGGCCGCTCAGAGAATGCGTTTCTGACACTTGTAAATTCGTCATGAGTACCACGAATAACATTAATAATATTTGGTAACAGTTTTTATAGCATTCATTATGCATAATTATTCACTTTATACATATTTTATTATATTTCAAACACAATATTAACAAAATTGTTGATGGATGAATTAAATTTAATCGCAATTTCTGAATGAAACCAAGGAAAAGAAAATAAAAATACTGTATTTATTGAAAAATATATATTATGAAATAAATAGTTTTAAGATTTCAATAATGCCAAATCAAAATTTAATCCGATTCCGATTCGCTTGAGGACCCGCTGTCATCTTCACCAACATATATCATTATGTTATTGTCAATCATAGTGTCTATGGTTACGAATATCGCGGTCAAAGTTATCAAATATATTTTTTTAGTTTATTCAACCACCTTTATCCAGTCATCTCTTGTGACTTTTTCGCATGCTTCTTTTAAAAGCGTCTTCATTTTTTTTGTGCCATATGGTGGAGAAGTATTATGGCGGGTTGCATATCCTTTAATTTGAGCCCAGATTAGCTCTATGGCATTGTCCTGGCAGTGATATGGAGGAATTATAATTCATCTGACTGATATCACGATAATTATTTTCTTAAGTTTGGTTTGGTCGTACCTATATCGTATTATAAATTATATTAAATATGTATTAAATACATTATACACACTCTCGAATAATTTTCCGATGTCCCCAGGAACTTTAATGTCGTTCGTATAATATAACATAATAACATACACGCCAATTTACTTTCAGAGACATGGTTTAAACCATGCTTGCCATCTAGATCGTATGTTCTTCCAGATTTCAATTTAGTAAGGAATGATCGT
Organism: Spilarctia lutea; assembly: GCA_916048165.1. Lineage (NCBI taxonomy): Eukaryota > Metazoa > Arthropoda > Insecta > Lepidoptera > Erebidae > Spilarctia > Spilarctia lutea. Next base: position 221,931 of record OU696495.1, on the reverse strand, counting down.
GCGACTGGTGGTGGGGGCGGTGTTGGTGTATATCTACGACAAAATATTCCTTTCACAACTGTAAGTATGTCCTCACAGCCTCCACCACCGGACGCAGGAGAGCATCTCTTTTTAGAACTAGACCTCAATCACGAAAAAGTTTTACTGTGTGTATACTATTCACCATCATTACGCATCAATTACTTTACTTCCTTTGAAAATTTACTTGAACAATTATCTCCCTCACACTATAATAATGGGCGACTTTAACACTTGCCTATTGAAAAATGACTATCGCTCTTCTTCACTGCGCACATTAGTAAACTCTAATAACCTATCACTTTTAACACTTTATTTATTTATTTATTTATTTATTTATACAGATTAAGGATCTCCAACAAAGGCTATACACAACTATAACTTAAAATTAAAATTTACATCAATATTTCGGTGTACTCCCTCAATTACAGGAGACCACAGCATGCAAACACTAGTAACAAGTCCTATTAAACAGTGAATAAAGAATAAAAATCCAAACACGGTTCAACACAATCATGGATAAACAGCATCATCCACACATCAGAAAGATACTCCTCAAAGAACACTTATACTTTAAAAGTGAAGCACTGAGGTCTAAGTTTTTAGTTTTAGACAACGTATTGTATTGCCTGCAGAGCCTAGGCACAGCGGCGTAATGACCTAGATTAGATTTTGCTGAACGGACAGAGAATAGATTGTAAGCCCCTATCCTTGGTAGTCGTGATGGTATATTTATAAATAGATTACTCATTAGTTCGTTGCAGTTTGTGTAACCATTGTACAACTTATACAGAAAAATTGCATCAAGGTACTGCCTGCGACTGTCAAGTGTGCACATATTGTAGTGTTTGAGTCTCTCGGTGTAGCTGGACAATGTCAAAGCCTTATAGTCACTATAGCAAAGGTGATAAAGAAATCGTTTTTGGACACTTTCAAGACGTTTCTTGTATACTTCGTAGTGAGGATTCCATACAACGGAGTTATATTCCAACACTGGCCTAACTAGTGAGTTAAACAAAATTATCTTTGTGTATGGATATTTAAAATCCTTACTATTGCGTAACACAAATCCCAGGACTTTAAAAGCTTTCGCGACTGTATTACCAACATGAATATTAAAGTTTAAGCCTGCATCTATTGTAATGCCCAGGTCACGAATACTATTTATACTTTGAAGAGGAATGCCTTCAATGCAATAATAATAATAATAAACATTTATTAATCCAAAAAATTAAAACAATAAGACATTAAAATATTTTCACAAGACATTTGAAATAAATGATTTTGGAACACTGATACCCATGGTAAGATCTAACTTGTGTTATGGGTATCAGGCCACTTCAAGTGTTTCTAACATTTGACCACTGCTAGTTCAAATAATATAGTTTATAGAAAATAATTTTATATGAAAGTAAAATGAAATGTGTGCGTGTGTTTGTGAGTTTGTGAGTGTGTGTATGAGTATGTGTGTGTATGAGTGTGTGTGCGTGTGCGTGTGCGTGTGCGTGTGCGTGTGCGTGTGCGTGTGCGTGTGCGTGTGCGTGTGCGTGTGCGTGTGCGTGTGCGTGTGCGTGTGCGTGTGCGTGTGCGTGTGCGTGTGCGTGTGCGTGTGTGTGTGTGTGTGGGTGTGTGTGTGTGTGCGTGTGTGTGTGTACATACACATGACTTCTCTCTCACATGTTGCTTTGTTTGTTTTTATTTCGTGTGAATTGAATATGGAAGCATTTATCTAAGTTTAATGACATTCTATTATCCCTGCACCAGCGCGACAATGAATCTATGTCTTCTTGTAACATTGTAGCATCTGGATCGCTCCGTATAGGTTTCATAATTTTAAGATCATCAGCGTAAAGATAGAAGTTGCAATGTTTAAAACATAAGGATATGTCATTAATGAATATATTAAACAGAATAGGGCCTAAATGCGATCCTTGCGGTACACCTGAAGTAACTCTGTACTTGTCAGAAGAGTATCCGTTGACTACCACTTCTGATACTCTTTCACAAAGGTAAGATTCTAACCACTGAATCATAGAGCCCCCTACTCCTATTCTGTTCAATTTTTGAAGAAGGATCAAATGATCCACTCTGTCAAAAGCTTTACTGAAGTCCGTGTAGATGGCGTCCACAGGTACACGTTTATCTACGCTTTCGCATACACGGTTAATGAAGCTGATCAAATTAGTGCCTGTGGATCTCGATTTTATAAAGCCATGTTGAAATTCTGTGACATGCTGTTTTAAGTACCAAGACAAGCGCTGTGTGACAAGCTTTTCAAACATCTTACCAAAAGTCGCTAAAATTGAAATTGGTCTATAATTAGTAATCAGGCTCTTATCGCCCGACTTAAAAATGGGCACAACCAGGGCTTCTTTCCACTTATTCGGAAAAATACCCTCCTTTAATGACCTATTAAAAATTAAGCTTAAAGGAGATACAAGTGCTTTAGCACAACGCCTAATAAATATAGGTGGAATTCCATGGCTTCCCGAGCCTTTAGATTCATTAAGAGAAATTAGAGCGCGGAATGTTTCGTCAACCCCCAACCTAAGGTTGTGGAAAACAGATGAAGACGTGGCAGTGTTATCGGGAGTGTGTATTTGTACATTGTTATTGCATGTGTTAAAACTTTTTGCAAAGTGTTCAGCAAAAAAATTACATATATCGCCGCCATTGGATGTGACTTTGTCACAGAATTTCATTTCCGCGGGGTAGGAACTGCTACTCTTCCTTTTATTTTTGACAAATGACCAGATGAGCTTTGGGTTAGTTCTAATAGATTTTTCCATTCGATCTATATATTTCCTATAACAGTACTTGAGAGAGTCATTAAATCTATTACATAACTGAATATAAATTTCGTAGTCTAAGGGATTATGATAATTCTTATACCTTTTATGATATTTGTGTTTTTCTTTAATAATAGATATAAGGTCACGCCGGTACCAAGACGGATATTTAGCACGTGCAGTTGTTTTCCAAGGAACATGTTGACTAATGGTGTTTTCAAGTATACTGTAGAATTTATTCAATACGTCATCAAGTGTATCACAATGATTGAAAGTATATACCCACTTGATGCTACCCATCACTTTCCTAACTGCACTCCATCTCTTCTTGATTCTTGTCTCTTCTACTAGTCATGTTATCAGCCATGGTCAGTATCCAGCCGATGCATTTTCTTATCATGACTTGATATTTCTGTCGTATGCTATCCGTCCTCCCAAGGCAAAGCCGAGAATTCTTGTGCAACGTAATTTCGGTAGAATAAATCTTCCTGATCTGAAAGAGGATGCACATAACATCGACTGGACTGATTTGTTAGATTCGCAGTGTGTAATTGAAAAAGTAGAAATGTTTACCGAAAATTTAATAATAATAATAATAAATATTTCGGACAATTTAACACACAACGCCGTCTAGTCCCAAGCTAAGCAGAGCTTGTGTTATGGGTACTAGACAACTGATATAAATACATATATACTTTTTTTTTTTTGTAAATACATACATATTATACATAGAAAACACCCAAACTTCGAAACAACTATTTGCAGATCATACAAACATTTGGACCGACCCGGGAATCGAACCCGAGACCTCAAGCACAGCAGTCGCTTACGCTACCACTCGCGCCACCGAGGCAGTCAAACAATTGTATAATGGCCACGCACCCTTGCGATCCATTAAAATTAAACATTTACCGGCTCCTTGGCTTACTGAGGCAATACGTCAGGCTATGTCCAAAAAATGTTTCGCAAAAAGCAAATACAAGCGTCGACCAACGGATGCTAACTTGGAAAAATATGTGTGCCTGAGAAATATCTGCAATAAGATGTGTAGAAATGCACAACGCCAACATATCCACTCTTCCGTAGAAAACGGAGATCCAGCAAAAGTCTGGAAATTTCTACGAACGTTGGGCGTCGGGAGGTCTCGTCAAGACTCTATTTCTAAAAATTTAAATATTGATTCTCTTAATAAACATTTTTCTACCTCGTCTGACATTGAAGTCAATATTAAAGCTAATACTATCCAATATATTTCTTCTATTTCAACTCCCAACTATTCACCTTTCGTCTTTGATCAATTGCTTGCTTGTGATGTTAGGAAGACCATTCTGGCAATTTCATCGAATGCTGTAGGAAGTGATTGCATCAGCCGCAACATGATTTTACCTATCCTTGACGAAGTGCTTCCCATCTTGTGCAATATCCTAAATCATTCCGTGTCAAGTGGTGTTTTTCCATCTGCATGGAAAGCTGCTCAAATAATCCCTCTGCCTAAGAAAGTTAAACCCTCCTCATTCTCTGACTATTGACCCATATCCATTTTACCTTTCCTGTCTAAAGTGCTTGAACGCCTGATCCACATCCAAATGAATTATTTCCTTTCCAAAAATTCTTTACTGAACCCCTTCCAATCCGGTTTCCGTCCTAGTCACTGCACGACTTCTGCGCTGATATACATCACTGACAGCATCAGGCTGGGCATGGATAGTGGAATGATGACAGTACTCACCCTACTAGATTTTAGCAACGCCTTTAATACCGTTGATTTTGACATCCTGCTTGCTACATTACGGTCTCTTAACATATCTCCAAGGACAATTGATTGGTTTCATAGTTACCTGTCTGGTCGCCGGCAACGTATTTGCATTGAAGACTCGATGTCGTCCTGGTACAATATTACTGTTGGTGTACCACAGGGTGGCCTTCTATCTCCGTTACTCTTCGCTGTTTTTATAAACACAATCTCAAACCAATTAAGTTCGTCCTACCATCTTTATGCAGATGATCTACAAATATATACACACGCTTCGATTAACTTGTTTAAATTGTTACCGGAAGCATTCAACACAATCAATGCTGACCTATTGCGTATTGGAGAATGGAGTCATAACTATGGACTTAAAGTTCATCCTGCGAAGACGCAAGTATGTGTCATTGGCAGTCCCGGGATGATCTCAAGAATTAACTGGACACAACTGCCCCAAATTCATTTTAATGGAACCGCCCTTGAGATCAGTACTACAGTTAAAAATCTGGGGATCTACATAGATAATACGCTATCTTGGACTACACATCTACAGGAAATCAGTCGGAAGATATTTGCTTCTGCCGGGTCTTTGCGAAGACTGCGTAACTTTCTACCGATTGCAACTAGGGCTGCACTTGCACAAGCACTTCTCCTCCCAATTCTCGACTATGCCGATGTCAGCTATCTGAATATCACCGAAGCACAACTTGACAGGCTTGAGCGACTACAAGATCTTTGTATACGATTTATATTTGGACTACGAAAATATGATCACGTCTCTGAATTCCGTCAAATGCTCAAGTGGCTTCCGATTCGCTCTCGCCGGAATACTCATACCCTTGTTTTCCTTTACAATATCTTGTTTAATCCTAAAGCCCCCGTTTACCTCAAAGAACGATTCAAGTTCCTTAATGACACACATGAAAAATGTCTGAGGTCGTCTGAGGATCTGAGACTGGAGATGCCTCTGCATTCCACAAAATACTATGGCCAGTCCTTTACTGTTGAAGCTGTACGCTTGTGGAATGCATTGCCTATAAATATCAGGAAAGCGACAACTGTAAATAGTTTTCATTGTTGACTACGGGCTCGTCAAGTCTACATTACCAATATAAAGACAATTTTTGAAACTATTCAGGAGATGTTTGCTAGAAATTTGAAGTTTCAGTGAAATAGTGTTGTGTTGTTGTTTTAGACGTAATAGCATAATATAATTAGGTACACCTTTAATTAATTTTAATTCGAATCGGTAGCCAAATAACTATTGCAAGTCAAAATCCCTTAAAGCTGGCACTGACTCACTGACTAACAAGCTATGAAAGTGCTAATGTTTCATTAGTATATAGAATAACGTTATTAGTAGGTACCTACCCATGTATGTAGCCTACAAGCTGGTTGTCCTTTTTTGTCACTTGTAATTTTTTATACTTGAGCAATAGCAGTAGATACTTTATTAGTAAGCTAAAGTTCCATGCGAACTGGCATTATTGAGTAGATAATAATGTGCAAACGTGTGATGAATCATCATTGTTACAAAAAATGCTGAATTTTATTTAAAGTGAGAAGGAAAAGATACTTTTCCTTTGCACTTACAATCTAAAATAGCCAAAAACCAACAATTTCATGAAAAAAGTTTTTAGGCATAAAATCGCCTGAAAAAATAATTATAACAACACACATACTGATCTTTACTAAAATAATGTTTCAACAGGCGAGTGCAAAACTATCAGATAAGACTAGCGATGTAATTAAATTCTTGCAAATAAACAATGTGATGGAAGTCTTGCTTATGCTTTATATAATTGCGTAATTTACAAAGACTCATCGTATACTCCTTCGCATTCATCGTGTTTTGGGCAAGCTTTACACATCGACACTCCTAACCAAAAATTCGGTACCTAATGTGCTACAGATTTTTCCTAATGACATTTACAAAAATATGAAATAAAACATTGTTGGGTATTCGGAATCAAAAATATATCGGTAAAAGGTCTGTGTAAACAAAATATATATTTAACTTTGGCAAGATGCGTTTACCAAGTTATTGGTGTAAATAATTTTTATAAGGTTTTTAGTAACCGTCAATACAGAGATTTGGTACAGAAATTAGAACATACAGTAGTTTCGTGCAACAAATTAACTGTGGATTTTGTTACATCGTCCCTGTGAGTCCTTTCTTTGTCACGATTAAATTAGGTACAGGCAAACCTGGATAAGCGAGAGTTCAAGGGAGCACAATCTCATTTTCGCTTATGGAGGTTTCTCACTAACCCGAGTTTCTCGCTAATACAGGTACATGGGTAACGTTTCTCTCTTATAGAGGTACGCAGCTATAACAAAAAAAAAATGTTTTATTGATTCTAAAATTTACAAGGTAAGTAAATAGTAAATAGTATGACATCGTTAACATAACTATATTAATGTTGCGCCATAACCAGATGAATCTAGTGTCCACTAGAAGAATCGAGAACTGTCGAGGACAACGCCATCTAGTGTCGGAAAGCGCGCAACTGTGTGCATTATGACGATTACTCGACGCTAGATGGCGCTACAAGCAGCTCTAGAGTAATCTATTTAGCCTAGAAACATCGATCGAATATTTTCGTAGTTTCGAGTAATTTCCACGGCCATATAAAAGCGGAACGTCTTGGCCGTAGGGACAGTATTGTTTCACGATACAGCGGATAAACATCGAAGAGATATTCTAGTGCGACTAGCGAGTGATTTAGTGATTTCTTATTGTAAAAAGTGTTCTTAATAAATATTGTGTTATTTTTGGTAATTAATCGAGTACTTTAATTTATTTAATACCCAGCTCGTAACAATTTGGTGTCAGAAGTGGGATTAAAGTATGCCGGTATTACCAAAGGAGGACACGGAAGGTATCCGAACTAGGAGTCAGCGCCAGCAAGAGGCTGATCAGAGGAGATTTGGAAGTGCCCAACTGCCTACATCGGAGGATCAGCAGACAGCGATGGAAACCACGCCGTCTACATCGGTATCGGCAGCAGCTCCAGATATCACGGCCCTAATAGCGATGCTCCAGGAGCAGGCCCGCCGTCAGGAAGAGCAAGCCCGCCGTCAGGAGGAGCAAGCCCGCCGTCAGGAGGAGCAAGCCCGCCGTCAGGAGGAGCAGGCCCGCCGCTTGGAAGAGCAGCTGCAGCGGGACAAGGAAGAGCAGGCCCGCCGCCAGGAGGAGCAGGTCCGTCATCAGGAGGAGCAGGCCCGCCGCCAGGAGGAGCAGGCCCGCCGCCAGGAGGAGCAGGCCCGCCGCTTGGGAGAACAACTGCAGCGGGACAAGGAAGACCGGGCTCGCCGTCAGGAGGAACAGATGCTCTTGTTAAAAGGCATTCATGAGACTTTCGGCAAAGAACTCAAGGTAGTGAAGGATCAGGTTCTTCAACACGAGAATCGTATCACGGAGGCCGAAACTCAAATTGCTGACGTGAAGAAGGCCTTAGGAAACATTAAAGTTGGAGACGGAGCGTCGACTACTGTAACTGCTGCCCCTTCGGTGCGGGGGTTCAAAGTACCGCCGTTTGATGGAACATCTTCGTGGTCAGCCTACAAGATTCAGTTTGAGGCTGTTATGAAGGCGAACGGCTGGACTAAGGAACAGGCTATGACCGCGCTCACCTTGGGTCTCCGAGACCAGGCTCTAACCGTCCTCGAAGCCCTCGGTAAGAAGGTAACGTATGAGCAACTGCTGGAGGCATTGGAGGCAAGATATGGTGACGCTCATCTGGAGCACGTGTTTCGTGCACAGCTGAAGGATCGTGCCCAACGCATCGGTGAAAACTTACAACAGTGGGCTCTGGAAGTTGAGAAACTGGTCCGTAAGGCATACCAGTCTGCACCTGCGCTGGTTGACGGGAATCTGGTGCAAGCTTTCATCGATGGCATTCGTGACCTCGAAGTTAGAGCTGCTGTGAGACTGGGGCACCATGAAACTCTAAAGGACGCTCTGGCCCATGCTTTGGAGGTGGAAGCTGTGAGACAAGACCATCAGTCTCATCGGGTCCGGGAGGTTGTGGCATCACCTCTGCGGGACCGATTTAAGGGGTACAGCCCTAGATGCTACGCCTGTGGTGAAAAAGGTCACCTTCGGTCCAGCTGCCTTAAGCGAAGCATAGGAAGAGAATACGAGCGGTTTCAGGAGAATAAGGCGGTTGATAGTACTGCCCGACAGCAGCAGGGCAGAGCTGCTGTGAGACTTGAGCACCATGAAACTCTCAAGGACGCTCTGGCCCCTGCTTTGGAGGTGGAAGCTGTGAGACAAGACCATCGGTCTCATCGGGTCCGGGAGGATGTGGCATCACCGGTGCGGGACCGATTTAAGACGTACAGCCCTAGATGCTACGCCTGTGGTGAAAAAGGTCACCTTCGGTCCAGCTGCCCTAAGCGAAGCATAGGAAGAGAATACGAGCGGTTTCAGGAGAATAAGGCGGTTGATAGTACTGCCCGACATTGCAGTGGAAAGTCTCACGGTAACGCAGACGCATTATCAAGAAGACCTTGCCCTGAAGACTGCAAGCACTACGCCAAGCAAGAAGTAAAGGAAGCTGTTCCTATAAGGACGGTAAAGACGGACCTTAGCAACGAATGGAAGGAAAGCCTACAGCAAGCACAGCAAGAGGATGCAGATATCAAACCAATTCTCGAGTGGATTAAAGCTGAGACTCCTAAGCCACTCTGGAGCGAAGTTGCATCGCTGAGTTCGACCGCGAAGAGTTATTGGGCTCAATGGGATAGTCTAGTCATCCAGGATGGAGTCTTGTGCCGTAAATGGGAAAACACTCGAGGAGACAGCTGTCATCTGCAAATGGTTGTTCCTAAAGCTAAGATACCAGTGGTCCTGCAACTCTACCATAACGAATGTTCAGGAGGTCATATGGGAGTGAAAAAGACATTGTTAAAGATAAGGGAAAGATTCTACTGGATTCATTGTCGTGATGATGTTGAGGACTGGTGTCGCAAGTGTACCAGTTGCGCGGCCGTGAAGGGACCTCATACACGTAGCAGAGGCGCATTGAAATTGTATAATGTTGGTGCACCCTGGGAAAGAATTGTTATAGACGTAGCAGGACCGTTTCCTGAAAGTGAAAGCGGAAACAAGTACTTCATGGTCGTAATGGATTACTTCACTAAGTGGCCAGAAGTCTTTGCCATTCCCAACCAAGAGGCATCAACAGTTGCAGATAAATTAGTGCACGAAGTCTTCTGTCGTTTTGGAGTGCCTTTAGAAATCCACAGTGACCAAGGAAGAAATTTTGAGTCTCAAATATTTCAAGAAATGTGTCGAGTGATGGGTGCTCACAAAACCAGAACCACCTCTTACCACCCACAATCGGACGGAATGGTGGAACGATTTTACCAAACACTAGAGAGGTATCTGGCAAAAGTAGTTGAAAGTAAGCAAAAAGATTGGGACAAACACATCCAACCGTTTCTTCTGTCATACCGAAGTGCAGTCCACGAATGTACTTCCGTAACACCAGCTTTTGCAAACTTCGGAAGAGAACTACGGTTGCCTGCAGACTTGATCACTGGAATACCCCCTGATACCCCGCGAAGTATAACGGAGTACGCGAATGACTTGCGGAACAAGATGAATGACATTTATGAGCATGTCAGACAATCGGGCCAACAAATGTCTGAAAAGATGAAAACCCGTTATGACCGGAAAGCGAATAATAAGGGCTTCGAAGAGTGTTCGCTAGTATGGCTACATAATCCAGTTCGCAGTAAAGGGAGATCTCCGAAGCTACAAGCAAAATGGGATGGGCCATACCGGGTAGTCACTAAAATCAATGATGTTACCTACCGGATACAGAAGTGTCCAAGAGGCGCCCCAAAGATAGTTCATGTAGATCGACTGGCGCGATACTATGGAACCGATAATGCTCGGGACGAGCATGTCTCAGGAGGGGGCAGTGTTGCGCCATAACCAGATGAATCTAGTGTCCACTAGAAGAATCGAGAACTGTCGAGGACAACGCCATCTAGTGTCGGAAAGCGCGCAACTGTGTGCATTATGACGATTACTGGACGCTAGATGGCGCTACAAGCAGCTCTAGAGTAATCTATTTAGCCTAGAAACATCGATCGAATATTTTCGTAGTTTCGAGTAATTTCCACGGCCATATAAAAGCGGAACGTCTTGGCCGTAGGGACAGTATTGTTTCACGATACAGCGGATAAACATCGAAGAGATATTCTAGTGCGACTAGCGAGTGATTTAGTGATTTCTTATTGTAAAAAGTGTTCTTAATAAATATTGTGTTATTTTTGGTAATTAATCGAGTACTTTAATTTATTTAATACCCAGCTCGTAACATTAATATAGGTACTAGAACTGATTCCCAAACTAGGCCCAAGCCTGTATCTTGGGAAACAGTGTTCAGTTGCGCTAAGGATGACAAAATAGTTTGTTTACAACTTTGCTGTTACTTGTAAGTGTTTGTGTATGGGGGGCGAGAGGGTGATGTTTGCGTTTATGTGGGTGTGGTTTAGAGTGTAGTGTGTGAAGGTGTGTGTGTGTATGTGTGCGTGTGTGTGTATGTGTATGTTTGTGTGTATGTATGTGAGTATTGATATCTAAATGCTATGAATTTATGATATGTAAGTGAGGAGATCTTCCGTCTGTTTGCAATCAAGCTCCTGTAACCAGTTTAAAACTTTTACTCGTGCTTGACTTCGACTTAGTCTGGCTATATATAACAAGTCACATTAGACATATAAGTACGTTATAAGGGTAGGTATCAAGATGCTTACTTAATTTTATTTTATTTAGAACTTATTTACACTTAAAAAATCTGTCAATTTCGTTTGGGTTTCTGTTTTTGTATTTTGAATGTTTTTCTCTAACTCATAAATTTTGTCGAATATTGCTTGATCAACAACCGCCGCGTATTCAAAGTAATGATGGACCGTCTCCAACGCATTTAAAGCTAGCTGTATGTATGTATTTTTATTGTAGCTATAGTTCCTCCTTAATAATATAAATAAATTAGCAGTCTCACTTACGGAGGTCCATGAGGGAAAAACGACTCTCTCTCTTACAGAGGTTTCTGTTTCTCGCTAATAGAGGTTTTGGGAGCTTAAAATGACGGGTCCTGTCTATTACTCTCACTTATAGAGTTTTCTCACTTATCCAGTTGTCACTTATCCAGGTTTGACTGTATATAATAAATATTTCGAACATCTAACACACAACGCCATCTAGTCCCAAGCTAAGCAGAGCTTGTGTTATGGGTACTAGACAACTAATATAAATACATAATATTTTTGAAGTGAAAACTGCTTTAGCGGCGCTGTGTACTTTTTTGGAATGGGTAAAAATGTATAAACTCGCGTCAGGTCACGTGACCTGATCGAAAATTCGTAAGACGGATGTTTTAATAGAGTGACAGTTGATTGGGAAGTGACGCTTTCACGGCTAAACTGTTGCACCGATTTCAATTAAGTTTGACAAAGAGATACTTAGATTTTTAAGGAAAGCTATTCTTTACCGCGACAACCTACATACACCGCAGGCACAAGCTGGTAGTCTATAAATTTAATTTAAAACTTATGTCATTTCTTCAGCTTATAAAGCCACGAGAATGATTGTAAACTAACGTTGTTGACGATCGTACGGCCTACAAATATATGGCTACTTCATAAATGCGTGACATATACATACACATATATATATATAAATAAATATACATATGTATAATAGTGATCGTCAGCGCGCCGCAGAGACATCGGCATCAGCAGCTTATCTGTTTTTAGTTTTGAGTGGACGCCGGACGCGTGAGGCGAATGTGTTGCGGTCGCGGAGTGTATCGGTGCGGTGTGTCTCGGGTCTCCCTACGTACTGTACGTACTTCGTATTCGTTCACCAGTGCTTTGAGAGTGACCCAGTCATGTCGTCCGACCCTTGGCATATCTACAAGGTACCTTTTTATGCGACATTGTGTCATATTTTGTCATAAAATAATAATTCGCTGCTAACTATTGATATATCCTACTACTATTATAAAGGCGAAAGTTTGTAAGTATGGATGTATGTATGTATGGATGTTTGTTACTCTTTCACGTAAAAACTACTGAATGGATTTGAATGAAACTTTACCACAATATAGCTTATACATCAGAATAACACATAGGCTACTATTTATAAAGATATAGCTTCGCCTCGCGGCGTTGCCCGCAGTTATCATCGTACCGCGGGTAGCACCGCGGGGTTCAGCTAGTATAAAAATATTTAATTTTAAATAAAAATTAAGTTGAACTTGCAAAACTTATTTTGTGTGACCTTTACGGTGTTAAAGTTAATAAATAAGTAAAGTCTGACGTCTCCAGAGAGGATGCTGTACGGTAATGTAAAACCACATAAACATACACTGTACCTACTGTACCTACTGTACCTACTGTTGGGTACAGTCAGGATTCATCAATTTAATGAAAACCTTTGTCAAGATATATCCTTGTATAACATGCTTTAGCACACATCTTCAATAAACTGGTTACTCTGCTGAAAAGGAAGACACGAATGTCCGTCCGTCCGTCCGTCGGCCGCCCTACTCCCACGGGCTCGTGAGCCTATTTCAAAAACAATCTTAAGCTCCGCCTTTGGAGTCGTGTGACAACTACTTCACATTTATGAGAATTATTCTGATCAATCATTTATACAATACTCGCTAATCGAACTAATAAACTAATACTTCGTACTCACAAAGTGTTAAAATTGAATCTAGAAAAATATTTTGATTTAAGTAATGTGTTTGTGTGTACACAGGACGACCCGTCGCGGTCGATCGACTACAGCAGGCTCTCGAACATGTTTCAGAACGATCGCCCAGGATACTCGATCAGCGTCTCCTCGTCTACCACCACTGACTTCTTCCCAGTGCTGCTGGTCGTGGGATTAGTGGTGGGTGGAGGGGTCCTCTTCTGCATCATAGTCCTTTGTTGCATATGCTTTCGCCGCAAATCCCCCGGAAGGGTTCTTGTGGGTACGTTTATTTACTCCCACTGTAAGAGTACTAGACTAAGGAAAAGATGGTCAAAGAGGTAATTGTACAGGCGTAAGTCGTGTAATACAGACAATACAGTCTTATAATTGTCGCTGTAGGGAAGGTACATTTCTTAAACAAAAACTTTAGTTCAGAAGTTTTATCCATCGGTTCATAGCTGTATGAAACCGAGGACGCAGTTTCCTTGATGTATGATGTATGTATAAATGAAAGTAGAAATATATCCTGTGACATTCTCCTGTATTCTAAATGACTAAGGAAATACTGACTTTCTCAGTGCACTATGTTTAATAGTCATACGACGTTGGTATCTTGTTTGTTGCAAGTCCTCCTTCTCTTTGCAGTGCTGTTGTCCTCCGCAGTTTGCCCCTTTAGTCGGCTCTCACGCTCTCACACTCTCCAACAGCAGCTACGGGATGCATGGATGTGGCGCCACTTCACATTCTCTATCTGCCTCGGTGCATATGGTAGCATATGCGACTGCTATGCTTGGGGTCTCGGGTTCGATTCTCGGATCGAATCAAATGTTTGTATGAACTGCAAATATTTGTTTCGGAGTTTGTGTTTTTAGTATGTAGGTACATATGTATTTTCAAAAAAAGCATATCATTATTCTATAAGTTAATCTATCATTATACAAGCTCTGCTTAGTTTGAAGATGGCTTTGTGTGTTAAAGGTCCGAAATATATTAATATTAATAATCCATCACCACGCGAATAATTAAAAGCTGTTTTTTGAAAGAATTTTGGATAATTATTTTTTAAGTATATTGTATTGCGTGTTAGTAATATAATGTGTTTCCTTGCAGCGCCCCCTGAGACGGGCTCTCAGGCGCCGGGTCAGTACTTCCAGGAGCAGACCAATCCTGGCTACAATAGTAAGCTCCTTACTTTATTTCGTCTACTACTAACGGATAATTATACATGTAATATATATGCATTGCATTGCACTGCTGTACATAGCTTCCTTAAGAAGTGGTTCATTAAATTATTTTTGTGGAGGAACAGGCGTCATGTCCCTCCAACACATAGGGAGGTTCCTCCGAACAGGCGAGGTGGTCATGCCTGGTGGACCACTGCCCTACGGTTAATGTTGTATTTATGCTAATCGGTGTGAGAACTTCTATTGCGTGATGCAGGATTGGTAGTAGTTTCGTACTGTACGTTACTGCGTCGTTTGATGTATATCCGGTAGATGGCGCTGTAGTGTGTTTTCTTGTTGCGCTGCATGTGGAAGTCGCCACATTCTTTTTCTTAAATTTTTCAGTAATTGCAAAAATCTGTGCTTTAAACAAAATATAAAACGAAATATATTTATTGTGACTACCCTGTGAGTATAGAGAGAGCTTTCGGGTGATAAGGCCGCTAATTGTACCTCTTAGCTTTAACTTACCTTTGTGAGTTACCTGGTGTACAATAAAGCGATAGTCATGATGATGAGTGATCCTCACTGCTGCACTAGATTTAGCACTCAGAATAAATTAATGTGTGACGAGCGCAATTGTTTGTTCCATTGAGATATAGGTGTTTGTCCAGTACCTACAATATGCGCTGAATGCGCCCGGCCACTGGGCGCCTGGGCGGTCGGGAGGTAGCAACGGTTTAATATCTCTCAAGTTGCAGGTGTCAGTTACCATCGAGTGTGTGCTCGTTTGTTCCTATGACTAAATAATATCGATATCTATCTACACATAAAATTTAAGTATCTGTTTCTTACGGTATGGTATTTCAAAAAATCTAGACCGATTTAAACGGGCATTTTACTGGATCATGTTTATTAGCAGTCTAGCTGAAACAGTGCAAGGCGTCAGCGTCAGGTTAGCTCTCGCTGTAGTACATATGATGCGCTTAGTATGTGAGAACTTTTAAGTACATATCGTTATATACATAGATTGATATTATATTCAGAAAGCAGGGAGACAGTCTAGGTCTCGACGTTCTTTAAATGTTAATAGAAAGCAAATCAAATGGACTACTTTGGTCAGAAGGTAAACTTTAAAATGTATCCCACAGTGCCTCCTGCCGGAGGAACAGCTCTCTACCCTATGGTACCGGCCACATGTCCAAACACGTACTCGCCAGACCCCACCACGGTACAGTACAAGGCAGACACAGGAGCCTCGGGTAAGTAAGCAAGTCAGCAAACTAATTATGATGTAAATAAATCGTTGCTGTTTTGAAACTTCACTATTATTCACATTAGAAGTATATCAGGACATACCCCGCGATATTACACTTCGCTACATGAATGGTTGAGTGTTGTGGGCTCGACACGATCCCACATGCACTACGCACTATGTTTATTTTTTAGAAAGATCGATTTTACTTGGATATGTTGCAGCCAATTTTAGAAATCAGCAAAACATGTTTTCATTATCTCAAAATGTTGCGTATTGCAACTAAACCTTTTCCTTACTAAATTTAAAGATATAAGGCCGACGAACACCAGAACATAAAGGACCAAAACAAACATATGTTTTTCATGTCATTTGCGAATTACTGAGTAATGAGTCATAAACAGATGGACCACAAAGTGATACCGAATCTAAAATATAACCACTAACATTTCTGAATACTTGTATTGTGAAAAATAAATCAATTAATTGTTATTATCAAACAAACTAGTTCACAACAGAACATTCACAATTTATTTTATTCTTATAAACTTGAGTAATGGCAAGTTAATGTACGTACTAAACAATATATGTATATAAGCTTACATATATTATCTCCAGAAGGAATTAACTCTGCAGAGAATCAAAGCGTAGGTCTAGTGTGTAGCACACAGAGCAGTCTGTCTGTACACATTTTAACGCGCAGAGTCCAATACAACCGACAAATCTGTTATCAGCGGAAATGCCCCAGTGGCGACTTACATTGTGTGTATGTACAGTGCTCTTGTCACTCTGTATTGGTCTGTGGGTGCATTCATACTGTAAACTGCTTATTCCAAAGCGTAAACATTGAAGATAACAGACGCCTTCGGTCCCGATTCTTTGAATATCCGAGTATATAAAAACGCCATTCGCCACAACTCGGCGGCTATTAGTAGCCCACGAGTGGGCGAGCTTCTTATAATGGATTGCCGTATGCCGTATATTACGAATTCCCCAATAGCGCTGTCGTCACGCGATTCTGTGTCAATTGGGAACTTCGCATTATTGTCGACTGTTCTCGATATTTGGACATTTCCCAAAACTATAAAAGTTGTCTGTCTAACCGTGGTCTTCTCTAACGTTGAGGTTTTTTTTTTATTGAGTAGGGGGGCAAACGAGCAGATAAATCACCAATATGACGGTGAGCGATTACCGCTGCCCATGGACACCCGCAACACCAAAAGCGTCACAAGTGCGTTGCCGACCTTTGGGGGATTGGGAGAGGGGATGGGGGAAGGGGTTAGGGTTTGGGCCTCCGGTATTCACTCGGTACTCACTCAGTGAAACACAGCGCAAGCGCTATTTCACATCGGTTTTCTGTGAGGTGAGGTAAAATCGCCAAAATAACTAAGTAATATTTGGAACTTACACGCACCGGTAATATATTTCTTCATGTTTCAGGCTACCCACGGGCTTAAGAAGGGGACTGAATGTTGCACGTGAATGCGGGCAACAGCAAACTGCCCCTCCACTACTCCACAGATCTTTGAGTTCCTGGCTCGCTATCTCTAAAAGATATTTCACTATTAATCTATTTGATACAACTTCGTTGTAAGTCGATTCTAAGACCATTACAAAATACATAAAACGTGTACGTCTGTTTTCTATTATTATTATACCGTATTATTACATGCAAAACCTACATACATACAAGCATATTCCCACAGATCGTAGATCTGTCATATTGCCAAGAATTAACGCTTTATTTTATACTAAATACTAGCTTTAGCCCGCGGCTATGCCCGCGTTTAAGGCGTTTATCGTCTAAAGAGTAGTCTATGTCCTTCGTCGAGAATTAAAGTATCTGCTTGACAAATTTCATTGAAATCGGTGCAGTGATTCAGCAATGAAAGCGTGACAGACAGACTAACTCATGGAGCTTCTTGCCGGCTCTTCTCAATAAGGATGACATTTTGTAAGCGAGCAACTAGAGTCACTATTGAAACATTTAGAAAGTGCATGAAAAGGCCTACTTGATAAAAACATCTTGATTATGTTACCACCATATGGTGAGCACGACTCAGCTGGATTCTGCTTATGCTTTCCATCAGTACCATACATAAAAAAGTTCACAGAGACCGTTGTTGCCGAACAAATCTAACCGGTTATCGGTTTACATTTACAGTTTTGAGCTACAATTGACGTGCCTTTAATTATAATCACACATTTTTGCAAAAAAATTGAAATAGGTCCGAGAAGCCAGCTTTCGAATAAAAAAAGAATCTTCAAAATCGGTTCACCCAGTTGAAAGTTATGAAACCAATAATAAAATTTAGGTAATTGTTTGTTGTGCATCACTTATTTTATTTAAAATTAGGTATTTAAAACATTCCTTTTTAGAAAATCGGGTCCAAACAGGTCCGAGTGAATATTTGTTTGGTGGCTCACATCTGGTTACCATTGTGACACGCCCCGGTGGCACAAAAAGGGCAATAAATTGAAAAGCTAAAGACAGTTATGACATTAAAAAAGCAACAATAAAGTTAAGAGGTTCCTATATACATATGTCTCGTCACGTTTAGTTAACTATTTATTTTGTAGTAGGTATAGGCAACATTGTTTAGGCGTGAAAGTGTAGGTAAAACAACAATGTCACTATGGCAAGTAGTTGTTAAGTTAGTATTTATCGATCCAAAATTTACATTTAGAACTGCGTAAACCTTTCGCTAATGATTACTACGAAATAATACAGAACAAGCTAGCTATTGCCCGCGTCTCCGCCCGCGTGTACGTCAGTTGTCGCGGTAAAGAGTAACCTATTGATTCATCAACAATCAAAGTATCTCCAGTTCTGTATTGGTCTGAAGCAATGAATCTGAGCTATCTCTATGACTAATTGAATCTGAGCTGTCGCCTGCGGTGTTCCCGGACCAATACGACCTTTAAACCTTCAAGAAAAGAGCGTGCTCATTCTTTTACTTTGAAGGATTGGATTCCCTTCCCCCTGATGTTGCGGGTGTCCATGGGCCGCGGTAATCGCTTACCATCAGGCGATACGTCTTCTCGTTTGCCCCCTATATAACAAAAAAAAATTGAAATCGGTGCTACGGTTTAGCCATGCAAGTAAGTAACAGACAGTGACAAACAGATATTTATAACATTAATTTAATAAAAACACGCTAAATTTAAACTTATAACATCAACGATATGTCATTGTATAACATCTGCTCTGATACATTAGATATTAAGGCTAGGTAAGGAAAACAAACAATAAATACAGGGACAGTGAAAGACACATTTTAAATCAACCTCATATTTAGGTTAAGTTGTAGCAAAAATCAATCTGTTTACACTTAATACATACACTATCGCTTGCGCACACACACAACAACACATTTCGTAGTGTTACAAATATTAATTATTTCTTATGCTACTAACGTTAGTTACGTTCAAACAACTTTAGACCCTCTCTGATTAAGAATAATGCGCAATAACATTTGATTGGATATTTGTTTAGACAAATGCTCGAAGTGGGTGAAGTTTCCAGGAATGGTTTTGCTCCAATATATTATAAAGGAGTCGAGTGCTTTGGGTGTTGTCACAAGTTTCTTGTAATACCGACTCGCAGATGAATATCTGCATATCATACTTATCTAAGTTTTATGTTAATGGCTCAGATCAAATAAAAAAAGGTAGATAACGCACGTAGAATCAAAAAGTGAAGCGAGTTTTTTAAATATGTGAGTGACTGACGTATTGTCAATTTAAATCAATGAAGTGTGTACTACGTGTAAAATGTTATTATTTC
The DNA here is from genome assembly GCA_916048165.1 of Spilarctia lutea. Lineage (NCBI taxonomy): Eukaryota > Metazoa > Arthropoda > Insecta > Lepidoptera > Erebidae > Spilarctia > Spilarctia lutea. The sequence goes on along the minus strand of OU696495.1, from coordinate 202,450 downwards.
TGACTTTTGTTTAGTTTTGTGTAGTTTATACACCATTTAATTGCGCAAGACGGCATTTTGAACGTAAACTGACTGCACAACAACTTGTACGATACTAACGAAAAGTAGGGCAGTTTGTTGCATGTGTGTGCGTTAACGCGTGTGTTTATTTGGAAGTAGCCGAGTTTTTTGGATTCAGTAAGAACAAAGGCCGTGCGTTATCTACCTTTTTATTTGATCTGAGGTTAATAGTTAAAAGTGTCACTTTTAATACACAAACAGTACTTTTCAATAGGCTGGCTTTCTTTTTAACTTGTAAACAACTTGAATTCTTTTGTAATCGTGTGACCCGGCCCCTTTGGAATTATCTACTTCTCTGACTATAATATCCATGTATTACACATATAAGCCTCTCTCTTGAATCACTCTGTCTATTGCTGAAAACTGTATTCAAATACATTGTGTAGTTTCAAAGAAGCAAACAGACAGCGGATGCGAGTTCATATTCCTTATACGGTGCAAAGATAAAGTTTTGGACTCGGTGGACTCCTTCTACACTCTTCACTTGTATTTGTTGTATCAAAATGAAACTGTGTAGTTTGGGTGTTGTTAATATTATTTTACATTTTACATCATCGAACTGAAGATGGTCACGGGAACTCTTTGATAACCACTACTATAATCAAAGCTCCTGTGATTCTTTTAGACAAGAACCCTCGGTGAAACATGTACATGTGATTAAAACTTTTAGACAAGGACCCTCGGTGAAACATGTACATGTGATTAAAACTTTTGTTACTTAGCTAAAGTGTTTCCTTACAAAACAGTTTAAAACAATAAATTACTCAAATTAATAAAAAAAAACTAAAAAGTGTATATAACACTTTTCGTGAATATTAAAATAAATAATGAGTAATATTTAGAATGTCTGATAAACGACACCATCTAGTGACTAGTCCCAAACTAAGCAGATTTATATACAGATATAAATATGTACATTTATTGTTACCTTTTAGTAATTACACACATAGCAATTAGCAAATAGAAGTCGTATAACACTAGACTCTAGAGTAACTTATTTCATCGTTACAACTACTTAGGTATATTGTAAATTTTAGTTTAATTCAAATATCAAATAGGTAAATATTGTCATAACGCGCTGGTACGATCAGAATAACACATAGGCACCTATTATAGATAATACAAACATAACTTAATGTTTTATTCAATCTTTTGCTACTCGTATCTCGCCGAGCCGCCGCGACGCGTCGATCATCTGGCTAACACATTGCTACCAATTACTAAAACATGAATCGGCCAAGTACGAGTCGTACTCGAGCAGAAAGTGTTCCATATTATTATCTATACAATTAAAACGTCTGCTTGTTGCGGTTATTATTATCGAGCCAAAAATGGCTGTTCGATTCTTACTAATTGTGGTTATAGGTGCAACAGAAATACATCATTTGTGAAAGCTTTCAGCTGTCTAGCTATCACGGTTCATGACATACAGCCTGATGACAGACACACAGACGGACACTGGAGTAAGTGATAATAGGGTATAGGCCCTATACCCTATTATCATCATATATCAATATACTATAAGGTAAAATAATCAGGTCTCTATTTTACCTTGTGCATACGAAACCCTAAAAGTACATTAGCTATGTTTTTACTGTTGATATTATAAATACTCTCCGATCAAACTGCAGCCAAACAAGGAAAAAATATGTACATTATTCATCCGTTAAACTAGTACTTACATACAAAATATTATAAACAAACACTCACGCCTCTATCAGAGAAGGGACATTAAGACACTCGTATTGAACGCTTAAATTTAGCCACTTTAAAACATATTACCAATGACATATAGGTATTTTGTCAGTGATATTACTATTGTGTTTAGTATTGTGTTGCCGTTCGAAGTCATTAAATAATACAAAACTTTAACGAAATTAAAACCGACTCTAAGAACTGCACCAACACGGGAAGCACCAGCTTTCAAATAAAAAAGAATCACCAAAATCGGTTCACCTAGTCGAAAGTTCCGAGGTAACAAACATGAAAAGAAATACAGTAGAATTTCTGAAAATTATAACATATGAACAATTTGTGAATGATTATACAAATTGCTGTTCAGTGTCTTGGTGTGTTTCATGTCTTTGACTTGTGCTTCACATCATATTTGAATGGTTGAGAATGACCGATATTACGAAACTCGATCCCTAGGTACTTACAGTATAACTGCAGAATATATTGTCAACAATATTTCCCTTTACCCTTTTTTCAATCTTAATATTTATCAAAAAATAGGTACTTCTTTAGAGCTTGTGCTATCAGTATAACGCACACTTGTTCGTACAGTGTCGCTGCCGCTGGTCACGCACACTTAAATAATAAACGGCTTCATGTTACTTGACAAGTACGTTACTTCTGGCTTTCTTTTGTAATCTGAGTATCAATATACAAAACGAATAATGCGAATCAGACAAATACCTACATAATACATATATACTATAAGTTCTCAAGTAGCACTCAACTCGATGTAGGTATGACGATGTTGCCAACGTTCATTTATTTAACAATACAGGCTAAAGCTCAGCAAGTTGGTTAGACCCTGGTTCAGCACCAAAGCAATGCCCTAAACCAAAAATGACCCCTAAAAAGGTGATGGTCACTGTTTGGTGGTCTAGTGCGGGTGAGATTCACCACAGCTTTTTACAAAACGGCATGAGCATTAATACAGATGTGTACTGTGAAGAACTGGAGAGAATGATGGAGAAGCTTGCACATCTGCAACCAGCTTTGGTCAATCGGTCGTCCCCACTGCTCCTTCACGACAACGCGTCATCTTAAGTAGGAGTATGCAAATGTACCTATATACCTACAAGTAGGCAGATTTAATCCTACTACTATTATAAAGGCGAAAGTTTGTAAGTATGGATGTATGTATGTATGGATGTTTGTTACTCTTTCACGTAAAAACTACTGAATGGATTTGAATGAAACTTTACCACAATATAGCTTATACATCAGAATAACACATAGGCTACTATTTATAAAGATATAGCTTCGCCTCGCGGCGTTGCCCGCAGTTATCATCGTACCGCGGGTAGCACCGCGGGGTTCAGCTAGTAGATAATAAAATACTTTGAAACAACTTGAATTGGTAGCTTTAGTTTCAAGTACCCAAATGAAAGATTACGTTTATAATCAACTTATTCCTTGTATTTTTCAAATGATGTAGTAGTAAATCAACTAAAGAAAGGATTTGTGTATTTATTTTGACTTTATTTTAGCCATGTGTTGGCATATCCGTGTATAATTCAATCAAGAACTCGCGGTGAGTCGCGAATTTCTTAAATACGCCCTTGAGTAAATGTTCAATCAGTGGTCAAAATACGACCATACTTATTTTTTTTAGGTACCTGCACTCTTCCTCCTCCGCTTCTCACTTTAACTGCATCAAAAGGGGTACAAATTACTTGCTTCATATAGATACAGCTCAGATTAAGAAAGAACTTTTTAGTGTTGGTGGTTGGTGATGAAGAACTACAGCTAATTGTTATAAAACAGTATTTGATAGCTTCCGTAATGAATGGTGGACTTTTACTTATTCCGTTCTCATACATTTTAGCCATGTTTTATTTCAAATCATTGAGATTTAGCATATCTTCTTCCTTCCAGAAGACAAGAAAAATATTTTTAAGCATAGGAAATTGTTTTAAAACTTTTAAATTAGTCTTATTAGCATTTGGTTTTATACATCTGTAATAGTAGACCTATGTATATTACAAATAAATAATTAAAATATATATTGACATAATAATCCGATTGAGGACATGGTAGTATCTCGTTACTGAAGGTAAATTAAGTTAAGTTAAATTAGGTAAATACGTTATTTACTCAAATATGTCATACACTAATGTTTGAACAAGCCTAATGTTTGGACTGAAAAGTCTAAAGATACTTATGATAACGAACACTATTCTGATTCCCGTCTGAGGTTGATAAACCGAGATTTGTTAAACGACCTAAGTAATCGAATAATTAAAAAACTACGGAGTCCTACACGGTAAGTGACGTGACCCATGAGCTGACAATAGGTTGTTTTTATATAAACTGGTCGACAGAACCAGCTTGAAAGAGGAAATACTTTGAAATAGTTATTTATAATGTGTAAGTCAGTATTACGCGACGCAGTCACGCAGTTGGTCGCAATTCGCAAAATTATTGGTTGGGTCGGTGCACGGTGCATTCAGTTCAGTCAGTCAGTCACTGAGTGAGTTACTTGACTGTGAGCGTGGACTTGACTCAGTGTTTATCCAAGTGTTGTGCGCGACGGAACGCGCCTCAGACACGTTCTCGCAGCGCAACCCCCGCTGTCAGTGCTTTGTGCCGTGCTGTGAGTGATCCGCGGAGCCAGTCGAGCCAGCCATGTCGGACCGCGATTGGAATAATTTCAATAATGAGCTTCAGGTACCCACACTTATACATTTATTCACAACAAGTTCAATAAGATAACAGTCCCTAGATGCGACATTATTTAATGTATACCTACACATAAATCTGATTTTTGTCGGTTAAATTTTTCGAGATAGAATTGTGAAACACGAAATACAAATACAGATTAAAAATTTTAAACAGCCTTATGCTGATTTGTCGTAATGTCTAAGGCCAAATGCAAAAGTTAGTGTTTATTGTAACCCTTTTATGTCTTGACTATCGAAAGACGTACATACACTTCGTTATAGATGCAAAAGTGGGCACTAGAAATATTAGCATTTTGATGGTAAACAAGTAATAAATAAGATGAATTAGAGAAGTTGAAGATCGCACTCGAGTGATATTTTTGCTCGTTTGCTCTCTATCCATTAAAAACAATCTTGAGTCGGATATCCGGCTACACAGACGGATTCAAATCGGACTTCCGACCATCCACTTTTATATGACATGATAAGGAACCATTTGTGTTTGTCTCGTACAAGTACATATAATATAGGTACATGTAGATGTGCCGAGCCTGTGACGTCATCGTTATAGTTACATTTATTCATTTAATATTATTAAACGTCCAATAAAATTCTTTACGAATATCCTACTAATATTATAAACACGAAAGTTTGTAAGTGTGGATGGATGGATGTTTGTTGCTCTTTCACGTAAAAACTATTAAATGGATTTTAATTAAACTTTATAATAATATAGTTTATACATCAGAATAACACATAGGCTACAATTTATAAAAAAACTAGCTTCGCCTCGCGGCGTTGCCCGCAATTATTGTCGTACCGCGGATAGCGCCGCGGGGTTCAGCTAGTACATGATATAGTACCTTGAGTATGTACCCATATGTGACTAAATGTGTGATCTCTTGGAGTGGTTTCTCTTCTCACTATTACATCCCGTCCATATCCGATCCGGATCCGTGAACTCCATGCGCTTACATACGAGTAGGTTGATGTAAAGTGGAACTAAACTGAAATGCGTATGTATCGTATAAGTGCGTGTCTGTAGGAATGTATGATTTGTTTTAATACAAATATTTGTTGGTACTTATGTACTCAAGGTCACTTCTTACTACTAGCCTACTAGACTTTAGACCAACAGTAGGTACCTAAAGCTCATTTCAATTTATTTTCATTTAGTTTAATGTAAGTGGGTAATAATTAACTCGTTATTTTTCGTTTATTTGCAGAGAGAGATATCGAACGAGTATAATAGAATATACCAGGACAATGTCGTCACCTCCTTCGATACCTCTTACCAAACCACTTACTCTAACGCCGTTAACCCGGTGCTAGTGGCGCTGGTGGTGCTGGGGTGTGGTAGTCTGCTCTTCTGCCTCATAGTGGTGTGCTGCTGTTGTTGCAAACGAACGACCCGCGGCAGGGTCCTCGTACGTAAGTACAGAACATTATTATTATCAACCGATCGCCGCCCACTGCTGAACGAAGGTCTGCTCCAAGGTAGTTAGAGGTAGTAGAGCCACAAGATCAACGTAAAAAGACAGCGCTCGTGCTGTCGTGTTTGTGTTGGTGCGAGACCGGAAGCCCAATGATGCAGAAGGCACCCCGCCATTGTGTGGGTCACCATGCTGCATTGTCTGCATTCGCAATGATTATGGTGACCACCACTTTTGGATTCTACTTATGCTTGCCATCAGGTAGAGTAGACTCATTTTGGCAAGGCCATATATAAAAAAGGAACACCAACTATCCCGGTCTTGGGCAGTCTGCCTCCAGCACAGATTATTAAACTCTAAAAAACTATGTACGTCGGATATGTCGCCCGAGTAGTAAGAAGCAAAAAAGCTAACATCAAATAAAACCGAGTGGACAGCACCCAGCGACAGCCGCACTTGAGCACTGCAATGTCCCACTGATTAAGATTGTACTTGCGCTTGTGTCTAATGTTGTTGTGTGTCCAGCGCCGCCCCTGCTCAGCGAGCCCGCGGCGCCGCAAGTCCTCATACATCATACTTATCCCGGTGAGTATCTGCCAAATTTACACTTTATTGACATAGCTTTACACTCCGTACATGATATAAACTTGAGCTGAGTATCTAATGACTGTAATCACTGTTGATGATCTAGAGATTAAGTGATGCGCGAATATCCTGTTTACCGAGTTACAAGTAACTGCAGCTCAAGCGACAGCACTTGCTTTTACCCTCTGTGATAGTTTAGTCGGTAGGACTTGTTGTCATTTTATGGTCGCATTTATTTATCCTCATTCCAAGTCTTTTGAAAGTTTTAATGAAAAACCTCTACAATTGTAATAATTTTTACACCAGAATATTATGAAATGGACTTAAAACTATATGTAGGTACAAGAGGCGGTCTCATTGTCCAAAGGTCTCTTACGGGCAACCTTGGGATGGAGAGTAAAATATGATAATAAGAAAGTACAGGATAGTGTCTGCTGTGCTAAATATAGATTAGAAAGAAAATATATAATAGTATGATATATCATTTAAAGTGATGAAAGTGGTACCTAATACAAAGTGGGGGTCTTAACTAAATACAAGGAAATATAATTAGGTTGTGAGTTAAATACACAAAATAGATTACATACCAAGTGTCATAGTGTGACTTAATTCACTAAAAAGAAAGTTGATTAAGGGACATTGGTATCTCCCATCCCAGGTAAAGCTCCTGTACCAATCTTTTATACGTACCTTATTTACAAGCAGTTTTTCATCTCAAAGTAATGTTTGTTATTTAGTATTTCCCAACCCTGGACCGTCTCTGTACCCCGAGATGGCACCCATACCTCAAGAGTACCAGCCGATGGAAACGCCGGCGCCGTACAAAGTGGGAACGGCTGCGACTGCTGCACCAGGTCATTGAACTACTACTCGACTGTATAGAGTACAACTACTCGTTCATTTGTTGTAACATTCATAATATTGACACGATAGTCACATCACATAAACAGCTTTTAATAGTTCACTGCTTAACATGAAACATGCTTCTTAGAAAGTGCACTTCCACGCTGACCAGAAGTGTTGCTATAGGGTTTGTTTCAAGTGGGTCCGGTCGTGTTAATATCAGCAGTTCCCGGACCCCTCCCTTCTCAGCCGCAGAGTTGGGTTTGTTTCAAGTTTTCCTTCTCATTTCAGAGCTGTTGTCCTGCGTAGATTGCTACAGGAATAAGGGTGGTAACATTCTTAATCAGACATCGTTCACTAGTCATAAGTAATCAAAAAAAATATTATCGTTCCATCATGGGATGGGGCCTGAACTGTTCCTCTTCGGCGTATGCCGTATGCTTAAGAGTAATAATATACAAATGTATTATATTGGTAAAGCGTAAGGAAAAACATTGTTGTTAAATTTCATCATCATTTTATTTATTTATATCAACACTTATAGTTATCCAAAACGTGTGACGTACCATTACAACTTAGAGTTACAAATATGGTAATTAATAATAATCTAATATATAAAATTCTCGTGTCACGGTGTGCGTAATTGAACTATTCCGAAACGGCTCGACTGATTTTCGTGAATTTTAGCGTGCATATCGGCTAGAGCCCCTAAATGTTAAGGTAAGGTTAAGGTTTTTTTGGTCTTTTTTTTGTTTTTATTTTTTTAAGATACAGCATACAAAAATATATACAAAGCAAAATTTTCACAATACTACGATCAACCCCTATTTTTATTTATTAATTCAAAACTTTAATTTCTTTGCAAGATTTTTTTTGTTACTTTTAATTAAACTAAAAATATTTTTTCTAGAAATATTATACATGGCAAAACAACGTTTGCCGGGTCAACTAGTAATGTTATAGTATCTTTAAGAATTCACAGTCGTCCTATCCGTATGTTGATACGAAATCTTCGCCAACAGTATTAAACAGTCCACCGCTGGACATACGAGTATGTACCGCCACATGGCTTTCCTTAAAAGAAGGTTTTGACTTACTGTAGCACGTTGGTTCGCAGGTTGATATACATTCGAAAATAGTTCAATTGTATGTTTGTTTCAGAGTACCCGCCTTCGTACGACACCGACCGACTGCTGCACGGCGACGCAAACGCGCAGCCCTCCTAGTCCCTCCCGTCGGACACCTTCAGTTAACACTCTCTCAATTTGTTTTCACTTGTACATTGTCACGTTGGCTATTAAGTATAATGACAGGTATTTAAGTAAACTATTTGTAAGAATCTGTTTTAGTTTTTTATTTCGCGTAACAAAGAACCTAATTTTCAGGGTATACCTAACATGCCTCTGACACAGGAGCGTTCAATATCTAAGTATAATTGCTACTGAACATGTACACAGATGGCGTGGAGCTGTCGCCGTTTCCTACTGCGCTATGTGTTGTAGATTCAGACTTTCAGATCACACATGTCAACACTTTGTGTGACTCACAAATTGTACTGAGTCTAAGTGTTCTTTGGGTCCATTACAAGAATATTTGTACAGTCCCCGCGACACAGAGTCTATTCCTAGTGCGGGAATTGTCTTTTGATCATAATGTTATATTCATCATCAATTAATAACTTTCACTGCCTCTGTGGCCTAGTGGTAGCGTATGCGACTGCTAAGCATCAGGTCTCGGGTTCGATTCCCGGGTCGGACCAAATGTTTGTATGATCTGCAAATATTTATTTCGAAGTTTGGGTGTTTTCTATGTATATTATGTATGTATTTACAAAAAAAAAGTATATAAGTATTTATATCAGTTGTCTAGTACCCATAACACAAGCTCTGCTTAGCTTGGGACTAGATGGCGTTGTGTGTTAGATGTCCGAAATATTTATTTATTTATTTATTGCTACACAAATTAATCAATGAGCACGAGTAAACCTGTTTCTAGGTGCCGCTTCAACATGTCTCAGGAAAACTTCATCAAAACCTAATTAACTAGTGTTTGTAAACGAAACTTCTTTTGCAAAAATCCGATTAAGTTCGATTATATCCAATCCAATTAAGTCCTGTAAAGATTTGCGCGTTAACCGGCAAAAGGATACCGTTTATGGTTTCACATGGTTATGACCTATTGCACTTACATTTCTATGGTAATTAACGTCTATACCGGCTAATCCTTCTGCACCGTATTCACCGAAGGCACCTCAGTCGTCGATAGTCAGTAAAATTTTATTCACAACGCTTCACTCGTTTTCTCCATCAATCTTTTTATGGAGTGCTGCTTTTTTAACTGCCACTTGTGTAGAATATAATAGGCATAAGTGTTTGGTGACAAATTCTTAGTGGTCTTAATGTAAGCTATATACCAGCACTTGTAGACTTTTTTATCGCAGTCAAATAAAGCACTAATGATTTAGAGTGAAATATGTTACGATATGTGGATTTATTTATTTTTGTGTGAAATCCTTTTTATTTTTCTACCTCCTTTAGCTTATGAGTAAGTCAACAAATGTGCCCATTAAACGTCCATTTATACTAAATGATATATATTCTAAATAAAACTTTATCCTTGCGCATATTGCTGAAGGTCAGTCGTAATGTACATGAGTCACCATTAGCCTAGTATACCTACCTAGGTACTTCTGATCGTGGTATACCAACTAAGCGAACGCACTGCGCCACGTGATCTGTACTTTACTTATAATGCAATAAATCAATGGTTTTCGGCATCAGCATTTTGATGCCAAAGTGGAGCCATTTATTAGTAATACCTCTGAACTATTTAAAAATATAACTAACATTGTCTCCAAATCTACTTTGTTTAAAATGTTTTTTCGATTGTTAAAATAGGGCACCGTGTGTACAGTTTCGTGAGGTTTAAAAGATGACAATGGTTACAAGATGGAGAATTTTTTTTTGAAAAATGCGACGTATTTTCGGTTTCTCTTCTCGTTGAATTGGCGATTTCTCGAAAACGAAAATCGATATGAAAAAAAAGTTCACGAGGTTTTAAATTAGAGTACGTTTTGTAAGAAATGGGACCTCTCTATACGGACCTGACACACACAGATGCACGCTTGTCGATTTTATTCTAGATCTAAATTTCAAGAAAAAACATCACTTTTCTTGCTATGAGTTAGTTGCTAACATTATCAAAAGTTAAGTTACATTATTGTTGTTAAAAATAAAAGTCATGAGCAGTACCGGATACTACGTGACTGTGCTGTGTGCTCCCAGCGACCAGCGTATATACCTACAGTTGAATTCCTGGCCGGCGCGATAAGTAGCCATATTGTAAACAACCGCGCCTAGTGACGCCATCCCTCCGACAACTTAAATAGCTCTTTGTGTTGTGTCGGGAGTAGTCGGGACCACAAACACTGTAACCATAGGTACTTCAAATATTATAAACAAATCTGAAGATTAGTTTGGGCGAACTTGCAAGAATCGCCATAGTTTCATATTAATAAAAATGAACTAAGTGTATTAGACTGCGGGTCCGTGTCGAAAATTGATGGGTCATGTGAACCATCAGGAGACCTTTTTGGAAAGACAGGAGCGTAAAACAATAACATTCAGCACTATGCCGTCACTTGTAAGCTGTCCAACTGAGTACCAGTGAAGGGGATGGGGTAGCTCCCTTCGATTTTTCTCCCTTGTCACTTGATTTTTGTACGGCGTTGCGGAATAATGAGTTAGGGACCGTTCAAGTATTACGTTACTCAATTTGGGGGTAACATTTTTTATTTTAGTACAAAAGTAGGGAATGAGAATCTTCCAAATCGGCAACCATTTACGTTTGTTTTACGGGGAATCCCTCGATTGTATTGTACGTTACTTCTATTTTAATTTTCTAAGTTGGCAACCCTTTCGTTTATGTTTCGGGGAATCCCTTGACTACGTGTACGTGATTTTTATTTTATTATCGACAAGCAACCTCGTTTGTGTTTTCGTTTGCCATTCTTTGTGTTTAATCTCCTGCGACATCGGATACATTCATAGTGCAGAAGTTGTCTTTGACTGCCTCCGTGGCGTAGTGGTAGCGTATGCGACTGCTAAGCTTGAGGTCTCGGGTTCGATTCCCGGGTCGGACCAAATGTTTGTATGATCTGCAAATATTTGTTTTACAGTTTGGGTGTTTTCTATGTATAATATGTATGTATTTACGAAAAAAAAAGTGTAGTTATAAGTAATTATATCAGTTGTCTAGTATCCATAACACAAGCTCTGCTTAGCTTGGGGCTAAATGGCGTTGTATGTTAGATGTCCTGAATATTTATTATTATTATCTAATTTATTATTATATAAAATCCTTATAATAAGTTTACCTTTACTAGCTGACCCACGCAACCTCGTTTGCGTCTTATATTGCCCGTGGCGTGAAAATTTTCCCCCTTTTTTGAAACGTTCTTCATTGGTGCTCCGCTCCTATTAGTATCAGCGTGATGATATATAAGCTATAGCCTTCCTCGATAAATGTACTATCTAACACTGATAGTTTTAGATAGTACAATTACATAGTGATAATCATCTATATCTTTTATTGCAAGTGGTGAAATGCGCGGGGGAATCATGCTGTTCCTGCTTGAGGAGTGCGTTAAAATCTGTTTTTCCGGATATTTTCTTGCTGCCACCCTGCCTAATCGTGGTACCTAGTCAGCTAGACAAAGGAACATGCAAGTTTTCACCACTTTTTGTGAGGTTGTCCGTTGATCTGTCGCCTCCTCTAGAAGGGTTTAAGCAAATGCATTACGATTTTTATTGTCCATTTTACGTTCCAGTACAATCCAATCTCAAGAATAGAATATGTGCAACCTGTGGGATCTATTTCACATCCCAAAAGAGTGTGCAAACGCACACTCGTTACGTGCATGGCAAGACTACCCATAAACCTCGTGAAAGCCACAGCGACTTGCAGCCAGAAGGGCAAATGAGCTGCTCTGCATTGTGCGCTATAGTGAAGCATTGTCTGACGATAATGATAAAGTGATAATTGTGCTAACAGAACTGTTTAAACGAGTATTAATGATCTTAGTATTGTTGCGCCATAACCAGATGGAACTCAATTATACGAGAACGATCGAGAACTATCGAGGACAACGCCATCTAGCGTCGGAAAGCGCGCAACTGTGGGCATTATAACGATTACTCGACGCTAGATGGCGCTAAAAGTAGCTCTAGAGTAATCTATTTAGCCTAGAAACATCGATCGAATCTTTTCGTACTTTCGAGTAATTTCCACGGCCATATAAAAGCGGAACGTGTTGGCCGTAGGGACAGTATTGTTTCACGATACAGCGGATAAACATCGAAGAGATCTTCTAGTGCGACTAACCAGTGATTTAGTGATTTCTTATTGTAAAAAGTGTTCTTAATAAATATTGTGTTATTTTTGGTAATTAATCGAGTACTTTAATTTATTTAATACCCAGCTCGTAACAATTTGGTGTCAGAATTGGGATTAAAGTATGCCGGTTTTACCAAAGGAAGACACGGAAGGTATCCGAACTAGGAGTCAGCGCCAGCAAGAGGCTGATCAGAGGCGATTTGGAAGTGCACAACTGCCTACATCGGAAGATCAGCAGCCAGCTATGGAAACCACGCCGTCCACATCGGCAGCAGCTCCAGATATCACGGCCCTAATGGCAATGCTCCAAGAGCAGGCCCGCCGCCAGGAGGAGCAGGCCCGCCGCTTGGAAGAGCAACTGCAGCGGGACAAGGAGGAGCAGGCTCGCCGCCAGGAGGAGCAGGCCCGCCGCTTGGAAGAGCAACTGCAGCGGGACAAGGAGGAGCAGGCTCGCCGCCAGGAGGAGCAGGCCCGCTGCTTGGAAGAGCAACTGCAGCGGGACAAGGAGGAGCAGGCCCGCCGCCAGGAGGAACAGATGCTCTTGTTAAAAGGCATACATGAGACTTTCGGCAAAGAAATCAAGGTAGTGAAGGATCAGGTTCTTCAACACGAGAATCGTATCACTGAGGCCGAAACTCAAATTGCTGACGTGAAGAAGGCCTTAGGAAACCTTAAAGTTGGAGACGGAGCGGCGACTATAGTAACTGCTGCTCCTTCGGTACGGGGGTTCAAAGTACCGCCGTTTGATGGAACATCTTCGTGGTCAGCCTACAAGATTCAGTTTGAGGCTGTTATGACGGCAAACGGCTGGACAAAGGAACAAGCTATGACCGCGCTCACCTTGGGTCTTCGAGACCAGGCTCTAACCGTCCTCGAAGCCCTCGGTAAGAAGGTAACCTATGAGCAACTGCTGGAGGCATTGGAGGCAAGATATGGTGACGCTCATCTGGAGCACGTGTTTCGTGCACAGCTGAAGGATCGTGCCCAACGCATCGGTGAAAACTTGCAACAGTGGGCTCTGGAAGTTGAGAAACTGGTCCGTAAGGCATACCAGTCTGCACCTGCGCTCGTTGACGGGAATCTGGTGCAAGCTTTTATCGATGGCATCCGTGACCTCGAAGTTAGAGCTGCTGTGAGACTTGGGCACCATGAAACTCTCAAGGACGCTCTGGCCCATGCTTTGGAGGTGGAAGCTGTGAGACAAGACCATCGGTCTCATCGGGTCCGGGAGGTTGTGGCATCACCTCCGCGGGACCGATTTAAGGGGTACAGCCCTAGATGCTACGCCTGTGGTGAAAAAGGTCACCTTCGGTCCAGCTGCCTTAAGCGAAGCATAGGAAGAGAATACGAGCGGTTTCAGGAGAATAAGGCGGTTGATAGTACTGCCCGACATTGCAGTGGAAAGTCTCACGGTAACGCAGACGCATTATCAAGAAGACCTTGCCTTGAAGACTGCAAGCACTACGCCAAGCAAGAAGTAAAGGAAGCTGTTCCTATAAGGACGGTAAAGACGGACCTTAGCAACGAATGGAAGGAAAGCCTGCAGCAAGCACAGCAAGAGGATGCAGATATCAAACCAATTCTCGAGTGGATTAAAGCTGAGACTCCTAAGCCACACTGGAGCAAAGTTGCATCGCTGAGCTCGACCACGAAGAGTTATTGGGCTCAATGGGATAGTTTAGTCATCCAGGATGGAGTCTTGTGCCGTAAATGGGAAAACGCTCGAGGAGACAGCTGTCATCTGCAAATGGTTGTTCCTAAAGCTAAGATACCAGTGGTCCTGCAGCTCTACCATAACGGATGTTCAGGAGGTCATTTGGGAGTTAAGAAGACATTGTTAAAGATAAGGGAAAGATTCTACTGGATTCATTGTCGTGATGATGTTGAGGACTGGTGTCGCAAGTGTACCAGTTGTGCGGCCGTGAAGGGACCTCATACACGTAGCAGAGGCGCATTGAAATTGTACAATGTTGGTGCACCCTGGGAAAGAATTGCAATAGACGTAGCGGGACCGTTTCCTGAAAGTGAAAGCGGAAACAAGTACTTCATGGTCGTAATGGATTACTTCACTAAGTGGCCAGAAGTCTTTGCTATTCCCAACCAAGAGGCATCAACAGTTGCAGATAAATTAGTGCACGAAGTCTTCTGTCGTTTTGGAGTGCCTTTAGAAATCCACAGTGACCAAGGAAGAAATTTTGAGTCTCAAATATTTCAAGAAGTGTGTCGAGTGATGGGTGCTCACGAAACCAGGACCACCTCTTACCACCCACAATCGGACGGAATGGTGGAACGATTTAACTAAACACTAGAGAGGTATCTGGCAAAAGTAGTTGAAAGTAAGCAAAAAGATTGGGACAAACACATCCAACCATTTCTTCTGTCATACCGAAGTGCAGTCCACGAATGTACTTCCGTAACACCAGCTTTTGCAAACTTCGGAAGAGAACTACGGTTGCCTGCAGACTTGATCACTGGAATACCCCCTGATACCCCGCGAAGTATAACGGAGTACGCGAATGACTTGCGGAACAAGATGAATGACATTTATGAGCATGTCAGACAATCGGGCCAACAAATGTCTGAAAAGATGAAAACCCGTTACGACCGGAAAGCGAATAATAAGGGCTTCGAAGAATGTTCGCTAGTATGGCTACATAATCCAGTTCGCAGTAAAGGGAGATCTCCGAAGCTACAAGCCAAATGGGATGGGCCATACCGGGTAGTCACTAAAATCAATGATGTTACCTACCGGATACAGAAGTGTCCAAGAGGCGCCCCAAAGATAGTTCATGTAGATCGATTGGCGCGATACTATGGAACCGATAATGCTCGGGACGAGCATGTCTTAGGAGGGGGCAGTGTTGCGCCATAACCAGATGGAACTCAATTATACGAGAACGATCGAGAACTATCGAGGACAACGCCATCTAGCGTCGGAAAGCGCGCAACTGTGGGCATTATAACGATTACTCGACGCTAGATGGCGCTAAAAGTAGCTCTAGAGTAATCTATTTAGCCTAGAAACATCGATCGAATCTTTTCGTACTTTCGAGTAATTTCCACGGCCATATAAAAGCGGAACGTGTTGGCCGTAGGGACAGTATTGTTTCACGATACAGCGGATAAACATCGAAGAGATCTTCTAGTGCGACTAACCAGTGATTTAGTGATTTCTTATTGTAAAAAGTGTTCTTAATAAATATTGTGTTATTTTTGGTAATTAATCGAGTACTTTAATTTATTTAATACCCAGCTCGTAACAGTATGGTAAACTTTTTATCACAATATTACCTAATTGGTTATAGTGTTTATTACATAAGTTGACAATACATAATTATTTAGGTTTGTTTACATTATTGGAAAACGAATGACGGACGTAATTTGTTTAAGTGTCCCTTCAACAAGTACAGGGACAGTGGGCAGTACTGGGCACCTCAGTTATACTTTTGCTTAAAAACTTGAGCCATTGTTTGTTAATTTTTGATTCGAATTTGATTCCATCGAGTTGGCATCGACGTTATTATAAATAAAGTAAAAGATAGGTGGTGGTGATGTTCTCCTAGCCGACTACGACCACGGCAGCCTCGGAGACTAGCCATCTACGCAGAAGATATTACAGTGCACAAGTGTGTGCGCAAACTCAGGTGCACTCTCTGTTCCCTGTCTCTCATAAAGTGATGGTACGGTTAACGGACACGAATGGGGAGAGACGCAGTACCGACAGCTTTACGTGCTCTCCGAGGCACGGGGGTTCTGACCCCAACTGCCAAACTCCGAGCTGTTATTAAGTATTTCTATAATCAGAAAAAATCAATAACACTTTTAGCCCGGCCCGGGTTTCGAACCCGAGACCTCTTGATTGGCAGTCGCATACGTCAAATAAGATAGGTACGTTGGGACTAACATACCTATAGCTATGAAATAAAAGTCTCAAAATGAAGAAAAATAAAAGAGGTCAGTTAATTTCATCACGTTTATTTATTTTATTTGCTTGTTTTGACGGTTTTTATTCATACTACCATATTGAGGGAGCTAACTACGCTACATTACTGTAAAGTAAAGAAAAACCTGAGATGAATGGGTGTAAATAGGTCTAAATAGTATCCACGCTATAAACTATAGACTAGTCACTAGTGTATGTAAGTACAGAGTAGGTACATTGAGTATCTGACACCAATCCAAACATTTGTAACAAGAGCCGTGAAGTGTCGCGTCAGTGGGTTGCCACTTATTCAGGGGATTCGAATGGCATGCTTAGTTGGCTCAAGTGTGACCTCGAGCAACAAAATGTGCTCACAAATATCAAGCATACGAAACATTATACGAACTTAAAATAAATACTGCACGGTTGGCTAGTGGCTTAAGCAGTCGGTCCGGGTGTGTTAATAACAGCAGTTCCTAGAGCCCTCTCTTCTCAGGTGCAAAGTGGCACACCGTGTGGTTTTAGTCAGTCCATTTCATGTATGTTTGTAAAGTACCCCGCGACACTCGATACATTACTAATGAGGGAGTTAAAAATAA
This sequence comes from Spilarctia lutea, assembly GCA_916048165.1. Taxonomy (NCBI): domain Eukaryota; kingdom Metazoa; phylum Arthropoda; class Insecta; order Lepidoptera; family Erebidae; genus Spilarctia; species Spilarctia lutea. The sequence goes on along the minus strand of OU696495.1, from coordinate 185,220 downwards.
TAATAGGTCTTTACCTATGAAATTGCGTTTCTTCAGTACTGGTCATTTCAAATAAAAAAAAGTTTGTAATGGCTCTGTATTCTAAATTCAAATTAATTTTGTTTTAAAACCATGACATTCTATTTACAAACTCAGTCTTTTGTTTTTTGATTAGCGTTGTATTTTCATTACATTTGAACATTTTTCGTCATAATGGATACTTTAAAAATTCGTGTAATTATGGAATATGAGTTCCGTCGTGGCACCAACGCGACACAAACGGCACGTAACATCAAAAACGTTTACGGAGAGAACTGTACAAACGAACGCACAACCCTTTATTGGTTTTCCCGGTTCCGTTCTGGAAATTTTGACTTGAAAAATGAAGCTCGTGGTCGTCCGGAGCCTTTGGTTAACAATAATGAATTAAAGGCGATTGTGGAAGCTGACGAAACTCAATCTACAGCTGAGCTAGCAGCAGCTTTTAATGTAAGCATCAAAACAATATTGATCCATTTGCGACAAATTGGCAAGGTAAAAAAGCTTGATAGATGGGTGCCCCACGACCTTAACGATCGCCAGCGCAACGTACGCGTCGAGACCTGCCTTTCGCTGCTCAACAGGCAAAGAAATGAGGAATTTTGAAACGAATAGTTACGTGCGACGAAAAATGGATTCTGTTCGACAATCGAAAGCGCTCAGCAAGTTGGTTAGACCCTGGTTCAGCACCAAAGCAATGCCCTAAACCAAAAATGACCCCTGAAAAGGTGATGGTCACTGTTTGGTGGTCTAGTGCGGGTGTGATTCACCAAAGCTTTTTACAAAACGGCATGAGCATTAATGCAGATGTGTACTGTGAAGAACTGGAGAGAATGATGGAGAAGCTTGCACATCTGCAACCAGCTTTGGTCAATCGGTCGTCCCCACTGCTCCTTCACGACAACGCGCGACCCCATACTGCGCAACAGACAGTCTCCAAGCTGCAAGAGCTGGGGTTAGAAGCTTTCCCTCATCCGCCATACTCACCAGACCTTGCCCCTACCGACTATTACTTTTTCCAAAATTTAGACAACATTTTAGTGTGTAAAAAATTCAATTCCCGAGAGGCAGTACAAAATGCCTTTGAAGAGTTTGTTGCCTTCCGTCCGGCTGATTTTTACAAGAAGGGCATCAATAAACTGCCAATGCGTTGGCAAAGATGCGTCGATTGCATGGGTGATTACTTCGAATAACAGAAATAAAAAAGTTTGAAAAAATAAGTACTTTCACTTGCATACAAAACGGCAATTTCATAGGTAAAGGCCTAATATAATTTATGTTTCACACGGATTCTGGTGGTCCAGTGACATTTAAGTCTCAGTGCAATAACAGTGATATACCTAAACATCCTAAATCTTAAAAGTACTTTTAGCATTATCATGCATTATTGCTCTACAGTGACATATTATATTATATACACCAGCGGCCACCACAGCACAAACTCACGCCCCTGCACTGGTCACCGTTATCATACGTTCAAAAGGTATTACAATAGACGGGAAAAACCTCTCATTGTTAGTGGCGCCATCTCTACACGTCACCGAGAACTTATAAAGATATAGTTTATTCTGAAGTTTAACTTCTTTAGATCTCTTTTAATCTTTTATTAATCAAAAATACACATATATTAGCAATATAAACTAGCTGACCCCTGCGACCTCGTGTCCGTAGCGTGATGTTATAAAGTATGAACAAAACTGTTTCTATAAAACGGTTATAGCAAGCCTATCACATAAGATAGATAATGCTGTGGAGGACTTTCTTGTAGATCTTTTAAAGATGAATAATTATTTCATAAATTGTTTTTGTAAAACCATTTACGCAGCGCACGCAATAGTAGCTCTCGAAAAAGAACATTTTTCCCCTGCTTTAGAAACAACTTTTATTAATGTGCCGCTCCTTTTTCGAAGTATGGATAACTGGCCTATCTAGCAGTAAAATATTTTTTCTATTCAGACCAGTACTTGCAGAGATTAGCGCGTTCAACTCAACAAATAAACTCTGTTATGAAATTAAGTTCAGATAACCTCACACCTCTCACACTGCTGTCTAATATAGAACTAGACAGAAAGTGGTGCTAGCCATCTTACTAATATTATAAACACGAAATGTGTATCGCAAAAACTGTCATGTCTCCGTGGGATGAGTAAAGAACAGCAACAAGCGCGACACAGCGCGGGGCGCGAGGTCCAGCTAGTACTTATATACATATATATATATATATATATATATATATATATATATATATATATATATATATATATATATAAATATATATTTACACATATGAATGTGGCGACTTCCATATATAGCGCAACAGCAACATACTACAGCGCCATCTACCGCAGATACACTGAACTACGGAACAACACAAAGAAACTACCAATCCTGAATTGCGCAGTAGAAGTTCTCGCGCCGATTATCATATGTACAATATCCCAACATCAACTGTTGGGCAGTGGCACGCCAGGCATGATCACCTCGCCTGGTCGGAGGATCCTCCCTTTGTGTTGGAGGGACTTGTTCCTCTACATGTACATTTTACAGATACAGAACAAATTACACAATTGTATAATGAGCAGAAATCGAAATCTCTAAATGACTAATGGCAATCCTAACTTATGTACTTAATAACTGTCGTAATTTCCTTTACCCATACATCATTACTCAGTAATTTTATATAAAAATCACATTTTCTATAGCTTTCTATCCAACACTAGAATCACTAGGTTGAAATTCACCTAAGACACGTTGAAAGTAACAAAAAAGTATCTATGTTTATGTAAATATGTTGTACAAAATACGACGCTCATTTATATACTATTTAGATCCTTAGCTCTTTAAACATAAACGAGGACAACTTTTAAATAATAATTTCTTTGTTCAAATATCGAATGCGGCTCCTTTAACCGCAACTCAAGGTCATAGCGCGTTGATAGCGCCGAATGTAAGGAACGTTTCATTCGCTACAACATACCTATCTAATCTTATCGACACGACATAACTTTATTATAACATCATAGACCTCGAGTTTATGTAGAAAATACAGTAATACTTGTACAGCTAGTAGATCCACGCTGGTTCCAGCTCGGGTGTGCTGCTCGGGCGGGACTGGCCCTCGCACTGAACATCTACATAAAGTGACAGCAGCAGGGCTGACGTGTTTCTGTAGGGGTGCGAGACCGGAGGCCCAATGATGCAGGAGCATCACAACAGGCTGCTATAGTGTGGGTCACCATGCTGCATTGCTGCATCGTCTGCACGACCAATGGTGGTGACCACCACTCTTGGATTCTAATTATGCTTTCCATCAGGCAGTAGAGTCATTTTGGCAGGGTCATAAAAAAATTGGTTTCTTAAATGCATCATATTGTGAGAGAGAAATAAAACTGTTTCAAATGGCATTACGCAATATCAATATATTTTATATGAAAATTAGACTAATAAGACTGTGTGTCGTAACAAAATGCACCTTAAAGTTACATCAATAAAGCTTAAAATTATATTTGGAGTATGTAGCGCTCGTCGACCGCTACCGGGAAATAAAATTACCTGTTATCTGTTCACATCTGAATGAAGAGACAACACTTGTAACATTTATCGTATTGTTTAAACAACCGGTGTACAGTCGCACGCACAAGTGTTAGCGACTCTCTCGTTTGTGACAACAGTTGACTTCATTCGTAGGAACTATAAGAACCACTTGTGCATGCGACTGTACATATGTGGTGGTACACGAGTGATTAGGTAATACACATCGTTAGATCAAAACACTTATATAAATGCTGTGTTTAATTAAATATATGTATATTTGCTCGTAGTGCATGTTGTATATCAAACAACATGTCTCACAGCGAGCTCGGGTGGTGTCCAATTCCATAATTGTACTCAATAATTACATACAATATCTGGTTAATGAAGTACATTTAGTTAATAATAGTCAAAAAATCAAAAGAGTTTACTAACAACAGGTGATCTAACACAATATATATTTGATCATGACCACTTTTAGTTTTACATATAAGTACCTAGTTTTATTGTTTGTAAAATATTTTTCTACAAAGTCGAGGGCGCCAGTCTTCGGCGGATCAACACAATCATTCCGCACTCACACACTCACAACAGTACCTAACATCTAAGTGTACATAATGTAATGCACCACAACTGTATAGATCAATATTTAGCTACAGCAACGGCGATCACGTGTTTACAACCTCGTGTTATTCTTACAATTACCTTTTACACGGTATGTGTAGAATTAAGTACTAAGTGTCAACACTAAACATACGTCTGTAAGTGAGACCCAGCTGTTCAATAGTTAATCGTTCGAAGGTAATAAAAATCAAAGACATGAAATAACAGGAAGTTGAGCGGATATTAGACGCTTCGTCGCTCGCACGACGTCAGTTCATCTTTATATTGTATATATTTATAATAAATCGTTCCACTTACACGTGAGGGCTGAGACCTCAGAGAGAGGACACCGGCCCCTGACACGCGCCTGGACACGCGCTCTCAGACACTAAACGAATGTCAACCCTGTACATAATTCGGAGTAAACGATTGATAAATCTCAATATAATCTCAAATTAAATATAATACAAAAATATAAATTAAATATACGTAGGGTTGTCAGCTTGGAAACGCAAAAAACGGTTGTCGAGCCGAAAGTGTTAGAATGTGAGCACGTTTACAAGACGCTTTACGTAAAATTGAGCTACTCGTATGACAATAAACCTATGAATACGATACGGCACCCGTCGGTGGCGACCGCGAGTGACGACAACACTTCGCTTACCCTACGTGGTCCGAGTACAACATTCATTCATTACATAACAATCACAGTATCACATCGAGCGGCTCCAACTAAACACTGACTAGTCGACGTCTGTAGCACAGTTCAGTGGCGGGCGGCGGGCGAGGGGCGAGGGTCGGAGCGGGCCTTAGCGCGCCACGTTGGGGTTGTAGGGAGGCTGCTTCTCGGTGTGCTGCATCACTTGGTCGTACGATGGCGGACACGCTGGAATACACACAAATATAAACATTATTATGGCACCTAACAGGTAGTTTGTTTCAAAAATATATATGGGACTAGCTGACCCACGCAACCTCGTTTGCGTCTTCTATTGCCCGTGGCGTGAAAATTTTCCCCCGTTTTTGAAACATTCTTCATTGGTGCTCCGCTCCTATTAGTTTAGTATTAGCGTGATGACTTATAGCCTATAGCCTTTCTCGATAAATGGACTATCCAACGATTATCTACTCCAACGCACATACGCACGCTGTTTTGATAGATATGATTGAATTTGAACTTTGTGTAGCGGTAATAAAGTGCAAATTGACTCATTGACGTTAGGAACACACCTACATTGCTTAGACAACAGTGAGTGCTTGTAATATACGAACTTTATGCAATAGCAATAAAGCTCAAATTGACTTTACGTTTTAGTTAGAAAACGTTTGTATGGGAAAAAGAAAAGGGCTTTTCCGGCCATTATGCGAATTTTTCTCGCCGTAAAAACCATCCTTGAACTTTAACGAACATTTAAAAAAAAGAATTGGCCAAATTGGTCCAGGCGTTGTTGAGTTATGCGCTTACCAACACATTGAGCGATTCATTTTTATATTATAGATAGATTGCACTAAAAAGTAAAAAAGTACATGACAGAGCCCACTCAGTGATGGCAGCGTTTTAATGGATTGAAGAAATGATAAGTATTGAGTTCTATTACACATATTGAGTACAGAACAGCGTTGCCAGACATCCGGATTTTTTTTTATTAAAATTGTAATGTCCCGCGCGGCACAGGTTTCTTCCCGCTTTTTGAGATAACTGGGCTTACGCTGAAATTGAAGTTAGTTAGTTATAGTTAGTTAACCGTACTGCATTATCGTAAACAAAATCAAGAATTAGGGATGAAAAACAAAAATATTCCAAAGATCGTTTTTTTGTCTCTCTTACTCATGTGTCGTAATTTCTGATTGGATACGTTTACTTTATCCCGCTTTGAACGAAAGAATCCCGCTCTTTTCACTTAAAAGTTTTAGAATCCCGATTTGACGAAAAGAACCCGGCAACGACGGTATAACCTGACCTACCTCACCTACTTGCTACAACTAGCAGTCTCCATCAGCGTATACACTTTACTCTTTACTTTCAAATGCTCTTGTCAGTCTCTCAGACTTTCTTTAAATATAATTCTAAAGTAATACCATGCAGAAGCAATCTATACACAAACACATATCTACTATTAGTTTTTATTAAGTCATATATGCACACAAGACGATCGAATAGATAACACTAGTAGACAGTACAACAGTAATCAATCTAATATTGGGATCCCAAAAGCACAAGAATCATATTAGTATTTTTGTAACAAACAAAACACAACTGAAGCGTTAACAATATCCTACACTCTTCTCAATATTTCACGTTGATAGATTTTCAGAGAAAAGATACTTAATAAAAACAACCAAAAAGGCACTTTGGACGTAAACGTAAGTTCGGGAAAACTACATTTGCACTAAAAACCCTAGCGCATTATGATTACGTACTTAGTAATTTACGTTAACTACACTCAGGGTTTATTAGGAATGCGAACAACGCGTTAACGTCATCTAGTGTCTAGTGGGATTCCCAAGTTTGTACACATCGAAACCACTAGCACCCTTCATCCGATACTTTTTTTTTTTTTTTATTGAATAGTGGGCAAACGAGCAGACGTATCACCTGATGGTAAGCGATTACCGCCGCCCATGGACACCCGCAACACCAAAGGCGTCACAAGTGCGTTGCCGACCTTTGGGGGATAGGAAAGGGGATGGGGGGAGGGGTTGGAGTATGGGCCTCCGGTATCCTCACTCACTCGGTGAAACACAGCGCAAACGCTATTCCACACCGGTTTTCTGTGAGGCCGTGGTATCACTCCGGTCTAGCCGACCCATTCATGCCGAAGCATAGCTCTCCCACGGTTAGGTTATCCAGTCCAGTTTCAAATACTTACACTACGGCCAACTATTTGCTAATCATTTCAGCAACTGTCGACATTAATGTTGAATATAACAAAACATCTACCTCTATAACAAAAACAACAAAAGCGGATGCAGTTATTGTCTACGCCTACTCACATAATGTCTAATTGTACATTTAAGAACACTAAATAGCTTATATTTCTGATTCAAAAAAGCCTACGGTTGCCTTTCTTATATGCTAAAATTAATCGCCGTCTACGAAGAAGAACAACGTATGAAGACTCGATTCGAGTAATCCCTTAAATATTTTTAAATGGGTTCTACTTTACGCTACTAGGCCAGGGTAGACTAGAGATGCTTACGGAGGAATGCGGTTAGTTAGACAGCTAGGTATTTGTCATGCGTTCTACTTCACCCACCTTGCGGCAACCAGCCCGGCGGCGTCGCGATCCCAAAGAATGCTTAACAATCAAATCACAAGTTAGATACAATGTTGCCATCTATTTAAATCTTACTACTGTTAACATTACTTACGATAAATTGCAAATAAAAATATTAAAACAAGGAAAATCAGTTTATTGTTGTTCATTTAACTGCCTCGGTGGCGTAGTGGTACGCGTATGCGACTGCTAAGCTAGAGGTCTCGGGTTCAAATCCTGGGTCGGACCAAATGTTTGTGGAATCTACAAATATTTGTTTCGGAGTTTGGGTGTTTTCTATGTATAATATGTATGTATTTACAAAAAAAAAAAAAGTATGTATAAGTATTTATATCAGTTGTCTAGTACCCATAACACAAGCTCTGCTTAGCTTGGGACTAGATGGCGTTGTGTGTTAGATGTCCGAAATATTTATTATTTATTATTATTATTTGAATAGAACGTCAGAGTTTCACTAATAGTCTAAGTTTGAGATGCTTTCGGATAATTTGCTCATATAGAAGAATAATTTGAATCGAGAACCCTCGCAAATTGTTCTGAATCAAAACCATTAGTGGTATTCATTCATGTTTACGTATCACATGCGTCCCCCAGTTCATGATGAACACATTAAATGCAACTAGTGTGCAAGCTGTCTCGGTTTGCAAACCAGCTTCTTAGCAGAGCTTACATTTCAAGGATAGGTACTAATGTATCGGTGATATATCGGTTATACGAGATGTATGAGTATCATAGTATCATATTGCATGGCCAGGGAAGTACCGCCGCGGCTCTCTACACACACCAATACACTTTATTGTCAAGCTCAGAGTAAATCCCCCCCCCCGTCCGGTAGTGGAATGTGTCGGATAATATCCTGAAATAGTTTCAATTGATGATATACACGATAACGTACGATAAGCTTAACATACTGAATTATGTAGTCAGCACTAAGAGAACCTATGAAGTATCTCTCCAAAGACTTAAAATGATGGACGTCGCAGTACAAGTTAGTGCCTCTCATACATAAGGCGAGTGATGTGCTCGAATAATCCTCTTACCAGTGATTACATTTCAGTTGCTTAAAATGAAACGCAAATCCAGTTTCACTAATTGACCTTTTGTCACTATCAACAGTTGCTATTCAACTGGTTTGTTATTTAATGGATGGTTTGTAAATAATTGTAATTATAAAATATACTACTTATGTACATACATTGTCTGGATTTTGTTCTTAAATGTAGATTTTATCAAGCTGAATGATCGTCTGATATCTATTCCCATAATGGACTCTCATTCAATTGTAAACGAACTAATATTTACAAGGATGTTAACCAAATCATTGGATGATAATCATACACCACCCTGAAGCGTTCAGATATATACACGACCTTCAGCAAAAATCTGTTATTCCCCACAATGAGGACGTTACACAATATTTGTACATCATCATATCAGATTATTTCATTGATAGCGCCGAGTGCCACAAACACTGTAAATAATACTGATACCAGTTAAATAATCAGTCAACTGCGAGCGACGTCACTGCGACTGTTGTTTCTTCTACTTTCATAGACAGAGAATACATCCAAGTTCGTTTTACGAACGAGAACGTGGCAAAAAAGTTCACAGAATTTTGTCAAACAATCAAGCTCATAACTGAGAGAATTCCCTATAATACGAAGCAAACGGCAATTCTTTGGAACTTCTTGAAAAGAGGAACTACGGAAATGTCCACAGTGCAATCAAGTCAATAGTTCTCGTGACCGCCTAAAACAAGATCGTAATGATGACTATAAGTAAATTATAAAAACCCGAGCGAGGAAAAAGGTTGAGCTGTCCTTGCCATGAGGAAAAATGCAAAAGTTATATAAATAGTCTACAAATTATTGATTACAATAGAGTAACATCGCGGCTAATTATCATATTGGCTATATTTTATGTTTTTATGGTCGTAAAAGTTCGAATTTGGACATTATAATGCGAAACATTAAAAAGTGCGTATCATACTAGCACTTTTTTGTAATATTCAGCTAAATAAAACAAAATAATTACAATTCGTCTATTCATAGGTATAAGCTAAAAATACCGACGGTATTGATTCATATGAAATGCAAATCTATTGTATCATATCTTGAATCACAATCGCTTATCATGAACTAAATGGTAATTACCGGCGATTACCGAAAGATAAAATAACACATTTTGCAACTGTTGAAATATTTATGCGAAATACGACACAGAAACTTGTAGTTCTGGTTATCATTTTACTTGCACGAGTCCTATTTTTAAAAAATAACAAAACCATGACAACTCCATACGTGGCCTTTTGGGGAATCCCCCAGATGTGGAATACAACATGTATTATTTATATTAGAAATAGCATTTGGATAATAAAATGTGCTATGTATGTTAATGACTTATAATGATTACACAAAAAACTCACGAATAATATAATATATGAATGACTCAACAGCGCACGCAGCTATAGAAGGAAACGATGAGATGCGTTTCAAATTTAGTGTTTTACGCTCCTGACTCGAAGGTAATAAAAAATTACAGTATAGATTGATTGCGAAGGTTTCATTAAGGAAACAGGTTGGAAACTAGGAAGGAGACCTTTTCAACACTTTACTGGAAAATCATGCAACTGGGAAAATAAAAGAATGAAGCCACACAAGTAGAGTGTAGGCGCGTGCTACAGCGACCTTGATTAGACTCTTCAAACAGAACACTGTTGCAATAACTAGGGAAACAGGTAATAAACAGACATATTAAGAAAATAAGAATTGAGGCAATTTCTTAAATTACGCAGTTAAACCTGAAACGGGTAGCGATCGCACTACAAACGTGCCATCAAGCGCTATCTAAATGTGTTGATTAGATATCACGTTGTCCATTGAGTGCCCAAATGACTACGAATATACTTTAAGGGATATTGTTATAACAACGAGAGCCACTGTGGCGGTTTACAAGGAGTCCACATCATGTTGGCTAGCGCCACGATTTGAGGAAGCTCTTAAGACTTAGACAGAAAGAAAAACTTGCATATTTTTGCCATTACAGCTAACAAACAATGGCGCAGGTACAATGTACTCATAACTAATACAACGCGTTTTCACGTATAACACGGTGTGTTTTGTGCGCTTAGTTTTGTCTCCAGTTCGTTTACACTGCACTAATAGTGTACATGACTCTGGACACTCGCGGAATGTCCTGAGATAGTAGTACATAACAACAAAACTAAAAGTATAGGAAATAGAAAACGTTTTCAAATTTTAAATTAATTAATCATCCCAATATCCGTGTGTGTGTCGCATTAAGTATACAGAGTGTCACTTACAACCCTACTCATCAAATGGGTGAGGTAAAAGGCGACTAAGAGAAGAAATTACGTAGCGTACGTACGTAGTAGTCTACTGGAGTAAAACCTCTTCTCTTAGGAAATGCATACGTCCAGCAGTGGACTGTTAAAAATTGTTGATGTGATGATTCTAAGAAGAAAGACACAGACAAAGATACAACACATGAGTTATAACTATTCGTTACCCAAGGGAATATTGAAGGGAATGTTGTCCCGCGGGAGGGCGGTCGCACTTAATAGTCAAAACAAGTAAACAACAGTGACGTCATGCTCAGCTAGTACATGCACAGCAGTGCTATCACTGCGATAACATCATACACTCAATCCATTTGGCTGATACGCTATTGTGTTACATCGTTTCCCCACGCCTCAGAGCGAGTGTAGCCTTTTCGAAAAACTTTAGTACACTGTCATCTAAATAATTTACTTTTGAAAGTATTACCTACTACATCTAGTACGTAATAGAATTATGAAATGGATTCAGACAAGGTTTTGCCTAACAAATCTATACTAATATTTTAAAACTGAAGAGTTTGTTTGTTTGTTTGAACGCACTTCTCTCTCTGTCTATCTCAGGAACCGCTGGTCTGATTTGAAAATTTCTTTCAGTGTTGGATAGTACCTTTACCGAAGAAAGGCTATTTATCATAACGCTAATACTAATAGGAGCGGAGCACCAACGAAGAATGTTTCAAAATGGGAGAAAATTTTGAAGCTAAGGGCAATAGAAGTCGCAAACGAGGTTGCGTGGGTCAGCTAGTCTACACATAAAAATGTGTCTAAATAAAGAACCTTTTGGCTTTCTAAATAAGCTAAAAGAGGGGCACATTTAAACATGCAGTAAGCAAAATATGCAGTCTGTCTCCGTAAATGGAACAGTACGAAAGAAAAAAAGCCAGTCGACCAGAAAAGACAAAACAAACACGATTAACAATAAGTTTTTAACGCGTTTTTTATTAAAACCTGCTAGCATTGGCAACGGTGCACACAAACAAATAGTAACTGGTTACTGCTATGTACAGTAAATAATAAGTTACTCCTTCTTGAGTTTTCAGAGAGACTATTTAATCAGCTCACTCTCCCACACACGGGATGCTGCGTCCGTTGATAACGCTCGCCAAATGTATCTAGTTGTACTGTACCCATACAGCAACACTGTACCACACACAACAACGGTACAGTCACAAGTTATTATAATAGATTGATGTGATCTAACGAGAACATAGAACAACACAAGCCACCGGCGCTACTCTGTAAATGGTTATTTATGTTGTAAGAATTCGCCAATAACGTCTAAACACTAACGACGATTGAAAATCAATGACCCTGACTTTATTAGCTCACTGCTTTGTTCAACAGTCGGCTGCAGCGAGCACCGGAGCGTCAGGTATCGTTCGGTGTGGCCGGTTCTTGTAAATCACTAAAGTATCACTAATCACGTCGCCGCGTCGCGTCGGTATGACCTATCGTTCCATTCAATAGGCCACACTCGTTATAAAAATGAACACACAAATGAACAAAGAGAAAAACGCAGTAGTCATATTTTTATAATTAGTTATTTTTATGACCACATAGTTATAATTTTAAATGTAGACTGGAAGTAATAATTCTCAGTAGTATAGTATCGAGTTAACAGCAATCCAAATAAAGACCAGGCGCTAATTCTTATCTGAAACGTCTTATATGAAAGCGAAGGATTTATCTTAACTAATACTGAAATAAAAACGACGGGTTGCACTCCGGGAGCGCCGGCAGAAGTGAAAACTTGAATATTAACGTTGTGCATTTTTGATATTTTGGAATGGTTAGAGAATAATTTTGTACGAATTGCTTTCATTATTTATGTGGTGGAATACAATATTCATTTATTGCGCTATCGTACACAAACATGACAATTATACTACATGACATAAAAAACACGTCAAAAATACTACTACAGATGTAGATGAGACATCTAACACAACGCCGTCTAGTCCCAAGCTAAGCAGAGCTTGTATTATGTGTACTAGACAACTGATATGAATACATATATACTGTTTTTTTTGGAAATACATACATATCATACATAGAAAACACCCAAACTCCGAAACAAATATTTGTAGATCATACAAACACTTGGTCCAACCCAGGATTTGAATCCGAGACCTTAAGCACAGCAGTCGCATTCACTATCACTGCGCCACCGAGGCAGTGTCGCATGCAATAAGGTTATGTCTTTGGTCTTATTACGTAAATGTTTAATCAGTCTCAATTAGCATTACATACACGTCCCGAAGGGATGCTTCGGAGTTAAAGACGTCATATGTCATGTTGTTCACTTATCAATAAAGTAAATTAAACTTATTACGTTGATATTAACGTATGCTGTTATTGACATACGTACATAATTTGTTATATCGAAAACATTAATCGTCGCGAATGTAAAAAAATATCGAAGATAGCTCCGATAAATAATCGTTGTGTTTAGAGATATGAGTTATCTAAATGCTTTAGTCACTTGTCGTGTAGAAAGTCTCCATTATTGCACCGCGTTATTTTAATGGGTTCGACTTCCTAACACCTGCCAAGTCCTTTGTGAGACGTTCGTTGATTGTAAAATCTTATTTTAACAATGCGTTTACTGTAATTGTCTGTAAATAGGCTGAACGTTCTCCTCGAGCAGCGCCGTTTAATGGCGTGTGACATTATAATTGATTATAATAATGTGCTTCCTGTAAACGTAACGAGAGAACGTATTGTGTCCGCGCTCATCGCGAGCTGCGACACGAGCCCGGCAAGGAGCGCCCCTCGCTCTTGGCCTCCTTCACCATTATTGGACTAATTAACACGAAACAGGACAATCGCTACTTTCCAACTAAGAACGCAACGTGACTGGTGTTCGAAACTGCACCTGACGAATGGCTCACTATTATATTTCTTTTACAGCTAATTCAGACAGAGCATCTGCAATCTCTATGGCACATTTTCATACATAGTAATAGTTAACAATGTCGGTACATACCGTTGGCATCTGGTGCGGTCGGGGCTTGCGTGAAGTTCGTCGCGTTAGGGTAGGCCGGCCCCGAGCCTCCCGCGACCGGGTAGGGCGGGTGCGCCGCGGTAGGGTAGGGCGTCTGCGTGGGGTAGGGCGTGTGCGTGGGGTAGGGCGTCTGCGTCGGGTAGGGCGTCTGCGTGGGGTAGGGCGCTTGCGCAGGGTACGGGGCCGCAGCCGCCACCGGGTACAACGTCACCGTCGTCGCTGAGAAATATGACTCTGTTCAATCTTTGTAATTCAAGCGGGAACCGGCTAAGCTTATATTTTTAACTGCTACATACATACAGGGTCTGTCGTAAATAATGGATAAGTCGTAAACTGGAGTTGGTCCGGCTATGAGACTATTAGAAAATCGTATCTTTTTGCCAGGGTTTCTAACCGTATGGAAATGGCGTAGACTTTTATGTTTTTTTAAAATTTCGCTACTCTTTGCATTCATTCCGTTGCCATTTCGTTAAATTTAGGTATTTCTGTGTCATTTTTTTTGTATTATAGTCTTGAAGATGTGTATTATTTAGTTTTAGTACTGTTTTAGGCGTTTTTAACGTTGGTCATTTTCAAAATTGTCATTTTAAGATTTTTTATGTTTTTGTTTTACTTAGGGTCAACTTTTGATCATTTACTGTGTAAAAAAAAAGTACGGCGCTATAGCTGCCCATGATCTTAATAAATTATCTAGTATGTGTAGATTCTAAAAAGGTATAACAATGCATACTTCACAAGTAATATTAAGCTACATGAGCGAGATCAATATCAAGGTGAGAAAATATTTTTTTCATGTAATGTTGTAAATGGTTATAAAACTTCGTCATAATGATTTATTTCTGCCAAGATTCTTTACACAAACACTATGGGGTCACTATTAAGGATATTCAAAAGAAAACTAGGTTGTTTTAGTACGTAAAAATATTTATTCAACAACTTAAACTAAATGTTCGAAGTGTCCTCCGCCGGCAGCTATGCACGCTCTACATCGCCTAATAAACGATCGCTTAATCTGGCGCACATAACCGGCTTCTTCAATTTTTCTCGCTGCTACTTGAATGCGCGCACGCAACTCTTCTACAGAACTTATTGTTTCACTGTATACTTTTTCTTTTATACAGCCCCAGTAAAAGAAGTCCAAGGGGTTCAGGTCTGGCGAATGTGGAGGCCATAAAATTGGCCCCAATCGCCCTATCCATCTATCTGGATAAGTATTATTTAAATGTTCCCTGACACGAACAGCGTAATGTGCTGGACACCCATCATTTTGTAGCCACATCTCATTTCTTATCTCTTGTGGGACGTCTTGCAGTAAACTAGGTAAAGTATTTGCTAAAAAATTCAAATACATATCCGCATTTAATATTGCCGGCAATTCGAATGGACCAATGATTTTGCCATTAATAATGCCAGTCCATAAATTAATTTTAAATTGATATTGCGATCGGTCTTCTCGGATAAGTCTTGGGTTTTCGATTTGCCAGCTGTGTATGTTGTGAAGATTCAAAAAACCATCTTTTCGACACGTTGACTCGTCACTCCATAAAATTTTATTAAAAAAACTTTGGTCTTCCCTCATCTTTCGCAGCATTATGCGACAAAATGTTATTCTCGCAGCAGCGTCCCTTGGCATTAATGTTTGGACCCTTTGATAATGATAGGGATATAATTCATGCCTTTTTAAAATCCTGTGTACAGATTTTTGAGGTATACCGGTGCGCCTTGAAATTACACTTATGGACGTACCAGGGTCTTCTGCAACTATTTCCAGTACTTCGGCTGCACTGTGGCGTTGTGGTCGTCCTTCACTCGCCCCGCCTACGCCGGTCCCAGGAAATCGTCCTTCCAAAAATGTGTTGTGCACTCTTATGAAGACACGATAGTCAGGATGCCGGGCATTTGGATATTTTTCCCGATAAACTCTAGCAGCTCTATTGGCGTTGCCATCACATAAACCATAAATGTAATGCATGTTTACGTATTCGGCCGGCGTGTATTGTTGAGGCATGATATACAAAATTTTCCAAAATAACACGTGCAATCGATAGCACAACACGATGCCCATAAATGAGAGCTGAGTTGTCAATATCACCAGGTTAACAAGTCCAAATCACAAAGAAAATCTAAGTCCGATATTAGAAAGCAGTAACAAATTGACGACAGTAATGAAAACGAGAGCACATGCGATGGTCAAAATCACACTGAGAGATGTATCAGGAGTGCGCCCTAGCTAAACGCATGCTAACCTTTTCACACATCGTGAGTGTGAAAGGGACGGTGCATCATGCAGTGTGCCTAGTAACAATGTCCTTTTCACGCGGGGAGACCCTTTGTATTGCTGTCTTTGTTCATTTTTTTACCTGATGATCCTTTTTACGAATAAACTTGTAACATGTTTGTCGCATGTAACTATTAGAGCACATCAATTTTAAAATTAAACACCTTTATGAAATGAGGAGGCATGAAATTTTTTTGACAAAAAACTACCTAGTTTTCTTTGAATATCCTTAATAGTGGCCCCATAGTGTTTGTGTAAAGAATCTTGGCAGAAATAAATCATTATGACGAAGTTTTATAACCATTTACAACATTACATGAAAAAAATATTTTCTCACCTTGATATTGATCTCGCTCATGTAGCTTAATATTACTTGTGAAGTATGCATTGTTATACCTTTTTAGAATCTACACATACTAGATAATTTATTAAGATCATGGGCAGCTATAGCGCCGTACTTTTTTTTTACACAGTAAATGATCAAAAGTTGACCCTAAGTAAAACAAAAACATAAAAAATCTTAAAATGACAATTTTGAAAATGACCAACGTTAAAAACGCCTAAAACAGTACTAAAACTAAATAATACACATCTTCAAGACTATAATACAAAAAAAATGACACAGAAATATCTAAATTTAACGAAATGGCAACGGAATGAATGCAAAGAGTAGCGAAATTTTAAAAAAACATAAAAGTCTACGCCATTTCCATACGGTTAGAAACCCTGGCAAAAAGATACGATTTTCTAATAGTCTCATAGCCGGACCAACTCCAGTTTACGACTTATCCATTATTTACGACAGACCCTGTATATGATATAACCAAGTAGGTACTTCTATAAGGCCACGTCTAATTTACGCTAAAGTGATCGACATTAATTTCCATAAAACAAAACAAACTATCACACACATATGTACACGTGATCAATTTCGTTTCATATCAGTCGTCGATAAAGAACAATCGATACGTTAGGTACTTAATTTGTTTGCGTTCGTCGCGCGGTCGGCGAGAGCTTCATGCGTTATCCTTGTAGAAGTGTCCCTTCATGGAAGTGATACGTTATTTTTTAGGTTTGTACTTGTGAAAGAGACTCTACTTTGCCTGATGGAAAGCATGAGCAGAATCCACGAATGGTCACCATACTCGCTGCTCGTGCAGACAATGCAACAATGCAGCATGGTGACCTACGCCTGGGATAGGTATGAGTACGGCTGAGAGCTCACCTGGGTAGCCGGCGGGCGCCGCGACGAACTGCTGCTGCGGGTAGGGCGCCGGCCCCTCCTGCGCGGGCGGCGCTGCGCAACAAACATATTCTATACTCTCTCCTCCTTCGCACTGAATTCTATGAGTATCTCTAACTATTGTACATTAACACGTTGAAGCATTTAAGCATCACGTCTTACGTTGAGATTGAGACCCCGATACGTAAACTGGGCAAGGGAGGCGCGGCTGATCCTCATTAAAATGAAAGCCGATTGATTTCGAACAAAACAGAGTTCAACAATTCTATCACTGTTTATTTCAGGGGAGTCTTCTCCTACGAGATCTTTGTATTTAATTTGAAGACTCAAACACTACAAACAACACTCAAACTATTTGTCTATCAAGGGACCCATCCCTTGATAAACAAATAGTTTGTCAAGGGATCAAGTAGTCAAGAACACTGAGTGTCGCCACCCCTATTCATCCCACAGGTGTCGTAATATGTGACTAATGAAGAAAACTAGGACAACATTACTGCAAACAGAAGGAAAACTTGAAATATAGGGTTTTCTATGGCAACACTTCTGGGGATCGTGATATAGAAGACCAAAACCTAAATATCCTTAGGAGAGGACTATATCCACCAGTGGACTCTTGACGATTATGATTTGTGAGGGGATTAGCAGGAGCTTCATAACAATAGTGGATGTATCCATGAGAATTAAACTTCTCATGTAATAATGAACGCATAACTTAAAGATATCATACGAGTGTTTTCAACAATGATCACGTTTTGCTAATCAGCCATCACATTATAGTGCACATGTATAGATAAGTCAATGACGAATAAAACCCATCGGTCAACGTTCGTGGAATAACTGTCGCTCCGACAGCGTCCGCTGCCTGCTGACTCACTCGCATCTAAATACGTCACACAAACACACGGTAATCTTCGTATTTAATTGCGACATCTACGAAAAACATCTCGGAATGTTCATTTCACCGAGCCAAACCAGTTTAAGCCAGGATTAATTTCACATCACACCGGTGTTTCGTAAATAACATGTTAGAAGGCATTAGGCAAAGTCGTAGCATTAGTAAAATAGTAATACATACGTGCGAGAACTCTGCCACTGGACTTGCGGCAGCAGCAGCGGCACAGCGCCGAAATGATGATGACAACGACGATTCCTACTACCAACGCTATCACCAGCTCCATCACCGGAAATCTCCAAGGTCTATCCCACGAGTTGAAACGATTCTGCAAACAAAGTCATAACAAAACTGAATTGTCTATTCTTCATATTGTCATACACACATTTTAAAAGTTGGTCAACCGAGACTGTGCAAACTTAACTAATACCTAAGTATGTTGTTGCCGTCACCAATGTTCTCTTTAACCGAAAATTCTTGACGAGTGGTTGATCAGAACTACTCATCATTAATTTTCGCATACACATTCTCAATATGTGCACAATGGTATGATGTGTACAGAACATTTTGTCTTGTACGTGTCTGTGTTGTTACATTATAATAGTAATTCCCTATACAAAAGCTACTTTCACGCTAGCAATGCAGCTGCCAAAAGACTATCGCCTCCTCTAATACGCTTATAACGACATTACAGTTAATTAAAACTGGGAAAAACCCTTAAAGAATGATAAGAAAGACAGCATAACCAGTATTGACGAACTCCTAGTCGATTTCGACCACGGCGGCCAGTCTCGACGGAGAATACAAGTGTCTGCGCTACCACCAGCTACCAGTGACTCTCTGTTCCTTAACTCTCACAATCCGTTAAGACGGCTATCCGACTCGACCGGGGATCAGGTCAGATCAGGTGAACAATTTTGATTACGTAATGTGAGGTGGTAGGTGACCTTGGATATGGTTAATAACGTAATAAAGTAACCGCTCCTGTGATGTTACCATGATAAGGTATTCAACGAGCGCAAAGTACAAAGTCATTATGTTAATGACCACACAACACACGCTCGTGCTTGGAACTAGTTTTTGCCTATGGGTCCGCCTGCGTATATATCGGTTATTGCGGCAAAGAGCAGCCTATGTCCTCCCTCGAGAATCAAAGTATATCCATGCCAAACTAATTTAATTGAAATTGGTTCAGTAATAAATAATAAATAAATAAATAAATATTTCGGACAATTTAACACACAACGCCGTCTAGTCCCAAGCTAAGCAGAGCTTGTGTTATGGGTACTAGACAACTGATATAAATACATATATACTTTTTTTTTGTAAATACATACATATTATACATAGAAAACACCCAAACTTCGAAACAAATATTTGCAGATCATACAAACATTTGGACCGACCCGAGAATCGAACCCGAGACCTCAAGCACAGCAGTCGCTTACGCTACCACTCGCGCCACCGAGGCAGTCTACAGTGGTTTATCCGTGTTACTTTTGAATTTGTAACATTAACATTTGAAAGTATGAATGTGTAGGCAAGGTTTTGTGATAAGTGAAGCCTATTTATGAATTTGTTAGCTATGAGGTTGTATGCCTCGAGGGGCAGCAACACACTTGTGACTGATGTGTTGCAAGTGTCTATGACCAATACTTTCTTACCTTCAGTTATACAAGTTTGTTTGTCCTTTATACTATAAAATAATTGTGTTGGATTCTTCAGCAGAGAGTATGAGTATCTGGAGTCCTTTGTAAACAGTAGGAGTGCAGTTTTCACAAGTGACAAATACTCGTAGCTATAGTCTAAGTTTTATTACCTCACACAATTTGCCACAAACTATTTACACTATTTGTACTATTTTTGCGTAATATGTTGCACTGTTAGAGAAGGAAGATGATGACTAAACCTTAGCAGCATAAGGCATACATTGACTTGAACATATTTGGAGCTATTATCATTGATAGATGTACATAATCATACTGATAAATCATATCATAAATCAGCACAATCTATGAATCATCAACAAGCGTCTAGGAACTTAAAGCATATTAGAGCTTGTTTAGAACTTTAAGGCAGATTATTAAATGGCTTTGGTTTCTATCACTTAAAGACATTGTACTATCTCTTGATGGTGAGCTAACTAAGCCACTTGGCATGCAACAATTATAATTTGGTAAAACATTAAAAAGTTGTGTATCAACTGTGAACAGATTTAAAAAGAGACTGAGTTTTATTATCTCCAATTGGTTGTACTGGAATCATCAAAAGTAATCCTAAGAGCTCAAACATTTCAGAGGTTAACTTGTAGCCACTAAACAGCTGCACCAACCACCTCCTTTCTCTATCATCATTTATCAAACTAGGATTACTGCATGTTTGGCCTAGTGGTTAAGCAGTCGCCACGGCATTTCCTACCTTACCAAGTATTGTGGGTTCAAATCCCACATGGAACAACACTTTGTGTGATCCACAAATTGTTGTTATGGGTCTGTGTATTCTTTGTGTCTGTTTCATGTATGTTTGTAAAGTTACTCACAACACAAAAACCATTTCTAGTGCGGGAGTTGTCTTTTAAATAAATAGAAAAAATATATTGTCATATTTTTTATGGATTATCATTGTTGGTCCATTTACTTGCTACTCTGACAAACAGTTAAAATCCTTTTTGAGAATCCCTACCTTATAGTCTTGATATCAATGCTCAAGTAGAACTAATTCTTTACTTATTTCTTTTATTTTGAACCAACATATAAATTATTCTCAGATATTTAAGTATATGTCTGAAAATGTATATTTCATAGATGTAACAATCTATATTATAATGTAATAGTAGTTAACCAGATAACAACAACAACAACAGCTAACTTGGCTGTTGGTTTACATTGCATATAAGAACACATCCTGCTTCATAATCTCATCAAGTTCCAGTGAGTTTAAGCAAAATTAAATGAATAACAATGAGCACATACATTGCAACATATAAATAGCTAGACAGTTTAAGAACATTAATAATTTCAATGCAATGTTAAAGTTGGCCTCATTCTGTCTCAATCTGAATATTAATTTATTTTAAAAATTTGTTTACTAATAGTTATTTAAAGTGCATTCCTAAATATTAACAAACTTTACAGTGATTCTGTATTTGAACTATAATGAAATAGGCAACCATCAACATTGTTTGTCCTACAATCAACAAAAAATTGCAAAGTTTCTCGATGTTACATCTAGGTGGATGCCTAACCCTTACAATATATCACAATAATGTTTGCCTTTGTTTAATTTAAATAACGACTTGGATTTTTTTTATGTCTTGATCGACTAAGTGATTTATTTAACTATAAACAGGCAAACAACATAACACATAGTTTAAACTTTCAACTATGTGTTGTGTGAGGACAAAGAATACAATAAATATGCAATATCATAGGGTGGGTGGGCCTCTACAGGACTCTGTACCTGGAACTCGTCGTCCTCCCAGTCATCCGAACCGTGCATCACAACGAAACACTCACAGAGAACAAAATTCAACAACAATTGACTAAGCCGAGGGGCAGGCAACACCGTTTACCTACACGCGTCGTATCACAACACAAAGCACTACTGCTGCCGGGACGATCTTGCTTGCGACTCGCCTTTATCAACCGGTTGTAAAGTAATAAGTACTTTCGACGTGACTCACCGGAAAGATTGCTGAGGCTATAGGACGGACTTTCCGACTTTGTCGCTAATATGCACTGGGGGAAACAAGGTATACCATATAATATCAACAGACGATGTCCCGAAAAAAGTTCTACTGAATCTCATATTAATTAACTAATAGTCATTTAAATCGGAAAATTATCATTATTCAATAATACACACACACACGCACACATAATTTATTAAGTACAATGCGATTATCTTAAGATATCATCGTAAAGTGACGTACCTATTGATAATTTAGCTGATACGGGCGTATTAATTTGTAATTAACTACAAACAAAACACCCTTGCCTTGCCCACATACAGTGACAACTGTAGTGTTGCGCTTGGTGAATGTTCCTTCCTACTACTGAGGTCAAGTCGCAGTGTAATCCTAAATAAACATTATTTTGAATCGAACCTGGAGTAATTCAATCGATGGAATTATTAATCACTTAATATATTGGCAGCTAACTTTTATTACATTTTACAAATGTTTTTTGTAGTTTGTCGTTACCGTTTGTTAGTTTATTGTTTAATTCTGAGTAAAATTGAGAAGGGATATAACATAATACTTCTTATCTTGAAAAATATAACATAATAATTAAAATAATAATTACTAATGGCGCTCTTCCAGCGCCTTTTATTTATTATTATTCTCTTTATTTCATTATATATACATATAATATATTAATTACATTTATAAATACATAAAAAAGATAAACAATAACATATATTTCAAAATATAAAAAATAGTAGAACACCGACTTCGGGTACAGGGACCAAGAAACCGGTGGTTAGGGCTCCAAAGACAGGAACCTCCTCACTATACGTGCCGTGTCAAGAAGGACTGCCTTCTGTATCAGACCCTTGATCCAGTCTTCTAACGTAAGCCTCTTAAGGTGTTGGTCGAGGCTCTTGGCTATCAATCCGTGAGCAGATACGACAATCGGAACAATTATTACCGAATCCACATTCCACATATCGATAATCTCGTGAGATAGATCTAAAGAGACAAACTTCTTAGCACTCCATGGATTCACCGTGCGGGTGCCGGGTCCATCGTGTGGCAGAGGGAGAAACTCAAAGCAGTTCCCAAGACTTACGACCTAGGTGTAGGTTTAAGGAGGCCCCCTTTAAGATGCGCATCAACGCTCACCTTCACTGCTCGAGTTTCCCGCTCTACCTAGCCAAATTTGGTAGGAACCTGTTAGTGCAGCCTTGGATACTCGTTCTAAAATAGAACTTACTGCAGATCTCGACAGGCCAAGGTCTTTCAGAAGGTTATAGAGAGATTTAGCTGGAATACCTCTCGCTACTACTTCTACCGCGTATAAATTAACCACATAGTCATTTTTGTTTAATTCAGTTGTTAGATCGTAATATTTATTTAATTTTATTGTATGTACACTAGGAATATTAGTTTCCCACGGAACAGTAAGCTCTACTAATATTATGTGTTGTGTCTAGAGAAGAGGAATATGTCGGGTCTGGATGACGAAACACCAACATTCAACAACCTCTGGGATTTTATAGTGCTTATCATACGTATCCATCAAAATAGTCCAGTCAAGTGCAGCACTTAGGATTGAGAAAGGCTTGCTTTTAGATTTGGTAGTTGAGCCATCCTTTATAATGTTAATATGTCGTTTATTTGTAGTCAATCCTTTTTGGGCTCTAGCTACTTAAAGACTTAATGCTTCACGTTTGATTTCTAGTACTCTATCATGTCGGCGTGAGTAATAACCCCTATCAAGCAGCACCCTGCAACCTACCAGTAAGTGCCTAGCAGTACCTACTGCCTCACCACACGTATAGCAAGATTTTTCAGATGCTTTCTCCCATATCACTAGGTTACTTTGATCTGCGAGGGTCATTTGAAAGGCATTAAGATAGAATTTTAATAGGGTAGGAGACCAATCATATAGCAAGGTGCGCCATTTCAGGGCTAACGGGATGCAGAACTCACCTATAGTTAACCACTCACTTGGCATTTCTAGATTCATTGCATACACTTTATAGTTATGATTTTCATCTTGTTGTATAAAGGATTTTATTATTTCTCGGTCTCCCTTCTTCTTCGCGAAACCCAGCCCGACTCTATTAAACTGTGCACCAGCCATAAATTGTTTATGGAACTGAAGTCTTGACTCAAGCTCTGTTACATATTTATCTTTTGGGAGTGATGAGACTATTTCATCCTGGGATTGTCCCAAGACATGCATTTTGGTAACTCTGAGGTGTTTATAGAGTTCAGATGGCTTCTTTAACTTCATCCCAAAACTGTTTTGATCCCTAAATAGAGTTGAGGGGTCAGCTGAGTGTGCGATTCCGAGCAAGAAAAAGAAAAAAAATTTTTATTTATTTTTCTTTTTCGACTTTCACGAGATTCTCGTCATGAGGAACGGCGATATCGATAATCATTGCGCGGCGCTTTAATCGATCTATCACCACAATATCAGGTTTATTGGCAACAATAGTCCTGTCTATAATAATAGATCGATCCCAATATAATGTAGCACGACCATTCTCGAGAACTGGGTCGGGCACATACCTGTATTATTATTATTATTATTTATTTCTTGATTTCTCGCTTCCTTATTTCTGTCTTTTTTGACGAAGTAGAAAACCCCTTTTTGGCTGAGGAGTCGGTAGTACGTGATGTTTGCACTAACAAGTGACACTTGACTGGACTGTATCAGTGGCGCAGTGGTAGCGTATGCGACTGCTGTGCTTGAGGTCTCAGGCTCGATTCCCGGGTCGTATAAAATCTTTGTATGATTTGCAAATATTTGTTTCGGAGTTTGGGTGTTTTCTATGTATAATATGTATGTAATTAGTAATTACTAATATGTATGTATTGTATTAAATACGTTGTCAAGAACCCACAACAAAAGCTCTGCTTGGCTTGGGAATAGATGGCAAGTTGTATATATGATAATCATGGCAAGAACTTCTATTGCGCGATTCTCCATATAGTGTGTTACTTCATAGTTCAGTGTATCTTCAGTAGATGTCGCTGTCATATGTTTTTGTTGCCGCTGTATGTGGAAGTCGCCACATCACTCCCCTCCAAGACCGCAGGTAGATATTCGTATAGTTGAGTCAGCTGTCTGTGCCCCGTTGTGGAGCTTGCTAGTGCTAGGAGTGAGTAGATCCAGTTAGTCGGAACTGAATGCCGCTAGTCCCAGTGAGTCGTGGCTGAAGTCCGATGCATGCGGGGCGGTTGTTGCGTAGTGGCTGACTGGCTGCTGCGTAGACGGAAGAGAGATGCTCTGCTTACATGAACCGTAGGTACAGTGTGCTGTGCCTAGACACTGTAGAAGCCACATGATAACCAGAATGGAGTGGTCGCGTTCTGCGTGTCGAGTATCCCTGTCGAGGTCAAGGTTGCTGATTGGCTGAGACTTGGTTGACGATCATCGTTGTAGGAGTGAGCAAGATGATGCTGCTTATCTGCTTCCTTCCAATCCCGTCGTGGTCACTACTGTAGGGGAACGGGTGGCATGTCCCACCAAAACAAAGGGAGGATTCTCATATCAGGCGAGATGATCATGTTTGGCGGGCCACGGCCCAACGGTTGATGTTGGGATCTTGTATATATGATAATCAGCGCCAGAGCTTCTATTGCGCGATTTAGAATTGGTAGTCCGTGTAGTGCGTCTTCAATAGATGGCGCTATATGTATGTAATATGTTTTTTTTGCCACTGTACATGGAAGTCGTCTTTATACATTATGCTTTATGTCATGTCCCTAACTATTGAATTCTGAATGTTGTTGGTTTTGAAATCTAATAATTATATTAAATATGTTTCGATATATACGTTTATTGGGTTTTACTTGCATTAATTCCCCCACATAATAACACCCCTAACCTTGAAAGGTACTTGCCGCTTAAATCGTTGACTGGCATTTAGCATCTCTAACTATCAGTAGAAGATTTATAAATAAATCGATTTGACAAGACATACGCTAAAATATCAGTTTTCAGTGAGGCATATGTTAAAATGATTGACTTCCGAGAAAATCGCATTCCTCCCTCACTATTACACCCACAGATTTTGACCGATACGTTTTGTTACTCCTTGTCAAGATGTCTATAAAAAAATTGTTTTTTTAACTATCAATATTAATATTATTAAAATGCATTTTGTAGTAAAATTTATTTTTCAATTTCATTTAAACATTGTTTTACTTAGTAAATTAAAACAAAAGTACCAGTTAGTTAAGTTCTTTGACTACTCTAAATAGTATAGTTTGCTTTTGAAATAAAACGAATAGTAAAATGTACTGTCAGTGTCAATAAACTCTAATAAAATAAACATAACCTAAAGGCACCAAAAAATCTTCTCGATTTAGATAATTTATACAATGTTTTCTGCTACATTAAGTCGCACAATGCTGCCTTTCCGGCAAGTGCTAATAATGCAGTCGGCGAGTTTACACTGTAGTGCCACAAATTATGCTGCGGCGAAGAAAACGACTTCTGCTGCAGGAGGTAAGTGCTGCTATTCAGTTTCTTTGACTACTCTAAATGGTATAGTTGATTTTTCTATCTATTGACTTCAGACTGATAAATATATAAAAACCAATTTCATGTAAACAACAGAATCATGTAAATGTGTTGCTCATAAAAATTAATATACACTGATTATATCCAAACTACATACACATTGTCCTCACCTGTAGCTGTGTTTGAGGTAGAATAAAAAACATAAAACACAGTAGGTAATCTAAAATTTTATGTTTGTGCTTAAATATACTTAATCTAACAACTTTTTGTTATTGAACAACTAAAAATCTCATATTTTAGCTGATTTTAACATAATGACAAAATTTTATGGTCATCTTACTAAACTGGGTATTGTATTTAAAGAATAATATACAGTGACTAGAACGAGACTACTAATAGCTGTCAATGACTAATAGAATAAGTGTTCAGTTGTAACCGTCATGTGAAAGCTCAGTGACACTGACAATATTGTCTGCAATTAAAATCAAACTATAAAATTTACTACATTCAAGTCTCGTACATCATTGTATGAGCTTGTTTGTGTCCATCACGTCAAATAGCAGACCACAAATGTGGTATTTAAAGGCTTTACTTAATGTTTACTAACTTGGCCACTCTTTTTGCAGTATCTGACCCTCCTTTGAGGCAGAGCATGGCAGCTGAATCTTGAAACTAATACTTGCCTTGCTAACCTCAGGTGCATGTTACTATTGATGTTGAATTAAAATGACACAACAGAAGTCTGGTGTTGCAGGTGTAATGGGGCTAGGCAAAGGTAAGAAGAAGGGAGGCAAGCTGGCCACCATGGAGAAGAAAGAGATGCCTGTGGAGACAGATCCTGAGAAGCTTGTTCACTTTGTGTGTGGCTCCAATATATACACCACCGGGGAGGACATCAAGGTTTGTGTTTACCATTTGCTACATATTTACTGTTGACTACATTTTTGTAAGCCTTGAGAGGTTCATATCTTAAAAATATATCACTATTCAAAGCAGAGTCCTATGTTCTAAGTGGAAACCAAGTAAGTTAAGACATTGCAAAGTTAAGCAAACTTTGCTAGATCAATCTTTGGCTTGGTGACCATTTATTAACATACTGAGACCCCTCTATGTCTCAAAGAGCATGTTAAACCGGCGGTACCGGTTCTCACACAAATATATTTTGGGTACGTGGAGCCCCTTTGATAATACTGTTTCTGTAGAACTTTGATTTTATTTATTTAAAATTATATACACAACAGTTTTAAAATACGTTAGTTAATTAGTTTTTCTTTGTATTAGTTAGTCCCTTTTTGGGTATAGGCCTCCTCCAAATGTTTCCACTTTTTATACTACTACATACTAGCTACATAGGCTACCATCACGCTACAACCAAAAGGAGCAGAGAGTGAGAGCATCAATGTTGCAAAAACAGGGGATGAGTATTCCTTTCGAGAGCTTCCCTTGCGTACGCTGCGTAAACGGTTCTAGTTTCACAAAAGCGATGTATGAAACAATTGTTTCCCTTTAAAAGTTCAACAAAAAGTTCGTAACAGCAGAAGTCTATCTTTCTAGGTTGACTCACTATAACATTTTTATGGTAACAAATTTATTCACGCTTTATAACATCACGCTACAGAAAATAAGAGACGCAGACGAGGTTGCGGAGGTCTGCTGGTCAGTAATAAGACACTGGCTGTACAAATAATACCGCAGCAGTTATAAATTAGAGAAAATTAAGATTAAAAATACGATGAGTAAATAAAGGATTTGATTTCAGATAAAAGAGGACAGCGAGTATCCCGAGTGGCTCTGGTCGCTGAACACCGGGCGCGCCGTGCCGCTGGAGCAGCTGGACCCCGCCACCAAACAGTACTGGCTGCGCGTGCGCACCGCCGCCATGCGCCGCAACAACAAGCTGCGCTCCATGCGCCGGTTCTAACTCGCGACTGGTGTGGTGTGGTGTGGTGTGGTGTTGTTGTGTTGTGCCGTGTTGTGCCGGGTTGTGCGGCGCGCTAGGACCTAAGTGTTGTGTTAGTAAATAAATGATGTTAATTAAATAATATATTTATTCAACAAATAAACTGTTCACAAACGATTATCTCAAATAAGTGATTACTCTTAACTCTATGAGTTGCAGGTTTGTTTGTGCTCTCACGCTCACAATAAACGCTCACGGTACGATTTTTTTGGACAAAAACGGGACGATTTAGAGGCGCGCCGGCCCTGCTCTGCTCTCGCTTGCTCGCTCAACTTTGTGGGTTCCGTTGACAAAGTTGAACGTGAACTTGGGCAGTTCTCGGCCGGCCGAGATTCCAATAAAATTGAGGTGAAGCTATAGACAATCCATGGTGTCCTCCTTGATGATCATGGGCGGCGCGTAGTCGCCGTGCCTCGTTCCGAACGAGAACTTGTATGGGTTCTGAAACAATTCATTTTATTAGCTCGACGTGTTAACCTGGCCAACTGACTGATAGAGGGGGTATCTTCCTTAAGGGGGTGGGGGTGGAAATGAGTAACTTGCTAGTTAACCGTGATATCCAACTAACGGGTTGAAAATATGTGCGGTCCTAGTGTGGGTGGGGATGAAGTTACTATCAGTGGGGAGGAGAGGTCAGAAAATGACCAGTCTGGTGACGCGAAAGGGTTGGGGGTGCTGTGCTCGTTAAAATGAGTCCAAGCACTAAGGTGCTGGGGTAATTGGTTCAAAAGTTAGGTGAAGGGAGGGTGAAGTATTTTTGAAAAAAAGGGGGGGTAAGGCAAATATTGTGGGGTTCTGATTCCTGACAAGTTGAGGGCGTGCACGGGGGGACTAAAAAATGTCTCCGAGCGATAGTTTCGGAGATAGAGGGGGTGTCTTCCTTAAGGGATGATCTTAGGGGGTGGGGGTGATCAGGGTAGTGGGGTGAAAATATAGGTAAAGTATGGGGGGGGGGGGGTGAAAGTATTAGGAGGGGGCACCTCGACTGAGAAGTATCGAAGAACTCGACTTCACGATGTGACTAAGTAGGCGATCCAGGAATATGTGGGGAAAATTTTATCCTCCCTGTGGTATCACTAAATTTCTTGGGTAAACACACAATATGGTATAATAAATTTGTCTTGACAAAATGTGTCGTTGACATATGTCGAAAGTGTCGTTACAATTCCGTCTAGACCCCTTCCGCAACGCGCGATAAGGAAATTCGTTCCAAAAATGTTTAGTTCTGTCTGGCCGAATGGCAACGAGGTAGGTTATTCGAAATGACTTATTTCTTATCATTACTTGTGAAGGAATATCAACAGTTAACTAGACCATAGTAGGTAAAGGGAGATTCGTGGGGAAGACGCCAGTTCTAACTTAGAACTTAGTTTATCAAATTAGATCGTTTCCAATAAGAATAATTTAATTTGCGATCAATAAATCAGTGATGATTCTTGGGTCGGTCAATTTATTTCATAATTTGCTGAATTGTGCAAGATCAATCATTTGTAGTAATCTGTTCAACAGACAAATACTTCTATCGGATCCTTCACAGTTTCTGCAATGTCTGTATCATATTATCATCTTCAGAGAAAGGGACTCGGATCTGTTGTTATCTTTAGAGAAACATTAGTTGTTTGTTCTTTGAATGCCAGGTGTTGTTATAGAAAAATCTGCATCAGGTGGTTGTCTCGGCTCAGACAGAAATAGAGGAGCGTGCGAGTGAACGTACCTGCTTAGTGTTGTATAGGTTGGGCGGGTACACGGCGGGGCCCGGCGTCTTGGTCGGCTTGCCCGCGCCGCCCAGCTGCGCGCCCAGCGAGTACACCGGCTGTCTGCGGATACACAGACACTTCACTAACTTAAAGACTAAACAGAGGCCCAATAATAAATAACTATGAAATGAGATTAGGAACTTATATTCGAATGGAATCATAGACTTCGTTCAGTTAGGTATGTACCTGCCGAGCGATACCGGTTCAGTTCGTTCAGTGATGGGGGGAGGGGCGACTCACTTGTTCTTGTAGACGTTGGTGTCCTGCATGAAGTAGACGGCGGGCCCGGGCGACTTGGCCTTGGGCGCGAAGCCCACGCGCGCGCCCATGGTGTAGGCGGGCGTGCCCGAGCCCAGGCGCAGCGCGTAGGCGTTGGGCGCGGGCCCGGGCCGCTTGAGCGCGAAGCCCAGGCGCGCGCCCATGGAGTAGACGGGCGCGCGCGGCTCGCGCATGGGCGGGCAGCGCTCGGGGGCGTGCGCGCCCGGGCCCGGCGTGCGCAGCGTGTTGCGCGGCCCGAAGCGCGCGCCGAACGACCACTGCGGCGACGACATGGCGCCGTCGCGCGTCACGCGCTCGATGCGGTACGACGGGCCCGGGCCCAGCCCCTTCACGCGGAAGCCCGCGTTCACGCCGAACGAGTACATGGGGTTGCGGTAGCGCGACGGGTCGTGGCCCGGGTGGCCGCACGTCGTCGGCAGCTGGTACGCGCCCGGCCCGGGACCTGCGATAAACGATCAAATATTACGGCGTTGTGACTCAGGCACGTTTCGTAAGTAATTACCTACAGCCACCTAGAGCCCTAGCCTAGAGCGGTTCACAAACAGCGCTCCTAAAGAATACGACTGCATTTGATGCAAAGAACTAAAATACCGGCGGCGACGCGAGCGAAGGTTGCTTTTATTTGATGAATGGAAAACAGTTGTATTCTAAAAACCTGTAGGTTGAATTTAAATTGTCACTGAATTACACTTTACGCCGACACTCTGTCCGTCGGCGCTGACCATTAACTTTTTTAACAGGTTTAGAATAAATAATATTCATGGATTTTGTGAGAAAATCAAGCACATGATTTGAAATGTGATCAATTAAGTAATATTAAATCACCACTCAAAAGAACAACATCTTAAGTTTATCGCTACAATTGTAAGTCTGGATCAGAGACATTTAGCATCGGCTGTAGTCCTATAAAATAGCTTAGAACAATAGGTACCTACGCCAAGATTTTGTTAACTTAGACATAGATTTCGCTTTGTAGATTCTGTGCGCTATTGCATACAAACATATTAATCATGTATTGTAGTTCTTTATATCTTAAGATTCTAAAATTTGTTAAGACCGATTCGTCTGTCTCAACTACAATTGAACGAAAAAGCAACATAGTGCACCATCAGCAACAGCCGTGGACGAGACCTGGCGCCCAACACGCCCTACATTTAAGAGCTTCAGATTCAGCCACTCACCCAATGGTTTCTTAGACATTTTAACTGATAATTAGTAGGTTTTGTATATGAATTACTAAAATTTTCTCATTGATTGCTATTTTTACTTGTACTCCGTTAATTTTGACGTGGATCAATGATTGGCCATGACCGACAGGTTTGACTGTTGCTTTTGTAAACAAATGAACTGATTTCAAATGTCGGAACGCGTCGTGTCTGTGGTGCAGCCACGAGTGTGGCCCGCAAGGAGATATGGTGAGTTCGGTTTGAACCACACGGAGGTATAGTCCATTCGCTTAATTACGGTCACTTATCGCGCCGTGACACAGGTTTTATGTCAAAGGAAAATCAAACGAGCCGCCTGCGGTGTACACTACGAGTAAAATATGATTTGTCAATTTACACAATTTACGCCGAAGTAGTGTAACGTGAATGGTTGTGTTTGTTGTCTCTTCTAACGTGTAAACTGAAAATATTTTAGTAAAGGCCAGGGAGATGAGATATTTTAATTTTTCATGTAATTTTGTTTTTACTACATATTATTGTGCGGAATTCTCCTAGGATACCACCGACTGGTGGCTATGTCGGACTCGAACCGACTAAAAACCGCACACCGTCTCGGGTACTAGAAGCCGGGGATCCAGTTGCAACTTCGAAAGGAAATCCACGGAACCCCGACATACCTCGGGCCGCCTATATGGTTTGTAAATGGCCGCCTCCTGTGCAGAAACTCTGAAGCTCCTTTTCTATTTAGAAAAGGGCGCGAGCATCCCGGCCTGCTTCTGCTAGGGTGACTGATGGCCTCAAAAAACCACTATCTGCCGAAGGTAAATAACATTGTGTTTGCATGGATTAAGTTTGTAAGTGTTGAGTTATGTTGTGTTACATAGTTTTTAGCGACTCACTGCCACCCAGATAGACCCTGTGAGGTCTTGTGAGGTTTTTATTACTGTGTCTGTGAATGTATGTATATGAAAAAACTTGAGAGGTGTCAAGGGACACCCGGATGGAACGAAGTTCGAAATAGAAAGACGAAACGAAAATATCTGGCTTGCTTTCTGTAAGAGAGAGAGAGACAGACAGAGAAACATGCGCACGCCGAACCGACACTATCTAAACGAATGGACTATACAAGCAGAGGTATAGGATAGTTGATATGATTACAACATTTTCACCACAGATGTGAAAATTGTTTAGTCAGAATCTGCATCTGTACTGTTTCGATGCATTGTATATTTATAGTAGTGTAGTGTAAAGTAGGTATATTATAAATAGGTACATATATTGTACTAGCTGACCCACGCAACCTCGTTTGCGTCTTCTATTGCCCGTAGCGTGAAAATTTTCCCCCGTTTTCGAAACATTCTCCATTGGTGCTCCGCTCCTATGAGTATTAGCGTGATGATATATAGCCTATAGCCTTCCTCGATAAATAGACTATCCCACGCTGAAAGTAATTCAAATCGGACCAGCGGTTCCTAAGATTAGCGCGTTCAAACAAACAAACAAACTCTTCAGCTTTATATATTAGTTTAGAGTATAGATAAAAGTATACAATTCGAAAATCACGTCCACAGTCAATTGATGTTCATCGATCGCTCATCTTGATCACTCCATCCAGAGAAATCGCCTAAAGGTATACTGCATAATAAAATATTTGTAATTCATACGCGATGATAAATGATTGTTTACAGGAGAAATCTACGTATAAGTGTAGTGATGTCTAGAATATCTCCATGTAGCTATGCACGTATGTACGTGAACAATGGGTGGAGGGTGAGGGGGGCGCGCGGCTCAGCTGTGCGCTGATGGAAGTGTAACGAAGTGAACTAATGCTGGTACTTCTACCGACACGACATAGAAGTGCGCGTATTTCTGCGAACGTGTAACAATGTCTTCAGAAACTTTAAAGAACAATTTCAGTGTTCGGGCACTTGTCTGCCAGTACTAAACTGTTTGTGTCAGTTAAATCCATATAAATGAATCACCGAAATGAATGTACGCGCTTAACTTAAGATTGGCTGCACCAAATTGGATCATTCTTTTTTCTATGTGTTCGTTATTGTTAGGACAAAGTTTGTATAGAAACAACTTAAAGATATCCTTAAAAAAAATTTCACTACTTGTACGAAACTGAAGCGGGCATAATTGCTAAAATAAGTTTTTCAATAATTATGAAAATATTTACTATGGAAAAATATATCAGTACGAAGTTTGTCGGGTCTGCTGGTAATGATTAAAATGAACCTATCGCTTTCCACTACTGAACGTATGTAGGTCTACGTCACACACACTAAACTGTGCATAAATTCTTAGGACTAATATGTCTATAGGTTAAATAAGTAGATCACTATAAGAACTAGGTAGGTACTCTTACATAATCCGCGGTGAGAAAAAGGGAATAAAAGTATAACCAGCTCTTAGGACCAGTACACATGCACATGGGCACGTATCTGCCACCTTTTTAGTGTCGGTTAAATGATATGCGCGATTTCTTGGTAAATCGTAAATATGTTGTTGGAAGAAAGAGGAAGGAAGAAAGAAAGAGCCTAGACAGACAGCTGGTGTCCTGACAGTGAGTACCGCTAACCATGGATGTGTGCAATTCAATAGATACAAGCGCGTTGATACCCAGAATTAGAGTGGAGCAGGAAACTTCTAGTTAAGCTTTCGTTAACTTCTCTCATCATCTTCCTAGCATTCATTATTTCCAAGATTATTTGGGGTCGGCTACTTGTTCAACTTTCAAACAACCTGGTTTTACCTGAATTTCAGTCTTTTGATTGGGGCGCCTGGTATTGGACCTCCTCAACTTTAGGGACTCTCCTCAAATATTTGAGGGCAATAACTATGATAATGACAGGCAGGACTGACGGCTCAACGTGTTCTCCGAGGTACAGGCGAAACCACCGCCGAAATTCCATATTCTGGGCTTTTGTTAAGAATTTGTTGTAACACAAACCCAATAACACTTTTTGGCACGACCCAGAAATCGAACCCGAGAGCTCTTGATCGGCAGTAGCGTACGCTAACCTCTAGACCAACGAGGCAATTCGTTAACTTCACTCACTCGATGAAATGCAACGAAATAGTTCCTTACAACGACTTAATATGAGTTCGTTCGTGGTAGTGGCTTCACTCTGGTCGAGCTCTATATTATTTACATGCATTTTCAAACTTATCTTCAAACAGCACCTTGTAGGTAATCTGAACAAATCGTGTTGATGTGAAACCTTAAATACATAACATGCTGACGCACGCAAGCAACTTCGTCTGCGACTCAGCGTCTCTTTTCAATCATGCTCGGCTCCTATAGGTGTAAGCGTGAAGTTAACTATCCTGTTTTTCTATTTGTCTAAGATTAGCCAATGACACACGAGAATAAAGGCGGTAACAATTGCATACAGAAAAACGCTTGCAACTTGGCTAGAGGCTGTCTTAGGCACGCCAATACTTACACATTATAAAAAACTTGAAAATAGGTCAGATAGGTTCCGAGTTCAACAAGAGCAACAACGTCACACGAGAATTGACAGGAGAAGGCATTTGTGAAGTCCCTTCAGCGATGTGAGACGCCGACGCTTCGGTGTCACTGACAAGGAACTGATCTATCATCGTAATCCTGTTCACTTGAGCGTCGACCACAGAAGACGCGAACCAGAAAATTAAATAAAGCACTCGCACCGCCGCGCGCTGATTGAACGAGGCGTTATCGCGCGGGACACTCGGAGACAGCGGCCACTCGTCGCAGTGCTCTAGCGGGGCTGGCGCAGGCACCACGCAGGCACCACGCAGCCAGCATGCAGGACGCGCCGCCCGCCGCCAGCGCCCTCGCCTTCGCCCTCATCTACCTCACCTTCTTCCTCGACAACGTGCTGCTCACTGTTCTCGGTACGCACTAAACTATATCGTTCGATTCGTGTACTTATCGCCGGCAGCAAGGTGTACTGTAAGAGTACTAACTACGAGGCTAACCTGATTGAGAGAAAAACTTAGGTCGGTTTTATTATGTACATAATATAATATATCTAAAAGCATGTTTCGTTAAATAATAATAGGTCTCGATGATCATTTTCAATGGGTGTACTAATAAATGTGACGGTCAGGAATCTCATCTATAACTCCACTGTGGTGCGGCACTTCTGATAAGAATGATGTGGTTTGTCAGTGCCGATCATCCCAGACTGGATCCGTGGCGAGTCCGTGGCGCTGTGGGCCGAGGGGGACGCGCCGCTCGCCGGCCTGCTCAACCACACCGTGCACCGCATCGCGCAAGAACACCAACACGGCAACGGTACCTACCCTTATAAGTTTTAGCAAAGAGAAAAAGTCGTGAGAGTTCGCAGCTTACGTGACTTATCTACATGTATATTAATACTTAAAGCAAAAACTTTGTACTCCTTTTAACGTAAATTATACGAACGGAGGCGCATGAAATTTGGCGCAGTTAAAGTTTGTGTGGACAAGGAGCGTAGATAGCTAAAATAATCTATGAATCATTGTCGAAATTCGACCACTGGGCTACCACTCGTATACGTAAAACATCACATCATCTCTAGATAGTAAAATATGAAATGTAAATTGTCATGTAAGGTGGCGGGTCGGGCGGTACGGGCGGTACGGGCGGTACGGGCGGTACGGGCGGGTCGCAGGCCGTGGTGGGGCTGGTGCTGGGCGCGAAGGCGGCGGCGCAACTGGTGAGCGCCCCGCTGGCCGGCGCGGCCGTGGCCCGGCGCGGCGCCGCGCCCGTGCTGCGCGCCGCCACCGCCGCCCTCGCGCTGGCGGCCCTCGGTGAGGAACTTACCACTGATCACATCGTTGCATCCCTCGGCGAGGAGTTTCAATTTGCTTTCATGCCCGATCTCTATGTATACTATGACTAATCTATCAACAGATCACTCAGATATCCGTCTTTTCTCCGGTTCGAAAGTAGCGGCATAGTAGAGGGATCGAGGTTTCGTGAAAACGGCGGAGTGCTTACTCTATTGCTATTGAATCCGAGACGGTTCAAGGTTTATCGGACGCGCCCAGTTATTCGGCGTGGTCGGATTCGGCGAGGTTCACGGTCGCGGTGGTTTGTCGAGCGCAAGTATTTGTGAAATAACACTGCACTAGACCCCTGAAGTCCCACACGCAGAGTGAAAGTATTGTATAAGTAAGGTGTAAAGTGTAAGGTGTAAGGTGTGTGCCGGTGCAGGGCTGGCGGCGTGCAGCGGGTGCGGCGGCGCGGCGGCGGCGCTGTGCGTGTGCGCGGCGCGCGCGGCGCACGGCGCGGGCGCGGCGCTGGGCGGCGTGGCGGGGCTGGCGCTGGCCGCGCGCGCGCTGCCGCCGCACAGCCGCCACCGCGGCATCGCCGTGCTGCTCGGCGCCGTCGCTCTGGGTGCGTGGCTCGCCCGCTCTTCGTCGCCTCCGCCCGTAGACTCTAACCGGCGCACCGACTGGTTGCAGGCGTGCTCGTGGGGTACCCGTTCGGCGGCGCTACGTACGCGCTGTGGAGCCGCGGGGCGCCGTTCCTGTTGCTCGCCGCGGCTCTGCTCGCCGACCTCGGTACGCTTCGGCCGCTCATACGATTCATACGTACCTACCTATGCTTTTTGTTGTAGTTATAAATCGTCGTTTCGAAGGCACCGTAGGAGGTGCACAGGTTCGTGTAACCTACGTTTGTGTCTTAGTTTTTAAAAACTGTGCTTGTGCTTTTAGCGCTGCAATACATGTTCCTGGACAGAGAAGAGTACAATCGGGTGAGTGTTTAATACTACATACTTTCATTTTGACGAGCTGCACGCAGTGCGAGTAAATATTAAACATTCGTAGGGGCTCTCTTGAACATACAAAACGTGATGTAGATAAATGATTCGACAATTATGACATGAAAATAATCAAAATTATGGTGATCAGAATGCATTTAGGTAGGTACACATTATAATACTTTATATTATACTCATTATATATAGCACTTTTATAAACATACCTATAATACAAAAACAAGCCGCAATACACTCATGCACAATACTCACAAAAGTTTTGGGGGACACAGTGTTCTTAAATTCCAGGGAATCCGAACCTCCTCTTCTCTGAAGGTTACAAGAGCGGGAATTAGGATAAGAACCGAGAAAAAAAATAAAAAACCTAATATAATATAGTTTTTTTTATTGTATAGGGGGCAAACGAGCAGACGTATCACCTGATGGTAAGCGATTACCGCCGCCCATAGACACCCGCAACACCAGAGGCGTCACAAGTGCGTTGCCGGCCTTTTAGGAAGGAGTACCGTATAGTACTTTATTTTTACTGTTATTTCATTTTATTATAAATATCATTTTATTGCTGGAAAACGACAATTAATTCCAAAATATCTCGTTTTAATTTAGTCAACAAGAAGAACTAAAGAGATAGGTATGTTTTTTGTTTAGTTACTTATGTTTCTGAGTTACTATTTTACTCGTCACTCGCTTATGCATTTCATGTAATATATTCTCAATGCACTAACACGTTCAAAAACGTCTAAAATCTTACGCATAAGCCATCGGTAAACGAAACTGAGTACCCACTGATAGATAAAGAACTGTGGAAAAGCCTTCTGATCTCACTCGTGTCTCAACTCTATAGCCACTTTCGGACGGCTGCGTGGAAGGCCCCGTGTCCCCGGTGGGCATCTTGGAGGTGGCCCGTCGGGGCGCCACCGCCGCTTGCGCGGGCTGCGTGCTGCTCACCACCTGCGTGATGGCGGCGCTCGAGCCGTGCCTGCCGCTGTGGCTCGAGAGGAAGTTCCATCCCGCGCGCTGGCAGACCGGCGTCGTGTTCGTGCCGGACAGCGTCGGGTATCTACTCGCGGCGAGCGGAGGCGGCCTCGCCAGAAGAATCGGCGCCGAACGCGTCGCGATCGCCGGGCAGGTAGATGAGAGGTTTCTGCGCAGTGCCAGGTCAGGCAGGCACAGAATCGTCGTTAAGGATGACGATGCGCGCAGGTGGCGGTGGGCGCGGCGGCGCTGGGCGTGCCGCTGGCGCGCTCGCTGGCGGGGCTGGCGCTGCCGCACCTGGCGCTGGGGCTGGGGCTGGGCGCGGCGGACGCGGCGCTGGTGCCGGCGCTGCTGGCGCGAGGCGGGCGGCGCGCTCCGGCGCTGGCGGCGCTGCTGCAGGCGGCGAGCGCGGCGGCCTACGCGCTGGGCCCGGTGCTGGGCGGGCTGCTGGCCGCCGCGGCCGGCTTCGAGGCCGCGCTGCGCACCGCCGCGGCGCTCAACCTGCTCTACGCCGCCTTCCTCTACACGAGGCTGCGCGCCTACCCCATCTCCGAACAGGTTCGTGCGCCACGCCCTCGCTCCCTAGCGATGTGTACTCCCCCCTCTATATGCTATGTGTGCGCAGTGGGGCGCCAGCTCGGACGACGCGCTCGACAGCGACGACGACACCAGCGACGGGATGCACGCGGAGGCAGAGGCGACCCCGCTCGCGCCGCTCGCCCGGCACAACACCGCGCACTACAAACCGCACGAATAGTCTGTTCGACTTCTGCTCCTCGTAAACCCGAAACCAGACAGCACTATCTTTAGATAATGCCATTGCTTTACGGTTATTAAAATATTTACATTATTAAAATCTATTACTTTTCACCCTTCTTTACACAAGAACTAAACTAAATTGAAATAATGACCAAACTTACTGAAAGTTAAGTCTCTTTACGTTACGTACATTAAAAGGTGTTATATAGAGACTACGTAAGTAGAGATCTTTCTTAATGAGTAGCTACTCCGACAAACAAATTTTATTTTGTAGTCTTTCTCCGTCCGCGTTTGTGTCGGATATTTGCGGTAAACTTATATAACTTTTTTATTTGTACACCGACAAACAATCTGCTTAGGGGTTGTGAAGCCTATTGAAAGACGATAATAATAATTTAAAAAATCGGCCAATTGCGAGTCGGACTCGCGTTCCAACCTGGTAGGGGTTCGTACCATTATCTATGCATTTCAAACGTTGCGTCTACCTGTTGCCCTTATCAACATCGAAAACAAAAATGAGCAAATAAACACGTTTGTTGTACGGGAGCCCCCTTAAATATTTATTTTATTTTGTTGCGATCACAGAAATACATCATCTCTGAAAATTTCAACTGTGAACTATCACGGTTCATGAGGTACAGTCTGGTGACAGACGGACAGCGAAGTTTTAGTAAAAGGATTAAACGGGGCGTTTAATCCTCTGGGTACGGAACCCTAAAAATTGACAACCGATTGAAATGAAACATTCACTGAATGTTATGTGAAGTTTACCATAATAAATTTGTCCCCAATACCTATCATAAAAAAAGATTAGAGAAAATCGCATCGAAATCGGTTGAGTGAGCCACTTTCGTGTGTTAGAGGGCACAAACACATAGACAAACATAAAAAATCCAAGATTTTCAAGTTACTTATTTTCGAGAGCCAAAACGTTAAAAATCATTTTTTAATATTTAATTTTTTCAATTTTATTACTTACAATATAGATGTTATGTACTAAAATATGTAATTATTCAGTTAATTGTTAAATAAAACAAAGGTGTTTATTTCTTAATTGTCGATATATTTGAACCTAGAGATGATTTAACTAATATAGGGAATGGAAATTCACTTTTATGCAGTCATTGAAAAATAGTTATGTAATAAAAATATTTACATAACGTTCAAAATGTCTTAAGAACTAAATTCTTATAAGAATTGTAATGTAAAAGCTTTTTTAAGTTCAAAATTAAAGAGAGAGAACAAAACGCAGCTTTCAACTGTCAAATGCGTTCATCATGACGAGTTGACAATTAGGGAAGTTCGTGAGGTACGTTAAAACTCGATTCATTTAAATCGATTAACTTTTTTTGTACACTGTTACATAACCGAGGATCTTTAAAATTTATATGAATAAAAAAAAAAATAAAGCTTGAAAACAATGCTGCAATTGCTGTAGAAATGATTTCACCTTGCCGATTATATCTAAAAAATATTTTGTAAGATTTCACCATCCAGGTTGCGGATAAGTTCGATGTTATTAGAAAAACTGAAATGAAAATATTTATTTCACATAAATAGAGTACATTTACAGGCGTTATTACAGTGTGAACTTTAGAGACCGTCTATTTAACCACTGGTGGCATGTGAAAATGTCTTTACTTGAAATTATATTAATTATATAGGCAAAAAAGTAATTAAATTGTCAAAAAAGTCATTTCATTATTATTACATTGCAAAATAGTCAAAATATAATTAATAGTAAGTCAATCAAATATTACACAATTCAAGCTCTATTCTCATTTTCAATAAAAAAAATTTGAATGAATAATATGACTTTTCCAGAAGGTATCTCTTGAATCCTTAGTTAGTTCCTAAAACCACACATTGGTAATTCCCTGAGACAATGACATTCAGGTAGAATTGGTTGAATTGGTAGACGACTGCAAATAACTTTGATAATAATAAATGCTAGTACGATGATGATAGAATAAATACCATTTTACGTCAACTGTCATTAAAGAATTTCTGAAATAATTGAATTAGTTGGTTTTCATGGAAATACAACACATACAAATCCATTAATCGCTTGGTGAAGATTAAATTTTAAATCGATTTACAATTTAAATAGGCTTTTGATTTCAGGAGTTCGATTTAAGAATTGCAAGCGCTACACTACGATTAATAAGTTTGTTCCACTTGTTTAGTCATGTTATCGTCGGTGGTGTTGAGTGGTGAATCGATGCGATTGATTTGATTCGTAGTGCGATAATAAAGAGAGGGAGACTGCGTGGAGTCAACCGCTAAAGAGCGCCCGGTGCCGCCGGTGGGGCATGTAGTCGCCACTCGTAGTCCGCCCGCCGTCCGCACGCCGGTGTCCGCTTCGACACCTCGACACGGCGATACCTGACACTGGCTCACACCGGCCACCGCTCACCGCTGACCAGTGACCCCGCGGACCACAACAATATTATTTCCATTATGGTGAGTACTGCCTCGCATGTTAAAGTTTATCCTCTTGCGCGTACTGTGATGTGACACGTCTCTACCGACACCTTCCAACACCGTACTGTTGCAACACCGCAATTGTCTGTGGTGAAGTGTTGAGTACAGTGGGTGGTAACAGTAGCTAAATATGTTATTAGTTAAGGTGAATAATTGAGTGAACATATTTGATTTAGTATTGATTGTGGTGATAGAGACTCACACACGTTTGGTAAACAGATTGTTGTAACTGTCAGTGTTCTTTACACAGATCATCAATATTAATTATTGTATATAATTGGTAATTAAGACCTGCATGTGTCTACACAACAAGTGAGAGTTTATATGTACATTGTGCATTGTGTGTTAGGGTTTGCTCTATTCAATTTAAAAAAATATTAGTTTGTTAAAATACTTTAGCTCAACATGGCTAGTTTATTGATGGCAATGGATTTATTGCAAATTGTATGGTAATATGAGAAAAAATTGAGTGTTCTGATTCACTCAACATAATATAGGAGCCTTGTTTTATTACAATTTGTTGAGCTGACACAGGCAGACAAATCATCTGTTATGTTTGAGATTTTTAATTATTTTATGTAGAAATGTAATATAGATTTGATGATGTTGAACTACAGTTGCCCAGTCTGAATTAGAGAATTGTTTGTAGAGCAACTTTAGAATCCAACTGCTTTGGTGCTGTTCTACACTCCAATTGAATACAAGTATTGCTCAGTGGCACCAACTTTGTGCACATGTATGTATAAATTTCAAGCCACAATAAATTAAAAACAGTTGCACAGACAATGGCACTGTTGATGATGGCTACACCTTGTTGATTGTATTGTCTTTCCCAACTGGGCCCACATATGCACTGGCTATCAGCACTTGTATTGTAATGTGATACATGGCCAACCCACCCATCAACTCTGCACTGAACAGATGGCCATTGGCTGATAGCTGTAGCCACATTTATTGTGGAGATATAATTGAGTGCTGTACTGTACATGTATGTATATATATACAATTAGTACTATGATAGAGAGACCTCTATCCAGTTGTGGGCTATTGAAGACATCATCAACAATGATTATTATGTTCTAATAGTAGAGTTTTTTGAATTGCTTATTGTTGTCCATGTTATAAATAAAAAAGAAAATAGTCACATAGACAAAATAGCTTCGGCATGCATGGTCCGTCCCAAAAGGAGTGATACCACAGCCTCACAGAAAACCGGTGTGAAATAGCGCCTGCACTGTGTTTCACGAGTGAGTGAGGATATTGGAGGCCCATGCCCCAATCCCTCTGCCATCTTCCTTCCCATCGCCCAAAAGCCGGCAACTAACTTGTGACACCACTAGTGTTGCGGGTGTCCATGGTTGGCGGTAAGCACTCACATATCAGGCAATACCTCTGCTTGTTTGCCCCCTATTGCATAAAAAAAAGCTAGTTATTAGAGTTGATTTAATTGCTGCCATGCTGTGTGAGCTGTTCAAACATTGATCATAGACAATAGCTCACATGTAAACCTCCATGTGATGTTGTAACTGAAGTATTTACTTATTTGTTATTCTGAAATGACACATTAATGACTGTCACAAACATAGGGTATGTTTTATTCTGAAATTTAAACATTTGTTGTGAAAATCAACTTCCGAATCAAAGCAACAGATCAAATTTCTTAAGAATATAATTTTAATTACCCAATTACAATATTAAAGCTTTTTAAAAAAATAAACAAACACACACATAACTCTCTCCACTACTCAGACCCACTTTCACACGCAAAATTGTGTTTTATAATTATGATTAAAAATACCTAGAATAATTAGGCAACTACTTGCCAAATTTGACCTCGTGGTTGACCTTTGGTACCACAGACTTACCTTAACTACATATTGGGTGGCTCTGTAGTAGTATTTTAATAATTAAGCAATATTATGTTAACACAAATAGTTTTATCCATCCATTACTAACCAGTTCTTTTAATCAAGTTTATTCTATATAGACCTCTGAGTTAGTTGTTGGTTTAATTGAAATTAACTTTATTTGTTCTTACAAAAGACAACCTTAACATAAAATCCTTAGAACGCGATTGAACAGGGTTCAACATCTAGAGAAATATAAGAATAGCGTTGTGCGATCTGATATAAGTACATCTTGTTTCGACGAATTAAGAGTTGCTTTTTATTTAAACGATTTTGCGAAGAACTGTCCATAAACTAGTACCTACTCTTACTTGTTCTGTTGAGACTTGAGAGTTGGGGAAAAAGGAATCTTCGGCAAGTATGGGTAGGCTGGAGCGGAGTGGTACAACAACCTCGAAGAAAACTGGCGGTTTTTCGTTTTCTTTTTCGTTGCTTTTCACTGAGAATGTAGAGTTTCGGAATGCCGAACCTTACTTTTGTGGGTAGAAGTGGGTAGCACTTAAAGGAACGTCGACGCACTTGTCTCCTTTACAGTTGCAGTTGTCTCAACCCGTTCTTCTCGTTTACCCCTTACACATGGATAACATGGATTCACAGAAAACCGACAATTGCTTAAGGAGATGGGTGTAAAAGCGAAACAAATAGACAGACAAAGTTGTGATCGAATTTATAATACAGCAAGAAGGGTTGTTTTCGCAGTAACGTATCAGCGTAACGACTTGTTACGAGCATGTCGTGTCTGCACTAGTCAAAGCATAAAGAAGCATTTTCTTACTG
Organism: Spilarctia lutea; assembly: GCA_916048165.1. Taxonomy (NCBI): domain Eukaryota; kingdom Metazoa; phylum Arthropoda; class Insecta; order Lepidoptera; family Erebidae; genus Spilarctia; species Spilarctia lutea. The sequence goes on along the minus strand of OU696495.1, from coordinate 140,991 downwards.
AGCTCGTTGACATTTTGTTTTATGTCTCAAGGCGAATTATTATTAACATAACCTGCTGCTGCCCGCATTTTCCTTTGCTTACACTATACGGAAGGTCTATGTTTGTCCGAACCTATAACAATCCCTATAATTATAAATTAATATATACTAGCTGAACCCCGCGGTGCTACCCGCGGTACGATGATAACTGCGGGCAACGCCGCGAGGCGAAGCTATATCTTTATAAATAGTAGCCTATGTGTTATTCTGATGTATAAGCTATATTGTGGTAAAGTTTCATTCAAATCCATTCAGTAGTTTTTACGTGAAAGAGTAACAAACATCCATACATACATACATCCATACTTACAAACTTTCGCCTTTATAATAGTAGTAGGATATATAATATAATCAAAAAATTTGTCTCTACATAGTGTCCCTAAATACAAAATCACCTCTAGGAGTCTATGAACCCCCAGGAGGCTCTGGGCTGGTCCATCTAGCGACACCACGACACACAAAGGACTGTTCTTGAGGCCAAAATGAAAACCTGAGCCCACAACACAAATCAAAAATGTTCCTACACAAATTCTGTATTTCCACCTTTTCTGGGTTCATTGCTCTTGAGCACGCCAGGCTCGTTCATCACCTTACCGGGGTCATTTCAAGATGGTATGAAAAATCGACTGGCAACCGCAGTGTGATCTGTCATGGGATTCTACTGGCTGGGATCTTGGGAGTGTCCGTAAACCTCGATACACTTAGAAATGTTTATCTTGCGATACCAATTTGGTGCCCTAAAAATAAAACTCTTTTAAATTTTTATTTTGTCCACGTGGCAATGCACTAAGAGAAAGCTTCGTCTCTACGCAGAAACGAAACAGCACAAAGGCCGCGACCGTAGGTAGCTCTGTACTGTATGTACTGCTAGCGACCGATATCTAGTCCAATGTACGTTTTAAAGGCTTGCACCATTGTTAATTAAATGGTAATATATCAATCAGACGAATCGTTAACTAACAATTGTTTGAATGAGGAGTGTTGCGGTATGGTCCAGTTCGTTAGAGGTGAGCTAAATCGCCGACAGTTGTTATTGCCTGCACGGTTGGCCGATTGGTTTCAGCGGTCGCCATGCCGTTTGCTACTGCGCCAAGTGTCTTGGGTTCAAATCCCACGCGGTACAACACTTTGTGTGATCCACGAATTGTTGTCCCGAGTCTGGATGTTCTTTGTGTCCGTTTCATGTATGTTGACATATGACACAGGATGTTTATTCCTAATGTGAAAGTTGTCTTTAAAAAAAAAAATAAAAAAAATTGTAATGTAGGTACCTACTCCTACATTACAATACAAACTGTCGGCGATTTCTCTCCCTGAGCAATTAAATCTTATAATATTTGAGTACTGGGCGGCTGGGCGGCTGGGCGTCGGCGCGAGGTTGCACACGGTTGACCTTCAGCGTAGGTGCTTCCGCCATTACACATTTGTGAGTATGACCATATAACTGTTTTAAGTTATCGTTTCCGGTTCCCGTTAACAACAAAATATGATACAACGAATGTCCTATCAATAAGATGAACGGCGCACTGAATGACTGGAATATCTTAGCTACATAACTAAGTGTGTACAATGTAGTAAATAGGTCTGAATATCGTCTTTATATAAAACCTGTATCATGCCACTGGTCGCGGCTCTTGAGTCAAATCATAACTCGGCATCACGAGGCCGCTGCGTGACGTATTAAACACCAGTTGGACGTTGCACTGGCACACGGCACACGGACACCAAAAATTCATGACTGTGTCGTGTCTTTGTAACTTTTCATTTGTCTTTATACTTAGTTGATGCGTATGAAGGAAAATCTTGAATCCTCATCCTGTGATCGATTACATCAACGGTTACAATGTTTGGTACACATTAATGTTTGTAACATTATGTAGCAACATGTTATATATATGTATATGAATTTTGAATAAAGTTAATCCTTTAAATTGTGTGCGTACAATTTACGTATTAGTTGTGAGGCATTATCACTACCAAAGTTCGACTAACGCTTTGCCATTATTTATAATATTCCTTCATTTAATCGTGAAATAGGAATCTCAAACTTATCACACAGCTCTCGCAAGTATGAAAGTGATGAATGTGGTAAAAAGATCACTAACAAAACTTGAATAAAATAAGTTAAGATAAAGTGTGTTCATTGTCCGAATGTAATACAGATTGCAATCAACAAAAACTCACACCATAAACTTACGCAATTAAAACAATAGGGAAAACTTAAGCAGTGCTGACAAAGATTTATTGACTGACGCTGATCTCCGATGCTCTAGTTCCTAAATTTTTATCTACGACACACACCATCACAATCAGTCTTTAAGAGTCCACTGCCGAACGTAGAGCTTAGAATCAAATTAAATTACTGATACGCGGCACTCCTTTCCTTCTATAAACAATAGTAAATGAGCAGCAAACTTCTTCTATTACTTTTGTCGTTTACATTTCTACTTGACACGGTTGCGAGAACTCCTTGTTTAGTAAGAGACGTACTCGTACATGTGACACCACTGGTCACTGTTGAGTGGTGTGTCACAACCGCTTTTTGTTTCGATACCTCGTCTGTATCAAACTTAACTAAGTTGTTTTATTTAATGTTCTACATACATAGACACTCCTGTTATTTTCGTCGACCCTGTTTAGTGCAGTTGCTAATTTTATTTTCACTGTCCGTTCTCATTTCACTCGAAGGGATGTAAAATATATTTTCTTAAGTTATAAACGCATACAAATATTTATTGAAGTTGTTGTACATATTTACGCAAAACAACACGGAACAGTAACAACAGTCAGCAACTGAACACGATGGGTTCACATAATCATTATCAGTCTATCGCCGCCCGTCCACTGCTGGACCTTATGGCCTTAAAGTCTTTTGTCAGAAGACACAATTGTATCATCAATTACAACACAGTACTGCTAATCAAGTCATCGTTCAAATAAACAGAAACCCAAAAGCAAAACATATGCTGCCATAAAGCGACACACGTTAAAGTTGTAACCCATATTCGTTTATGGGATGGAAATAATTCATAAATCATTAAATCAATTGAAACAATCGAAAGCATTACAGTCATAGGCCCGTATTTTAAAAGGCGTCTCAGTCGTGAAGCCAGTTTTAAAACTAGTTTTAAGAACATATTTTATTATTGAACGTCCCTTGAAACAAGATTCACTGATCTTTAATCAAGTGAGTACAGATCAATTAATCTCTGTGTATAGCTTATTTTAGAACGATGTTTAAGTCAAAATCGCCTCTCAGGCCCTGTGATGTCGATTTGAGTAAATCTTAAATAATGTAAAATGTGATGATGCACAAGGCAGCGTCCTTCCCCGCGCGACGGTTGCGCAATATAATTGGCCATGTCTCATTGCCTCAGAGCGCCTTCAGCGATGTCGGTTCAGCACACAACACGATTCGTCTCAATAAATTCGCGATGATTATGATAACAGCATGTCAAGGCGAGTCTCACCTGTACAAATAACATTTATTATCACCACCCACCTGACATACCGCATATCTAAGTAATTTCAAAAACTTCAAATGCCATCATTTTCCTAGCCTTTATCATATCATTGCCAACATTTAATTGAGGTCGGCTACTATATAGTTCAGTTTTACAGGGAGCGACTGGCATCGGACCTCCGCCACCCTGATGGGAGGGTAAACTGAATTCGAAGGTTGAATTAGTTGTCAGTATATCTCAGGGCTTGATGGCAAACACAAATGGTCTCTAAAGGTATCGAGGTACATGCGGGTGTTCTACAAGGCTGTATACTCTCGCCTCTCCTATTCTTGATCGTCCTCGATGGGATTATGCTTCGCACACACCACAATAGGCGACGCGGCATAGAATGGGGACTGACCAGTGTCCTAGAAGACTTGGACTACGCCGACGGATTGCATATCGCGGTGCCTGCTGAGTCACACGCACCGCGATATGCAATCCAAATTGGACGACCTATGTCGAGAGGCGAGTGTAACTGGGCTTAAAATTAACACACGGAAGACCCAAGAGATGCGATCTGGAGTGAAAAATAGCACACCATTACGGATTGGTGCAGAGGATGTGGAGCGAGTCCACAAATTTACATACCTCGGAAGCGTCGTGTCAGAGACTGGGGGAACTGAAGAGGACATCACTTCGCGCATTGCCAAGGCTCGAGCAACCTTCGCACAGTTGCGGCCCGTGTGGCAGTCACGGAAATTGACGCGAAGAGTGAAGTTGAAGATATTCCAGTCCAACGTCAAATCCGTACTGCTATATGGGTGTGAGACGTGGAAGGTCACAAAAAATATCTCGCACCGGCTCCAGGTCTTCGTAAACCGCTGTCTTCGCCGAATTCTCGGTATTTACTGGCCTGAGAGAATCTCCAACGAAGACCTAATGAAGCGCTGCCGTGAAACGCCGATCGACATTCAGATCAAACGTCGCAAGTGGAGCTGGATTGGTCACACACTCCGTAGGGATTCTGATCATATCGCCAAACAGGCGCTCGATTGGAATCCTCAAGGAAAACGAAAACGTGGCCGAGCCAAACAGACCTGGCGGCGTACAGTTGCAGACGAGACGAAAAAGGCCGGGAAGACGTGGAGCCAGCTAAAATGCGAAGCTCACGACCGAACGCGATGGCGGAATGCTGTGGACGCCCTCTGCCCCAACTAGGGGACATAGGACTATAAGAAGATATCTCAGGGCGCCGACTTCCCAATAACGATTGTCATAGGTGTTCAGGACAACCGGGATCAACGGCTTAACGTGCTCCCCGAGCCACGGGCGGGAAACATCTTCCATAGAAACAGAAAACATTCTCCGGGCTGCTATTAAAAATTTCTTGTATTGATATGATATTGGTAAACAAATAAGAATAACGTGATAACTATTGGAAGAAAAAAGAATACCGTACAACCGACAGAGACAAAAAATATATTGTTTCACGATTTAGTTCCAGTGGAAGCAAGTGGAGCTCTCATCAAATAAATATTAATAAAGATAAAAATTGAGTATAGTAAACAACAGATCTTGAAGTATTGCAACAACCAAATAACACAGGGAGACGGTTGGGGTTTGGGGTGTCAAGGGTTGTGTTAATAACTGCAGTTCCCGGACCCCTTCCGTCTCATGCGCAGAGTTGGCACACCGTGTGGTTTTAGTCGGTTCGATTCCGACACACCACCCCACCGCAAACCCCGGTGGGCTGACGGCCTGAGGGGGTTTCGACACGTAAAAAAAAAAGGGGTGTCAAGGGTGTCGACACTGATGTGGCGTCACACACGGTGCAACATTTCCTACCTACCTGCAGTTGGTGGTGATAGCTTAGTTCACCATTAGGCAGGTTGTGTGCTTGTTTGAAAACTTACTTTATACATGAAAAAATCACTTTGTATTTTACTAAATCAGTGCTAAAATATTAGCTTTAACTGCGTTCACATTGTGTAACACTTAGTAAAGCTTATGACTACCTTTGTCCAAGAAACAATTTGATTATGCAACACGCATTTAGCAATATGTGATAAACAATTATTTTATTTTGCTCTCTCGTAGTTTTGTAATTAATAAATGAAATATTCACGTAGTAACAGCTTGTCTTTCGACAAAGGCCTCCTCTAAGGATTTCCATTTGTTTCTGTCCTTTGTTGTACGTAGGTAAGTAATATTAAATGAATAGGAACTGAAGTATTCAAAAAAACATAATTTTAAAGAAATAGTTCATAAAAAATGTAATTATTTAGAATTATTAGGACTACAGGTTGACCTCAAACAATACTCTAAACAGTTTAACACAGAATTACAGAGAATTTAATCCTTTACAATATTTAAAAACATACTGTGGCGACTTCCACATATAACACAACAATAACCTACTACAGCGCCATCTACCGAAGATACACTGAACTACGAAGTAACGCACTACACGGAATAACTACAAATCCTGAATCGCGCAACAAATAGTTCTCGCGCCGATTATCATATATACAACATCCCAACATCAACTGTTGGGCAGTAGTTCGCCAGGCATGAACACCTCGCCTGGTCGGAGGATCCTCCCTTTGTGTGGGTGGAACATGATACACGTTCCCCTACAATACAAATAGCAGAAAACCCATAGGAATCGAGATACTTGATAAATGTATATAAAACTTTGACCTTGGAATATATGTAAAGCGGACACCCTGCGACACCCTACGACGCGGCGACGGGTAGGTTTTGAGACAAGTTGAGTGTCAAAATAAAGGTTTATGCAAGTTTTCAGCCGACTATCTCTCATTGCGAAAGTCTTGCCTTCATTTGACTAATATGCCTGGGCTATTAATGTTTAGTTTGCGTTTTAGTTCTAGGACACTTTTATTATGTATACATTAATTAATTAATTGGCATATGATTCCTAGTAGATAATAATGAAATCATCCAAGTGCCAACGCGTCGTCGCAGTCACGGACGCAGTTTCTACAGGTTGCAATAATTCTAATTTTGTGCCGGCAACTATATAAATATTTTCGGACATATAGCACACAACGCCATCTAGTCCCAGGCTAAGCAGAGCTTGTGTTATGGGTTACTAGACAACTGATATGAATACTTATATACTTTTTTTTTGTACATACATACATATTATACATAGAAAACACCCAAACTCCGAAACAAATATTTGTAGATCACACAAACACTTGGTCCGACCCAGGATTTGAACTCGAGACCTCAAGCACAGCAGTCGCATTCACTACCACTGCGCCACCGAGGCAGTCATCCTATCCCACCCTAGGTTACTATAATGACATGAAATATTTGGATTGGTTGTAATTGAAATTGAATTTGTATTGAAGTGTATTAATTGAGGGATTGAATTAATAAAAAGAGTCTATAATCTTTTTAATAATTTTGAAGCAGAATATTCGGTCTATCGTGTGTCAATTGTTGTCCTTGACATAATCAATTCGTAGGTCAAGTTTTAAGTAATCTTATCACAAAGTATCAAGATCGGTGCCCTGTTAGTTGATAGCAGGCGATTATTATAAACGTTATTCGTGCCAACTACACACACACTACGTTACTGAGTCTTCATTATCATTCTAATGTTCGCAACGGTACTGCAAAATGTGCAAGTTCATTCTTATGTTTTTAAACTGAAGCAGCCGTGTCCAACCCTTGTTTTAAATGATTCGACACCAGTATAGTGGTACTGTTCACCTAATTCTTTTCAACTAACTTATAAATATATTTTTTAGTTAGTTACTCTTGGTTTAGTTGGTCTTTGGCAGCGTAACTTTTGGAAAATAAGTTGGGTAACCTTATAATACACATCAAGAAAGGTGATGCAGTAGTCTTAACGCTCATCACTTGTGTTTGTTGTCCCAAAGTTGTCGCGTAGGTACTCAATGTCATTGTCGTTGCGTTCTGGTTGCGGTGATAACTCCGTCAAGGTGTGGGTTACAAGGATGTCGTCAATGGGTAACATGAGCACTAGTCTTGCATCTTTTTTGGCGCTTTGATAAATGGAATAGAATAGGGCCCGGCCAGCATTTTTGAATTTACTATCCTGTTGGAAAAGTATGGGTCCGAGTCTTGCAAGTTGTACACACATTTACTATTATACTTAACTAGCTGACCCACGCAACCTCGTTTGCGTCTTATTTTGTCCGTAGCGTGAAAATTTTCCCCCGTTTTTGAAACATTCTTTATTGGTGCTTCGCTCTTATTAGTAGTAGCGTGATGAAATATAGCCTAAAGCCTTCCTTGATAGATGGACTATCCAACACTGAAAGAATTTTTCAAATTAGACCAGCAGTTCCTGAGATTAGCGCGTTCAAACGAACAAACAAACTCTTCAGCTTTATTATTAGTATAGATTATTATACCAACAATCTAGCCGAGAATATTGCTAATTGTAGCGCTCATAGACACAAGGACAACTGGCGGGCGAGCTACTAACTGAAAAAGCGCAGGAAGGTAGTGCACCTGACCTTCACGTCTGGCACCTGGGAAAAAATTGTATAGGTAAGTCACAACCACACGCGCGCTTACTACAATTACCAGTTAACTCAACTTTTTTTTTTATTGAATAATGGGCAAACGAGCAGACGTTTCACCTTATGGTAAGCGATTACCGCCGCCCATGGACACCCGCAACACCAAAGGCGTCACAAGTGCGTTGTCGACCTTTAAGGGAAGGGAAAGGGGTTGGGTATGGGCCTCCGGTATCCTCACTCACTCGGTGAAACACAGCGCAAACGCTATTTCACACCGGTTTTCTGTGAGGCCGTGGTATCACTCCGGTCGAGCCGACCCATTCATGCCGAAGCATAGCTCTCCCACGGTAAATATTTGCGTTTGCGTTGCGCACACGCACGTTCGGTGGTGGCGTGAATGCATCCTTGTAACGCACCTGCATCGGAACTAACTTCGTTGGCAACAAACAAGCCGTAGGTAGTTGACTGCCGAGTGACCTTGGAAATATTTATCTTCATTCAATAAATATGTGCATGTGGATGCTTATGACATCTAGTTATATTTATGTGCATATCGCGATGCATATATTGTGATGGAGTCTGCAATGTGCCCAATATACAAGTATAAGGTAAACAAACGGGAAGAAAATAACTCTGTACGTCACTCAAATATTCGTTCCTTATCATTTATATTACAAAAGCCACTCATCTCTATCTATTGAAAGTAAGATACGCGTACTTATAATGTATTTAATATACATAAAACTACTTGAACTACGGCGTCCTCGCGAGCGATGCTCGTCGATATTATATTATGATAGTGCGCTTTTTGTCTAACACAGAAACAAAAAGCAGTTTGAGTGAAGGCTGACGTCTTACCGACACGATATCAGTCATAGTTTAACATCTCAACATTTCATAAAAAATGTTGGATATGTATTGTGGCGATTTCCACATACAGCGACAACAAAAACATATTACAACGTCATCTACCGAAGATACGTCGAACTACGGAGTATTACGAAGGAAACGAAGACCATTCACATTCATTATGTAAGGACACACGCGATGCTACATGTATCTTTCCGCTCCTTACAGCTTCTCGCTGTGTTCAGAGTTTACTGCTACTAAGGACTAATTTTGAAACATAACCCATTGTAGTGACACCGACTCGACCGTCTCCATCTGCATAACATCTAGTCACAACTCGAGGTGCAGCCAAAGCGCAGCACTCCACTCTCGCTATTCTAACTCCTCTATTTGCTTCTGAGTAAATGCATTGCAAGGTTCAAAACCTTCAGCATTACTTGGGAAATGAAATTCACTGAACCTGCATGGAAATCGTTAGATTTCTTTATTAAAATAATTAATGTTAACACTTAAGTGATAAACAAGAGCTGACAATTCTGCCGAATCACAATAATATTATAAATAATAATAAATGGTTGTAGTGGATCCAGTGCAGTGCAGTGCAGTGGAGAACGTAGGCACGTGTAACTATAAGTGTAGAGATCGCAATCCCAGTGCTTTAAACTACACTTATGTATAATGTGTGCGCGTGCAAAGACGTAAGAGCGCCGCGCCGTGGGACATGCAGGACATTGACGGCATTTCCGGAGGTCAGGTCGCGTCTCTAGGTTGTTCACCTGACGGGTCTACCAGCTCGCACCATATACTGACCTAGCCACGATAGCTTTAACAAGTGTGACGTCTACACGATGAGTCTACGATAAAGTAAGTAAGCGAGCTGGTGCCGGTAAAGGCGAGCTAACATATTGTTCCTGTCGACTTGTGCACTGTGTTTTGTATATGTTCTTTCAAAATGATAAGATAGTTTAATGAAATCCAAGATGTTGAAGGTTGGTTTGCTTAAATGGTTGTCGAGCAATTAAACAAAACACTTTCTACATCACATTATGTGATTATTGATTTAACCGATTGCTAAACATCCACTACGATCGGGGTTATCTATTATAGTGTGTGTGTGTGTGTGTGTGTTACATACATACAATGCGTTGCGAGATCCATTATAACAATGCATATTTATTTCGTATTATCCTACTGAACGCCGATTATCACTAGCTAGAGACGCATAGGACATACCTTTTATTGAGGAGAAGAGAACTGGTCTCTATAAGATAGATAGATAACAAAATAAATGCGCATGCGCCAAGGTACAGGAAAACTAGTTTGTACCTATGTTGTTTTAACAACATTGTAGGTACAAAACAATCCAGTTTTAGTTTTTACTGAACGCTCGCCCGACCTTGAGACCTTTTGTTCCTTAAAAGATCAGTATCAGACCACACTAACGTTCGGCTTGTGCACTGTGTGTGATGTACAGATGAACCTAAATAACCTACGTATTGCAGTTCTAGCGAAACCTGATTATAGACACGCGCTGTGCGAGTCGCCCGCGCTCGCGGATTTCGTGTGCGTGTGTGACGTGTGAGCCGCGAGCCCTCACAGTTCACACACGCACAGTTTGTTGTTCACAAGTTCACAACAGAACTGACTATGTGCAACTGTTGCACTTAACGTTATAAAGTACGCACACTTCATAACGTTCAGTATACAAAACACCTCTATTTATTGAGAACGAACACGACATTATGCTGGTGTTGTATTTCTCTTTACTTTACGCACTTAGCAAAAATATAGCACACTTCCCACCAGGGTCACTCTACAATGTAAACCATCACATCACATATCGATACCAATACAATAGTTCAAATTTTAAACGAGGTAGGTAATTAATTACCAAATTATAGTCTGCATCACTACATCGTCCCTGCGGTAGGTATTTCCAGATCAATTTGACCTTGAATTAAAACTCGAATCGATCGAACGTTTGTGAATATTGGTACTTACAGCATTTTCAGAGATCGAGAAGTATATCTACACGTAAACGAATAAAGTAGGTATTGGTAGTAACCCATTTGATTCTTATGCAACACACTTGTCACTGCACCTACGCTCTGTATGAGCTAGATGAACAACATGGCTGCCGAAGTGCCGACTGTCGAGGCTCGCTAGTCTCTCGGCCGCGACCTTGTGGACGTGCGCGGGGTGAACAGCCGCGCTCCCGTCGCGTCACCACAAACTCGCACGAAGCCACACAGCGGCGCCGCCGAGCTGGTTGTGAATCTAGCATTTGCTGCCGCTGCCGCTCTTACCTCTCGGTACGTCACACACCACTACCGAGGTGGCTACTACATAACAGAAATAAATGCAAATAATATTTGTACCTGTACATGCAGGTACATGCCTATGTCGAGATCCAGCGAGCTGCTGTTACGATTACCTTGTATCGCACACAACGATCAACTTGTGCATTTCGTCTCTCGGGTATGTAGGTACTACACTTATCTCTATCAAGTGTGTTATTTTGCTAAACGGATGACGTAGTACACTAAGCGGTTACCTCGCGCGTTTGCTAATGTCTTTGAGTGTTAGGTTCGATCCCACATGGGATAACACTTTCTATGATCCACAAGTAGGTAGTTGTACTGAGTCTGGATATTCTTTCTAACCGTCTTATGAATGTTTGTAAGTCCCCCGTGACGAAGTCACTACCTAAGATTCATTTCCAAAACATTTTTCATGGACGAAGCAATTATTTATTTATTTATACTTTATGCAAATACAGTGCATTAGGCGGACTTATAACTTTCATTTAGATAATATTTGTACCCGTAGTCCTATACTTACATAAGATTCACCTAATACAACAACAAACAATTGTGACGTGACGTGTGTGTTACACGGCGGTTGTGTCGGCTAGTGTGAGTCAGCACCGCGCCGCGCGAGTTCGCTACATCAGCCCCCGCCCCACGCCCCTCTCCTCGCTTGCTAGGTGCCGCGCGCTGCATCCACAATCGACAATATGTCATACACAAGCATGCACATTCTAAGTTCCCAATTTGACCAGTAATAAAGAAAGAATTGCAACGAAATAGACATTATACCTATATTGCTTTGTACAGACGTTCCTAACACGCCGACAGATAATAGTGTAGTCATTAATATTTTTAAATATACCACAAATATTGTACTTGAAACATCTGATTTCCGATAAATTATGTATTTATTATGTGTACAAGTATATTTTCATATTTCATTAGCCCGACGCAGTTCATTGTACTCACTCACGCAGTCACGCCTCCTCTCGAGGTGGTTACTGTAGTTAACTTACAATTCGACACCAAGATACGATAGCTCAGATTCTAAAACAGATACCAAAATCATAATATGCATCACAGACGCTAGTTAACCTAAATAAGGAAACTGTACCTAAGTGTTACCTTGACCAAAGTGTAGCTACGGCAAGCTAATGACAATAGTTGCCGCAATGCACAACGGAAGGGACACGATGGATATCTGACCAACGAATTTGGATGGAGCGTGCTATTCTCAATCGTCTGCCAACCCCTATCCCAAATTTATTTGGGGTCGACTCCAACTTCCATTCTCCTGTATGTATCATTTTCCTGAATCATTTCCTCGCCACATTAACCTCATCCTACTGCATATGTTCATACCAAGATATACTTTCAGACCATCCCGTGTACACTCATTAAAGAACTTGTCCACCCGAGTCACGTTACGCATCCACCTCAGCATTCACATTTATGTATGTTTAGGCATCTCACAAGCGTTCTCCTATACAGGACAACAGGTCTAACAGTCTTAAGTATTTGTCCTTTAACTTTAAACAGAAACTGGGGGTGGGGAGTCCAGGTTGAGCAGACTGCTACCGCCATCATTTAGTTTCTCCATTGGAGAGAGCACCTCATCCCATTTTCACTATCACAATGTCATCTACAAACAGTGCACCGACGCACTTTCTATTACATGGATGGCTACCATGCCATTCTTTTGAAATCTACGCGTATACACATAGCGAGCTCGGGTTTGAACAGGGTGATTGTCGTATTAATTTTTATTTTTTACTAGCTGAACCCTGCGATGCCAATGCACTTGCTTTCTTTCTGACTTATTTTAAAGACTAGCTGACCCGTGCCCACTTCGTTGGGCGTAATGTTAATAATCCTTTTTTAGTACAGAGCGTTATGTTTTAATTTCTAACTGCCAAGAATAAGATAGAAAGTAGTTCTGATAAGAACCTTTTATTTAAATAAAGTTGAAAGTGTACTAATTACGTTTCGAAAAATTCAATTTCGGAGACGTCCGCTGCGTAAGGAGCCGACTGAGCCGCGCGGGTGCCTGTGCCTACCTCTCAGATGTAAAAGGCCACGCCTCCTTCTCCCGAAGCGAGCACGAACGCGAACCGAATTAAACCCGAAGACATCGCGTGCCGTCCGCTTCTTTGGCCTTACGTTGAAATTTCTCCGATTCACTTTGCAAAACCGACTACCACGTAAAAGCCTTTTTATTTTTCGGTTTTTTATATAACCTATGACACTCAGCAATAATGTGGCTTTCTATTGGTGAAAGAATTTTTAAAATCGGTTTAGTAGATCCCGAGATTACCCCTTACAATTTAACAAATATACAAACACACAAACTTCACTGCTTTATAATATTAGTATAGATATATTATTATTATTTAGGCGGACTTAATGACTCTGGCATTTTCTTCCAGCCAAACCTTTGTGTGTGGCGAAACAGCTTTGTGGCAGGTGTATATTGGGATAAGTAAGATCCAACCAAAAACATTCTGTAAAAAACTAGCCAAGTCTCCATGGAGCTCCTTGTTTATGTTTATCTCTAAAAAGTAATGAAATCTAGACAAAGTCGTGCCGAGTCTGAGGTTCCTTACTGAGATTTCTTTATTATTGTAGTTAATGTTGTGTGACTTGGCCGTTGAACATTATTTATATGTTAGTGGGTACAAGTCAATTTACACGTAATGTTATATCTGTTGTAACTACCTATGTTTGTTAAGTGAGATAATAGCCCATACTGGTATTGGTAATTGGACGCTAGTGTCTCATTTATTTCTATTAAATAACCTACAGGCTTGAATTTTATTAAGAATGTGATTTTATAGCTTTCTCGATGGCGAAAATTTCTGCGTTCTGGTCTTACCCAGAGGTTCTCAAATAGGGGCCTGAAAATGCGGCGAAATGGTTCCAGTAAAGGTACGGCAGTGTTTGCTTCGCGCTCGACTTGGCGGGGGCACTGCCGTTTCCCCCGATGAGAGATTAAATCGAACTATTTTAAAACAAAATGAAACCTGTAGATATTACACATACATACATAGAATATACTTTACAATTTTTAATAAATACCTATAGAGGCGCGAACTTCATTAGCACACGTCGCAAAAATGTAACAACTTTGAACCAAGACGATGTAGCTTTGAAACCATTAGACATTTGAAAGTAAACATATGCATGTCTCACTTACACACGTTACAAGAACAATAACGTCGCAACGATTAAACAAAGACAAAGCGTAACATCACAATGGCGGATAAGTGTTGACTACTCTATGAAAATATACCCATAAATACCGAGAATAAAAAATGGAATAGCTAAAACTAATAAAACAGCGGAACACTTTTTGTTAAAAAGTTTATTCACGAAATTTCACGCCAAGTGTTAATTTATTATTATTATATTATTATCAATTTTTTAAATAATAATAATAATAAATCTCTTTATTGCACACCAGATAAGTAACAAAATTAACTTATTTACGAAAACTTAACTAGGGTAGTACAATTGGCGGCCTTATCGCCCGGAGGCAATCTCTTACAGGCAACCAAATATGACTTATATGACTATGTAAACCAATGTTAATTCTTATCATTTAAATTGCAATTACTATTTTCTTATTTCGATTATAGTGTCTTAATTTCAATACATATAGACTATATTTACATGTGAAAGTGTTTCTGCTCGATTTGTTACAGTTTTTTGACCGTTTATTGCATTCCTTCACTACGCATTTGCCCATTTTAATGATTGTTGTTGTCACGTGTCACAACGTCTCAAGTCGCCGTCAACTTCGGGTGGCGCGACATTGAACACTAAACTGACGTTTGCCTCGATTCGATCAGAGAAATCTCTTAATTTCTGCGTATGCTTATTTAATTCGTAATTGCTAGTATATAATAGATCAATGCTTAAGAATATCTGTTAAACGTGTAAATTGTCAGGAATCGTTGCGACGCGCATCACTCACGAAGTCACGGCCCTCTTTTAACAGCTTACCGTTGACGTCAACAGCCTGTCGCTAGTCTGCCACATCTCACAGAGATTTTATTTATTTATATAAAGTACGACAATATATGTCTTCTGATGAATATAAATGAATAATCATGGTCAGATGACTTCTAAGCAGTTTTAACATGTACATAATGTATAAATAAAGCCTTGACGCGTCATTTGTCGTGAGTCGCGTCATTCGAGATCAGCCATTACCAGTGTTGGACAATTGGAATTGTGAAAAATATAACTAACTTTTAATTATTTGTTAATTGGAGTGGCAACACGTAACAATTAATTAATTGTTAATCATAATCATAAAACCATTGTTAGTTATTTTACGAAAAAAAAAACTAATTTTTTACCAAGTGTCATCAAGTGAATTCTGCACGTGCGTGTGTCATTTGCCAAGTCAAATTTATTTACTTTACATTTACGGTAGTAAATATATTTTCTTTGGCCAAGAATATGGCATAAAAATTTTGATTAAAGAAATTATGTTGTTATATTTTCGTCGTCGTATTCGTAAACCTGATTGCGTTATTATGTTAACTTATATTTACTTTTGTAGTAAGTGAATATGTACGTGTTTAGAAATAAACTTAGTCAACAGTACACAAGAGAACGAAAACGAAAGTTTATTAAGAATAAAGGAGTGATAGTATTGAAAGTATGAAAATATATACAGAACATGTAAGAATAATTAAATATTAGCGCGGCGAAATATGTAAGGTGGCAAGTATAGGACCGGGAAGGCCCTGAAAACTAGCCATGCTGCAAACTAGCGGCATTCATTGCTATGCGGATGACGACACGGGTGAGGCTCTCTACACCGGCCGCGCTAATATTTGTAACGAAAACGTCATTGAGAGTCGAAACAAACTTGTGTTTCAAATTGAGACCACTTTAGAAAAGGTATCAGACTTAATTTAGTCCACTTTTACCCCACAAAGACACAAATTTGCGCTTTCACCGCTAAAAAGCTGCCTTGGGTCATATGTCCTCGGTTTGAAGATACTTCCCTATCTGCCTCACTCGTGCCTGCTTCACTCGATAGTGAAGTCCAGTTTAAGGGCATTTGCAGGATAAGGCTAAATTGGCCTAATCTAAGAAGCTTGGCGTGCTCAACAGATCGAGACAGTGTTTCACTCCGACCTACCGCCTTCTGCTTTATAAGGCACAGGTTCGGCCTCATGTGGAATACTGCCCCCATCTTTGAGCCGGGACACCCCAGTACCAGCTCCTCCCTCTGGACCGCATTTAACGGAGAGCGGCCCGAATCGTCGACTGCCAAGAATTTTCTATTCGGCTGGACCCTTTGGCGCTGTGTAGAGATGTGGCTTCGTTATACATCTTCTACCGCATTCACTATGGGTAGAGCTCCGAGACATTGTTCGGACTGATTCCTGCCGCAACTTTCCGCCATCGTCCTATGCGACAGCAATTTCATCCCCATCACTTAGATGACTGGCAGTCCACAACTGTGCGCTTTTCGTGAAACTTTCTGCCTCGCACAGCAAAACTGTGGAATGATCTGTTGCCAGCGGTA
Organism: Spilarctia lutea; assembly: GCA_916048165.1. Lineage (NCBI taxonomy): Eukaryota > Metazoa > Arthropoda > Insecta > Lepidoptera > Erebidae > Spilarctia > Spilarctia lutea. The sequence continues at coordinate 124,283 of OU696495.1, read as the reverse complement.
TTTCTGGACCAATACGACCTTCAAACCTTCAAGATCAGAACGGACTCCTTCTTAAAAGGTCGGCAACGCACTTGTGACGCCTCTGGAGTTGCGGGTGTCTCTGGGCGGTGGTGAACGCTTACCATCAGGCGATACGCATGCATTTGCAACACAGCTTAGATTGACACAAGCAAATTATAAGTTGTACTGTTGTTGAAATTAGTAGCAACCTAAATGTACTATCGTACTCTCGTATAGTACCTGTTTATCCATTCCATAAAATTACATTAAAATAGTACATCCCACCACACCGTCGATTGTCCTTTTAGTGCTTGCGATAAAACATACAGATGCAGTTCTGAACCCGCCGTTCTCCTCGTATCTTGTACGGCTAACGGTTCAAATACAAATTTAGTAAATGTGTTCTGAGTTTGTACGAGTTGATACGAAACATAGTGAAGTAGCTAATCGAAGGTATCGGATCTCTTGAAAAATGCGATGTTCCTTGTTGTGTAAACGAATAGCAACTAACACGTGCTGATGCATTGCGACTTTTCCAACGTACACATTAGCGTCACCTACTCCACTGGATCTATTGAATGCAAGTTATGGCATGGGTAGGTCATGCGGCCCGCGCCTCACTGCTGCGGGAAGCGAAAACACCTTCATTTGATGTTTATTGCACGAGCTCGTGAGAGAGGCGCACGCATGTTACGTCACCGACCGCTCGGTTGGCAGTTGGCACCGCGTGCTACACACATCACTAACTACCCGGAGATGCTTAATGACCAACACTTAAGGAAGTCACGTCTTTACTATTACATTCATTATGTTACACCCCGCGGTATCACTCGCGGTTGTTATTGTAAAGGTACAACAACAATGGCTAATGCCGCAGCACGAAGCTTGTATAAGAACAAGTAGCCAAAGTTATTCCTTATATTATCAGTTATCTGCCAGTGAAATTCCCGTCAAATTCGGTCCAGCCACTTCTGTTTTGTAATGATGTGAAGATTTTTTGGTGTACCTAAGTAACTGGCATGCGTTCTGTAGTCAAAGAGAGAGCATGCGCTCGATCAACCGAGATATTTGTAGAATAAATTATTATTTCTTCATTAGAACAGTCAGATAAGTGCGCACGTCGCTACGTTCAAGCCGAGCTGACCTCTATCATCAGCTAGAGGTCAGCTCGGCTTGCCGATAAAGTACAAATCGTTATTACTATCGCCATTCTTTAACTCCTCTCATGAGGAGAGCCACGTGCATCAGCACGGTTGACGATCGCGGAGCGCTACTGTTGAAAGCGCTTCACCGTGGTCGGATCGGTTGTCGCTCACATGGCTGCACCTACGATGGCGAAAAGTAAAGAAACGATAAGGTACCTACGTAGTGTACATACCTATATTGTAAATGGTCCCGGCAACTACATCTTTGTATGTAATTACACTATGACGTAGCTCAAATACTTGTTCTCTAATTTAGTGGTGTTTATTTGTTTATGCTATTCATACAAATACCTTTACTCAACTGTCGGGAGTAGTGTCCAGTAGTTTATCGGAAAGGTAATTACAAACTAGTACATTTATTTGTTTGTGGAAGGAACAACCCGCGCCACGGAGTGGCCTGGTGCCGCCTAGTTGGTTCACAAATTGTGGTAAAGCTCAATCCGGACGCGTTATCTGTGTAAAGCTCAAACTTACACACACATATATAGTTGTGATAACGAAAAATAATCACTATATTACAGTTATTTTTTATTTTAACACTGATTAGTAGTACATTTTATTTGGTCGACTTGAATAATGGAGAAATAAAAAATAAAACACCCACCAATACACACGAGTGTTTGAGCTAACTGACAACCCCCTCCATCCATCCGTGGAAGCTAACATCAATGTGTATATTTGTCTCCTTTCTTACTCTTTTACTTCAACTTTCGACAGACACAGTTGCTTTCGAATTTGTAATATTAATATTATACATAACAACAAAAATGAACCTACTTCTCTGCTTCACCCATTGGTTGACTGGTAGAGAATGCCTTAGGCATTAAGTCTACCGCAAATAAATAAATAATATTAGTATGTGGAAGCGTGGATTATTGTTTTAGTGTGTATAATGAACAATATTCTCGAGCGCCGCAGTCGAGTTCAGTTTGAGCTACAGTGCGATTAACATCGAAGTGATATCAGTGATCAACCTAGCGACCTCGGCGACCATTAACGATTGTTATTCGGAGTGGTAGCGTGATTGTGAGAGTACGTTAAGTACGTTAATTATTATTTATTATTATGATTGTGAGAGTGTTGTTAATAAAGTCTCTTTTACACGTCATAAGGTTTATTTCCCAAACCCATCGAACCCTAACACGTAACAATATCAATGTTATAATGACAATGCGATTTCGCTACATAAATGGCAAATACAAGCAGACGGCTGTAAGAAGTACGTCCGTCAGCGGAAAACGTTCGCTTGTAACACGACACGTGCAAGTTGCTACACATCCCTGGATAACATTGTTTACTAAAGTTACTTTGATTCTTAACCATCAGAACGTTGAAAATTAACAGCGCGGCGGCGCCCTCATGGTCGTTGTACAAAGTATCCGAATATTCCGGCCGGCTAATATCCATAAATTTTAAACTTTTTAGCGTTGTAGTGTTTATTGAGACCCACATTACTCTAGAAGTGTTGAGTTAGCTGCACCTTCGTGTTTGTCACATCACGCGACGTGGCCTATAAATGAAAAGTTCAAGTAAATGGTTAAAGATTGTTAGGGACTGTGGTGTATCGTTCGTTTTACAAGACTACGACGTATAACGCCTACGTTTTCAAAGCCCATGTGGGGTTACTCGTGTGGTGGTTGCATAGTTAAAAAATAAAAGTTGACGTTAAGAAAAGAGCGATCTCTTATTACAATTCGTAAACGTATTAACATAAAAATATTTACTTTTCTCGCTCCAAAATACAGCAGCGATATCTTCAGTCGATAAAATACGTCTCCTTTCGTTTCAGTTTCGGCGAGTTCGATAAGGCGCTCGGCATGGGCATGGGCGGCGTGCGGCGCTCGCACGCGGCCGCGCTCGCGGCGCTCGGCGCGCTGCTGCTGCTGCTGCTGGCGCGCCTCCCGCCGCCCGTCCCCGCACCCGCCCCCGCCCCCGCCCCGCTCCTCGCGTCCGCGTTCCGCGCCAACCGCACGCAGCCGCCCCCGCCCTCCTCGTCGCTCGGCACCGCGTCCTCTCGCGCGGCGAGCGAGCGCACCCTACCGGCCGCCGAGGCCAAATTCTCCGGGTCGGCGGCCGTCCGAGCGGTCTCGGAGGCCGCGGCCGATCCACCGGCGCAGGCTCGCGTCGCGTCGGTTGAAGCTCCCGCCGCCCCTCCGGCGCCCGCCGCGGTCGCACCTCCGGCGCCCTCGAACCGCACCGCGCCGGCGCGCGACCCTCACCTCGTGTACGTGAGCGACGTGTACGTGAGCGGGCACGAGCGGCCGCACCCCGAGCTGTGCCCGTCCCTGGGCGCGCACCTGCGGCTGCTGATCCTGGTGACGTCGGCGCCGTCGCACGCGGCCGCGCGCGACGCCGTGCGCCTGACGTGGGGGCACTACGCGGCGCGCGCCGACGTGGCCATCGCCTTCGTGCTCGGCGCGCCGCCGCCCGCGCTGCGCGACGCCCTGCGCGCCGAGGACGAGCTGTACGGGGACCTCATCGTCGGCCGCTTCGCCGACTCCTACTCCAACCTGACGCTCAAGACGCTGTCGATGCTCGAGTGGGCGGACACGTACTGCCCGCGCGCGCCGCGCCTGCTCAAGACGGACGACGACATGTTCATCAACGTGGCGCGGCTGCTCGAGTTCGCGGCGGCGCCGGCGCGCGCCAACGCCACGCTCACGGTGTGGGGCAAGGTGGTGCGGCGCTCGCTGCCGAAGCGCACGACCAAGTCCAAGTACTACGTGTCGCCGGCGCAGTTCCCGGGCAAGGTGTTCCCCGACTTCGCGACGGGCCCGGCCTACCTGCTGACGGCGGACTGCGTGCGGCCGCTGCTGGCGGCGGCGCCGGGCGCGCTGTTCCTGCGGCTGGAGGACGTGTTCGTGACGGGCGTGCTGGCGGCGCGCCTGCACATCCGGCGCCTGCACGCGCCCGAGTTCTACAACAAGAAGGTGGCGCCGCACCCCTGCGCCGTGCAGCGCGGCCTGGCCATCCACATGGTGCGCTACCACGAGCAGTTCGACCTGTGGCGCAAGCTGCTCGACGGCAAGACCAAGTGCGCCAGCTAGGACCGCCCCCCACTCTCCCCACTCTCCCCACTCTCCCCACTCTCCCCACTCGCCCCACAAACCCGTAACAAATTGTTTTTTTACTTTATTTAATTTTTTACTCGACTATGTTTTGTACTCGTCTCGCGTTATTGCGCGGGGCGGTCCGCCATACCTCGCGTCAGTCGACTCCGTAGATCGATGGCGTTCCCGAGAATCTCGCCTATTGATTGATTTTTTTTTGTATATAAAGTACAAAACGATTAGCTTTTAAGATCTCGTTGTGCCTCGCTCCCGTGATCGATAATGAATCGGGGCCGGTGGCTGCCGCAGATCGCCGCTAGTCGCCACTGATCGCGTCTAGTGGCCGCTAGCCGCCACTGATCGCGTCTAGTGGCCGCTAGCCGCCACTGATCGCGTCTAGTGGCCGCTAGCCGCCACTGATCGCGTCTAGTGGCCGCTAGCCGCCACTGATCGCGTCTAGTGGCCGCTAGCCGCCACTGATCGCGTCTAGTGGCCGCTAGTCGCCACTGATCGCGTCTAGTGGCCGCTAGCCGCCACTGATCGCGTCTAGTGGCCGCTAGCCGCCACTGATCGCGTCTAGTGGCCGCTAGCCGCCACTGATCGCGTCTAGTGGCCGCTAGTCGCCACTGATCGCGTCTAGTGGCCGCTAGCCGCCACTGATCGCGTCTAGTGGCCGCTAGTCGCCACTGATCGCGTCTAGTGGCCGCTAGCCGCCACTGATCGCGTCTAGTGGCCGCTAGTCGCCACTGATCGCGTCTAGTGGCCGCTAGCCGCCACTGATCGCGTCTAGTGGCCGCTAGCCGCCACTGATCGCGTCTAGTGGCCGCTAGCCGCCACTGATCGCGTCTAGTGGCCGCTAGCCGCCACTGATCGCCACTGGTCGCAGACAGGAGCGACGCACGACACGTAGTACGTCACCGTGCAATGAACTGTGACATTTGTAATGGAATTTGATCGAATTGCGCTACATTCCGCGCAAGTTGTGCCAGATGTAAATATTACATAAATATGTACATTACAATACGCCTTTTATTTCTCCTTACTTCCCGCCACTCGCTCCCTCATATGTCACGATTATGTCTGTGACATATTTTTTGATTTCAATGAAGCTCTATTGTAAAAATGTAAGAGCCACTTGTCCAGAGTTGAACCAGCCTGTCGTTGTCAGCCCAGCCACTTTTTATTTCGAGAACTACAAAACTTATGGTTACTTTACTACACGATATTTACAACATAACAAATGGTTATGTTGTGTTCCGCTTATGCTACGTGCACGGTTGAGAGTGGGTTGCTAAACTTATTTCTAATATTTTATAGTACAATGGTACTGATGCGCTACTACGCTTGTACAATGTTTTCTTTTACTTTGAAAACCACACTTGACTAGTTTTTAATTACCAGAGAATAAACAGGAGCAGATACAGAACGTATTGTATGTACCTACGTAAAACCTCAGATTAAATAATAAAAGTATATAACGCACGGGCCTTTATAATAATAATAAATCTCTTTATTGTGCACCAGATAAGTAACAAGATTAACTTAACTAGAAAAACTGAAACCAGGCAAGTACAATTGGCGGCCTTCTCGCTCGGAGGCAATCTTTTACGGGCAACCATGGTATGGAGAGAAAGAGCAGGGATGAAAGGTATAGGGTAGTGCTTGATGTATTACAGAAGAATAGGAAAACGAAATAATAGTAGATTTTACCTTGGGAGAGCCATGCTTCGGTATGAATAGAACACCGGTGTGAAATAGCGCTTGCGCTGTGTTTCACCGAGTTAGTGAGGATACCGGAGGCCCATCCCCCCAACACATGAAACTCAGATTGTTACCCCAGGAGGGTACCGACTGCGTTGGCGTTGGAGAATCCCTCTCTAGGTGTCCGCGCTCAGGACATAACAAACCTGAGCGTGGATGTCCAGGCTGCCCCTCGTATCCTGGGGAGGGCAAAATGCCGCTCAATCACGCTCGGGGTAAGAGCAGGAACATCACGGCACCCCCTACTACGCTGGTCGTGGACTTTTGCAACACCAAAAGTACAAAACAGTAAAATTCTAAACAAATTAGCGCGTAGGTACAAATAAACAACAATAACAATCACGAGAAAACCTCCCACAACGAGAAAACTGGAAAACGTAGTCTATGCGCGCAGGACGACAAGAGACGACTGTTTGTGTATGTCACAAAATGACGGTCCTCACAACGCTATTTTGGGTTGCCAATTTTTCACTAGAAATATAAAGGGATAATAATAGTTTTTCATTTATTTTTAATTCAGCTGACTGATATCACGACAATTATTTTTATAAGTTTGATTTGGTTGTACCTATATCGTATTATAAACTATATTAAATATGTATTAAGTATATTATACACACTCTCGAATAATTTCTCCGATGTCCCCAGGAACTTTAATGTCGTTCGTATAAATGCCCAAAGCATTTCGGCACATTTCCCTGAAATGGTGACAAAATTCGACTGTACGACATCCTTACATACTTTGTAACTCATATTGTTCTACTGTTTTTTTGTGTATTCAATAAAGATAAATAAATAAAATTATATATTATAAAATTAGAACGTTTTATTTAACAATATATCGACCGACAGAATATATTACGATTCCAAAAATACTCAGTTACAATTCAGTATTATTTTGTCACATCACTACAAAAACAAACTATTGACATAACCTTGAAACAGCGCAGTTTGACGTCGTTAGACTTTTAAAAATTATTGTTCTTAAATTAATTAACTGATTAATTGTTAATAACTTTAGCCCAAAATAAAACGTTTATTGTACATTGGCATAATTATTCAATTTTTAATGTTATTACTCATTATTAAGGTTAATAAAAGATATTTAAAATTTTGCCATAAATTGTACGCCAGTTCAAAGTTACATCGCCCATTGGATCACGACCTGTCAGAAACGCATTCTCTCAGTGGCCAGACTATAGTACATAATAAGTTAATACTAGATTTTCATTCATATCCAAGGCATTGTGCCGGTTAAGAAATCGTTTATTGTATAATAGCCCCTTTCCATAAGATGATTCTTAACGGTATTCTTGAATTTTTGTAGGGGTAAGGTCAAGATTACGACAAGAATTTTGTTATAAAAACGCACACCAAGTCGTTCAAATGAATTGTGGACTTTGTTCAGGCGATAATATATTTAGTGAATGATGATCACTTTTGTTAGTATATTTATCTATGTTTTTTCGTACAAACATAATATTAGCAAATATATATTGAGATGCTACTGTTAAAATACCTATTTCCTTAAATCGTTCTTTCAGAGAATCGTTATGAAGAGAGATGAGCCGAACGCCGAGAATTGGTTTTAGTTTAAGTTAATTTATAAGTTTCAAAAACTATTGTTATCATTTTCTTTGGACAGTAATGTTTAGTTAAATAAGATAAAATCTAACAGCAATAAAGGCTTATTTATCTACACTAATAATAATAATATAATAGCTGACCCGTGCCCACTTCGTTGGGCATAATGTTAATAATCCTTTTTTAGTACAGTGTTATGTTTTAATTTCTAACTGCCAAGAATAAGATAGAAAGTAGTTCTGATAAGAACCTTTTATTTAAACAATGTCGAAAGTGTACTAATTACGTTTCGAAAAATTCAATTTCGTGGACGTCCGCTGCGTAAGGAGCCGACCACGCGACTGACCTACCTACCTACCTACCTACCTACCTCTCAGATGTAAAACGCCACGCAGGAGGCGTGGCGTTTTACTCTCCCGAAGCGAGCACGAACGCGAACCGAATTAAACCCGAAGCAATCGCGCGCCGTCCGCTGCTTTGGCCTTACGTTGAAATTTCTCCGATTCACTTTGCAAATCGACTACCACGTAAAAGCCTTTTTATTTTTCGGTTTTTTATATAACCTATGGCACTCAGCAATAATGTGGCTTTCTATTGGTGAAACAATTTTTAAAATCGATTTAGTAGATCCCGAGATTACACCTTACAATTTAACAAATATACAAACACACAAACTTTACTTCTTTATAATATTGGTATAGATAAAGAGGAAAGATTTGTATTTTTGAATGTACCGAATAAACTCAAAAAGTACTAGACCGATTTTAAAAATTCTTTCTCCATTCGAAAGCTACATTATCCACGAGTAACGTAGGCTATATTTTATATTGAAAAAAAAGGGGTTCCGTAAGATATTTGCGTTTTTCGGACACAAGGTGTAAAAAATCAACCAGAAAAGTTACTTATTTTGCGTACGCTGCCTAAACTGTAAAAGATAGAACCATAAAATGCTCAAATTAATCGTAGATCTTATAAATATCTACAAAAAAGCCCGCGATACCTATCTATATATATATATATTTATACCTATCTATGTCGAGTGAGGCACAACAATCATTTTTAAACGGTTTTATTTAGCTCACCCCGTTTGTTTTTTTCTTTCTTGGGTCAAATTTAGTAATTCAAATTTCACCCTCTTCCTGTCAACCGATTAATCTGAAATTTTGTATACACTTTGGATTTTGGTGACAATACAATTATGTTTATTCATTATCATTATAAATTCAAGATGGCGGCCGCTACAAAATGGCGGATAACGTAGGTTTTATCAATCCCATCAATATGGGTATCAAATGAAAGGGCTCAACAAGCAGAATACAATATACTATAAAAAATTGAAATCCAAGATGGCGGCCGCTACAAAATGGCGGATAACGTAGGTTTTATCAATCCCATCAATATGGGTATCAAATGAAAGGGCTCAACAAGCAGAATACAATATACTATAAAAAATTGAAATCCAAGATGGCGGCCGCTACAAAATGGCGGATAACGTAGGTTTCATCAATCCCATCAATATGGGTATCAAATAAAAGATCTTTGCAGGGACTACGTATAGAGGAGTTGGACTGCAATAAACTAACGGGCAAGAAACCTTGCAATAACAGTCGCAATTTGCACCTTGAGACGAACGCCACGAAATTTTGTGAGCTCCCGGTTAAAAAATCGAATAAAGTGGTAAATTGTGATGCGATTTACATGAACCAAGTGTTGGAAGTTACACAAAAGTGAGATCCTTCTGTGTGAAGTGTTGGTTTCAGTGAAAAAACAGTGCTTGAACCATTTAAAACTGAAAAACTATAGTTTTGGAGGTTATAGTGCACGTGGTTTTACACTAATTTGAGTAGAACTTTGGCTCGAGTGTTTTCCCCCTCCTGAAACAATTGCAGTCGGGTGCCTCCCTGTGTTTTTCACGTCGCCACGTCGCCAGTTTTCGGGATACAGCGTGAACTTCGGAGTTATTCTGAAGAAACTGAAAACCACGTGCTGCTGAAAATTTGAACGGAGCAACACAGAAGGCTGAAACTTGGCACGGACCTCGGCATCACTCTGCAGAGCGTTTTTCTGCAATCAGAAAAATTTTCGACCTCAAGGTTAAATTTTTATTACCTTATTAAGTTACGAACTTTGACCCATTATAACTCCCTTACCTGGAGATATATAAGAATTCTGCTACTGCTCGTCGTTGCGCGCTAGCCTGGAGAACAGACCTGAAAAGGAAAATATTTTTTAGTATTATTATTTTAGCAACTGTAATTAAAAGACTGAAATTTTTGGAAATTGCAAAATTTTTGACAGTAGAAACTGAAAGTTTCAGGATTTTATTTTCTAGGATTAAAGTCCTTGATTTTACACAAATTATCCATATTTTTTCAGATTTTTCAGTTTAGTATTAACGTAGTTGTGGATTTTTTAATGTTTTTAGCTTATAAATAGGAAATAAATAGATATAATTAAAATTTTAGGTCATATACGTGTTTTTATAGCCTAGTTAAGCTTCTTTAAGCCCAAACTAGGGTGTTTTATCTTTAAAATTAAGAGATATACACTTTTTCGGCTATTTTATATTTCAATAAAAAATTTTTAGTTTATTATATCTCTGTCATTGTTTAACTTAGGAACTTCGGGTTTGCGCAGTAATCTGCCCCATACTACCATCTTTCCTGAAAATATATTTTCAGGAGTTTTCAGGCACTTGGGTTTTTTCGGCCTGAAAGTGTCAAGGGGTGTTGCAGGAGACTGAGCTGAACAGCACATCCAAAACCCGGTCTCGCTGCGACCTTTGGTTGCCGCGCTATCGGTGCTTGAAACTGAGTTTTGACAGTTGTCAATTGTCAAACTCAGGGTTTGGACGCCTGTATCTCTGGTTCGGGGGAACGTAGGGAGACGCGGTTTTCTTTTGGGTGCTTGGTGGAGGCCCTTGAAGCCGTTATCCTGAAATTCAGGCGTTTTCAGCGTGCTCGTTTTTTGAGTCCTGAAAACCCCACAGGCGTGAAGAGAGGGTCGGGGCGTTTGAGAAAAACCCAAACACCATATACCTGCGACTTCGGAGAGAGATTCGGTGGCCTGTCGAAGTTCCACTTTGACAGTTCTGAATTGTCAGAGTTGGGTTTTGGCGGTCCGTAACTTCGGATCCCGAGGTCGTAGAGAGGCGCGGTTTGTTTGTGGGTGACCGGCCTGACAGCCTCCGTCTTTCTGGGTAGGTTTCAGGATTTTCTGACGCCTGAAAATTTTTCAGGCTGAAACCCGGAAATTCGGGAGCGTCTCGTCGAGACAAACGCGGCAATACCAAGCGCGGCCATTTTCGCATCGGGGGTTCGCCAGATATCTCGCTTTTAACAAAGCGCGGCGGCCATCTTGCAAAAGTTTGGACCGTTATATCTCGGAAACCCTTTGGGTTGGACTGGCCGAGTTTGGTATCATAGTGGAGGGCACTTGGAGACCTCTCGGAATCTGTGCCCAGACCAGCTCTAGGTAGAGTTCAAAAATTTTTTGTAAAATTTTTAATATCTTTTTATTAGCGCCTATTGTGACTCTAGTTTAAGTGACTTCTCCGACCCCATTTACAGGTCGTAGAATAATTATATTTGACTCTAGGATTATCATCTTGTTTTTGTTCATTTTTTGACTACGTTTTTGTTGTGTTGACCTTATTCTTTTTGAACTGTTTGTGTATCAACGTTGTTACTGTTGCCTTAAATTGAGGCAACAACAAACGTCTCTATATAGAGAAAATTTTACTTTGTTTTACCGTGTATTACAGTTGTGGACACTTGTCCTACTCTGACAACCGCGCAAGTCCGCAAACTTAACACCTATAGCAACTCGTCCCTAACCGTGGCAACGACACATTAGTGTATTGATTGTAGCGTAAACACAAATAGGACAGTGCTAATTTATTGGACTAATTTATCTGTATCTTATCGAACGTAAAGCGTGTCCTTATACAACACGCCCAACGACAACACAGAGACCGCATACAGGACACCTACTAAGGAAAAAACAATGGATGCTTCTCCTGAAATTAAAAAGATGGAGACCACCAGAGCGGGACCCTCCAAGTCGCCGGTACCAACCTCTAATGTGGCGGCGCCCAAATCCAAACCGCCACCTGCGAAGTCGCCGCCGAATAAACCACCTGTGGGACCCCAGGCTGAAGCCAAGGCACCCACGCGCAGACCCTCAACGGAAGCACAAGCCCGGTCACCGCCAGTGCATAAGTCCAAATATGCCACTAGAACTGCAGAGGCAAAGGCCCTTCTTTTGAGCTGTAAAAAACTGCTTGATATGTCCAGAAACATCAGGTCTGACATAAAAACAGGCTTAGCTGAGAACGTTGAAAAGTTCTATGCCTTGGTGAGGGAGGGGGACAACAAGAAAAAAGGACAAGAGACAGCACCAACAAAGGAGCCTTCCAATGACACCGGAACTGAAGGGATACTACAGGACATATTAGGTGAACATCTTTAATCTATACAAGAGCACACTAAAAAGATGAGTGAGTTACAAAAAGCTCTAGAAGAGCAGAGGAAAGAGAACCTGGAGAAACAAACGTCCCTCTCCTACGCAGAAGCTTCTGCAAAAAACGAAAGGACTGTACCGAAAACACCTAAAAGAGGTACAATGCACTCTATAGTGATAACGTCAAAAGAGGAAACCGAATCTGGGGAGGAGATCTTGGGTAGAATTCGGAAGGAGGTGGATGCTACAGAGGGCTGGATCAGGGTGGAAAAGGTCAGAAAGGCCAAGGATAGAAAGGTCATCCTGGGCTTCAGCTCCATGGAGGAAAGAAGGAAGGCTAGGGAAAGGTTGGAGAGAGACGGTACCCAACTCACCGTAGAAGACATGAAGAACAAGGATCCCTTGCTGATTCTTAAGGATTTGTTCACAATTAACACCGATGAGGACATAATCAGAGCCTTCCGCAAGCAAAACCAAGAGATTTTCCAGGGCCTCGGACAGGGGGAGGACAGACTGACTATTAAGTATAAACGTAGAGCAAGAAACCCGCATACGTCACACGTGGTAGTGGAGGTATCACCCGCAGTCTGGGGGAGAACCCTGAAGACAGGAACACTGCGCATCGGTCTGCAACGTGTCCGAGTAGAAGATCAATCCCCACTGGTGCAATGCACCCGCTGCCTGGGGTTCGGACACGGTAAACGTTTTTGCAGAGACACCATAGACCTGTGCAGCCACTGTGGAGGCCATCATTTGAACAAGGAATGTGCGGATCGGCTTGCAGGGGTGGCTCCTAGCTGCAGGAACTGCAGCAAGGCGCAGAATGGTAGGGCGGACCACAGTGCCTTCCACCAGGACTGCCCTATAAGAAAGAAGTGGGACAGACTGGCGCGGTCGGCGGTGGCGTATTGTTGACGTCGCCGTCGTTGTCAAAAACTCATATAAGATCATTCAAGCGAACCTCCAACGAAAAAAGCTGGCCACGAGTGAGGTGCTACTCGAGGCGGCAGAGAGAGGTGTGGCGATAGCCCTGTTACAAGAACCTTATGTAGGTGGAGCAAAAGAAATGAGAGGTCGACCAGGAGTCCGCGTGTTCCAAAATACCAACATCGGAGAAGGCACTGTCAAAGCAGCGATTGCAGTTTTTGATCAGCAACTGAAAATTAGACAGTACCCCAACCTAACCACAAACAACATCGTGGTGTTGGGAGTGCAAGCGGGCAATTGGGAGGTGACACTCATCTCCCTCTACTTTGAGCCAGACCAAGCTATGGAACCCTACTTGGAGCACCTTAAAAATACAAACCATATAATCAGTAACAGACTGATCGTTGGAGGTGACGCAAACTCGAAGAGCTCTTGGTGGGGAAGTCCCAAAACAGATAAAAGAGGTGAACAGCTCTGCGGAACACTGCACGAGCTAGGCCTTCATATCCTAAATAGAGGGGAAACTCCTACCTTCGACACCGTACGAGGAGGGCAGCACCTGACAAGCTTTGTAGATGTGACAGCCTGCACTGCTGACATCCTTGATGTCATAGAGAACTGGAAAGTAGAAGTAGGACTCACGAGTTCTGACCACAACTGTGTGACTTTCACCATTGGATTACAAAAACCTAAAGAAATTCAAATAAATAGGACAACTAGGAAATACAATACAAAGAAAGCTAATTGGTCTCAATTTAATGATAAATTGAAACAATTAAAATTAAAATATAAATTAACCACAACAGAAATAAATAAAATAGATACAATAGAACAATTAGAAATATTCATTAATAAATTTAGCAGTATTATAACAGAAGTTTGTGATAAAACAATACCTAAAATAAAAAATAAAAATGTACTTACCATGCCGTGGTGGTCGCGAGAACTCGGTGAGATGAAGAGGAAGGTTGCAACGCTTAAAAACAGGATCCGATGTGCAGCTCCGGTGCGTAGACAGAAGGTAGTCGAGGAATACCTGAAACAAAAGGAAGAATATGAAATGGCAGCAACAAAAGCACAAATAGACAGCTGGAAAGATTTCTGTGGGAAGCAAGATAGAGAGAGCATCTGGGAAGGCATATATAGGGTGATTGGCCGAACTACCAGAAGAGAAGAGGACCTACCAATGATGAAAGACGGTAGAGTACTAAATGCAATAGAGTCCGTAAAGTTCATAGCAGAATCTTTTTACCCGGAGGACTCGGAAGCCGAGGACAACAAAGAACACCAAGATATTAGGAGATTAGCCAATGTAGTGAACTCTGGCGTACAAAGTGGGCTCTGTGATCCAGAGTTCACAATGCATGAACTACAGGAGTCGGTCGAATCATTCAACCCACGCAAAGCCCCTGGAGGAGACGGTTTTACGGCGGACATATGCCGATACGCCGTCGAGGATGACCCTGGTCTTTTCCTACAGATGGTCAACAAATGTCTGGCTTTGCATCACTTCCCTAGGCCTTGGAAACTGGCTACAGTAGTAGTACTAAGAAAGCCAGGGAAGGAGCAGTACACAACCCCAAAATCCTTGAGACCTATTGGCTTACTGCCAGTATTGGGAAAGATACTGGAAAAAATGCTAGTTGGGCGACTTAAATACCATCTGTTGCCAAGGATGAGTCCTCACCAGTACGGTTTTATGCCCCAAAAGAGCACAGAAGACTCCCTCTATACTTTAATGCAATACATCCGCAAAAAATTAAGTGAGAAGCTGATGGTGACAGTGATATCCCTGGATATAGAGGGAGCTTTTGATAGCGCGTGGTGGCCTGCCATCAGAATACGACTGGCTGAGGCGAAGTATCCAGTAAATCTCCGGCTATTGGTCGACGATTACCTACATGAGAGAAGTGTTAGTGTAAGATACGCCGGAGAAGAATATCAAAAACCAACTAGCAAGGGTTGTGTGCAAGGTTCGATAGGAGGGCCCATTTTATGGAACCTCTTGTTAGACCCGCTCCTTAGAGGCCTAGAAGCCAAAGGTGAACACGTACAAGCATTCGCTGATGACATCTTGCTGGTATTTAGCGGCAAAACAGCGACAGACATCCAAGGACGCGCCAATGCGGCTCTAGAACATGTCTTCAATTGGGGAGTCGCAAATAAGCTAAAATTCGCGCCTCATAAAACCAAGGCAATGACAATAACCAGAAAACTGAAGTACGACACCCCGAGGCTCAACATGGGAGGGGTCGATATTGGCGCTTCCAAGGAAATCAAGATGTTAGGTGTGACCATCGACGAGAAATTGACATTTAACAGCCACGTCACAAACGTCTGCGGAAAGGCCATAGGTATTTATAAGCAGTTGTCCAGAGCTGCTAGAGTCAGCTGGGGTTTGCATCCGGAGATCATCCGATCAATATACACAGCGGCCATCGAGCCCATAATACTTTATGGAGCTAGTACCTGGTCGCCGGCTGTGAACAAACTTGGGGTACGGAAACAATTGGACATCGTTCAGCGTGGAATAGCACAGAAGATGTGTAAAGCGTACCGCACTGTGTCGCTAAATTCGGCGCTAATTCTAGCGGGGATTCTCCCTCTCGATCTCCGAGTCCGCGAGGTGGCTTCACTATATGAAGCAAGGAGAGGATTCCCCTGTGAGGCGCTGAAGGACCGAGACATAGAAACAATGGCATGTCTAACGAATTTACCACACCCGGCTGAACAAAAAACTATAAAGGTCGGAACGATCGAAGACCAAGACCAGTTCGCTCAAAGTGCCAGCAGGGCAATCCAAATTTTTACAGACGGCAGTAAGATCGGAGGTAAGGTTGGTGCCGCTTTGACCATTTGGACCGACGGAACCGAAAACGCTACTGCCAAACTAGCCCTGGCTGAGTACTGCACAGTGTACCAAGCTGAGCTCTTGGCTCTCTGCAGAGCAACAAAAGAAGCAGCCAAACTCCAAACGATCCAGAACCATCGTTCCCCCCATCCATTAGCGATAGCAGCGAGAGCCAACTTAACCAAGGCTTCTCTTCAGAATACTACTGTGTCTCTATTCTGGATCAGAGCACACGTGGGACTGGAAGGGAACGAAAGGGCGGATGAGCTGGCGAAGGATGCGGCTGTGGGCTTAAAACGCAAGCCCGATTACGACCTGTGCCCGATATCACACGTCAAGCGCTGCATACGAGATGCGGCGATTGACGAGTGGAACCAGCGGTACGTGAATGGGGCAACAGCATCGACGACCAAAATGTTCTTGCCGGATGCGAGAACCGCGTACCACATAATCAGGAAGATCGGAGTCACAAACATCAGGACTCAAGTCATGACAGGGCACGGCGGATTCTCGGATTACCTAAACCGCTTTGGGTGTAAAGAGAACCCAGGATGTGCCTGCGACCCTCAGGTACGCGAAACGCTGCAACACATTTTGTTCGAATGCCCCATCCATTTAAGGGAGCGTTTCGAAGTTGAACAACGAAAGGGCTTCAAAATGGAGGCCACTAATGTGGCAACAATCATGTTGAGCAAGGATAGGGACGAGTTGCTTAACTACTGTACTAAAATTGCTAGTGTTGTTGTTAAAAGAAACAAAACAAAGTAAGATAAATTATGCTGATATAATATTATGTGTATATTATAATTTAGCATAGCCTTTTTAAAAAATTGTACAACCAAAATGAATAAGATAATTAGAATAAGCAGTAGTCTGGGTTCAATTGTACCTACACTTAAGAATAGTATATGTAAAATAAATTAAGATAACTAAGAACTATAATAAGTAAGACCTAATGTAATAGCATGTAAGTTAGACCTAATTTGTTGCAATAAACAATGTACATAGTTTACTGAACTTCACCCCAAGTAAATATAAATAAAATAAAAGAAACAAGTTAGTTAGTGATAGATAGTAGTAGGGATAAATAGATGGGAGTCCCACCCATACTGAATGAAAGAGCGTATAATAGAAAGATCACAGTATGAAGCATAAAAGTGCGAGAAGCATTAAAGCGAGAACTTGTATGCAAGAGTCACGTAGAGGATACAGTCTCCAATTACGTTGGAGGAAATAGAGTAAAAAAAAAAAAAAAACCTTGCAATAATGAAGCACTAAATGAATTAAACAGAATGCGAAATAAAAACTAAAAACTAGAAAATAAAAATAGGTAAAAAAACTTTTTAAGTTAAACGGTTTTATGTTAAAAAAAACATACATTGCAATGTTTAAGATAAATGTACTAAAAACCAAAAAAATAATAAAATAGATACAGTCGTGGGAATTATAAACATATGCATAGACTAGACTAAAATAAAACCGTGGGGCACGTCAATTGTCTACAAATTATCGACTTAATGTGCGATAGAAGAATCGTTTAATTCGTCGTTAGGCAGTTGGCCCGCAGACGGTGAGGAAATTACTTACTATTTTCTTGCTCATGGAAATTCCAATAGTTATACACTCCATGTTAACCCCACGGTTTTATTTTAGTCTAGTCTATGCATATGTTTATAATTCCCACGACTGTATCTATATTATTATTTTTTTGGTTTTTAGTACATTTATCTTAAACATTGCAATGTATGTTTTTTTTAACATAAAACCGTTTAACTTAAAAAGTTTTTTTACCTATTTTTATTTTATTTAAAAATCTTGATTTTTTTTTGAATACATTTAAACGCGTTTATTTTACTCATGCTATAAATCCTTATTAAAATAAATTATTTAATCACTAACTACAGTTTATATAGATAATATTTGGTCTTTGAATGATAGTAATTGGACGTTTGGTTTTGAATTTATGGCAAAATTAAAATATGTTTTACGCATGGGTTCGTGATTAGCAGCATTTCGATACCTACTTATTTTATGGATGTTTACATTGAATCAATTTACATAGTTTTTGCGGTTGTGAATTCAGTAGAGAGTTGCACCAATGCGAAAACTTCGATGACTCTTTGTTGATATCGTAGGAATCGTAATCAAATTAAGCTAGAAATACTGCATCACCAGTTAAAATTAATTTGGAAATAGTTCGCAAATATACTTTTAAAAAAATTATGAGAAGAAATTTATAAAATATATGTATTTGTGACCGCGCCGTCACGTCGCGCCAGCCGCCCCGCCGCGCCGACCGCTCGTCGCGAGAGCTAAAAAATTATGAACGTATTCTCAGCGCTCGCACATACTTACGTTAGCCTTCTAAATTTATATTGTTTGAATAGAATGTGTAGTCTTGTTAGCTCGCTTTCACTGCCCTATGTTGTCGGCCAAAATGTAATTATAAGAAAATGCATTAGTGTAAATAAATCAGATAAGTCGTAACCTCCTCGAGTTTCACTACTATTCTAACTACGGTACGAAGGCTAACAGCTGGGCCGGTTAGAATAGTTACCATCACCTTTCCCTGGTATTAAGGCTACGGATCGAAGGCTAATCAGCTGGGGCGGCCAATATACCTATCCCAGTATCTGCTGTATTTAAGCCAGCTGGCATAGTGTAGGGCCGGGTCAGTAGACAACCCCACGGGTCAGTAAGCATCACAGCTGTCCCGAAATATTCATTTAAATGTACTGAAATGTAATTTGTTCATGATTTCACAAACAGTAAACGAAAATAAATGGCAGTCCCTACATTTACAGTTCATTTTTAAATGTTTAATCTGTTTTGTTTTCTTTTACTACAATTTATGAATGAAAATAGCCTTTAAAATTTGCTAATAAAATGATCAGCCAATCATAATCAAATGAATCATAAGTGGTGCTATTATAATAAACAGTTATCGATAGTATCAAAGAGTGCTGGTACTTTTCAATGAATATCAGTTGACTCTGCTTAGTTGAAATGCCGATTTATTCATATATCCTACTTAACCTACTAATCCTACTTACTATTATAAAGGCGAAAGTTTGTAAGTATGGATGTATGTATGTATGGATGTTTGTTACTCTTTCACGTAAAAACTACTGAATGGATTTGAATGAAACTTTACCACAATATAGCTTATACATCAGAATAACACATAGGCTACTATTTATAAAGATATAGCTTCGCCTCGCGGCGTTGCCCGCAGTTATCATCGTACCGCGGGTAGCACCGTACGGGTAGCACAATATTTAAGGTTTTTGTCGAATATTTCGTTATCCCTAATTTTGGTAGTAACTTATTATACATAACTAGTTAGATCTCATCTAGATCTACCTAATATATAGGATTTACATAAGTCCGGTAAGTAGAAGTTCGAAATTTTTGACATTTTAACTTAAAATTTGGTATTTTTTGAGGTTTTTGTCGAATAGCTCGACGACCCTTAGTACTAAAATTATAATTTTTGCATTTTTGCAAAGGTCTCACCGAGACCCGTCGAACGACACCCCATTTGTCCAGATTGGACCAGTGGAACGGCAAAAAATCGGCCGCCCACCCTCCCACTTTATACTTGCCTATATAGGCTAGCTAACCAGGTGTCCTCAACCATTGGTCATTTAAAAAAAAAAAGTTTTATATTTTAATTTTTATTTTTTGTCTTTTTATCTCTTTTTACATTATTCTTATTGGAAAAATTTCGTTAGGTTTTAAGATAGTAATTAAGTTTACCGAGGCACTGTACAAGTGTACACCTCTCATTTATTAGTTTCTTTAAAATTTGTTTTGTCCTCACATATTTATACCGACTTTTACCCCTCTCTACAGGGTTAGATATATATTTTACCCCGACACACCCCACTATACAGGGTCATATAGAATTTAAATAAATCTAAGACAATTTTCCTCGTCAACCCATACAGATTTTACACACGCTCTCAAACTCTCTCCCATCATGTACAAAACGCCTCCAACATCCAGGGGACAAGCCGCTCCCAGCGCCGCCACCTCGCCCTCGCTTGTGCCGGATGCCGCTAGGGCCTTTCTGAGGAGACCAGGTGCGAAGAGGAGGTCACTGGACAATATGGACACCTACAAAAAGCAGCAATCCACCTAAGCTGCACAGTCCAGTGACCAACTGCTAACTATTAAAATAATAATTGGCAAAAAAGGTAAAAGTAAGAAGAAAGAACATTGTACACATATAGATAAAATCGAATTAACACAAAGTAAACATACAATATGATTCCAAATCATAATCTATTTAGTTAATCATATCATAATCTGTTTATGTGAAATGAGTGCTATAATTATCGACAATGAGGTAGAAGCCATATATATGCTGGGTGACTATAATTCACATCAGAATCAGTCCTTTTGGAATGAATTGTGTAATCTTAGTCATGATCAACAATGGGTATGTGCTGATTGGGAAATGCTACGTAATAACCTCGAAAATTACACATAAATGTATAAGTGACATTAATGGAAGTAGACGATGGCTTGACCACTGTATTGTGACTAAAGCGGCATATCAGACGGTTATTAGCGTGTATATAGATTATGGTGTTTCCTGGTCTAATCACTTGCCTATGATTATAGAGTGTAATTTACAGGTATTAATTCCAAAGAATCTTACTAAGGGCACTAATTTAAATAAGGTGATTTGGGGTGTACGCAGTGGCTCGCAGGATGGTAGATACCATGATCTATGTCACAGCTATCTTAGGGAAATACGCTTTCCCGAAATATATACGCAGTGTGCAGATAAAATGTGTAGCATTGCGGTTCATAAAAAAGGACTCGATGAGTTGTACAGTGAAATTGTGTCTGCCTTATCTAACGCTGCCATAAATACTTTTGAGGGCGCGCGCATACTAAGACATCCTGTGATTGGGACGCTCGGATGAAGTTTCGGGCGTGGAGACTTCACGGTAATCCATCGACGGGTCGTACTTTTCACTACTTGTCGGTTCCATTTTGGGCCCACTACTATTCATCATATTTATTAATGACATACGTAACTGTTTTCAATTTGATAATTTCTTACTCTACGCCGATGATCTCAAAATTTATCATAAAATCGAAGAAAAGGACGATCACTACAAATAACAACAAGACCTTAACAGATTTTCAGACTACTGTGTGAGGAACAAACTGGAACTTGGTATTAACTAATGCAAATCTATAACCTTCACAAAAAAGAAAAGCATCTCCAAATTCACTTATAATTTATCTGGAATAAGCCTTGAAAGAGTAGAATTGATCAGAGACTTAGGAGTCACTTTAGATATACATATCGACACTATTATCAACAAAGCCTTTAGGATGTATGGATTTGTTATCCGGTCATGCACTGATTTTACTCAGGCCTCTACTTACCTCCACCTATACAATTCTTTGGTCCGTTCGCAACTTGAGTATGCAGTACCCATTTGGAACCCTTATTTGTGCTTATGACAGATATGATGTGCTGACTGCACGGTTGGCCTAGTGGTTTAAGCGTTCACTACAACACTTGCTATGCGCCAAGTGCCGGGGGTTCAAATCCCACGTGGGACATCACTTTGTGTGATCCACAAAATGTTGTCCCGAGTCTGGGTGTTCTTTGTGTCCGTTACATGTATGTTTGTAAAGTCCCCCGCGACACAGGATGTATATTCGTAATGCGCGAGTTGTCTTTTAAAAAAAAATAATAATAATAATAATGTCAAAGACCTTGAAGCTGTTCAAAAGAAATTCTTACGCTGTATTCAATATAAGTGTTGCCAAAATAAACGTCCATATAAAGAACTACTATTACACTATAAATATATAACACTAGCAGAACCCCGCGGTGCTACCCGCGGTACGACAATAACCGCGTGCAACGCCGCGAGGCGAAGCTAGTATCTTTATAAATTGTAGACTATGTGTTATTCTGATGTATCCTACTACTATTATAAAGGCGAAAGTTTGTAAGTATGGATGTATGTATGTATGGATGTTTGTTACTCTTTCACGTAAAAACTACTGAATGGATTTGAATGAAACTTTACCACAATATAGCTTATACATCAGAATAACACATAGGCTACTATTTATAAAGATATAGCTTCGCCTCGCGGCGTTGCCCGCAGTTATCATCGTACCGCGGGTAGCACCGCGGGGTTCAGCTAGTATTATATATGCGAAAGATTGTGAGTATGTAAGTGAGTATGTTTGTTTCTCTTTCACGCAAAACCTACTAAATGGATTTTGATGAAACTTTACAATAATATAGCTTATGAACCCCGCGGTGCTACCCGCGGTACGATGATAACTGCGGGCAACGCCGCGAGGCGAAGCTATATCTTTATAAATAGTAGCCTATGTGTTATTCTGATGTATAAGCTATATTGTGGTAAAGTTTCATTCAAATCCATTCAGTAGTTTTTACGTGAAAGAGTAACAAACATCCATACATACATACATCCATACTTACAAACTTTCGCCTTTATAATAGTAGTAGGATACATCAGAATAACACATAGTCTACAATTTATAAAGATACTAGCTTCGCCTCGCGGCGTTGCACGCGGTTATTGTCGTACCGCGGGTAGCACCGCGGGGTTCTGCTAGTGTTATATATTTATAGTGTAATAGTAGTTCTTTATATGGACGTTTATTTTGGCAACACTTATATTGAATACAGCGTAAGAATTTCTTTTGAACAGCTTCAAGGTCTTTGACATTATTATTATTATTATTTTTTTTTAAAAGACAACTCGCGCATTACGAATATACATCCTGTGTCGCGGGGGACTTTACAAACATACATGTAACGGACACAAAGAACACCCAGACTCGGGACAACATTTTGTGGATCACACAAAGTGATGTCCCACGTGGGATTTGAACCCCCGGCACTTGGCGCATAGCAAGTGTTGTAGTGAACGCTTAAACCACTAGGCCAACCGTGCAGTCAGCACATCATATCTGTCATAAGCACAAATAAGGGTTCCAAATGGGTACTGCATACTCAAGTTGCGAACGGACCAAAGAATTGTATAGGTGGAGGTAAGTAGAGGCCTGAGTAAAATCAGTGCATGACCGGATAACAAATCCATACATCCTAAAGGCTTTGTTGATAATAGTGTCGATATGTATATCTAAAGTGACTCCTAAGTCTCTGATCAATTCTACTCTTTCAAGGCTTATTCCAGATAAATTATAAGTGAATTTGGAGATGCTTTTCTTTTTTGTGAAGGTTATAGATTTGCATTAGTTAATACCAAGTTCCAGTTTGTTCCTCACACAGTAGTCTGAAAATCTGTTAAGGTCTTGTTGTTATTTGTAGTGATCGTCCTTTTCTTCGATTTTATGATAAATTTTGAGATCATCGGCGTAGAGTAAGAAATTATCAAATTGAAAACAGTTACGTATGTCATTAATAAATATGATGAATAGTAGTGGGCCCAAAATGGAACCGACAAGTAGTGAAAAGTACGACCCGTCGATGGATTACCGTGAAGTCTCCACGCCCGAAACTTCATCCGAGCGTCCCAATCACAGGATGTCTTAGTATGCGCGCGCCCTCAAAAGTATTTATGGCAGCGTTAGATAAGGCAGACACAATTTCACTGTACAACTCATCGAGTCCTTTTTTATGAACCGCAATGCTACACATTTTATCTGCACACTGCGTATATATTTCGGGAAAGCGTATTTCCCTAAGATAGCTGTGACATAGATCATGGTATCTACCATCCTGCGAGCCACTGCGTACACCCCAAATCACCTTATTTAAATTAGTGCCCTTAGTAAGATTCTTTGGTATTAATACCTGTAAATTACACTCTATAATCATAGGCAAGTGATTAGACCAGGAAACACCATAATCTATATACACGCTAATAACCGTCTGATATGCCGCTTTAGTCACAATACAGTGGTCAAGCCATCGTCTACTTCCATTAATGTCACTTATACATTTATGTGTAATTTTCGAGGTTATTACGTAGCATTTCCCAATCAGCACATACCCATTGTTGATCATGACTAAGATTACACAATTCATTCCAAAAGGACTGATTCTGATGTGAATTATAGTCACCCAGCATATATATGGCTTCTACCTCATTGTCGATAATTATAGCACTCATTTCACATAAACAGATTATGATATGATTAACTAAATAGATTATGATTTGGAATCATATTGTATGTTTACTTTGTGTTAATTCGATTTTATCTATATGTGTACAATGTTCTTTCTTCTTACTTTTACCTTTTTTGCCAATTATTATTTTAATAGTTAGCAGTTGGTCACTGGACTGTGCAGCTTAGGTGGATTGCTGCTTTTTGTAGGTGTCCATATTGTCCAGTGACCTCCTCTTCGCACCTGGTCTCCTCAGAAAGGCCCTAGCGGCATCCGGCACAAGCGAGGGCGAGGTGGCGGCGCTGGGAGCGGCTTGTCCCCTGGATGTTGGAGGCGTTTTGTACATGATGGGAGAGAGTTTGAGAGCGTGTGTAAAATCTGTATGGGTTGACGAGGAAAATTGTCTTAGATTTATTTAAATTCTATATGACCCTGTATAGTGGGGTGTGTCGGGGTAAAATATATATCTAACCCTGTAGAGAGGGGTAAAAGTCGGTATAAATATGTGAGGACAAAACAAATTTTAAAGAAACTAATAAATGAGAGGTGTACACTTGTACAGTGCCTCGGTAAACTTAATTACTATCTTAAAACCTAACGAAATTTTTCCAATAAGAATAATGTAAAAAGAGATAAAAAGACAAAAAATAAAAATTAAAATATAAAACTTTTTTTTTTTAAATGACCAATGGTTGAGGACACCTGGTTAGCTAGCCTATATAGGCAAGTATAAAGTGGGAGGGTGGGCGGCCGATTTTTTGCCGTTCCACTGGTCCAATCTGGACAAATGGGGTGTCGTTCGACGGGTCTCGGTGAGACCTTTGCAAAAATGCAAAAATTATAATTTTAGTACTAAGGGTCGTCGAGCTATTCGACAAAAACCTCAAAAAATACCAAATTTTAAGTTAAAATGTCAAAAATTTCGAACTTCTACTTACCGGACTTATGTAAATCCTATATATTAGGTAGATCTAGATGAGATCTAACTAGTTATGTATAATAAGTTACTACCAAAATTAGGGATAACGAAATATTCGACAAAAACCTTAAATATTGTCAAAAATTCAGAAAAATTTGATCTAAATTACAAAAATGTATGATGTTATTTGCCGGAATTAAAAAAAAGAGGTGTAATTACACGGGTCTAAATCAGAGCCGTCTAAATCTGTAAGAAAGGGGACTTTGGGATGAGGGCTTGACGAGTAATTCGACAAAAACCTCTAAAAATTTACGAAATTCAGGATTAAAATATCCAAAGTACAAAAATATTCTTTTTTTATTTGTTTTACAGGTTTAAATTCTCCCACGGGACGCAGGAGTGCTCACAGGGTCATTATAAAATAGCAGCGGTAAGTATGGTAGCTACAATTAAGAAAAAAAATCATGGTCATAGTTAGGTTAGGTCAGAGTTAGGTTAGGACAGACTTAGTTCAACCTCTTTCAGGACACACCAGTTCCTTACTAGTGCGGCAACAGGAGGCGTAGCGAACGAAAGGTCCACTAACCTAACCTAACTCGGACCTAACCTAACTCGGACCTAACCTAACTCGGACCTAACCTAACTCGGACCTAACCTAACTCGGACTTAACCTAACTCTGACCAAACCTAACTCTGACCAAATCTAACTCTAACCTTTTTTTTTCGCAGAGTGGCATACCGTGTGGTTTTAGTCGGTTTGATTCCGACACACCTCCCCGTCGCGAACCCCGACGGAATGACGGACCGAAGAGGTTTCCACACGTATAAAAAAAAAGGTCATAGTTAGGTTAGGTCAGAGTTAGGTTAGGACAGACTTAGTTCAACCTCTTTCAGGACTGACCAGTTCCTTAGTAGTGCGGCAACAGGAGGCGTAGCGAACGAAAGGTCCACTAACCTAACCTAACTCGGACCTAACCTAACTCGGACCTAACCTAACTCGGACCTAACCTAACTCGGACCTAACCTAACTCGGACCTAACCTAACTCGGACCAAATCTAACTCTAACCTTTTTTTTTCGCAGAGTGGCATACCGTGTGGTTTTAGTCGGTTTGATTCCGACACACCTCCCCGTCGCGAACCCCGACGGAATGACGGACCGAAGAGGTTTCCACACGTATGAAAAAAAAGGTCATAGTTAGGTTAGGTCAGAGTTAGGTTAGGACAGACTTAGTTCAACCTCTTTCAGGACACACCAGTTCCTTACTAGTGCGGCAACAGGAGGCGTAGCGAACGAAAGGTCCACTAACCTAACCTAACTCGGACCTAACCTAACTCGGACCTAACCTAACTCGGACTTAACCTAACTCTGACCAAACCTAACTCTGACCAAATCTAACTCTAACCTTTTTTTTTCGCAGAGTGGCATACCGTGTGGTTTTAGTCGGTTTGATTCCGACACACCTCCCCGTCGCGAACCCCGACGGAATGACGGACCGAAGAGGTTTCCACACGTATAAAAAAAAAGGTCATAGTTAGGTTAGGTCAGAGTTAGGTTAGGACAGACTTAGTTCAACCTCTTTCAGGACACACCAGTTCCTTACTAGTGCGGCAACAGGAGGCGTAGCGAACGAAAGGTCCACTAACCTAACCTAACTCGGACCTAACCTAACTCGGACCTAACCTAACTCGGACTTAACCTAACTCTGACCAAACCTAACTCTGACCAAATCTAACTCTAACCTTTTTTTTTCGCAGAGTGGCATACCGTGTGGTTTTAGTCGGTTTGATTCCGACACACCTCCCCGTCGCGAACCCCGACGGAATGACGGACCGAAGAGGTTTCCACACGTATAAAAAAAAAGGTCATAGTCAGGTTAGGTCAGAGTTAGGTTAGGACAGACTTAGTTCAACCTCTTTCAGGACACACCAGTTCCTTAGTAGTGCGGCAACAGGAGGCGTAGCGAACGAAAGGTCCACTAACCTAACCTAACTCGGACCTAACCTAACTCGGACCTAACCTAACACGGACCTAACCTAACTCGGACCTAACCTAACTCGGACCTAACCTAACTCGGACTTAACCTAACTCTGACCAAACCTAACTCTGACCAAATCTAACTCTAACCTTTTTTTTTCGCAGAGTGGCATACCGTGTGGTTTTAGTCGGTTTGATTCCGACACACCTCCCCGTCGCGAACCCCGACGGAATGACGGACCGAAGAGGTTTCCACACGTATAAAAAAAAAGGTCATAGTTAGGTTAGGTCAGAGTTAGGTTAGGACAGACTTAGTTCAACCTCTTTCAGGACACACCAGTTCCTTAGTAGTGCGGCAACAGGAGGCGTAGCGAACGAAAGGTCCACTAACCTAACCTAACTCGGACCTAACCTAACTCGGACCTAACCTAACTCGGACCTAACCTAACTCGGACCTAACCTAACTCGGACTTAACCTAACTCTGACCAAACCTAACTCTGACCAAATCTAACTCTAACCTTTTTTTTTCGCAGAGTGGCATACCGTGTGGTTTTAGTCGGTTTGATTCCGACACACCTCCCCGTCGCGAACCCCGACGGAATGACGGACCGAAGAGGTTTCCACACGTATAAAAAAAAAGGTCATAGTTAGGTTAGGTCAGAGTTAGGTTAGGACAGACTTAGTTCAACCTCTTTCAGGACACACCAGTTCCTTAGTAGTGCGGCAACAGGAGGCGTAGCGAACGAAAGGTCCACTAACCTAACCTAACTCGGACCTAACCTAACTCGGACCTAACCTAACTCGGACCTAACCTAACTCGGACCTAACCTAACTCGGACTTAACCTAACTCTGACCAAACCTAACTCTGACCAAATCTAACTCTAACCTTTTTTTTTCGCAGAGTGGCATACCGTGTGGTTTTAGTCGGTTTGATTCCGACACACCTCCCCGTCGCGAACCCCGACGGAATGACGGACCGAAGAGGTTTCCACACGTATAAAAAAAAAGGTCATAGTTAGGTTAGGTCAGAGTTAGGTTAGGACAGACTTAGTTCAACCTCTTTCAGGACACACCAGTTCCTTACTAGTGCGGCAACAGGAGGCGTAGCGAACGAAAGGTCCACTAACCTAACCTAACTCGGACCTAACCTAACTCGGACCTAACCTAACTCGGACTTAACCTAACTCTGACCAAACCTAACTCTGACCAAATCTAACTCTAACCTTTTTTTTTCGCAGAGTGGCATACCGTGTGGTTTTAGTCGGTTTGATTCCGACACACCTCCCCGTCGCGAACCCCGACGGAATGACGGACCGAAGAGGTTTCCACACGTATAAAAAAAAAGGTCATAGTCAGGTTAGGTCAGAGTTAGGTTAGGACAGACTTAGTTCAACCTCTTTCAGGACACACCAGTTCCTTAGTAGTGCGGCAACAGGAGGCGTAGTGAACGAAAGGTCCACTAACCTAACCTAACTCGGACCTAACCTAACTCGGACCTAACCTAACTCGGACCTAACCTAACTCGGACCTAACCTAACTCGGACCTAACCTAACTCGGACCTAACCTAACTCGGACTTAACCTAACTCAGACCAAACCTAACTCTGACCAAATCTAACTCTAACCTTTTTTTTTCGCAGAGTGGCATACCGTGTGGTTTTAGTCGGTTTGATTCCGACACACCTCCCCGTCGCGAACCCCGACGGAATGACGGACCGAAGAGGTTTCCACACGTATAAAAAAAAAGGTCATAGTTAGGTTAGGTCAGAGTTAGGTTAGGACAGACTTAGTTCAACCTCTTTCAGGACACACCAGTTCCTTACTAGTGCGGCAACAGGAGGCGTAGCGAACGAAAGGTCCACTAACCTAACCTAACTCGGACCTAACCTAACTCGGACCTAACCTAACTCGGACTTAACCTAACTCTGACCAAACCTAACTCTGACCAAATCTAACTCTAACCTTTTTTTTTCGCAGAGTGGCATACCGTGTGGTTTTAGTCGGTTTGATTCCGACACACCTCCCCGTCGCGAACCCCGACGGAATGACGGACCGAAGAGGTTTCCACACGTATAAAAAAAAAGGTCATAGTCAGGTTAGGTCAGAGTTAGGTTAGGACAGACTTAGTTCAACCTCTTTCAGGACACACCAGTTCCTTAGTAGTGCGGCAACAGGAGGCGTAGCGAACGAAAGGTCCACTAACCTAACCTAACTCGGACCTAACCTAACTCGGACCTAACCTAACTCGGACCTAACCTAACTCGGACCTAACCTAACTCGGACCTAACCTAACTCGGACCTAACCTAACTCGGACTTAACCTAACTCAGACCAAACCTAACTCTGACCAAATCTAACTCTAACCTTTTTTTTTCGCAGAGTGGCATACCGTGTGGTTTTAGTCGGTTTGATTCCGACACACCTCCCCGTCGCGAACCCCGACGGAATGACGGACCGAAGAGGTTTCCACACGTATAAAAAAAAAGGTCATAGTTAAGTTAGGTCAGAGTTAGGTTAGGACAGACTTAGTTCAACCTCTTTCAGGACACACCAGTTCCTTAGTAGTGCGGCAACAGGAGGCGTAGCGAACGAAAGGTCCACTAACCTAACCTAACTCGGACCTAACCTAACTCGGACCTAACCTAACTCGGACCTAACCTAACTCGGACCTAACTTAACTCGGACCTAACCTAACTCGGACCTAACCTAACTCTAACCTTTTTTTTTCGCAGAGTGGCATACCGTGTGGTTTTAGTCGGTTTGATTCCGACACACCTCCCCGTCGCGAACCCCGACGGAATGACGGACCGAAGAGGTTTCCACACGTATAAAAAAAAAGGTCATAGTTAGGTTAGGTCAGAGTTAGGTTAGGACAGACTTAGTTCAACCTCTTTCAGGACACACCAGTTCCTTACTAGTGCGGCAACAGGAGGCGTAGCGAACGAAAGGTCCACTAACCTAACCTAACTCGGACCTAACCTAACTCGGACCTAACCTAACTCGGACTTAACCTAACTCTGACCAAACCTAACTCTGACCAAATCTAACTCTAACCTTTTTTTTTCGCAGAGTGGCATACCGTGTGGTTTTAGTCGGTTTGATTCCGACACACCTCCCCGTCGCGAACCCCGACGGAATGACGGACCGAAGAGGTTTCCACACGTATAAAAAAAAAGGTCATAGTTAGGTTAGGTCAGAGTTAGGTTAGGACAGACTTAGTTCAACCTCTTTCAGGACACACCAGTTCCTTAGTAGTGCGGCAACAGGAGGCGTAGCGAACGAAAGGTCCACTAACCTAACCTAACTCGGACCTAACCTAACTCGGACCTAACCTAACTCGGACCTAACCTAACTCGGACCTAACCTAACTCGGACTTAACCTAACTCTGACCAAACCTAACTCTGACCAAATCTAACTCTAACCTTTTTTTTTCGCAGAGTGGCATACCGTGTGGTTTTAGTCGGTTTGATTCCGACACACCTCCCCGTCGCGAACCCCGACGGAATGACGGACCGAAGAGGTTTCCACACGTATAAAAAAAAAGGTCATAGTTAGGTTAGGTCAGAGTTAGGTTAGGACAGACTTAGTTCAACCTCTTTCAGGACACACCAGTTCCTTAGTAGTGCGGCAACAGGAGGCGTAGCGAACGAAAGGTCCACTAACCTAACCTAACTCGGACCTAACCTAACTCGGACCTAACCTAACTCGGACCTAACCTAACTCTAACCTTTTTTTTTCGCAGAGTGGCATACCGTGTGGTTTTAGTCGGTTTGATTCCGACACACCTCCCCGTCGCGAACCCCGACGGAATGACGGACCGAAGAGGTTTCCACACGTATGAAAAAAAAGGTCATAGTTAGGTTAGGTCAGAGTTAGGTTTTTTTTTTTTTTTTTTTTTTTTTTTTTTTTTTTTTTTTTAACGTGGGGACTGCATTTACGCACTTCGCTCGCCCACCGCGGGGACGATGGGTCCGCTTCGTGTGGGACTCCTGACCCCGGGAAGGGGGGGCCAGACTACCCACTAAACCCCACGTGTTCCTCTCCGCCTATTGCCGAGCCGCGGGGTACACGAGTGTTCACCGCGACTCGGCCAGGAGCGCCCTTGCAGGCCCGCCTCGGGGGGCCAGGTCTTAAGGCCCCCCTAACCTTCGAGTTGGTCTGCGCCCCCGGAACAACAGACAGGCGCATTCCGCCACGTGGCCGGGGACGGCAGGTCCCCCACCCACCGCCCGTGGCAACTCTCAGTCGGGGCCGCGGGCGAACAGGGTTCGCCGGCGACCCCTCGCTGGTGGCCTGCGGGGCGGTTGAGTGAGCCCAGCTCGCTCCCGCTCCCGCAGGGCCTCTCTCTTGGCCGCCATCACCTCGCTTGCAAACGAGGCGATGGCGGCCCAACACCGCCTGCTGCCGGCCATGGCTTCCACGATGGCCGGCAGCGAGAGATCCGTGCCGACGACGCTCGTCAGGGCCGCTCTCTGCTCGTCCCATGCTTCGCACACGGCCCGGGTGTGATGGGCCGTGTCGGGGTCGCCGCTGGTGCAGTTGCGGCACCGGGGCTCCGTTTCCACCCCCACCACCTCCCACAGGTACTTGGCAAAACAGCCGTGACCCGTGAGAAGTTGGGTGAGGTGATACGTGGGAGCCCCATGACCCCCCTCCACAAACTGTCGCAGGACGGGCCGAGCGGCCCTAACGAACGCCGTCGGACTTTCCTCCATTCGGGCAGCCCACGTCCGGAAGAGATCGTCGCGAGCCTCCTGTCTCCAGCGCTCGATCTCCTCCGGAGGCGGGCTACCACCAGCTCGCCGAATCAGGGCACCCTCCTCGTACACCCTCTTGAGGACGCCGGCCTCGAGATCCCAGGGGATGCTGCCCGCCAGGACGCACGCCGTCTCGTAGGAGACGGTGCGGTACGCCCGTGCGGCCCTCTGCGCGATGGCCCGCTGCGGCCGACGCAGCAGGGTGACATTGGCCGCGCAGAGGGCCTCCGCCCAGATAGGCGCTCCATAGAGCGCCTTGGAGCGTACCACACCGTCGTAGAGACGGCGGCAGGCAGACCCCGGTCCTCCTACGTTGGGGAGCAGCTGCGAGAGCATTCCGGCAAACGCTAGCACCTTTGGTGCTAGCTGCCGGAAATGCTCCGCAAACCCCCACCGACCGTCGAGAACCAGCCCCAGATACTTGAGGCTGCGCCCGACGGCGATGGAGGTGCCCCCCACCACGATCGTGGCATCTCGAGGCGGCGCCTGCCGAGGCCCATGAAAGAAGAGGGCCTCGGACTTCTCGAGGGCGACCTGAAGGCCGAGCGCCCCGATCCGGCGCACCACATGGGCGACGCCTGCCGTCGCGAGGACGGCGGCGTCGCGGAACGTTGGGCCCCGCGCGGTCACTAAGGTATCGTCGGCGTAACAGAGTACGCCGACTCCCCGAAGCGTGGCACCGCGCAGGACCCAATCGTACCCGATGTTCCACAGGAGCGGCCCAAGCACCGACCCCTGTGGAACACCACACCTCATCTCCTTGCGGACCACCCCGTCTCGGCCCGGGTACGTAATGACCCGGTCCACGAAGTAGTCCGCAAGGATTCGCCTGAGGTACCACGGTACGTTGTGGTACCTCAAGGCCTCCGCAATTGTCTCCCAGGGGAGGGTGTTGAAGGCGTTGGCTATGTCGAGCGACACGGCCAACAACACCCCGCCCCCGGCGATCGCCTTGTCGACGCTGCCCCGCAGTCGGGAAACGGCGTCTAGGGTCGACTTCCCGCGACGGAAGCCGAACTGACCGTCGCTCAGATCGGGCCCCGCCCCCTCCAGGTGCTTGACGAGACGCGCAGCGAGCACTCGCTCGAACATCTTGCACGTCTCGTCAAGCAGTACGATGGGGCGGTAGGCCGACGGTGCCTCTGCAGGGCGCCCGTGCTTCCTGATAAGCACGAGCCGTCCGGTCTTCCATCGTCGCGGGAATCTCCCCGACGCCACACACTCCGACATGAGGGACAGCGTCTCCTCCTCGAGTGCCGGCATCGCTAAGGCGACAACCTTCCCAGGGACGCCGTCCGGGCCCGGGGCGCGCTTCCTGGCTTTGAGAGCCAGTATCGCCGCCCCTAACTCGGCCTCGGACACGGGAGGTGCCGCCTCTGCGTCGTCTGCTGCCGGCACTCGGTGACGGCTCGGCGCTGCCATCCGCGGCGGGACCCACTCTTCCCGCTCAGGGAAGAGGGAACTGACTACTCGGCCCAGAAACTGCGGCTCAAGAGTTCTAGTGAGGGGAGGCGCCCAGGGCCGGAGCTTCTGGCTCACGGTTTTATACGGGCGCCCCCACGGATCTCCATCTAGGCTCTCGAGCCACTCCTTCCAGGCCTCGTCTTTGGCGGCTATGATCGCCGAGCGAAGGGCCGCACGAGCGGCCCTATATGCGGCGAGCAGCTCTTCTTCACGGGCAAGGTCCCTGACGGCCCTCCTGCGGCTGCGAGTGTACTGCCTATGGGCCGCGTGACTAGCGGCACGCAGCCCGGCAAGGTGGGGACGCCACCAGTACACTCGCCTCCGAGGGAGGGCTGGCCTCGCCCTCTGCATCGCCGCATCGCAGACGCGAGTCAACTTTTCAGCGAGACTGTCGCACCTCGCGTCCGCGTCCGGGCCGCTCTCCACCCCACCAGCAACCCAGCGCTCGACGATAGCCGCCTCTCGGGCCAGTTCCCGGTTCAGGTTAGGTTAGGTTAGGTTAGGTTAGGTTTTTTTTTTTTTTTTTAGAAGCAGGCACCCGCCATCGCAGGGTGTTACTGCCTATGCGCTTTTCCCCTTACTTAATAAGAGACCTTTTTTATCTTTGTTTTTTATTTTATAGTGCAAATGTATTGTGTGATGTCGTTATATTTTAATATATATGTATATATAATATATTTATAATGTTCAAATATATGTGTACAGCACATTTACAATTGATGTACACATACATTCGCTCATCTTTATTGTTCCAAATATTTATTTACAATTTGTTTACATTATCTTATATTGTATCCATTTCTTTTTGCTATATTTTTTCCATACATGTGTTATGTTCAATTTATTTCTATGTGTATTTCCAATTTTAACAAAATTTTTCAACTAATTATTTTTAGGCGGTCACCCATCCTAATACCGACCGCGCCCAATGTTACTAATTTAATGGCAATAAAAAATACAAAAAAAACAATTTCCGGGCGGTCACCCATCCAAATTCCGACCTCACCTAATGTTGCTTAACCTTAGGTGAGGTCGGAATCCGCCATTTCAACTGTTTCAATTACTTTATTATGTATTCCTTTATTTATACTTCTGATTTTTGTTTACATTACTTGTCATTTATACATATTTCAATTTTTTACAATATTTATTTATTTATATAAACTTCTAGTCTTTATATTTAAATTTACTATTTTATTTATTTCTATTCTTTACCATATATAAAATTTCTTAATAAAAACAACAAAAATAATTTTTTCGGACGGTCACCCATCCATTTCCGACCTCACCCAATGTTGCTTAACCTTAGGTGAGGTCGGAATTTGCCATTTCAACTGTTTCAATTATTTTAGTATATATTTCTTTACTTGTACTTCTGATTTTCTGTTTACACCACTTGTCATTTATATATATTTCAATTTTTTACAATATTTATTTATTTATATGTATTTCTAGTCTTTATATTTAATTTACTATACTTATTTATTTCTGTTCTTTACCATATATAAAATTTCTCAATAAAAACAGCAAAAATAATTTTTCGGGCGGTCACCCATCCAAGTTTCGACCTCACCCAATGTCGCTTAACCTGGTGGTCGTTAATTGTCATTCATACATTTTAAATTTTTATAACACATATATATTTATTTATTTATATTTCCAATTTTTTATTTACATTGCTTGCTACTTATACATATTTAAATTTTTTACAACATTTATTTGCTTATATATACTTCTAGTTTTTATATTTAAATTCACTATTTTATTTATTTCTATCCTTAATGTATAATTTTCCTTAATAAAGACATCAAAATTAATATGACAAATTAATAACAAAAACAGCACACAGGCGGTCACCCATCCTAATAGTGGTCCCGCCCAGCGCTGCTTAACTTTGTATATTTAATTGTCCCTTGTTATCTATTATTCCTTATTTTTGCTAATTTAATTGTACCACATATATATTTCCATTTATTACACCACATTTGTATTGTTATATTGTTCTCATGTTAGTCCAACCATTTGTTGTTGTTTACCCTTTGTCTTACTCTCCGTTGCTAGGCAACGGAGAGTAGACAAAAGGCTGCGCACTCTCATCTGCGCTAACATGGATCCATGTGTTATTTATTCTATTTTTAATTTGTTTATATTACGCAATTCTCTTAGGTTAGCACTATATTTACTTGTCTATTGTCCCTTATTAATCCTTATTGTCACTTATTTATATATTCCACGTATGTATATCTACTATTTTCGCTGTATTTTATACTTATATTTTCCATACAATTATTTCTCTATTTACATCCTATAATTTTTGCCTTAGCAATTTTATTTTTATGTTTAATGAACGCCTGTCATTTTTATGGTAGCTTTTTATTTTTGTGGGACGTTCTGAGATTTCTCCCAGGCTCCTCACACACCGCCCCCCAGTCTAATCAGGGAGACCAGGCTTCCACGACACGTATTTATGTATTGTATCTTTGTTTTGTGTGCGTGTTTTTGTGTTCTGTACATGTGTGTTTCCATCCACAGTTCACTCTTGCCTTTATTCATTCTTTTAGCAAACAGTATATATATTGCAATATATATTGTTGCTACTTTCTTGTTTGTGAACTGTTTCAGTCCATGTTTGTATGTTAAATAATGTAATCTAGTGTTATTGTTGTGTGCATGTTTAGATATATTCCTATATTTTTAAAATATAATCTTTATATCTGTGTTTGTTTATGTGTCTTTGTGTAGTGTGTATCTGTGTGTGGGTGTGTCAGGGATATGCCGTGGTCTCTCTTGCCAAGTAGTCCCACTTGGCACGAGTGGGGCATTCAGCGCTAAAGGCGTTGTGGCCGGCGTCCCGCAACCCAGAGTGCGAGCAGTTGCAACACTGCGGTACGGAGCCCGCACTATAGTCTGCGCAGTCCTTGCGCAAGTGCGGGCCCCCACAATGACTACATCTGTCCGCACTCTCGGTGCAGAACTTCCGGCCATGGCCGAACGCCAGGCATTTTGTGCATTGGATGAGCGGCGTCTGGTCCTCCACCCTGACCCTCTGTAGGCCCAGGTAGAGTACCCCCGCCGCCGTCATCCTTTGCCATGCCTTTGGTGCCACCTGGAGGACGATGTGAGAAGTCCCCGGGTTTCTTGTCCTTTTACGGTACTTTATTTTGGCCTCCCTCTCCTCCTGTGGTAGGCCCATGAAGATATCCGCGTTCTGGGTGTGTAGGGCGGACAGCATGTGGTCGTCGTCATTCTCCGCATGGACATCCTTGAGGACGACCAGCGGGTCCTTGTTCCTCATGGGCTCTACCACAAGCCCTTTGTCTTTGTTTTTAATTTGGGTTTGTACCCTCGCCAACTCCTCTTTCGTGTCGCATCCCAGGATGACGACACTATTTTTCGCCTTCCTGGCTTTAGATATTTTTAGGCCAGTACGCCTGGCGTCGACCGCCTTCTCCACTCTGGTGAACACCTCTCCGGCCGTCTCCTGTCTGTCCTCAGAGGTGACAGCCAAAGAGTGGAGTGCCGGCCGGCGCCGGGGTCCGGCCGCTGCGACGCTTGCATAGGTCTGGGGGTTATGTTTAGGGACTTCCTTGTTGCGGGAGACCAACTCCTCCACAACGGTGCCCAGGTGCGCTTTGTTGTCAACCACGATGTCCCTCGCGGCAGTCCCTATTAACTCCTCTACGTGGGACTGCACAATGTCTGCCTGCTGTTCGGACACCTCGGCGAGTATGGTTCGTGTCTCCTTCATTTTTTCGATGACTTCATCGGTCGCGCGTATGGTGTAGTCCTCGCATTTCGCAGTGCTCTCCCGGATTTCATTTTTTGTTTCATGGAGACCCTGGTTAATCCATTCGGATATGTTTGATTCCAAAACCCCCAGCCTGGCCATGAGTCTTTCCTCTTGAGCCGAGGGCGCGGCCGCCGCGGCGGCTTCATCCCTTACGGGAGGTGTAGTCGCGGCCGCCGCACCCGCGGTGCCGGACGCCGCCCCCTCCGAGCTCTTCATCCTCCTACTGAGCTCAAAGAGGATGCGCTGACAATTGTCGGAGCCCTGCTCCAGGAAGTTTTTGATGTCTTTACGCATTTGAGGATATTGCTGAACCCTCAGAGGGATATCCTCAAACATTTTCATTACTTCCTGAAGCAGTTGGTCACTGGACTGGCTAGCGTAGGTGGTCTGCTGCCTCTTGTATATGGACATGTTGTCCAGTGACCTTCTCTTAGTGGCTGGTCTCCTTATAAATGTCCTCGCGGCGTCCAGCACTAGCGAGGGTGAGGTGTTGGCGTTGGGGGAGGCCTGTCCCCTAGCTACAAGTGATGTCGGTGGTGTGTCATACATTTTGGTATAAAGTTCGGGGAAAATTGTCAATATCTAATAATAATCTGCACCCTGTATAGCGGGGTATTGTTATAAGTAATTGACCCTGTATATGGGGGTACACGTCTATATAAGTCACAATTACAATTACACGAATTTGTCAATAAATAATAAATTAAAAAAAAGAAATTTCTTGAGTAAAATTTTTCAGTAAAACTTAATATTAATTTTTTCCCCTATAGGGGGGCGTAAATTTTCCCGGTTGGGACTGTCTTTCTGTTCAGGGGATGTATACAGTCCCGTATCAAGTAAAATAATTTCAAAATTTAAATAAAATTAAAATTTTTTATCTTTCATACAAACTAATTCCTAATAAATTAAATTATCATAAACTTAAGATTAATTCTCCTGATGGATTGCAGCCTCCCACAGGACTCTTTTTTAGTGTGTGGGTTGTTGACCCTATCCAGGGCCGCAATCCAAAAGAATTATCCAAATCGGATCACCCAGGCCAAAGTTGGGTTTATCCCCTTTTTTCTTCCGGACCTCTTCCCTGATGGTCCAAATGGAGGTGTCGGTAGTTGCTCCCTGCTAAGAGGATCCCAATTCCGAAGAAATTTCTGGATTCGGTCCAATACGGGCCGAGATATTTTGGGTTTCCTGGTTTATCCCCTTTTTACGGGGATTCTTCCAGGAAGAGGGCCAATTAGTGATATCAACGGGGGGGCCCTTACAAGGAGCTCCTAATTCCAAAAACTGGTAAAGATTGGACCAACCGGTCCGGAGTTTTTGATGATGCAACGTTGTTACGTCGCCACGTTTTTGGTCAAGAAAGTTCGTTAAATTTCAGTAAAATTTTAATATATTTAGTTTGTGTGGGATGGAAAAATTTTCAATTTTCCTCCCTTTAATTTTTCTGGGGTGCCAATGTTGTGGCGCGCCCTCTGCCGAGTTCAACACAGAAAGTCCGGAGAGAATAGGCTCAGCCGATCCGGAGTTATTCGCAGATTCCTAAAATACTGACCTATCAATTTAAAAAGTTTTATCGAAAATTGTCAATCTCACTTGGGATGGATAGTGTTCGTTGAGAAGAACACAAAAATACCCTTGTCGGTCTAAACGGGCCACGGGTGTCCGAGTTATAGGGTCAGAACGCTCTGACCTGGTTCGTCGATAACCCTTTTTTACAAATTCCAATGTTGTGACGTCACACTGATTTTAAAAAGTTTTCTAGAAGCTTCTTACCCTGTAACTCCTTGGTTTCTCAACCGAATTGAGCCAGGGAGGTCTTAAAAGTTAGGTCTCGTGGTGCACTAATTTGTGATGTGTATAATGGGGGGGACAAAGCACAACCCTTAGTTCAGGGGTGGTAAATGTATATACCTAACTATGACCTTTTTTTTCATACGTGTGGAAACCTCTTCGGTCCGTCATTCCGTCGGGGTTCGCGACGGGGAGGTGTGTCGGAATCAAACCGACTAAAACCACACGGTATGCCACTCTGCGAAAAAAAAAGGTTAGAGTTAGGTTAGGTCCGAGTTAGGTTAGGTCCGAGTTAGGTTAGGTCCGAGTTAGGTTAGGTTAGTGGACCTTTCGTTCGCTACGCCTCCTGTTGCCGCACTACTAAGGAACTGGTGTGTCCTGAAAGAGGTTGAACTAAGTCTGTCCTAACCTAACTCTGACCTAACCTAACTATGACCTTTTTTTTTATACGTGTGGAAACCTCTTCGGTCCGTCATTCCGTCGGGGTTCGCGACGGGGAGGTGTGTCGGAATCAAACCGACTAAAACCACACGGTATGCCACTCTGCGAAAAAAAAAGGTTAGAGTTAGATTTGGTCAGAGTTAGGTTTGGTCAGAGTTAGGTTAAGTCCGAGTTAGGTTAGGTCCGAGTTAGGTTAGGTCCGAGTTAGGTTAGGTCCGAGTTAGGTTAGGTCCGAGTTAGGTTAGGTTAGTGGACCTTTCGTTCGCTACGCCTCCTGTTGCCGCACTACTAAGGAACTGGTGTGTCCTGAAAGAGGTTGAACTAAGTCTGTCCTAACCTAACTCTGACCTAACCTGACTATGACCTTTTTTTTTATACGTGTGGAAACCTCTTCGGTCCGTCATTCCGTCGGGGTTCGCGACGGGGAGGTGTGTCGGAATCAAACCGACTAAAACCACACGGTATGCCACTCTGCGAAAAAAAAAGGTTAGAGTTAGATTTGGTCAGAGTTAGGTTTGGTCAGAGTTAGGTTAAGTCCGAGTTAGGTTAGGTCCGAGTTAGGTTAGGTCCGAGTTAGGTTAGGTTAGTGGACCTTTCGTTCGCTACGCCTCCTGTTGCCGCACTAGTAAGGAACTGGTGTGTCCTGAAAGAGGTTGAACTAAGTCTGTCCTAACCTAACTCTGACCTTTTTTTTTTTTTTTTTTTTTTTTTTTTACGTGTGGAAACCCCCTCGGGCCGTCACCCCGCCGGGGTTTGCGGCGGGGCGGTGTGTCGGAATCGAACCGACTAAAACCACACGGTGTGCCAACTCTGCGCCTGAGAAGGGAGGGGTCCGGGATCGCTGTTACTAACGCAAACCGGACCCCTCCCAGCGCCTGCCCGCACTGAAGCGGGCACCTTCTTTTTATAAAATCTCAATTTAGGCGACGCACGGCACACGCGTACGTCGCCCCTTCGCGGCTGGCCTTTAAAGCGGATGGAGGGGAAAACCCGTCCCCACCATCCGCGGCCACACTCAGGGCGGCATGAGGCGCAGATGGGCGCGCCTCCGCCGCCCGGTTCGCCGGCGGCGGATCGGGTCCGAGTGGAGATCGTCCTCTCGGGCCTTCTCCGCCGCCTCCTTCTGCGAGATTACTTCCTCGCAGAAGGTCGCGACCGCGGTAAAACTGCTGTCGCTACCGGCCATGGATAGTACGACGGCCGGTAGCGACAGATCTCCTCCGATGACTGCAGTGAGGGCCCGGCGCTGCTCCGCCCAAGCGGGGCAGAACTCCAGCGTATGCTGGGCCGAGTCCTCACTGCAGTCGCAGTGGTGGCAGGCGGGACTCAATTCCCTCCTAGCGACCGAGTGCAGGTACTTTCCGAAGCAACCATGCCCGGAAAGCACCTGCGTCAGCCGGAAGGAAAGGGTCCCGTGCTGCCGCCCTGCCCACTCGAGGATGACCGGCTGGAGCGCCTCCACGGTGGCAAAGCCAGCGCGTGGAGCCTCCAGCCGGGACGACCAACGAGCCATCGTGGCTCGGCGAGCGGCTTCACGCCATTCGCGTACCTCTTCGGGCGGAGCACGATACCCGTACTCCGCCCGATATTCAGCCGCTCGCCGATAAACTTCGGCGAGCACTTCCGCCTCCAAATCCCACGGGGGTGTTCCGGCCAAGGCGCACGCCGCCTCCGTCGACACGGTGCGGTATCCGCGTATGGCTCTGACCGCCAATACCCTCTGAGGCCGCCAGAGGCGTGCCTTATTCTGGGCGGTCAGAGCCGGGACCCACACCGGTGACCCGTAAAGGGCCATCGACCGGACCACCCCCGTGTAGAGGTGTCTTGTTTCGACGCTGGCTCCACCCAGATTGGGCAAGAGTCGCCCAAGGGCGGAGGCAGCGTCGACCAGCTTTGGACCAAGCTGTCGGAAGTGCTCGTCGAAGAGCCACCTACCGTCGAGGATCAGGCCCAGATACCTCATCTGGGCCCGAACCGGTACGAGGACCGAGTTGACTTCGATGGAGGCGCCGGGGGGTGGACCACGACGGGGCCCATGAAATAGTAGGGCC
The DNA here is from genome assembly GCA_916048165.1 of Spilarctia lutea. Taxonomy (NCBI): domain Eukaryota; kingdom Metazoa; phylum Arthropoda; class Insecta; order Lepidoptera; family Erebidae; genus Spilarctia; species Spilarctia lutea. Next base: position 83,108 of record OU696495.1, on the reverse strand, counting down.
TCCGTCTTATCCAGGGCCACCCGCAAGCCCAGCGCCTCGATGCGCCCGACCACCAGAGAAACACCCCTGGTGGCCAGGCGCGCCGCCTCTTGGAAATTGGCCCCCCGGGCTGTGACAAGCGTGTCATCGGCGTAACAAATTACGCCCAGCCCGGGAGGCAGACGACTCCGCAGGACCCAGTCGTACCCCACGTTCCACAGGAGTGGTCCGAGGACAGACCCCTGTGGAACGCCGCACGACATGGGTCGCCGTCTAAGGACGCCATCTCGATCCTCGTACACGACGGTACGCTCCTCCAAATAGTCTGCCACTAGCCGCCTCAGGTACTCTGGCACCCCATGAAACTGGAGTGCTTCCCTGATGCAGCTGAATGGCAGACTATTAAAGGCGTTGGCGATGTCCAGGGACACCGCCAACACCACGCCGCCACAGCTCACTGCCTCTTCGGTCACGGCCCTAAGGCGCACCACGGCATCGACCGTCGAACGCCCCTCTCGGAACCCGAATTGGGCGTCCGACAGGTCGGGCCCCACCTCGCTTAGGTGCCGGACGATGCGGGCAGAGATTATTCTCTCGAATAATTTGCCCGCCTCGTCCAGCAACACGATGGGCCTATAGGCCGTGACCGAATCGGCAGGCCGTCCCGGCTTCTGCAATAGGACCAGCTTCCCGCATTTCCAGCACTCAGGGAAGCGTCCGGACGCCAGGCTGGCGTCCAAAACCTCCCTGAGGCGGTCCGACATATGGTCGAGGGCTCGGGCCATCACTCGGGGGGGTACCCCGTCCGGCCCGGGGGCGGTGTTCTTGGAACGAATCCTTAGAACAGCCGCCCCAACCTCCGATTCCCTAACGGGCGGCACCTCACTCCCTCCGTCCCCGTCGCCTCTGACCGGATAGGCCATCGACGGGGGCGTGTGCTCCGCCCGCTGCGGGAAAAGGCCCTCGACCACTTGCTGCAGGAAGCTGGGCTGGAGAGTCTCGGTAAGGGGGGGGCCCGCCGCGCGGAGCTTCTGACGCACCGCACGATATGGGCGACCCCAGGGGTCACGGTCGAGACTCTCCAGCATCTCCTTTCTACTCTCCTCTTTGGCGCGGCAAATGGCCAGCTTCAGAGTTTTCCGCGCTTCGCGGTACTCCTCATGAAGCCGGCCCTCCTCCCCGTCTACGCGGTGGCGTCGCCGCCGGCATCGGGTGTAGGACCTCCGGGCACGAGTGCAGGCCGCACGGAGGTCCGCCAACTCCTGGGACCACCAGTAGACCCCGTTCCGTGGAGGTCGACAACCCCGAACGCGGGGCATGGCCGCATCGCAGATCTGCGTTATCGCAGTGCGAAAGCGGCCAGCCCCCATGTCGACCTCCTCGGCCGGGGCCCGCGGAGACAGCCATGACTGAACGATGGCCGCCTCCTCTAGCAGGTCCCTATCGAGCTTGGCGACTGCCCACCGCGGAAAGCGGGAGGAATGCCGCGCCACGTGACCCCTACTGGGGCCCTGGGACCGGGAGAGCTCAAATCGGATATACAGGTGATCCGAGAGCGTCTCAACCTCATCCAGGACACACCAGTTCCTTACTCGTGCGGCAACAGCAGGGGTAGCGAACGAAAGGTCCACTATCGACCCCCCCTGCTGTCGCACGCACGTGTTGGTGGCGCCCCTGTTCAGCAAACAGAGGCCCACCGAAGCCGCCCACTCCACAACGGCATCGCCCCTGGCGTCCGTCGCCGGGGAACCCCACGCAATGGACTTTGCGTTGAAGTCCCCCAGCACGAGGACGTGCCCAGACGCTAGTCGCCGCATCGAGGTCTCCAAGTTGTTAAGGAAGACCTCGAAGTCGCTCAAACTCCGGTTGGGGGAGAAATACACACCGTAAACGGTGATTCCCCCCCACTCAGCAGCCACATATCCAGAGCCCTTGTCTCTTAACGACAAGGGCGGGAAACGGGCCGCCGAGGAGCCGACGACTGCCACGGAGCCGTCCCGGTCACCCATCCAGTTTCGACGGGGAGGGACGTAGTAGGGCTCCGCGACTACGGCAACACCTATCGACCACTGCGCCATGGTTTGCAGGAAGAGATCCTGCGCCGCGGCGCAGTGGTTGAGGTTCGTCTGGACAAGGAGGTTGGAGATTCGATCCATTACTGGATCGTCTCTCCAACCCCCTCCATGGGCGACGGCGTTGTCGCACGATTCACGTCGGAGGCAGCCAGGGTCGTCTGGCTAGCCTCCGACGCTTGCTGGGAAGCACGGGGAGGCTTGCAGCCCCCCTGCCCCATCTGGTGATTGGCGGGCTTGTTGCCCGCCGCACACACGGGGCAGTGAGGGGCCGCAGAGCACTCTGCCGCCTTGTGCCCCGGTCGACCGCAGCGGAAACAAAGTCCGCCGCAGTCGAAGCAGCTGGCGCACTTCGAGCGAGTGTGTCCCGCGGCAAGGCACTTGTAGCACCTCATCGGCCTCGGGGCCAGGACTGTGATCCTGGCACTCACGAAGCCGACGAGGAGCCTGCCGGCATCAGCCAAAATTTTGGCCGACGCTACGGGACAACTCACCCAAACGGCGCCAAGCCCTCCTGGACCGGGGCGGATGGTGCCGACCCTGACGTTGTCCGCGCTACAGCTCGTCTTCTCCTGAACTGCAGCGCGGACATCCCCGGCCGTGACGGAATCGTCCAGGCCCGAAATGCGCAGTTCAGCGCACTTTGTAGGCCTGGCGATCTTGACACCATCCACGGCGGCAAACACTTCCCGCAACTTCCCAGCAGCGGTGTCCGCCGTCTTTGCGCCGTCAGCCCCAGGGAACTCGAGAATTCGAGCTCCCGTTTGGGCGCGGCGCAAACGGACACCGGCCGTTCCAAATTCACCGGCGAGGCTGTCCCGGGCCTTCTTAAAGAAGGCCGCGTAGGACAGCCCGCTGGCAGCCGCCTCCGGCGACAAGGTCACCACTACAGCCGCGGTCTTTGGCGGCTGCAGTTTCCGCGGCTTCTTTTGGGTGGCCCTTGCCACCGATGGCGACTGCGGGACAGAGGCCGCCTTGCGGGCAGCCTTTCTGGCCCGCTTTCGGGCCTTCTTGGACCCCCCGACCACCTGCCAACCCTCATTGGAGGGGGCAGATGTGGAGGGTCCAGGCAGAGGCGCAGGCGTTGGAGTGGGGAGCGGAGTAATCTCCGCTCCAGCCCTTACCGCAGCTTTCGGCCCCGGCCTCGGCGCAGCCACCTTGGCCGGAGCCTTGGCCGGAGTCTTGGCCGGAGCCTTGGCCACCGGCCGTGCCCCTCGGGCAGCCGCAGGAGCCGGCCTCGACACTGCTGCCGAGAACGACACGCGACCCCCCACCACGGGAAGAGGGGTCGCGGCCGATGCAACCTTCGGCCTTGGTGCCGCAAGCGGCGGCCGGACTGATGGGGCCGGAGGCAGCCTCGACAACAGCCCGGCCAGACGACCGTCGATCAAGTGCCCCACCGCCACGAGGATTTGTCCCAGATACGCATCTGGGACCTCGGATTCGGTAGGGGCACTACGCGATGAAGACGACGACGGGGCAGGGGCCCCTCGCTCCGGGCGCTCCGCCCGAAATTGGGCGAACTGAGCGCTCAGCTCAGCCACCTGCCCCGTCAAATGCTCGTTGGCCGTCTGGAGGCGGGCCACGTCCCCGGCTAGGGTCTCCACAACCCCCGCGATTGCAGAGGAGGAGTCCTTCAGGGCTCTCACGAAGGAGCCCTTCAGGTTCACGGACTTTGTGGCCACCTTGTGGATGATGGCCACTGCCGCCTGTGCCCTCTCCTGCAGAGAGGCCGGCGATTGGGGCTCTAAAACCCCATCCGCCGGCCCCCTGATGATGTGCAGGAGACCAGACATCTCCTCCTCTGCCTGCAGCTCGCCATCAGCCCTTGCCCTCTTGTAAGATTCCGCCTTCGAAAAGGCGGAACCCGACAGAGCCGAGCCGGGAGTACGGGACCTCCCCCTCTGACTGCTGCCAATTTTGGGGGGCAACATCTCTAGCGAGGTGTCGCTCCCGCCGTCAACGTCCCCGGATAACCCGCGTTTGCGGGTGTCCATGGACTCCGTGTCCATCAGCTCCAGTGCGTCCACAGTCGCACTGGAGCTACCACTCGCAACAGAGGTGGCGGACTTTGAGCGCATGCGCTCCGCAGTTCTTCGGCTCCCAGCAGTCAGATCGACTTCTGGGAGCCCCGCCGAGGTGGGCGCCACAGACGCAGTGTCCTCATCGGCAGACGATCGCTCGTCTGCCTTCCGGAACTGCCCCTTGGCGTTCCTCCTTTCCTTCTTGTCCTTCTTTTTTGTATCGAGTCCAGTTGGCTTGCCAGTAGTTGTTTGAGTATTCCTGTCCGTTTTTTTATATTTATTTAAATCATTTTCCATTTCTAAACCCACGAGATGGGGAGAACTAAAAGTCCACCCGGGCAGAGATCCCCAATACCCGGGTAAGCCGATGTACTGTGGAGGTCGGCAGGTATCCACAGGTTTTTTCGACTTGGCTGTCGGGTGTTATAGACTATCCTTGTCATGGGCCGGCCAATCAAGGCAAGCCCTCCGGCCATCAGGTTCTCAGCGTACCCTCTTGGAGCCACCAGTCAGGTCGTTGTTGAGCCCCTAATGGTTACGGAATGCGAGAGGGTGGCTAGCCCTCTCTCACAGACGGAGCTAACACTCACGTGCCAGCCCCTCTGTCCTACTCGCTCTCCATCACGCCTTCTGCTAAAGCAGAGGGACGTTTGGAGTGCCGCGCGACGACTTTGCGTCACGCCCTTCACGGCAGTCTGCAGCCAGACTCCGTCTGGTATCCCATTTAGTCTGGAGTCTCACCCTGGGCCAATCCGGCATGAGTAGCTCTACCCGGCACAGCCCCAGAGATCATTGACCCACGCAAGCCCCACCACGACGACAACGTAGGGATACATTGGGGGGAACCTAACTCTGACCTAACCTAACTATGAAGTCTCATTCGCTTAGATGCCGAGATAGCATCGTTTTTCCGAGCTCCGTACCTTAAAAATCGTGTGTGTGACAAAGTTTCCCCGATAATTAAGAGTGATAGCTCAAAAGTTGCGCCGTCGCGAGACGAACGTAGAGCAAAAAACCGCGTGGATTTTGGACCAGTAGTTTAGTTTTTATAGGCGAAAAAATAAAAATTTTTTCGTCGAAAGTGACAAAAATTTTTAAAAGTGCTATATCTCAGAAACAAGATCTGTGATCCCCGGTTTTTGAACTGTGCAAAGTTGCGGAGTGAGTGCGTGAACATTTTAGGACTATTCCCGTATTTTTAAGACGACTATTGCCAAAGTTGTGGTGTCTTTTGTCGAAATTTTTCGACCAAAACAACCACAAAAAGTGAAAAAAGACGTGTAACTCTGAAAAGCGATCTGCAACCTCCGGTTTTTTAACCGTTAGAGGGTGCGCCTCAGGAGTCTTCACCTTTTGAGACCTTTTCCGTAATTTTCAGACGCTTTTCAGGCGAGTTATAACGCTTTTTCACAAAAGGGTGTGGTCGGTGAAAATTTTCATCACCATCACCAATTCTACCTGGTGATAGCTTAAAAGTAGCACATGGACTAGACGATTGTGACGGTGAAAACCCCAGTTAAATCGGACCAGGACTTAGTGAGATATTGGACAAAATATACTCTGACAATTAACAGTGAAAGTGACACTTAATTTTGTGAAAATCTTGGATTTTCATTTAGTGACCCCTGTGTGTTCAGCTCTGTGAGGGTGTGTCTCGGGGATACCCTTCTTCTGAGACCCCTCCCAAGAGATTTGGACCACTTTTGCAAGAGTGACACCCCTTTTTCTTTAAAAAGGGTGTGGAGGCTGAGGTCCCGGATCCTGGTCCCTCGGGAGAGTGATAGAGACACAAAAACGTGAGTGACGTTAAACTGTACCAGATACTTTTTACAGATTAAAGTTTAGTGCATTAGTTTAGTTTTTATAGTGACTTTTAATTTTATATACATTTACCACCCTAACACCAAGGGTTGTGCTTTAACCCCCTCATCCAACATACTATAAAATAGTGCACGACGAGACGAAACTTTTGAGACCTCCCTGGCTCAAATCGGTTGAGAAACCGAGGAGATACAGGTAGTGAACATTCTGGAAAACATTTTAAAATAGTGTGACGTCACGACATAGGAATTTATCCTAGTGATAAGATAAGACAATAAAAACTGGGTCAAAAGCCCTTCTTGACTCCATATCTTGGACACCCGTGGCCTTTTTAGACTGGCAAAGGTATTTCTAGGCTTCCCGCAACGTGTATTGTCCATCCAAAGAGGGATCGACAAATTGCGGTGAGGCTTTTCAAATCGATAGGCCAGCATTTAAGGAAACCTCGAATAACTTCGGATTGGCTGGGCCGATCCTCACCGGACTTTTTGCATTCGACTCGGCAGAGGGTGTGCTACGAGAAGAGCACCCCCGAAAAAATTAAAGGGATAAAAATCGAAAAAATTTCATCCCGAACAAAGTAATTATATTGACTTTTTAATAAAATTAAACGAACGTTCTTGACACAAAGAGTGGCGACGTAACATCGTTGCCCCGCTAATAACTCCGAACTGGTTGGCCTGATTGTCTCGGGATTCGGGAATCGGGAGCTCCCAATGGAGACCCCCCCATTGATATCACTGGCTGGACCATTTCCTGGAGTGTTCCCTGGATAAAGGGGAATAAACCAGGAAAACTAAATATCTCGGCTCATTTTGGGCCGATTCCAGAAATTCTTTGGGGTCGGAATCCCTGTAACAGGGAGCAACTGCCGACACCGTCAATTGGACCGTCAGGGAAGTGATCCGGGAGAAAACGGGAGTAAAACCCAACTTTGGCCTGGGTGGACCAAATTGGAAAATTCTTTTGGATTGCGGCCCGGGATAGGGCATATAACCTGTCACGAAAGAGGGGGTCCTGTAGGAGGCCGCAATCCCTCAGGATAATTAATTTTAAGTTTCATAGAATTAAATTAATTATATTTAGTTTGTTAGAAACATTGAAATTTTTTATTTTATTTAAATTTGAAATTATTAGAACTGATACGGGACCTTATACATCCCTTAAACCGTAAGACAGTCCCAATTGGGAAAATTTACGCCCCCCTATAGGGGAAAAAATTAATATTAAGTTTTTAATTGAAAATTTTTTATCTCAAATTTTTATTTGAGAGACATTATTGACCAATTGTATATAATTGAATCTATAAATAATTTAAGACTTGTACCCCATTATACAGGGACAATAAAATCTAACCGCACCCCGCTATACAGGGTGTACAAATTAAATTTAATATATTGACAATTTTCCCCGAACATAACATGTACGACACACCACCGACATCGCACGTAGCAAGGGGACAGGCCTCCCCAAACGCCAACACCTCACCCTCGCTGGTGCTGGACGCCGCGAGGACCTTTATCAAGAGACCAGCTACAAAGAGGAGGTCACTGGACAACATGTCCATCTACAAAAGGCAGCAGACCACCTACGCTAGCCAGTCCAGTGACCAACTGCTCCAGGAGGTCATGAAGATGTTTGAGGATATCCCCCTGAGAGTTCAGCAATATCCTCAAATGAGGAAAGATATCAAAAACTTCCTGGAGCAGGGCTCCGATAATTGTCAACGTATCCTCTTTGAGCTCAGCAGGAGGATGAAGAGCTCGGAGAGGGCGGCGTCCAGTACCGCGGGAGCGGCGGCCGCGGCTACATCTCCCGTAAGGGATGAAGCCGTCGCGACGGCCGCGCCCTCGGCTCAAGAGAGCAAAATACTAGACAAACTGGGGGCTATGGAAGAAAACATTTATGAATGGATCAAAGATTCCCATAACAAGCTAAAAGCAGATATTAAAGAACTTGAAGAAATGAACGATGCGACCAACATGGGCCAAACGGAGGCCTGGGCCATAAAACTCGACGGCGTACATGAGGATATTGACAAGGAGACCAAAAGTCAAATAGAGCGTGCACAGTCCCATATCGAAGACCTGATTGGGACTGTTGCTAGAGACTTGGTAGTAGAGTCCAAGACGCACCTCGCCACCGCCGTAGAGGAAATCGCCTCCCGTTGTTGCCCTCAAGTTGCCCTGGAACCAAGCCCCCAGACCTACGCCAGCGTCACAGCGGCCAGACCCCGGCGCCGGCCGGCACTCCACTCTTTGGCTGTCACCTCTGAGGATAGACAGGAGACGGCCGGAGAGGTGTTCACCAGAGTGGAGAAGGCGGTCGACGCCAGGCGTACTGGCCTAAAAATCTCTAAGGCCAGGAGGGCGAAGAACAGCGTCGTCATCCTGGGCTGTGATACGAGAGAGGAGGCAGCGAGGGTGAAAACCCAGATAGAAACAAGAGGCAAAGGACTAGTGGTAGAGCCCATGCGAAACAAGGACCCGCTGGTCGTCCTTAAAGACGTCCATGCGGAGAACGACGACGATAAAATGATGTCCGCTATATACAACCAGAACGCGGACATCTTCATGGGCCTACCACAGGAGGAGAGGGAGGCCAAGGTGAAATACCGCAAGAGAACAAAGAATCCGGGGACCTCCCACATCGTCCTCCAGGTGGGACCCAAGGCATGGCAAAAAATGACGGAGGCTGGTGCACTTTACCTGGGCCTACAAAGGGTCAGGGTGGAGGACCAGACTCCGCTCATACAATGCTCAAAATGCCTGGCATTCGGCCACGGCCGGAAGTTCTGCACCGGGGGTGCGGACAGATGTAGCCACTGTGGGGGCCCGCACTTGCGCAAGGACTGCGCAGACTATAGTGCGGGCTCCGTACCGCAGTGTTGCAACTGCTCGCACTCTGGGTTGCGGGACACCGGCCACAACGCCTTTAGCGCCGAATGCCCAGTCCGTACCAAATGGGACTATTTGGCAAGGGAGACCACGGCATACCTCTGACACATCCACACACAGATACACACTACACAAAGACACACATAAACAAACACAGATATAAAGATTATATTTTAAAAATATAGGAATATATCTAAACATGCACACAACAATAACACTAGATTACATTATTTAACATACAAACATGGACTGAAACAGTTCACAAATAAGAAAGTAGCAATAATATATATTATTATATATATATTAATTGTTAAAGGAATGCAATAAAGGAAGGAGTGAACTGTGGAGGGAAACACACATGTACAGAACACAAAAACATGCACACAAAACAAAGATACTTAACATAAATACGTGTCGTGGAGGCCTGGTCTTCCTGATTAAACTGGGGAGCGATGTGCGAGGCACCTGATACAAATATATAGTGTCCCACAGCAATATATACTGCTACAATAAGAGCGAAAGGCACTTAAATAAAATATATTCTATGGAAAAAATTAAGTACATAAAGCGGTGTTAAAAATGGAAATATATAAGTAATACATGTTAATAAGTAATAATAAGGTAAAATAAATAACTAGGGACATATGAATATAGTGCTACTTAGAAGAAAATGTATAACATAAACACATTAAAATACAGAAATTACAACATGCGGATCCGTGTTGGCGCAGATGGGAATGCGCAGCCTTTTGTCTTATTCACCGTTGCCTAGCAACGGAAAGTAAGACAAAAGGTAAACAACAACAAATGGTTGGACTAACATGAGAATAGGTAATGTAAATAAATAATTCTAATGTAATAATATATGTGCGAGAGATATTGTGGGAGACATACTGATAATATAAAATGTGACGTAAATAAACAACATATAAATGTATAGAACACAATGGATGGGCAAATGTGTGTGTGCAGAAATGTACTGATACACTGCATACACACATCTGAACATACTGAATATATATTATACAAATATATATTATAGAAACTGGAATATATATAAATGGTGAATTGTAAGTGGAAATGTATAGGAAATATATCAGATGACATATAGAAAGGATAAAAAATGATGTAAATAAATAAATAGTATATAAACAAATATGTAGAATATAGCGGATGAGCAAGTGTGTGCCTATAGAAATTGTGTATACGCTGCAGACACATACTTGAACATACTAAATATATATTATAAACAAATATATATTATAAAAACTGGAATATATATAAATGGTGAACTGCAAATGGCAATGTATGAGAAATATATCAGATGACATATAGACAAGATAAAAACGATGTAAATAAATAAATAGTATATAAACAAATATGTAGAACATGGTGGATGAGCAAGTGTGTGCCTATAGAAATTGTGTATACGCTGCAGACACATACTGGAACATCTTATATATATTATATGTACATACATAATACAAAATTAGGAAATTATATATAAATGAAATAAAAATAATATATGTATAAAAACATAGTAAAGATAAATATATACAAAATTATGTGATGTAAATAAATGCAACAAAAATAAGTGGAACACAGTGGAGGGGCAAATGTGTGTATATACAACTGTGTGTACGCTATACACACTATACACATAGTTGAACACCTTAATGTGTACATGTAATATATATCGAAAGTGAACTTGAATTGTCATGTGCCATTGCTGCAGTTGCTACTGTTGTACTATTGTTGCTATTATCATAAGTATTATTGTCATCATCATCATCACTTTCATAATTTTCAAAATTT